>CM065591.1:202077779-202677779 GCA_033119425.1 Bufotes viridis
CTGAGTCACATGCTGCACTTGGCCAATCACAGCCTTGCCAATAGTAGGCATGGCTGCGATGGCATCTTAGGGCAAGTAGTATGATGCATGTTGATTGGCTGCTTTGCAGCCTTTCAAAATGCGCCAAAATACATGCCGAACGACGAACCCGAACTTTTACGAAAAAGTTCGGGTTCGGGTCCGTGTCACGAACACCCCAACTATGCTCGAACTGTTCGCTCAACACTAATGTTAAGTCATCATTTCCCTATCTACATTTGTTTGCAGGGGATTTACCTACATTTAGCTGCCTTTTGCAGCCCTCTAGCCCTTTCCGGGAGTCTTTTACAGCCTTTTTAGTGCCCAAAAGTTCGGGTCCCCATTGACTTCTATGGGGTTCGGGTTCGGGATGAAGTTCGGGTTGAGTTCGGATTACGAACCCGGACATTTTCCGGAAGTTCGGCCGAACCTCTCGAACCCGAACATCCAGGTGTTCGCTCATCTCTACTTACAGGTCATTAATTTATCTGACCGGATATTAAGCAGAACCGAAATGGAGGTCTTACAAAAAGGTCTCTCATTTGTACCCATCCGGAAATTTGATCTTTTCGGATGGGTTAAGGACCTTAATCTGTTTGCCCGAAAATTAAAATGGCAAAAATTATTTGTTTCACACGACCGACAACAGTATGAGGAACTGGGTATAGATGCTAATAATCTCCCAGACGTCCAGGCCCTGGCTTACCTGTTCTCTGAGGGCCAACGTGAGATAGGTGAAGGTCCCTTCACGGATTTACGACTGGCATCAAAGAAAATGCCTCCCATTAATGACAACACCCCAATAGACACATTTGTGACAGTCGTTACTAGTAAGCTGCGGCAGTTGGAAGTCCAGCCTTGTGGTAGGGACAATCTTTCGCCACTTGAAAGAGAAGCCCTGTGTGAGCTTCAACGGGACGACAGCATTGTAATTAAACCCTCAGATAAGGGGGGCAATGTTGTCGTCATGGGACATGACCAGTATAAACAAATGTGTCTCAGGATTCTTGAGGATAAGAATACTTACCGTGAGCTACCATCAGATACCACACCACTATTTAAATTGGAATTGGCTGGTATTTTGAATAGAACGTTGGAGGCAAAATTAATAAACAAAACTGAATTTGCATTCTTGCTCCCAGATTTTCCTGTCACGGCAACGTTCTATGGTCTGCCCAAAGTCCATAAAGGGCTAGACCCCCTGAAGGGCAGACCGATAGTGTCTGGGGTGGGCAGTTTTACGGCAAACATCGGAACCTACGTTGACATCATTCTTCGCCCATTAGTGATGAGTTTGCCATCATATCTTCGCGATACAATGGATGTTCTGGGTCGCCTGAATGATGTCCAATGTGAAAAGGGGACTAAGCTGGCGAGTCTGGATGTAGAGGCCCTTTACAGCTCAATTCCACACAAATTGGGCTGTAAAGTGGTCCTCTTTTATCTGCAACAGAGGGGAGAACATCTCAGAGATCACAATATGTTGGTCATGGAACTTTTGGAATTTATTTTGACCCATAATGTCCTCATCTTCGATGGCCGGATCTTCCACCAGCTCAGTGGGGTGGCGATGGGGAGCTCATGTGCCCCCATGTTCGCTAACCTCTACCTGGGCTGGTGGGAGAGGGAAATTGTATTCAGCGAAAATCTGGAGCACTTTACAGCTTTGATGCCCTTATGGGCAAGATATATTGATGATGTGCTCATCCTATGGACAGGTACTGAATGCAATTTCGATAATTTGTCGCGACTCTGAATATTAACGAGCTGGGCCTTTTTTCACATCAGAAATTAATGCAGACCATATTTCATTTATTGACCTATCCATCTCCCTCACACCCTCAGGTCAAATCGTTACGGGTATCTTTAGGAAGCCCACGGCCACCAACAACCTCCTCAAGTGGGAGAGTGGGCACCCAATAGCCCTTAAACGTGGTATCCCCAAAGGGCAATACCTGAGGGTGAGGAGGAATTATTCCCGTCTTGCAGACTTTCGCGCAACAGCAAATGATCTGTGTGAGAGGTTCCGCAATCGTGGGTACCCACAGAGAATGCTGGAAGAAGCGTATCAACATTCACTGAATGCTAATAGAGAGCAGCTTCTCATCCCTAAACCTGACAAGGTTGACAACACAGTGAGAATAATAGGGACGTATGATAGGGCGCACAGTGAGGTACGTCAAATCCTAGCAGATAACTGGGAGATTTCGAGATCTGACCCAGATGTGGGTAACCTGATCCCAGGTAACCGGAGCCAGAACATCAAAGATATGTTGGTGCATAGTAATTACCAAAGCCCTAGGTCCAATACAATCTCAAGGGCACGTATCCATGCGGCAATCTCAAGGGCACGTATCAATAAAAGGAAGTCCTTTAAAGGACAAAATTTGGGTCAAATTTTTTACAACAGGTCGTTCATTAATTGTAAGACGGCAGGGGTGATTTACCTCCTCACATGCATATGTGGGATTAAGTATGTAGGTAAAACTACACGTGAATTGAGGCGGCGCATAGGAGAACTTGAAGGACACCCCTATAGCCCGCCATGTGGGGGACCACCATGCCGGAAGGACGTCGCCCGTAAAATTTCAAGAGATCGAACACATCGTGAAATCACCCTGGGTGGGGGGGACATAGATTGCATATTATTACAGAAAGAGGCCAGATGGATGTTCAGATTGAACACCATCAAACCATACAGCCTCAATGATGCAATTTCCTATGTCCCGTTCATTTAATCGGGTGATAGGTGCGACCATGGTCAGGGGCTGTATATCACCTTAACCCTATGTAACCTTGTGCTCCTACATGTTTATTATATCACGATTAACTTCCCGGCAATGTATGAGGGTAGATATCAATGATGGACTGTCTCCTCACAATTCACTGAACATATATTCTGCAGCGGTTATTTTCACTGCGTTTATCACCTCTCTACCGATAATAAATTATTTCCTTGCCATTTACGAAGACTTGTGGCTATAATTGGAAACTAGCCGGTTTTTCATGCACATTTTTGTAGAATGGACAGATCACGGACCCTTTCAAGTGAATGGGTCAGGGATCAGTCTGCAGCAGACGCACGGATGTTGCCCATGCATTGGTGACAGCAATTGTGGTCCCCAATGCACAGAAGGGCCGGCACGAGCCCTAAATCTAATATTTGACCTTTAAAGACTTAAATTGTTTTTGTTGTTGATGACATTATTTTCAATCCGTATATGTAAAAAATTTGGGATTATATGCTTGCATCTTTACGCTGCAGCGCATGTTGAGGTGGGGGTACGACCGGACCCAGGCCCATGATAAAAAACAGAGGATTGTGAGGGGGTCCACTTTGAACTGTGGCGTGAATTCCGAACAAGCCACAAAAAGATGGCCATTGTTAAAAAATGGTCTGACTTTAAGAGGAGGCACGGGGAGCAGATCAGAGAGATCCATGATAAAAAAAATGCCCAGGTACAATGTTTCTTACATTACTTTTCCATCTTTCGCCAACACTCTGTGTGTGTATGTATGTATATATATATATATATATATATATATACAGTTGTGTTAAAAATTATTCAACCCCCACTGAAATTGAGTGTTTTGGCCAGTTTGACATTGATTTTGATCATTTCAGTCATCTTGTTTACAATTAAATCAAAGAGGCACTTGTAAGTCAGACAAATATAACATAACATTTATAATGAAATAACCACAAATGTCTTTTCTGTGCTCACATCATTATCAGTTTTATTCAACCCCAAGTGACATTCAATCTTAGTACTTAGTACAACATCCTTTTCCAGTTATAACAGCTTTTAAACGTGAAGCATAGCTTGACACAAGTGTCTTGCAGCGATCTACGGGTATCTTCGCCCATTCTTCATGGGCAAAAGCCTCCAGTTCAGTCACATTCTTAGGCTTGCGCGCTGCAACTGCTTTCTTTAAGTCCCACCAGAGGTTCTCAATCGGATTTAAGTCTGGTGACTGCGATGGCCACTTCAATTCCAGCCTTTAATCTGCAACCATGCTCTAGTGGACTTGGAGGTATGCTTGGGATCATTGTCCTGTTGAAAGGTCCAACGTCTCCCAAGCCTCAGGTTTGTGACGGACTGAATCACATTTTTATCCAATATCTCCTGGTACTGAAGAGAATTCATGGTACCTTGCACACGCTGAAGCTTCCCTGTACCTGTAGAAGCAAAACAGCCCCAAAGCATGATTGACCCCCCGCCATGCTTCACAGTAGGCAAAGTGTTCTTTTCTTCATAGGCCTTGTTCTTCCTCCTCCAAACATAGCGTTGATCGATGGGCCCAAACAGTTCTAATTTTGTTTTATCGGTCCACAGAACACTATCCCAAAACTATTGTGGTTTGTCCACATGACTTTTGGCATACTGCAGTCGACTCTTCTTATTCTTTGGAGACAGCAAGGGGGTGCGCCTGGGAGTTCTGGCATGAAGGCCTTCATTACGCAGTGTGCGCCTTATTGCCTAAGCTGAAACTTCAGTACCCACATCTGACAAATCTTTTTTCAGTTCCTCAGCAGTCACACGGGGACTTTTCTCCACTTTGCGCTTCAGGTCGCGCACAGCAGTCGAAGTCAGCATCTTCTTTCTGCCACGACCAGGTAGCGTTTCAACACTGCCCTTTGCCTTGAATTTGCGAATGATGCTTCCTATGGTGTCTCTTGGTATGTTTAACATCTTTGCAATCTTCTTATAGCCATTGCCCTTCCTGTGAAGAGAAATCACCTCTTCTCTTGTCTTCCTGGACCATTCTCTTGACTTCACCATGTTTGTAAACACACCAGTAAATGTCTAGAAGGTATCAGAGTCATTTTAAATCTGCCTAATTGGTGCTTATTATGCTTGATTGCTGCTCCTTGACATCCAATAGGTGTTTTCAATACCTGATCGAAAACACTTGAATGAACCTCTGTTCTTAAGAGTGGTAGTCTTTAAGGGGTTGAATAATTGTGTCAATGAAGAAATCACACAAAAAACATTTAATACTTTATTACAAAAACAATTGATGTCATTTTAGTTGCATTTAGTTTTTTAAAAAGTCCTTGTAAGATTTCATTCTGAACACAATTACAAATGTACACTAAATTCCCTAAAACCCTTTACAGCATTGGGGGTTGAATAATTTTGAACACAACTGTATATATAGTTAAGCAAATAATCTTATCATCCCTTTACAAATGATTACTTAGTAGTACCTGGTGTGGCAATTAGTTAATCAGCTGATTACATCATATATCTCTACCTCGCTGTGAGTGTATATATATATATATATATATATATATATACACACACACACAGCAAGGTAGATATGTATGATGTAACTGGCTGAATTTGCATTTTTCACACACACATAAATATATACATAAACTGCAATCATTATTCTGTATTCTAGTAAAAGGCCCCGTACGTTATTACATTACATACATCCCCTACTTAATTCGGATTTGTTACGAGTTCTGAGTTGTGTGTCTAAATTCTGAACATCGTGTGATTACAGGTGTTCCCCTTCTGTTCGTCTGCCACAGATCTTCTAAAGAGGATCTCAGTGTGGTGGAGATCTCTGAGGAGGAGGAGGAAGAGAAGGACGGAGAGCAGGCAGGACCCTCTGGGCAGCAGGTGGAAGTTGTGGAGGTCGAGGCAGAAGCCTCTCAGGCGTTGCTTCACCAAGCACCCCCCCCCATGTCCTGTTGCTGAAGAGGAGGACATAGGACATAGAGTGATGACCCCCCGCCAAGAGGGTCATAACACTTTTAACTTTTTCTATCCCATGTCAGTTTTCAGCTTCCTGTCAAGTCCATTTTTAGCAAATCTGACATGTGTCACTTTATTTGTTAATAACTTTATAAACGCTTTTACTTATCCTGGCCATCGATAGATTTTCAAATATTGTACTTCATGACAGTGTTAAAATAATGTCCACAAATTTTATTTAATTTATAAAAATAATCCTGATTTTGCTAAAAATTTGAAAAAAAATTCACATTTAGTATTGCAATTTCTCTACTTTTATAATGGATCGCAATACCTTAAAAAATAGTTGTTACTTAACATTCCACATATGTGTACTTTATGTTTGGATCAGTTATAAAATGACATTTATTTTATTCTTGACTTTACAAAGCTTAGAAGTTTTAAAGCAAATATTAAAATATATATTAAAAAATGAGCAAACCCAATTTTAAACGACCAATTCTTTTAATATGTAACTTTCAGGGTCTTAAATAATGTAAACCAGCCATAAATCATCCCATTTTTGAAACTACACCCCTCAAGCGATTTAAAAATGATTTTGGTAACTTTGTAAACCCTTAGGTGCCATAAGAGAATTAACTGAAAAATTTAATGACATTCCAATATTTACAATTTTTTTAGCACAATTTACATTTTTATCTATTTTTTATTCAACTCATCAAGGATTTACAGCAAAACTAAACTCTAAATCGATTAGCTAAATATGGATTTTACAAAAACACCCCATGTGCAATAAAAAACAGATGTATGGGCATACAGCTGTCTTCAGGATGGAAGGTGCACCATATGGCGTTAGGAGAGAGGGTTTAGCTCAAATGGTAATTGCCTATGTCGCATGTGAAGACACCCAGAGGTAACCCAAGGGTGGGAAACAAAAAAGTTACCCCATTCCGTAGTGAACACTTTTACCCATCAGGCATTTCACAGAATTTGGAAATGCTTGTCTAAGAAAAAAAAAAGTAAAAATCTTGTCCTGCAAAAAGTTGTTATTCCATAACATTTTTAACTTTCACAAGGGGTAACAGGACAGAATACAACACACATTTAGTTCCCTATTTCCCCCAGAATACACCAACACCCCATGTGCCACTATATGTTCAACTATATAAACTACAGTAATAGAAAACAAAAACCCAGGACACAAACTCTTTATTCGACATAAAAACCTTTAACTAACTACTGAACTATCATTAACTAACCAACTGTATAATTATTATCATATATATATAGTAAAATAACTGATTGAGATGTCAATCGGCAGTGCTTAACTAAATACTACACACTATGCACTAATTGGTTCCTAATCTGAATTTATAAAAAAAAAAATTTTATTACATTAATCGTTACAATGAAAAAAAAATATTAACAAGATGCAGCAGACTCAGCAAAGAGCCATGACAGACATCCTGGAGCAGCTGCGGAGGAGATGCCGCGTACCCATCTGCAGGAATTATGGGTAGGATTGGTACCGAACATTATGTTTTTCGCACCCGAACCCGAACATTTACGTAAAAGTTTGGATCCGGGTTCATTGTTCAGCGATTTCTTCACTACCACTACTTTGCCCTAAGAAGCCATTACAGCCATGCCTGCTTTTGGCATGGCTGTGATTGGCTACATGCAGCATGTGACCCAGCCTCAATTTAAGCTGGAGTCACGTAGCGCCGCATGTCACTCTACTCTTCTCAGTGTAGGGATAGGATGCTGCCGCTGCTGTGAGGGACAGATTAGGGAAGAAATCTGTTGAACTTGGTGGTATTAACTCTTCAAACTACAGCAATTATTGAGGGTGCTATGCTACATATTTATACCCAGCCCTGAGCGCAGTGATACTGCAAAATAATTTTTAATCCATCTGTTACTAAGGTGGGGGTCGACGGCCATTTTAGCAGCTGCAGTGTCCTTGGAACTGCATGTGACCTGCATGTATGCCAGCCTGGCAGGGACATCAGTCTTTTTTGGTTGCGCAGTGGAGGAAAAATTCCTTTATTCTGGCAAGTCAAGTCCCACTACATTACCTATTTTAGAATTTTTGGGTTACATAGTGCATTTCTGTAGTTGGGGGAATAAACCCGTACTGTTGTGCCAAAGAGAACGTTTGCATACACCGCTGAAAAACCTATTTTAAAATTTTTCGGTGACATAGTGCATTTCTGTAATTGCTGTAATAAATCCGTACTGTCGTACCACAGAGCAGGTTTGCATACACCGCTGAAAAACCTATTTTAACATTTTTCGGTGACATAGTGCATTTCTGTAATTGCTGTAATAAATCCGTACTGTCGTACCACAGAGCAGGTTTGCATACACCGCTGAAAAACTTTTTTTTTTAAATTTGGCGGTGACATAGTGCATTTCTGTAGTTAGTGGAATAAACCCGTTCTGTCGTACCACAGATCACGTTTGCATACACCGCTGAAAAACCTATTTTAAAATTTGGCGGTGGCATAGTGCATTTCTTTAGTTGCTGTAATAAACCCGTACTGTCGAACCACAGAGCACGTTTGCATACACTGCTGAAAAACTTTTTTTTTAAATTTGGTGGTGACATAGTGCATTTCTGTAGTTAGTGGAATAAACCCGTTCTGTCGTACCACAGATCACGTTTGCATACACCGCCGAAAAACCAATTTTAAAATTTTGCGGTGGCATAGTGCATTTCTTTAGTTGCTGTAATAAACCCGTACTGTCGAACCACAGAGCACGTCTGCATACGCCGCTGAAAAACCTATTTTAAAATTTTGCAGTGACATAGTCCATTTCTGTAGTTGCTGTAGCAAACTGCTGTGGCTTTCTGCGGTGTGCAGACCGACAAAGAGAGCAGGGGTGAAGACTGGGTGGAAGGTGATGTTGAGAACGATGAGGTCCTACACCCCAAAATATACCACTTAAATCCATTTTATTCATGGGTGGTGGAAAAATAATATTTTTTAAGGCCAGGAATTACCTTTGCGGCCTGCACTGCATATGTGCCGGGGACAATAATATAGTTAATCCGTCTGGGAGTTCAGGGGTTGACATATTCCAATTTTTTGCTGTCAAATAACCCTGCATTGCATAGGTGACAGGGACCGAAAATTTGAAAAATCTTCTTTTCAATTGTTGGGTGAAATATTTACATTTTTGCCGGGTACAAACCCCTGCTCTGCCTAGGTGACAGTGACCGAAAATGCAGAAAATCTTCTTTTAAATTGTTGGGTGAAATATTACCATTTTTGCCGGGTACAAACCCTTTGCTCTGCATAGGTGACAGTGACCGAAAATGCGGAAAATCTTCTTTTAAATTGTTGGGTGAAATATTACCATTTTTCCCGTATACAAACCCCTGCTCTGCATAGATGACAGTGACTGAAAATGCGGAAAATATTCTTTTAAATTGTTGGGTGAAATATTACAATTTTTGCCGGGTACAAACCCCTGCTCTGCCTAGGTGACAGTGACCGAAAATGCAGAAAATCTTCTTTTAAATTGTTGGGTGAAATATTGCCATTTTTGCCGGGTACAAACCCCTGCTCTGTCTAGGTGACAGTGACCGAAAATGCAGAAAATCTTCTTTTAAATTGTTGGGTGAAATATTACCATTTTTGCCGGGTACAAACCCCTGCTCTGCATAGGTGACAGTGACCGAAAATGTGGAAAATCTTCTTTTAAATTGTTGGGTGAAATATTAAAATTTTTTCTGTATACAAACCCCTGCTCTGCATAGATGACAGTGACTGAAAATGCAGAAAATCTTCTTTTAAATTGTTGGGTGAAATATTACCATTTTTGCCAGGTACAAACCCTTGCTCTGCATAGGTGACAGTGACCGAAAATGCGGAAAATCTTCTTTTAAATTGTTGGGTGAAATATTACCATTTTTTCCGTATACAAACCACTGCTCTGCATAGATGACAGTGACTGAAAATGCGGAAAATCTTCTTTTAAATTGTTGGGTGAAATATTACCATTTTTGCCGGGTACAAACCCCTGCTCTGCCTAGGTGACAGTGACTGAAAATGCAGAAAATCTTCTTTTAAATTGTTGGGAGAAATATTACCATTTTTGCCATGAATTAACCCCTCCTCTGCCTGGGTGCTAGGGGCCTACATTTCTAAAAATCACCCGTTCCATTGGGTAGTGACATAAACGCTGTTTTGCCATGAATAAACCTCTCCTCTGCCTGGGTCCAAGGGCCTACATTTTTAAAAATCGTCGGTTCCATTGGTGGATGACATTAACCCCGTTTTGCCGTGAATTAACCCCTGCCTAGATGCCTGGGGCCTACATTTTTAAAAATTGCCTGTTCCAATGGTGGGTGACACAAACCCCGTTTTGCCATGGATAAACCCCTCCTCTGCCTGAGTGCCAGGGGTCTACATTTATAAACATCGTCTGTTCCATTGGTGGGTGAAATCAACCCAGTTTTGCCAGTGAAAAACCCCTGCTCTGTTGGATGTCAGGGGCCTACATTTTTAAAAATTGTATGTTACATTGGTGGGTGACATTAACCCTGTTTTGCCGTGAATTAACCCCTCCTGCCTCGGTGCCAAGGGCCTACATTTTTAAAAATCGTCTGTTCCATTTGTGGGTGATATGAACCCCGTTTTGCCGGTGAAAAAACCCCTGCTGTGCATTGCTGACAGGGAACCAAATTTGGTAAAAACATCTGTTAATGATCGAAAGATGCGTGACCGCTGGTAGATGCGCTGCTGATGGCATTCCCACCTGACGCCTCCTCAACCTCCTACTCCACATCCATATCCTCCTCCTAGATCAAGATTTAGATTTTTAATTTTTATGTATTTTATTTTAAGTAATTTCCTCATTGGGGTCTGGACCTGACTGCAATTCGTCGTCATAACTGACTTGAGTGGGCAAATTCTTACATTCGATGGCGTCTGGCATGTTGGAGAGGTGTTCTGTTCACGGATGAGTCACGGTTTTTACTGTTCAGGGCAGATAGCAGACAGGATGCTGGATGTGGAGGTCTGTTGCTGGTGTGGTTACACGTGGTCTGCGGTTGTGAGCCCGTTTAGATGTACTGCCAAATTCTCTGAAACGCTTTTAGAGACGGCTTATGGTAGAGAAATGAACATTCAATGCACGGCCAACAGCTCTGGTAGACATTCCTGCAGTCGGCATGCCAATTGCACGCTCCCTCAAATTTTGCCACATCTGTGGTATTGTGCTGTGTGATCAAACTGCACATTTCAGAGCGGTCTTTTATTGTGGGCAGTCTAAGTGCAATGATCATGCTGTCTAATCAGCACCTGTGAGGTGGGATGGATTATCTCTACAAAGGAGAAGTACTCACTAACACAGATTTAGACAGATTTGTAAACAATATTTGAGAGTAATGGGTCTTTTGTGTATGTAGAAAATGTTTCAGATCTTTAAGTTCAGCTCATGCAAAATGGGAGCAAAACCGAAAGTGTTGCGTTTATATTTTTGTTCAGTGTATATACATATATATATATTTGTGGTCATGGATAAGTCTATGGAATGCCTGGAAACCCTAGGGAGATAACACCAAGACTAACCTAACCTAACTGGACGTGTCTTAGTTGACCTGACTGAATGGCTGAGTTGTGCCCTTTGCCATTGCCGTGGGTAGGCCTATAAGGGGGCATACCCCATGGAAATAAAAATTAAAAGGGGAGGGAGGGTGGGGCACCTGAGAACACATGCCTGTGGGTGACTCCGTGCCTCATTTATGAAGGCCTTCACCGCTCCGACAAAAACAGGCTGACTTATCAGCCTTAACTACTTGTGGTCATGGCTACATCCACAGAATGGCTGGAAAGCCTAGGGAGATAACACCAAGACTAACCTAGCCTAATTGGATGCATCTTAGTTGACCTGACTGAATGGGTGAGTTGTGCCCTTTGCCATTGCCGTGGGTAGGCCTATAAGGGGGAAAAAACCGAGCCGTATAGTGTAGGAAAGAACTTAATTGGCAGTACAACCAAATCACAAAGCCAAACTGCAAAGAGCAACAGAATTCTCTGCATGGGGGGTTCGGAATGCACCGGTCAAAACTAGAAAAGGCCACTGTCCTATCTTGCTGACTACATGATGCTTTGACATTGCTGATGCAACCTTAATGTGGAACGAATAATCTGATATGGCATTGGGGGTCGATGCCTGGTCTAGCCACTAGGGAAAGGACATGGGGAGATGAGATGAGGTGATGGCTCGGGCTTTGAACCAAAGTAGTGGGCTATCCGGGGCACCCAGAACCCACAATAATCTATTGAAAAACCTTAACTGGGTAACCCTCATAAAATGACTGGAAGTGCTTGGCTTCGACTAGTGAACTGACCTGCGATGTTTTGAAGGACCGGAGATACAGTGTGAAACTGCCGCCTTTATAACTATGCTAGAATGGGGCCCAAAAAGATTACTATCTAGGGAGGAAGAGAGATTCCTGAATAGTTCCCCTGATATCGGCTGTCTCCTTGAGACAGTCCCTTCACTGTTCTTCTGTATGCCCCTGAGGGTTACTTTTATCGCTTGAGACGTCCAGACCAACCTACTAACTGGATCTTCTACCATGAAGAAATGCTGGACCCCGGCCAAATACAATTTAATTGTGTTGTAAGACAGCCTAAGGCCAGTATGGCAATTAGCTAAAGAGGCCATAATATAGTAAGTCCTGTCAATGTCCTTCCGTGGGTGAAGGAGTGCAAATTTGCTATAAACGCTCCAGGTAGTTTTGTAATTTCTAGCCGTATTTTTACACAAGAGACTTGGCTGAAGAGATGTATGCCTTTAGACCGTGATCAGAGACTGAAATGCTGGAGAGGAAGGCGCCCCCCGCACGACCTGAAAGAAAGCATGAGAAATTAAAATAATGCAAAACAATTTTTTTTAATTTTTTTTAACCCTGAATGGAAGGGGCGACCGGGACATCGAGTTCTGAACACTTGAAGCAGAAAAATGAGAAACATTAGCGTTTCACCATGTAAGCCCGAAACGTAACAGGCTACAGACATTAGTAGTTAGTAAACGTAAGCCTGAAACATAACAGGCGACAGACGTTAGTAGTTAGTAAACGTAAGCCTGAAACGTAACAGGTGACAGACATTAGTAGTTAGTAAACATTAGCCTGAAACGTAACAGCCGACAGACAAAAGTAAAAAAAGAAAAACGTCTTTGGTTATCTTACAGCAATTCCTCGGCGCTGCAAATACACAAAAGTGACGTGGGTATCTGTCACTATCAAAAGTTCATTCAAATAAAAGAGATTGCGCTGCCAAGAAAACACTTTTTTTCCTTCAAAACTTCTCTCCTCGGACAAACAGGAAAATCTGGGTTTCCACCAGATCCTCAAGATGCAGCAATTTCCTCTCTGATATCTACAGATACCTATAGAATGCCAATAGAAACACCATATGGTGAAGTACTGCCACCGTGTTTTAAAACCACAGGGAGATATCGTACTCACAAGATTCATAAACATAAACCATAACCTAGGAGAGAGACCCTGCCCTCATTTAAATAAAGGCCAAACAGACCGGGGCTACATGTCATGGCTCTCTACTACATAGTAAATGGCAATACCTCAGAAAAAATACAAATACTGAAGAGAAAAAACCTGAGTATCAATTGCCCAAATAAATTAACTTTATTGAATACAAATATTAAAATACATATACATAATGCACAGGAAGGTGGCAATGGAAAAGCGCCACCCTGGACTACAGCGCCATCGTATACAGAGTTATTGCATAAGAACCCCTATGTAATTGTTCTAAGTATAAACATGCGAGACTAATGATTGCCACTGCCTTGTCCGCATATCCAAGTGACCATCTCCGACCTGCACCCCTACATATGGGGACAATCATACAAGCATGGACAAAGATCAGGGAATAAACAGTCTTACCGAGTGACGGATGGAGCCAAGAGAGACCAGGGTGGCGCTACCCTGGTCTCTCTTGGCTCCATCCGTCACTCGGTAAGACTGTTTATTCCCCTGATCTTTGTCCATACTTGTATGATTGTCCCCATATGTAGGGGTGCAGGTCGGAGATGGTCACTTGGATATGCGGACAAGGCAGTGGCAATCATTAGTCTCGCATGTTTATACTTAGAACAATTACATAGGGGTTCTTATGCAATAACTGTATACGATGGCGCTGTAGTCCAGGGTGGCGCTTTTCCATTGCCACCTTCCTGTGCATTATGTATATGTATTTTAATATTTGTATTCAATAAAGTTAATTTATTTGGGCAATTGATACTCAGGTTTTTTCTCTTCAGTATTCACAAGATTCATAGTAACATAGTAACATAGTATATTAGGCTGAAAAAAGACATATGTCCATCCAGTTCGACCTGTTTCCTGCAAGTTGATCCAGAGGAAGGCAAAAAACCCCTGTGAGGTAGAGCCAGTTTTTCCCACTTAAGGGGAAAAAATTCCTTCCTGACTCCAATCAGGCAGTCAGAACAACTATCTGGATCAACGACCTATCTCTAGTAGCTATAGCCTGAAATATTATTACGTTCCAGAAATACATCCAGGCCCCTCTTGAATTCCTTTATTGTACTCACCATCACCACCTCCTCAGGCAGAGAGTTCCATAGTCTCACTGCTCTTACCGTGAAGAACCCTTTTCTATGTTTGTGTACAAACCTTCTTTCCTCTTGACGCAGAGGATGTCCCCTCGTCACAGTCACAGTCCTGGGGATAAATAGATGATGGGCGAGATCTCTGTACTGACCCCTGATATATTTATACATAGTTATTAGATCTCCCCCTCAGTCGTCTTTTTTCTAAAGTGAATAACTCTAATTTTGATACCCTTTCAGGGTACTGTAGTTGCCCCATTCCAGTTATTACTTTAGTTGCCCTCCTCTGAACCCTCTCTAGCTCTGCTATATCTGCCTTGTTCACAGGAGCCCAGAACTGTACACAGTACTCCATGTGTGGTCTGACTAGTGATTTATAAAGTGGTAAGACTATATTTTCATCACGGGCATCTATGCCCCTTTTGATGCAACCCATTATCTTATTGGCCTTAGCAGCAGCTGCCTGACACTGGTTTTTACAGCTTAGTTTGTTATTTATTGAAATTCCTAGATCCTTTTCCATTCCATTCACAGTGTGAGTATTCAATACCACTCATGTCTCTGCAACTCCATAGGCTTCAAACCATCTTCTCCGATCTTCTGTTGGATCCCTGTTCACTCATAAACCAAAAAATCGCGGAGGATAATGAAGCACTCCAGGTGTACGCTCATAAAATATTAATTTAATATACTCACAAAATTAAAAATACAACAAGCATTTAGATCACCTCGCACAGATGCCTGACCCGGGTTTCGCCACAACGCTTCTTCAGAGTTTGTGGTGGGACCACGCGGCCGACGTCGAATGGCGGAGTCATGCGTGCGAGACTCTAATGGTGGAGAAGCCATGCGCGCGAGACTCTAATGGCGGAGAAGCCATGCGCGCGAGACTCTAATGGCAGAGAAGCCATGCGCGCGAGACTCTAATGGCGGAGAAGCCATGCGCGCGAGACTCTAATGGCGGAGAAGCCATGCGTGCGAGACTCTAATGGCGGAGAAGCCATGCGCACGAGACTCTAATGGTGGAGAAGCCATGCGCGCGAGACTCTAATGGCGGAGAAGCCATGCGCGCGAGACTAATGGCGGAGAAGCCATGCGCGCGAGACTCTAATGGCGGAGAAGCCATGCGCGCGAGACTCTAATGGCGGAGCCATGCATGCAAGACTCTTATGGCGGAACCATGCGTTTTTTTGTGTTTTTTTTTGTAAATAACTGTGCTTACTAAAATCCAGACGCAGATAGAAGACAAATTTCATTTTGCTAATCATAACCCTTCATCAAGACATACATACTATACATAGTAGGAACTCACTCCTATCGCCTTATTGGCCTCAGCTGAAGTAAATCAAGCAGATTGTTTTGGCTAGCTAAGGCAAGGAGACCAATCTTCGTGAATACAAATCAGAGGAGAGGAGACCAATCTGAGTGAATGTGAACCGAGGCATGAATACAAAGCAGTAACACAAAATCCAGTTTAAATATTTTTTTATTTTTTTAACAAAACCGCTCTCCAGTAAAATAGTTATGTTTTAGTAGAATTGTTGCTATCCCTCCATTATTCCTCCTGGCAAATGGCAGCTGGGTGCTAGACAGACAGATTTAAGGGAGCATGGTAGTAGGGCAGAAAATGATGGAGGCAGACACCCCGTGACTGCGACACTAGAGGCGATGAACGAAAGACCAGAATGGCGAAACCAGCAGAGACTAACAAAAACAGCCACCATGCGAGACCGTGAGCATGCCGCACGTGCAAGTAAGCCAACGGCATTGTCGCGGGTGCAAGTAAGGGAAAGCTCAAGGCAGGGAGGGAGAACAACTATGATCCGTGTGCCTGAAGCTGTTGGAGCCCCACCTAGCCTGCAAGTCCGGCCAAAAGCAAACCCAGAGCAGCGGTCTACCCTGAGCCCGAGTCGTCCTTACCGTGAGAAACTTTGGCCGGCTCAGGGCACCGTGGCCCATACATACTTACGAGTCGAGTGCACTTCAGCATAGCTGCTGCTGGTGTGAGCTGCTTAGGTCAGGGTTGAAGACACGCCCCTCAGCCCCTGAAAAAGCATACCTGTGGGTGAGGCCGTGCCTCGTTTATGAAGGCCTTCACCCCTCCCACAAATACAGGCTGACTCATCAGCCTTAACTACATATATAGATATATATATATATATATATATATATAGAGAGAGAGAGAGAGAGAGAGAGAGAGAGAGAGAGAAAACCAAATGCCACGCCAGTTCCTCAAGAAATTGTGTGTTTAGTAACCAAAAATCAACTTTTAGGTACACACAATGGGACCTTTCTCAAGCAGTGACAAAAGTGAATAGTGCCAAGTACAAAGCTAAATACCCAATCAGTTTATTTTTCAATTAAAAATATTATTACGTTCATCACCAAAGAGTCGTAATGTGTCTATAAATACATTTTACTTTAGATAATAAGGTAAATAATAGACAAGTATCCATACAGTGAAGAGAATAATAACTTCACAAACTTCTTGCTTAATAATACGTGCTTCATGCATCTGAGTGACAAGTTTAAAAAATGTGTCAAAAACTAACTGTGTCTTAAAAAAATCAGCTGTTGCAAATGAAAACATAATGTAGTGGGCTAAGAACTAACCAGCATGGATCAGAGATAGCGTCCAGTTTTGTTAACTGTGCATGTCGGACCATAGCTTCCGTCTTACAGAAAGAAACGTGATGCATTCATGTGATCTCATCGAATGAAGAACGCACAAAGGCCGCAAGTTTCCATACACAGGGAGTTCACATGATAAAAGATCACATGTTCGCACCTGAAATTGAACACAAGCTGAGCCACAACCGCATCATATCTAAGCGGTCACATGATCGCAACCATGAAAAAGAGTATTATCACTCGCAAAATGGTGACATGGCTGCAAGTTATCATCACATATTTGTCTATAGTGATGAGCGAGCACCAAAGTATTAGGGTGTTCAACCGAACACATTGCTATATTCGTGTGCTCGGCTGAGCACCGGAGTATAATGGAAGTCAATGGGAGACAACCAGGCACCCCCTGCTCAGAAGAGGGGAGGGTGACTGGTCCATTGGAAAAGGTCTGAAAGTGACTGAAACACCGCCAAAAAGGATCGGGAACAGCATGGGGACGATGTCTGGATGCATCTTGGGTGACTGGTCCATTAGAAAAGGTCTGAAAGTGACTAAAACACCGCTGAAAAGGATCAGGAACAGCATGGGGACGATGTCTGGATGCATCTTGGACTCCCAGGTCGCTACAATACACTTTTTATTACACACAAAGGAGGGCATCATACACACCCTTGAAAAATTATGATTGGTGGCCTGCTGGTGACTCTCAAAAACATTTGGAGCAAGGGCCTGCTGGTGACCCTCTAAAAAATTACGGGGGAGGGCCTGCTGCTGAGCTGACCCTCTAAAACATTAGGGGGAAGGGCTGCTGGTGAGCTGACCCTGTAAAACATGGTTGAGGGCCTGCTGGTGAGCTGACCCTGTAAAACATGGTTAAGGGCCTGCTGGTGAGCTGACCCTGTAAAACATTATTGTTGAGAGCCTGCTGGTGAGCTGACCCTGTAAAACATTATGGTTGAGGGCCTGCTGGTGAGCTGACCCTATAAAACATTATGGTTGAGGGCCTGCTGGTGAGCTGACCTTCTAAAACATTATGGTCGATGGCCTGCTGGTGAGCAGACCTTCTAAAACATTATGGTTGAGGGCCTGCTGGTGAGCTGACCCTGTAAGACATTGTAGTTGCGGGCCTGCAGGTGAGCTGACCCTATAAAACATTATGGTTTAGGGCCTGCTGGTGAGCTGTCCCTGTAAAACATTATGGTTGAGGGCCTACTGGTGAGCTGACCCTCTAAAACATTATCGTTGAGGTGCTGCTGGTGAGCTGACCCTCTAAAACATTATAGGTGAGGTGCTGCTGGTGAGCTGACCCTCTAAAACATTATGGTTGAGGGCCTACTGGTGAGCTGACCCTCTAAAACATTATAGGTGAGGGCCTGCTGGCGAACTGATGCTGTAAAACATTATAGGGGAGGGCCTGCTGGTGAGCTGACCCTCCAAAATATTATGGTTGGGGGCCTGCTGGTGAGCTGACCCTCTTTAAAAATTGTGGTCGAGGGAATATATACAATCTGGATGAGGAGGAGGAGGAGGAGAAAAACAAGATTCAACCATATACACTTTTTTGTGGTGAAAATGGTGCCTGGGAATACACTACAGTAGACTACAGTAGTGTACAATATGAACAATACATAGAAATTTCCTTTATGTTCATCATCAGCTCAGCTCTCCTCTGGTGGAGTTGAGAAGTCAGGGGCAATTTAGGCCTTGTTCATTTTTATCCGAGTCATCCTGTCAGCATTGTCAGTGGACAAGCGGATACACTTATCAGTTATAATGCCACCAGCAGCACTAAATACACTGTGTGGCAAAACCAACCTCGCCACTGGGTTTTGGAGGGGACAGATTGCCAGCCTCTTGCCCCCGGAATATGGGCCCTCTCATCAGCCCATGCTAAACTTAAACCCCATGGCGATTTGACTGTGTTTGTGGCATCTGAGTGCTGTTTGGATATATTGAGCGCTCAGATCCAAGCCATCTGGGGATATGTTACATGTCTATATTTACTGTAATGGGTGGGACATTGTATATTTGAATAGTGATGTCTGTCCTATTGTCCCCACGTTTGTATTGGTGATTTCCCTTTGTCCTGAGAGATAATTGAATGACTCCTCGGTTGTCTCCAGGACAAAAGACATTGTGTATTCTCCTGCCTGTGATGATTACATTAACCCGTGTAGGGTAATTGTATCACAGGCAGAGGGGAGGAATATGCTGGGTGTGTTTGTCCCTATTGTCCCATTGTGTGTGATTGGCTGCTGTATCCCCTGTGTCTCAGTCTTCCTTCTGGTCCCCTAGGGGAGTGTCCACCAGGTGGGAGACCTGGATAAATATTGGGCAGGTAGCCCTCAATAAAGCAGTTATTCCTGTTTAACCATTGATACGGAGCCTCGTCTCGTACCTGGGGGGGGGGGGGTGATTGCTACTTCAAAACGTTCTCTTGCCTGTTCCAGGAAAGGAGGACTTCGTATGGTTCCAGTTCGGTGGATTCGAGGGTGTGGGTTGCTGTGCTCTTCGCCAGGGGAATTGCCCGAACGGTATTAACCCTCACTATACAGGGTTATACCGTAACACACGCTCAGACAAAACGCTGGCAGCAAGGCAGGCCTGCACCTCCAAGGCGTAGAGCGCAAATTGGTGCCACGTGTCCAGCTTGGACACCCAGAAGTTGTAAGGCACCGAGGGATCATTTAGGACACTGACACGGTCTGTGATGTATTCCTTCACCATCTTCCAAAACTTTTCCCTCCTTGTAGCACAAGGCCGCGCTTCAGGATGAGGTTGCTGGCACGGTGTCATGAAAGTGTCCCATGCCTTGGAGAGTGTTGCCCTTCCTTTGTTGGAACTGCTGTATGTTCCCCTTGTCTCCCTTCCTCGGTTGCCTAAGGAAGTACGGACTCTGCCGGCCGCGTTGTCAGATGGAAAATTTTGAAGCAATCTTTCAACAAGTACCTTCTGGAATTGCACCATTTTACTCTCCTCCACCACAGGAATGAGAGATGAGAAGTTCTCCTTGTAGTGGGGGTCGAGAAGGGTGAACACCCAGTAATCTCTGTTATCTAAAATGCGTATAACGTGAGGGTCGCGGGAAAGGCAGCCTTACATGAAGTCAGCCATGTGTGCCAGAGTACCTACAGGCAAGATGTCGATGTCAACATCAGGATGACTCTCCATGCCCTCATCCTCCTCTTCTGCCCATCCACACTGAACAGATGGAATTAAAGTTCCATGGGTACTACCCTCTATAGCGCTATAGCCACTAACCATCTGTGTGTGGATTCATCAACATTTTTTAAAACCTCACAGAGGTCTGACATCAATGCCCACTCCTTGCTTGTGAATAGTAGCAGTTGACTGAAAAGGCGACGAACATGTTGCAGCTGGTATTCGAAAACTGCCCACTGCTGCACTCAAAGCCTGGCCAACATATAGAACGTAGAGTTCCAGCGCATGTTCACGTTGCAAAACAGTCGATGAGCTGGAAGCCGCAAGCGCTGCTGCAGCGTTGACAGACCGGCTGAATCTGTGGACGACTTATGGAAATGGGCACACAAGCTGCGCGCCTTCACTAGTAGCTCTGCCAAATTGGGGTAGGTATTGATAAACCGCTGAACCACTAAGTTTAAGACGTGGGCTAGGCATGGGATGTGCGTCAGGTTGCCGAGCTCCAAAGCCGCCACCAAGTTATGGCCATTGTCAGACACAACCATGATGGCTGACTGCAGCTGGAGGTGAAGGTGGAGGAGGAGAAGTGGGGGTTGGAGCCAGTAACATAGCTGCTTGTGGAGACCCAGAAGGACGTTGGGTCCGCAATCCTGGGAGTGGGTAGCACCTGTGCCATCCCAGAGTACGACTCACTCCCGGCTTCCACAACATTCACCCGCTGTGCGGTCAGGGAAATGTAGCGTCTCTGGCCACCAGCACTTGTCCATGTGTCTGTGGTGAAGTGGACCTTCCCAGTAAGTGCGTTGGTCAGGGCACGGGTGATGTTGTGGGACACATGCTGGTGTAAGGCAGGCCCATCACAGCATGAAAAATAGTGATGGCTGGGGACTGCGTACCGAGGGACGGCCATCGACATCAGGCTGCTAAATGCCTCAGTGTCCACAAGCCTAAATGGCAACATTTCAAGGGCCAGTAATTTCGAAAGTTGCGCATTTAGTGCTATGGCCTGTGGGTGTGTATTTGCGCTTGCGTTCAAATGCCTGTGTAATTGACATTTGGACAATGCGCTGGGACAGGGAAGTGGATGTTGTTGCTAACGGTTCATGCGAAGGTCCCGGTGCAGGGCGAGGGGCATCTGGGCCTGCGCCTTTGACAGGGGATTGGCCAGCAGTGCGTAACACAGGGGAAGAGTGGTGTGACCTGCAGACCCAGATTGTGGACCCAGGCGTTCGGCCCACTTATTAGGGTGCTTGGATGTCATGTGGCGGATCATGCTGGTGGTGGTGAGGTTCCTAGTGTTCACGCGCCGGCTCATTTTGGTATGGCACAGGTTGCAAACTACCACACTTTTGTCATCTGCTCTTTCTTAAAAAAGCGCCATACTGCAGAATAGCTACTCCTTGGCAAGGTAGATTTATGCATGGGGGTGCTCGGTGTAACTGTTGCGGGCCTGTTTGGTGTTGGCCGACTTCTCCCTTTTGCAACCCCACTGCCTCTTCCAGACCATTGAAGTGCTGCGGATCCGTCCCCCTCTGTCCTGCTGTCCTCGCTCAGCTTTTCACCTTCCCATGTTGGGTCAGTGACCTCATCGTCCACCACCTCCTCTTACACTTCCTCACTCTGCTCATCCTCCTCACTTGACCTAACCACAACCTCAGTGATTGACAACTGTGTCTCATCATCATCCACCTCGGGAACGAATGATTGCCGTTCACCACCGTCATCTTCTTGAGACTGTGAAGGTTCAAGAGGTTGGAAATCAGGGCACAATATCTCAGGTACCTCTTCAAGTGTGCTTGGCGAGAGAGACAAACAAAGTACTGGCAATGAAAAGAGGTCATGTGAATATCCGAGTGTGGGATCAATTGTTTGTCCAGACTCGACATGGTGGGCGGAAGGAGGATCAGAGTGAGCATACGGATGATGAGACTCTTGGCTACAGAGAGTGGACTTAGTAGAAGAGAGAGTGGTGCTTAACCGACTGGAAGCATTATCTTCAGCAATCCAAACAACCACCTGTTCTCACTGGTCCGACTTGGAGAGTGTTGTCCTGCGCTGCCCAGCTAAGTTGGACATGAAGCTGGGTAAGGTGGATTTTTAGTTTTTTTCTGGAGCACTGGCAGCAGGCACAGTTTCATTGTGGGTGATCTATACCCCTTTTTTCTCTCACACTACCCCTGCACTGCATACCTGACTGGGAAATATATTCTGTATATTCGGCGGCATTTACATTGTTGGGTGCTGTCCTCTGTGCCCCTTCACAGTAGTTATGCCCTCATTGTGCCCACACACAGTAGTTTTACCCTCTCTGTGCCCCTTCACAGTAGTAATGCCCTTTACAGTAGTAATGCTCTCTCTGTTCCCCATTCACAGTAGTAATGCCCTCTCTGTGCCCGCTTCACAGTAGTAATGCCCTCTCTGTTCCCCATTCACAGTAGTTATGCCCTCATTGTGCCCCCTTCACAGTAGCTATGCCCTCATTGTGCCCCCCTCACAGTAGTTATGCCCTCATTGTGCCCCCCTCACAGTAGTTGTACCCTCTATGTGCCCCCTTCATAGCAGTAATGCCCTCTCTTTGCCCCCTTCACATTAGTAATGTGCTCTCTTTCACCTCTTCACAGTAGTAATGTGTGTTCTGTACCCCTATCACAGTAGTAATGCCTTCTCTGTAGTAGTGAAGGGCAGCATGGTGGCTCAGTGGTTAACACTATTGCCTTGTGCTGGGGTCCTAGATTCGAAACCGACCAAGGACAACATCTGCATGGAGTTTGTATGTTCTACTTGATTGCGTGGGTTTCCTCCGGGTACTCCAGTTTCTTCCAACACTCCAAAGACATACTGATAGGTACCTTAGATTGTGAGCCCCATTAGGGACAGGTTGATGCTAATGTCTGCAAAGCGCTGCAGTACATAGCAGCGCTATATAAGTGAGTATAATAAATAATAGTAATGCCCACTCTGTACCCTCTTAACAACAGTAGTTATGCCCTCATGTGCCCCTTCACAGTAGTAATGCCCTCTCTGTGCACCCTTTACAGTAGTTACTCCCTCACTATGCCTCTCCTCTGTGTCCCCTAACAGTAGTAATGCCCTCTCTGTACCCCCTTTACAGTAGTAATGCCCTTACATTGCCCCATTCACAGTAGTAATGTCCTCACTGTGCCTCCCAGCCTCACATTAATAATGTCCTCACTGTGCCCCCCGCCTCACAGTAGTAATGCCCTCTCTGTGCCCCCCTCATAGTAGTAAAGCACTCTATGTGCCCCCTTTACAGCAGTAATGCCCTCACTGTTCCTCCACTCACAGTAGTAATGCCCTCTCTGTACCCCCTTTACAGTAGTTATGCCCTCTATGTGCCACCTTCAGAGTAGTTATGCCCTCTTTGTGGCCCCAGCCTCAGAGTAGTATTGCCCTCAGTGTGCTCCCTGCCTCACAGTAGTAATGCCCTCTCTGTGTCCCCCTCACAGTAGCATTGCCCTCTGTGCCCCCTTCACAGCAGTTATGCCCTTTAGAGTAGTAATTCTCTCTGTGCTCCATTCACAGTGGTAATGCCCTCTCTGCACCTCCTGCACAGTAGTAATGTCCTCTTTTTACCCACTTCAGAGTAATTGTGCCCTCACAGTGCCCCCAGCCTCACAGTAGTAATGCCCTCTCTGTGCCCCGTTCACAGTAGTAATGCCCTCACAGTGCCTCTCTTTACAGTAGTAATGCCCAATCTGTGTCCCCTGCACAGTAGTAATGCTCTCTCTTTGCCCACTTCAGAGTAGTTATGCCCTCACTGTGCCCCCCAGCCTCACAGTAGTAATGTTCTCTCTATGCCCCCTTCACATTTGGAATGCCTTCTCTGTGCCCCTTCACAGTGGTAATGTTGTCTCTGTGCCCCTTCTCAGTAGAAATGCCCTCTCTATGCCCCCTTCACACTAGTAAAATAAAATAAAAACAGTGACTACTCAGCTTGTCCTATTTCTGATGATCTGATCCAGCACTCTTCTGCAGCAGCCAGGCACAGATCGTGTTGCAGCTCTATGTGGGAGGAGTGCATAGGCAGATTCCCGGGCCTGCAGGCTCCTCTTATGCAGGCCCGCAGCGTCATCTGTGCCCGCAGAGCTTAATGGTGAAGCAGAAAACAGATGGCTCCCCATTCAGTGTGTCAGCCTGAAAGAGGGAGGGAGCGTGGGGTGCTGTTCCATCAGTGAGTGAAATGACCTCAGCTCCCTGGTGCACTAGCAATGAGCACTTCGATCACTGTGACATGGCTGAGCCTGAAGGGGTTAAAATTAAACAGGGTTAGGGTACTGCGGCCTTCTATTCCTTTCCCAATAGCTGAGCATATGTGATTATAGCTACCATAGGAAATAGAGGAATAGCATCGATGAATGCAGCTTCCAAGATGATTCTCCCCAGCAAAGGGAATATTCCCCAACCATGAGCCTAGACTTCATGAAGGGTGTAACAGGAACTGTTTTTATTGATCACACACTGGCTTTTATGAGAAATCCTCCTGCAAGAGGATCTCCCACAGTAAACAAAGGACAATAACCAATTAACATACAGAGTTACAGTAACCCCCGCCCTCTCTCTGCCTGGGAGATATTGAGATAAGTTAAGGAATAAACCAACTATCTCCAGGCACACAATTTTCCCAAAAGTTGGAACACCCCTTTCCCCGCAAGGTATCCCCACAATTTATATCCCCTGATAGCCCCGATCGGGGGACCAACATATCCAAATTTCACCCAGATCGGTTCAGGGGTTCTTAAAAAACATGGAAGTCACAAGTTACCGACCCCCACCGAGGCTCCTGCCCAAAACAGTTCCATGAATTCCGCATGTGCGGCCGGTCAAGTCACAAAAAGGTAAAAACCAAATAATGTCTATTTTCTTCACAATACTCCCCCTTAGTTCCATGGGTCACCATACCCACCTAGACCCTGCCAGGTTGGCTAGGGGATGTCCGGGTACCAAAATTATACTTCCAAGTCGGTTTGGCGGGAAAGCCCATCCGCATTGCCGTTCTGTTTGCCTGGGCGGTATTGCAGTGTAAAATTGTAGGGCTGCAACGCTAGACTCCAGCGTAGCAACCGAGGATTGTCTCCAGAGACTTGGTTGAGCCAAGTGAGGGGGTTGTGGTCAGTGAGTAGGGTAAAGGCACGGCCATAAAGGTACGGTTGAAGTTTCTTTTAGGCCCATACAAGAGCCAGGCATTCTTTTTCCACGGTGGTATAGATGACCTCCCAAGGTAATAACTGAGGTATGCCACTGGGTGCTCTATGCCATCGTCCCCCACTTGGCTCAGCACGGCTCCCAGCCCACTCATGGAGGCATCTGTATGAACAGGTCGGTGAGGGGTTTTGCTAGGGTGCTATACTCAGGGACGAGCTTTCTATAATACCCTGCGGTGCCTACGAACCCCAATACCGTCTTGGTGCGGGGCTGGGGCCAATCGGCTATAGCCTCTACTTTCTCGGGTTCGGGGCGCTGTTTCCCAGACCCTACTCTATGCCCTAGGTATTGGACCTCTGCCATGCCCACATGGCATTTCTCGGGTTTCAGAGTGAGACCGGCTTCTTGTAACCTCCCAAATACCGTAGCCAAGTGCGTCAGGTGCGCCTCTCAGGTGCCGCTATAGATGGCAATATCATCTAGGTAGGCACATGCGAAGTCCTGCATTCCCTCCAGAAGTTGGTCCGCCATCCGTTGAAATGTAGCCGGGGCATTCTTCATCCCAAAAGGCATAACCCGAAATTGGTATAACCCGAATGGGGTGACGAATGTCGACTTAGGTATGGCGGCCGAGTCTAGCGGAATTTGGCAATACCCTTTGCACAGGGCCAGGGTAGTTAGGAAGTGCCCGCTGGCCATGCGATCGAGCAATTCGTCGATCCGTGGCATGGGGTATGCGTCAGTGATAGTCCGGTCGTTCAGTTTCCGGTAATCAATACAGAAGCAAGTCTTACCGTCTTTCTTCGGTACTAGAACCACCGGGGACGCCCAGGGACTTTGGGAAGCCTCAATAACCCCTAACTCCAACATTTCTTGGATTTCTTTCCACATGCTGGTCCGTTCGGCTGCCGGGATACGGTACGGTTGTTGCCATAATGGGGTCTCCCCCTGAGTCTCCACCCGGTGTACTGTGGCGGAGGTGTACCCGGGTAGGACCGAGAACAGCCCACCATATTCCTGCAGCAGTTGTTTTGCGTCTGCCTGCTGTGTGGGATCTAGTTTCTCCCCCAACCCGACCTGCTCTAGGGTACCTTGGTTAGCTGCCAGTAGGTCAGGTAAGGGGAGTCCTTCACTATCATCAGTGGACGGAGCACAGATAGCGGCCACGTCCTCGGAGCGCTCAAAGTACGGTTTCAACATGTTCACATGAAAGGCTCATCTGATCCTTTCATCCGAACATTTGGCCACAATATAGGTGGTTTCGCTAATCCATTCCACCACTTTAAATAGCCCCTGCCATGCTGCCTTTAGCTTGTCCTTTTTGGATGGTCTGAGGGCTAATACCTTTTGCCCTACTTCCTATCTCGTGCTCCCCGGTCATACCATTGTTTCTGTCGTTTCTGGGCCGCCCGCAGGCTCTCCCGAACTGATTCGATCAGTGCCCGCAGGCGGTCCCGGAACTCCAGCACGTATGGTAACACTGGGATCCCTTCCTCTCCTGTGTTTCCCTCCCAGTGCTCTCGTATGAGGTCCAGGGGTCCCCGGACTTTTCTCCCGTATAGGAGTTTAAAGAAGGAGAAACCGGTCGACGCCTGGGGCACTTCCCGGTAGGCAAACTGGAGATGGGGTAGAAATTTCTCCCATTGACAGTAGGACTCTGTGAATGCTGTAAGCATCTGCTTAAGCATGCCGTTGAATCGTTCACAGAGGCCGTTGGTCTGGGGGTGGTAGGGGGAGCTAAATAACGGTTTCACCCCGCAACTCTGCCATAACTGTTGAGTGTCAGTTGCCATGAACTGTGTTCCCTGATCTGAGAGTATTTCCTGGGGGAATCCTACTTGGGAAAAGACCCTGACTAGAGCCTCTGCTACCGTCTCCGCCTCAATGTTGGAGAGCGCCACAGCCTCAGGGTACCTGGTTGCGTAGTCCACCACTGTGAGGATGAAGCGCTTTCCGGAGGAGCTGGGTTTGTTGAGGGGCCCTATCAGGTCTACTGCCACTCTGTAGAATGGTTCCTCTATTATAGGTAGGGACCGTAACTTAGTCTTGGGGTGGTCCCCCCGTTTCCCTATCCTTTGAAATATGTCACAGGTCCTGCAGTACATCTGCAAGTCTTTTGATATCCCTGGCCAGAAGAACGTCTGGGTAAGGCACTCCTTAGTTTTCTTGATACCCAGATGTCCGGCTAGCGGGATATCATGGCTGAGCTTTAGAAGCTCTGCTCTGTATTTGCGGGGTACGACTAGCTGCCTTTTTATAACTTGGTCTGCCCCACTTCCCACTCCCTCTGTGACCCTATATAGCAGTCCCTTGTTCCAGTGGAAGTTCTCTTGGGCATTACCTTCCTTAGGGGTACCTATGGCCTTCCTGTAACCTGCTAAGGTGGGGTCTGACTGCTGGGCTTGGCCAAAGTCTTGGGGAGTGCCCCAGAAGGGAATAGGGTTAGGGAATTCTTCGGGGATTTCGGTTCCTACCTGTGGTTCCTCGGAGTGTGTCTGTCCAGCTCGGCAGGCTTGCGCCTGGGATCTGGAGTAAGCAGCTGTAAAGTTAGGCACCCCAAATCGTTCCCCAACAATACTTCCGCAGGTAGGCCAGACATAATGCCTACTTCCATCTGCTTGGCTCCGGTGCCCCAATTTAAATGCACTCGGGCTGTGAGTAGTTTGTGGATGGCGCCTCCTGCCACTCTTACTGCAACAGTCCTGTTGGTGTGCGCTTTTGCAGATACGGTGTGAGGCTGCACCAGAGTAAGGGTGGCCCCAGAGTCTCGTAGTGCCTCAGCCTCCTTTCCATCTATGGTGACCCATTGTCTGTGGTGCACCCGGTTGTCCCCCTCGGCTTGGGCTAGGTCCACCTCATGTAGTACGTCCCATTGCTCAGATTCAGGGCTGTGGTCTTCCAGCGGCTCATGTTGATAGTGATGAGCGGCTGCCCTCGGTGGTGGTGGTGATGGCCGCTCCCAATTGTCTCTGCTCCCGCTGAGGGCAATCTATTTTGTAGTGCTCTGGCTGATTGCATTGGTGACATACCAATGGCGGTCTCCGATTAAAATTAGGCTGTGTCGTGGGTGGTACCGTGTTCGGTCAGCGGTGAGTCACAGTACCTGGTGTTGGAGAGCTGGACCTTACCAGAGGGCGGTTTCCACTAGCCTCTCCTTTTCTTCCCTCGTGATGCTCGTCTGCCAGCTTGGCCGCTTCCTCAATTGTGGCCGGCTTCCTGACTCTGACCCAGTCCCTGGTGTCTGCAGGTGTGTGGTCAAAAATTTTTGTAGCAAGAGGAGTTGTAGCACCTCCTCTAGCATCATGGCCTGGCAGCCTTGCCTCCAGTTTTGGGCTGCCGGATACATCCTAAAAGCCCATTCGGTGTAGGAGTCTCGACCCCCTTTCCGTAATGCCCGAAACTTTTTCCTGTAAGTCTATGGGGTCACGGCATACCTGGCTAGCAGAATGTCCTTTACCCTGGCATAGTCATGTATGGCTGTATCAGGAACTGCTCAGTATGCCTCTGCTGCTCTGGTTCCTCCCCCTACCTCTAGTGTAGCGCGGCCGAGCTCTTTATGGTCCAGGGGTACAGGAGCTTTATTTTCCTGTACCCTGACGGACTGACAGGAAGTGCACACTGTGTGCGCACTTCATGTCAGTCGGGCCGGGTACAGGAGACAGATGCTCCTGTACCCGCGGCCATAAAGAGCTCGGCCGCGCTACAATGGAGTGACAGGAGGGAGCGCTGAGCGCTTCCCTCCTGTCAGCTCCTCTCCTCTTGGTGCGCCCTCATGGAGCCCGGGCAGTGCTGCAGCCGTCTGAGGCTAAATTCAGAGCGCTCGGGCGGCTGCAGCATGAGGCAGGGCCGGCGCTCCTAGCAGCGCCCCTTGCCAAGGGGCGCTCTACGCGGCGGCCTAGTCCGCTTATAGGACGCGCCGGCCCTGTACAAGTAGTAGCCCCATGACAGTGGAGACAGTGTCAGCAGTAAGTTTGGGTTGTCATCACTGTTTATTTTTCCTCTTCTTCTGATCTGTCACAAGAACCACCCCAAAAAAAGGATCCTGTCTTTTGCGCTTCCGCCTTCACATGGTGAGCATTTGGTCAGTAATCTATCAGTATTGCTAAGGCCAAAATAAAACAGGAGTGGATCCAAAACAGAGATGACATGTGATTGGAATATTTGTATGTCTGTGTTTTGTACCCACTCCTCCAAATCATGAGCACATCCTGATGCAAAATAGGTAGATGCTCCAAAGACAGGATCCGTTGTGTTTTTCATTTTTCTGTCCTTCTGACAGATCATAAGAAGGGTAAAAAAAATGGTGATGTCAACAAGACCGAACATGGACACTAGTGGTCCCAGTTACAGAGTGGGGAGGGTGGCAACCAGATAAGGCGGTTCCTCTAGATGAGGAGCCAACATAGCGCCCCAGTGACAGAGTGAGGAGAGTGGCAACTGTATGAGGTGTCAACATTGTGGCCCAGTCACAGAGCTGGGCGGGTGGTAACCACATAGGGAGGAAACATAGTAGCCCAGTCATTGAGTAGGGAGGGCGGCAACTGCATGAGGATTCAACATAGTAGGCCAGTCACTGAGTGGGGAGGGAGGCAACCACATGAGGAGTCAACATAGTGGCCCAGTCACAGAGTGCGGAGAGTGGCAAGTGCATGAGGAGTCAACAAAGTGGCCCAGTCACAGAGTGGTGAGGGTAGCAACTGCATGAGCAGGCAACATAGTGGCCCAGTCACAAAGAGGGAAGGGTGACAACCGCATGAGGAGTCAACATTGTAGCCCAGTCACAGAGTGGGGTTCTGTGGCAACCGCATGAGAAGTCAACATAGTGGCCTAGTCATACTGGTGAGAGTGTCAACTGCATGAGGAGACAACATAGTGGCCCAGTCACAGAGAGGGAAGGGTGGCAACCGCATTAGGAGTCAACACAGGGGCCCAGTCACAAAGCGGGGAGGTGGGGGAAAACAGAAGTGGCAGTAAAAGCACAAGATGGTGGGTGGCAGTAGGAGAAGATGGCAGCAGAGGCAGCCGGTGTGTGGCATTGGGCGGGTAGCAGGCTGGCAGCATCCGAGTAGTGGCTGAAGTAGGCAGCCAGAAGAAACAAATCTTTTGTTTCACAAAGTTTTGGTGTGGCACCAAGAAGGATCTAGTCTGATGCATCAGGCCCTGGCATGTGGAAATCCTGGCTGATCCATGCCTGATTCATCTTTACAAAGGTTAGTCTCCCAACATTTTGTATAGAAACTCAAGTTTTCTATGCCCCCGCCACACTTTTGGCTGGGCAAGAAGGCTTATCCAGGGCAAACTCGGCCAGTTGTGGCCACAAATCAAGCTTGGCTGCCCAGTAATCCAGGGGATCTGGGGTGACAAGGTGCAGTCCAAGTATGCCGCCACCTGCTGGTTCAGGTTCTGCTCCATGTCTTGCTGCTGCTGTGTGGTTTCTTCAGTAGGCGGGTGAAGAAAAGTGCTCATTACAGAGACTTGAGACTTAAGTTGCCACTGATGGAGTCTGTGCTGCTCCCGCCCACCCCACTTCAGCAGTGAAGCATTGGAACATGAGCGCAGAGGGGTCCCCCAGTCAGACCTTCTTGAGGATTGGGGATGGCACACAAGGCCAGTGTCAGCACCTGGCATACCAGGCAAGTGCCGGGGCCCACAGCACAGCTGCCATAGGCCAGAAGCAATGAGCCCTTCCATTAATACAGATGGAAGCGCTCATTGTTGGAGCGCTGGAAGCTGCGGTCCTTTTACTCACCACTCAGCTCCCCATGCTCCTTCCCTCCTTCAGGCCGGCGGCGCTCTGAATGGTGAAGCAGGAAGACTTCTCTCTGCTCCATCATTCAACCTGCAGGCACGATCGTGCTGCCATCATGTGTGAGTGGAGCCTGCAGCCCAGCAATCTGCATAAGCTCCACCCACACCATGCTGTAGAGCGATCTGTGCCTGCAGGGAAGAGAGGACTGTGAGCTTCAGGAACGGGACAAGGTGAGTAGTTATTGTGTTTTTGTGTTTTTAATACAGAGGGGTCACAGAGGACTTTATTACTATGGAGGGGGCAAAGAGGACTATTACTATGGAGGGGGCACAGAGGACTTTATTACTATGGAGGGGGCACAGAGGACTATATTACTATGGAGGAGACACAGAGGTCTTTATTACTATGGAGGGAGCACAGAGGTCTTTATTACTATGACGGGGGCACAGAGGGCATTTCTACTATGGAGGGGGTACAGAGGGCATTACTACTATCGAGAGGACACAGAGGGCATTACTACTCTGGAGGGGGCACAGAGGACTTTATTACTATGGAGGGGGCACAGAGGACTTTATTACTATGGAGGAGACACAGAGGTCTTTATTACTATGGAGGAGGCACAGAGGGCATTACTACTCTGAAGGGGACACAGAGGGCATTACTATTGTGAAGGGGGCACAGAGCCAAAGGGCATTCATCAATGAAGGGGGCACGGTGGGAATTATTACTGTGAAGCGGGCACAATGGGGATTATTACAGTGAAGGGGGCACAATGGGAATTATTACTGTGAAGGGGGCACAATGGGGATTATTACTGTGAAGGGGGCACAGATAGGGCATTACAACCATGAAAGAGGCACAAAAAGGGCAATACTACTGTGAGGGGGTACCAGTATTGGGAGGGAGGTGCCAGAGAAAGGACCCTCCCCAGGTGCCAAACACCGTAGGCACGCCACTGAAGCAGGGAACTATTTGCTCCCCCTCTACCATTCAGCAGCTAGTGCACCAGAGTAACAGCTGCACTATGTCCTCACACATCGTCCTGCTGATCTGTGTAGGAGGAGGAGCGGGGAAGGGTGGGAATCAGCCTCTGCTCCTCCTACACAGCAGCGCGATGTGTCACAGTATCCAGTTGCTGCTGATGGGGAGCGCAGATCATGGGAGGAGCCAGGTGACTGAGGAGAGGAGTATTTATTGTTTTTTTTTTCACTTCCTGTGAAGGGGGCACATCTGGGCACAACCACTGTGAAGGGGGCACAGGGCACATATCTGGGCACTTCCACCATAAGAGGGCACATATATCTTGGCATGTCAACTGTGAGGGGCACATATTTTGGGATATCTACTGTAAAGGGGGCACATATCTTGGCATATCTACTGTGAGGGGGCACATATCTTGGCATAGCTACTGTGAAGGGGCACATATCTTTGCAAGGTATTTAATCTATAATACATGAAGTTTCATTGCTGTAAGTGCCGTGCAAAATGCCACAAGGGGGCCCACTGAGACTTTATCGCCCAAGGGCCCACATGAACCTGGAGCCGGCCCTGATGGAGCACATGGACAGCGGCAAACTGACCACATAGGATGTCTTGATAGCAGTTGAGTTTATCCTCCCTCTCAGCAGGTGGAAAAAGGGTCCCCATTTTGGACCGTTAGCGAGGGTCTAACATGGTGGAGAGCCAGTAGTCAACCCTATGCCGAATGGTGATAATTATGGCTGTCACTACGCAAGCAACTCAGCATGCAACTGGCCATTTGCGCATGTTTCTGGAGTTGACAGAAGTAGCAGCAATAGAAGGGGGTGGTATCAGCAGTCACAGCGACAAGCCAGACCTGCCAGTGTCATCTAGTGGTTGTGTGTTGACCAGCAACCTAGCTGTCCTTGCATGGTTGACTCGGTCTTCAACATCATCTCAATTGACGTTATACACCCCCAGCCAGGAGTCGGTGGGCTCCTCTGACACCACTCTTATTTGGCATGGCCCAGGAACAAGCTCTGTGCCCCCACCTGTCCTGAACCTGCATCTGTGTATGCCGTCGGCCTTGCTCCACTTTTCAGTGAGGACTAGCGTATTGAGGATAGTTTAGTACTGCCAAGCCAAGATGTGGAGTAGAAATCCGCTGCTTTCTCTGGTAGGCGCGAAAGTACCGAGAATGAGAGTCACCTGGAAGCAGGTGTTGTGAGTGGTCAGGCATGCAGCCCTGAGACTGGTGAGGGTGATATCAGTAGGAAGTTCCACGGCACTCGATTTTGTGATGCAAAATTGAATAAATTTATTTTTCATCCATCCACATGTATAGATGATATCACTCACATCAGGCAGTCTGATAATTATGCCTTTCACCTTTCCGCCCCCTGTAGAGTCACCCACTCCTCGCAACCCTCTCCACTGCCACAAGCAGCAGAATCAGCAACAGTAGCCAGTTTAGTCTCCTCAACATGAAGAAACAGTGCCGAGCCAGCCTGAGGTAAATGGAGACCTCCCGCCTCAATGACCAGGTTCAGTCCTACCTAGACTCTGGCCTGTCTCGGGTGTATACCCTGTTCCCTGACCCCATGGACTTCTGGGCAGACTAGAACAGTGGTCCGAACTGGTCCAGTATTCTCTCTGTGTTCTTTCTTGCCCAGCTCCCAATGTCATCTTGGAATTTATTTGCAAATTATGGTGGAAAATAAGAATTGGGTCAATAACAAAAGTTCCTCTCAATACTTTGTTATATACCCTTTGTTGGCAATGACAGAGGTCCAACATTTTCTGTAAGTCTTCAAAAGGTTTTCACACACTGTTGCTGGTATTTTGGCCCATTCCTCCATGCAGATCTCCTCTAGAGCAATGATGTTTTGTGGCTGTCGCTGGGCAACACAGACTTTCAACTCCCTCCAACGGTTTTCTATGGGGTTGAGATCTGGAGACTGGCTACGCCACTCCAGGACCTTGAAATGCTTCTTACAAAGCCACTCCTTCGTTGCCCAGGCGGTGTGTTTGGGATCATTGTCATGCTGAAAGACCCAGCCACGTTTCATCTTCAATGCCCTTGCTGATGGAAGGAGGTTTTCAACCAAAATCTCACGATACAGGGCCCCATTCATTCATTCCTTTACACAGATCAGTCATCCTGGTCCCTTTGCAGAAAAACAGCCCCAAAGCATGATGTTACCACCCCCATGCTTCACAGTAGGTATGGTGTTCTTTGGATGCAACTCAGCATTCTTTCTCCTCCAAACACGACGAGTTGAGTTTTTACCAAAAAGTTCTATTTTGGTTTGATCTGACCATATGACATTCTTACAATCCTCTTCTGGATCATCCAAACGCTCTCTAGTAAACTTCAGACGGGCCCAGACATGTACTGGCTTAAGCAAGGGGACAAGTCTGGCACTGCAGGATTTGAGTCCCTGGCGGCGTAGTGTGTTATTGATGGTAGGCTTTGTTACTTTGGTCCCAGCTGTCTGCAGGTCATTCACTAGGTCCCCCTGTGTGGTTCTCGGATTTTTGATCACTGTTCTTGTGATTATTTTGACCCCACGGGATGAGATCTTGCATGGAGCCCCAGATCGAGGGAGATTATCAGTGGTGTTGTATGTCTTCCATTTTCTAATAATTGCTCCCACAGTTGATTTCTTCACACCAAGTTGCTTGCCTATTGCAGATTCAGTCTTCCCAGCCTGGTGTAGGTCTACAATTTTGTTTCTGGTGTCCTTCGACAGCTCTTTGGTTTGGCCATAGGGAAGTTTGGAGTGTGACTGTTTGAGGTTGTGGACAGTTGTCTTTTATACCGATATATTCAAACAGGTGCCATTAATACAGGTAACGAGTGGAGGACAGAGGAGCCCCTTATAAGAGAAGTTACAGGTCTGTCAGAGCCAGAAATCATGCTTGTTTGTAGGTGACCAAATACTTATTTTACCGAGGAATTTACCAATTAATTCATTAGAAATCCTACAATGTGATTTCCTGGATTCTTTCCCCCCCATTCTGTTTCTCATAGTTGAAGTGTACCTATGATGAAAATTACAAGCCTCTCTCATCTTTTTAAGTGGGAGAACTTGCACAATTGGTGGCTGACTAAATACTTTTTTGCCCCAATGGTAAGTGCTGTCCATTTTTACTGAGCCCCTGATCCAGACCTGAAACAGAGTGAAATAACCTTATGACACTTACTTTCACAGCATGTATGTAATTCTGTTACCAGAACATATGTATATTGTAACAGCAATACTTGGCAGTAAAATAACTTTACTTAATGAGTAGTAATTAACTAGTTCAGTACTTGGTGGCATAATATTAATTTCATTGGAATATTCTTGCGTAGTACAAAAAGTAATAATCAATAGTATGATGGCAGTCTAATTTGTAATTCCATTACACACAGAATTGCTTTTCAGTAACACTTTACTGATGTGAAATGTGTTTGCTTATTTTGCAGCAATGCATAACATGTAGTAACATTGCTATAGCAATGGCATTATGATTGCCATATTATTATTGCAGTAAAATAATTGAACTCTTTTTTAAAAGTAATTTTTTGCAGTGATATGAAACTTCTTTTGAACTAGATTGTATAATGCAGTTGCTTTCAGTAACACTGTTATAATTTGTAACATAGTTTATAAGGCTGCCTGACACTGGTTTCTACAGCTTATTTTGCTGTTCACTAAAATTCCTAAGTCTCTGTGTCAGTGTTACCCAGTGTTTTACCATTTAGTATGTACTGGTGACATGTATTTGTCCTTCCCATGTACATAACCTGACATTTGTCAGTGTTAAACCTCATCTGCCACTTATCTGCCCAAACCTCAATCTATCCAGATCTTTAGCAGTATACTGTCCTCTTCCATGTAAATTATATGCCAGGATAGTGTCATCTGCAAAAATTTATATTTTACTGTGCAAGCCTTCTCCAAGTTCAATAATAAATATATTGAAGAGAATAGGGACCAATACTGACCCCTGTGGTACCCCACTAATGACAGTGACCCAATCTGAGTGTGTACCATTAATAACCACCCTCTGTTTTCTATCACTGAGCCAGTTACTTATCCACACACAGGCATTTTCTCCTAGTCCAAGCATTCTCATTTTATATACTAACCTTTTATGTGGCACAGTATTAAATGCTTTAGAGAAGTCAAAATATACGACATCCACTGATTCACCACAGTCAAGTCTAGAACTTATCTCCTCGTTGAAACTTAATAATTTAGTTTGACATGACCAATCCCTCATGAAGCAATGCTAATATGGCGTTATTTGCTTATTTTCATTGAGGTACTACAAGATAGCATCTTACCCACGACAGATGTTAAACTTACCGGCCTATAGTTTCCAGGCTCTGTTTTTGGACCCATTTTGAATATTAGCACCACATTTGCTATGCGCCAATCTTGTGGAACACTCACTGTCAATATAGAGTCTTTAAATATCAGAAATAAGGGTCTGGCTATTGCATTACTTAATTTGGGGGTGTATGACATCTGGTCCCGGCGATTTGTCTATTTTAATTTATTTTTTTTTTTTTATTCTTTATTTAGAGATTTGTTTTCTCCTTTCTTTTTTTAAACAAACCGCACAGAATACACAACTACAGTGTTATGAACATATTATCATTACAATCATTGCAAGGTAAATCCTTAGAATGACACATAATAATAATCATAAATACAATAACAGAGGTAAACAAGGAATTACGCCATGATCTGAATAGGTTGGAATCTCCCTTCTTAGAAACCACATCTCTGAGAGAATCATATAATAAGGACAATGTGTTTCCACTCCTCATGAGAGTATCAAAAGGCTTCGCCTGAAACTTAGCTGAGATGTCTCTAACTCGAGATTTAAAAAATGCCAGGATCTGTTGATATGCCAAAAAATGGCCAGATGGAATCTGGTATGCTTGTTGAAGTTCCTGGAAAGAATAAAATCTTTTTTTTGAGACACTCCACATGTGTGAGACCAGGTTGTAAATTGTGTATTAATTGACTTAGCGTGGAATTCCGGATGGTCCCATAAAGACATATGTTTTGAGATGGTCATTAGAAGGTTATATAACTTCCTGACTGCTTTCCAAGTAGCTATTGTGTCACGCATCAGCAAACTGTTTTTTATGGGTATAGGAATTTCTGAAAACTTTGTGTGCAATAAAGCCCCTAGACCTACCGGCTTGGCAAGTTCTCTTTCAATGAAAGGTACTGAGTGGTACAAAGTCCCCTGTAGCTAGTCTAAGCAATGCCTCATCAGGCATGCCAGATTGTAATGTCAGATATTTGGAAAACTCACCCCCCCACCCTCTAGATTTGTGTCGGATTAGGGTATTTAAAGAAATCCGTGGGCGTTTGGACTTCCAAAAAAAAAGGAACGGTAGGCTTTAGTCAGAACGTGTACATCTGTATGTTTCAATAGCAATGGCAGGGTTTGCATGGTGTAAAATAATTTACTGAAACTCATCATCTTGATCAGATGACAACTTCCCAGCAAAGATAAAGGTAGCTTTGCCCACAAGTCTAGTTCTGACTTAATTTTTCTAATAAGTGGCGGATAATTTAAAGAATAAAGGGATTCAGGAATCGTACCTATTTTTATCCCCAAATAACGCACCGAGTGAGAGGTGATCGTGACTGGGGTATTACCCAAGGACTGTTGGTTTAGCGTTTGAGAAGGAGAGATATCTAGTATCTCACATTTGGTGACAATTACTTTGAAGCCCGAGATACGACCAAAGCCCGAGAGGATGTCAAAAACGACCGGAAGCTCCGATTTAGCATCAGATAAGAAAACTAGTAGGTCATCTGCAAACAATGCGTGTTTTACAGAGATGTTTCCAATGGGGATACCCTTTAATTTTTCTGATTTCAGTAGGGCCAATGACAGGGGTTCAAGGGCTATGTTGAACACTAAAGGCGAAAGGGGACATCCCTGTCTTGTGCCCTTCTGTAAATTGAAGGGCTGAGACAGAAAACCCGGAATGGATATGCGTGCAAACGGCGCTCTATAAAGAGATGATATAAATGTTCTAAAACAGCCATCAAAACCCATATTATCCAAGACATCATTCAGCCACATCCAGCTCACATTGTCAAAAGCTTTTTCAGCATCTATGGCCAATAGAGCTGGACGTGGGTGAAGGTGTGGGTTCGTTTTAACACTGTCCAGAACCGCCAATACTTTTCTTATGTTACTCACTGCTGATCTATTTTTAATAAAACCTGCTTGGTGCGGAGATATAACCTTATGGAGGAACTGTGACAGCCTATCTGCCAGTATTTTGGATAGGTATTTAATGTCATTGTCTATTAGTGATATCAGCCGATATGATGATAGGATTGTGGGATCCTTTCCCGGTTTTGGTAATACTTTGATGTAAGCCGTGCTCATATCTAGAAGTATCTGTAGGCCCTGCATAATTTGGTTGTATATTGTCGTGAGTATAGGGGAGATATTTGGCGTTAGGACCTTGTAGAATTCATTTGTGAAACCATCTGGGCCCGGAGCCTTCCCGTTCCCCGATTGAAAGATAACTTTGAGTTTCTTCTATAGAGATGGGTTGGTTTAGGGTTGCCAAGTCCTCAGGTGATATTTGAGGTAGAGAGTCTAGACAATTTTTGCTACCAGTTTTCCCCCTTCCCTCTTAAGCATAGAACGTGCTGTAAAATTTCCTCAGTATTTCTACAATGTCTTTTGGGTGAGTGCATAAAACCCCTTGTGAATTTTTCAACCTGGGGATTAAAGCCCGGTTTCTATTGCCCCGTGCCATCGATGCCAACAATTTGCCCGACATATTCCCAAATTTAAAGAAGTTGGCCTCCCTTTTTGCTCCATAATATTCTTCATTTATCGTATTCTGTTTTTGCCAACAGCCAAGTCTATTTTTGGTGTAGTCTGTCGGGGCTGATTTATATTTTATATATGAATCCCTTAGGACAGTAGTTAAGTTATGTATCTGGGATGTGATCTTTTGCTTTAGGGATCTGGTATAGGCTAAGATTTTACCCCTCAACACTGCTTTCCCAGGTCTCCACAACAGCTGTGTATCTCTGTCACTTGAGTTGGTATCCAGTAATCCACCCACCAGTGGTTTAGAAGCTCGGGGAATGATTCATTCTGTGATAGATCTGAAGGAAATCTCCATAAAAAATCAGATCCTTTTGGGGTAGTATTAGCAGTTTCTAGCGATACTGGTGCGTGGTCCGAAATGACCAAGTCTTCAATAACCGCTCCGAACCAGAAAATAGTCGAGACGAGACCACGAGTCGTGTAGCGCCGAACAATGGGTGAACTCCCTCCCCAAAGGATGGAAGTTACACCACGCATCTAGTAACCCTAAACCTTGAATGGTGTTCCCTAATATTTTGTCCCTATTTCTACTTATAATGCCAACTGGGTTATTTGTTTTACAGTCCTCTGTATGAGACATAACCGTGTCTATGTCTCCCGCCACTAATTGTTTTGTTTTTTTTTTTGGGGGGGGGGGCGGTTTGGAGCAGCATGTTTCTCAGTTCACCAAATAATTCACTATTAGCGCCGTTGGGGCCATATACATTAGTAGTCTGGAGAGATTCCGACGCAGGACTGAGAACCATATGGACCCATCTCCTGTCCCGGTCTTCTGAGCATGACTCTACGGTGTGTGTCAGGTTTTTATGAAGCAGTATTAGCACTCCCCCCTTGTTACCTCTGGAAGGGGAACCATAAATTCTACCCACCCATAATTTCTTCATGCGGTCAAAATCTCCCCTTGCAAGATGCGATTCCTGGAGGAGAGTGATATCTGCTTTCAGACGTTTTAAGTGTCTTAAGACCATCAATCTGTTGTGAGGGGACTTTAGACCCTTTACATTCCACGTTATGATCTTTGTCATACTTTAAAGTGTATGTGCATTAAGTATAGCTGAATACATGTTGTACAAGGCCCAGAAGCTGCTTTGGAGACAGACCCTAATTTTCCCCCATAATATAACAGAGTAACCATCATACAGTAAAACTGGTAAAACATACAATTTGCATACATGTATATGGCAACTCGCACTTCTCTTCTTCCCAGCATGGTTTTTCCCGCCCCTCCGGACCCACCTTTTACGAGCTACCCTCCGTATTAGCTCCTTAGTGTCCCCATCTGCACGAGTCGTAAAAAGTCTACAGAAAATCCCTCAGTTCGAGCAATATAGTCAGTGTGAACGAACAGGGGAAGGTTTCCTCCTGAATGAAACATAGTAATAGATCGCCACCTATTGTGACCCATATAAAGATCGCACTAATAGGGCAATAAAACACAATGAGCAAGAGTTATATTCAGGGGTGTATCTAGATGCAACATTTGGTAACGAAAGCACAAAATATTGGCCTCCGTTATTCGCTTTTAAATACAGAAAGGAAGATGTGAAGCTCTAACCGGAAAGGGTGGAGCCTAAAGAGGAAGGGGTGGGGTTTACAGAGGAAGGGGTGGGTCAAATTTATATTTGGGGGTGCCCGAGTTTAGTCTCACCTAGGGCAGCACAAAACCAAGAAACCCCACTGGTTATATTACCATATAAAGTGATAGTATAGCATACTCCACCCGACATATTGAATCAGACTTCATGTTCCCAGCGGTTCTCAGGTTCTCTTGCGTTGTTCCTTTGGCTCTAGGTCTGGACCTTGTCGCTTTCTTGAAAGGGGTTGGGCGTCAGTCTCTATGGGTTCATCTCTTTTTTTCCTATTGCTATGTCTTGCTCAGGGTGTTCACTGTCCCCTCTTGTAGTGCTTGCTTGGCCTCCTGTGGAGATTGAAAGGTAAGGCAAGATCCATCCGCCTTGAAAAGTTTCAGAATGGCCGGGTACAGTAAGGCAAATTTTGCATGAGAGCGGTAGAGCTCTGAGCACACGCTGGCAAATTATTTTCTTCTCCTGCTGACCTCCACTGAGAAGTCTTCAAATATGAGGATCTTACAGTCCTTCACTTCTATGGGTGCTCTACCCCTCTTATAGGCTCTCAAAATAGCGTTTTTGTCTGAGAAATCTAAGTGTCTTGCTATCACCTCCCTTGGGCGCTGCTTCAGGGCCGGATGTTTTAGCAGAGCTTGTGAAGCCCAGTGTGCACTCGATGCTGGGGGGGCCGAATCTATGTGCCCTCTCAACTTTGCAGGCACCCCTGCTCACAGAAGGCCAAGATATCTTGGGGCGACAGTGATTCGGGTAAGCCGACGAACAGCAAATTGTTCCGTCGGTAACGGTTCTCAAGATCGTCCAGTTTCTCACTGATCTGACAATTTACGCAGGTGACAGGCTTTATTGTGTTGCGCAGTTCCAGGCCTTTTTCCTCCAAATCACTTATACGGCGGTGATGGTCTGCTAGCTCCTGATGTAAGTTAGAGTGGGAGGCCGCCACAGTAGAGGAAAGTGATTCCTGCAGGTCCGGCAGAATTCTAGCCGCGACTTCTAATTCAAGCTGTTTGTAGTCAACTTTAATCTCCTACACGCCATCATTCGAGAGGTCCTCTGGAGGGAGCAGTGAACCACATTCACTGTCAGCAGGTTGCGCGGGATCTGCCATCTTGGTGTTAGGTTTCGGCTGTTTCGCCACCTTCTGCTGGGATTTCTGTCTCATTTTGCTCCCTGATCGGACAATATAGCGGTCCATATGTGATAGGATCGATCATGCAGTGGTGTGGGCCCAGCGGTGTTCAAAAAACACGACTGGCTGGGCAGGGAGCAGGTGAATAGCGGAGCTCTAGTAGATGCGAACGACCATGCTGGAGCCGAAACCGGAAGCCTATTTTAATCTTTTTAAGACGCCGCTGTACTTCTTCTTGGGTCAAACAGGGCACTTTTAATCGGGAATTTACTCTTACATTCTGCATTTTACTTGACAGTTTCTCCTTATCGCTGTCTGCAACTCCTCCCTTTATCACTCTGTAAAGGGCTGACACCTTCAGATTTGTTCTTTAATTATATAAATGGTAAAAAGTATATTTCAGGTGTTAGTTTTACTCTGTTTGGTAATAAATCTCTCTGTCTCTAGTTTGGCTGCTTTAATTTGTCTTTTACATATTCTATTTATTTCCTTATAGCTTTTCAATGTTTCCTCGTTACCCTTCTGTTTTAGCGATTTCAATGCTTTATTTTTGGTTTCTTTAGAATTCTATTTATCCACATTGTTTTTTTCTTGTTCCTTGCCATTTTATTCCCATAAGGTATGTACCTCTCCCAATTAGTTTAGGTTGCTTTTAAAAATATCCAATTTTGTGGCTCTATTTTATTTTTGAGGACTTTGTTCCAGTTAGTTAGGCAAATGGCCTCTCTTCGTTGGATACATTTTTCTTTTTTGAAGTTTGGTATTTTTGTTCCTCCATGAAAAAACACTCTTTTGAATGACAGTTGGAAGGTTATTATTTTATGGTCACTATTTCCCAGTTGACCGCCAACCTGCACATCTCTTGTTCTGTCAGGTCTATTGGTTAATACTAAGTCAAGTATGGCCGTCCCTCTATTCGGGTCCTAAACCAGTTGAAAAGGTAATTGTCTTTGGTTACTGCCAGGACCTGTTTCCTTTATGAGTTCTACAGGTTTCAGTTTCCCAGTCTATGTCAGGGTAGTTGAGGTTTATTATATCTCATTATGATTTGCCGCCTCATCCATCTCCTTTAGTAGTAGATTTTCTGTGGACTCTGGTATATTAGGTGCCTTATAATAAACTCCTAGTATTTTATTATTATTTTTGCCTCCATATATTTCTACCCACAGTGACTCCACATGCTCATGTCCCTCACTTACATCTTCCCGGAGTTTGGGCTTTAAATAAAGGCAAACCCCTCCCCCTCTCTGGCTAAGACGATCTTTTCTAAACAAACTATAACCCTGTACGTTAACTGCCCAGTCATAGCTATCATCCAGTCATGTGTCAGTTATTCCCATTATGTCAGTCTTCCTAGCACATCATTAATTCCAGTTCCCCAGTTTTATTAGTCAGGTTTCTGGAATCAATGTACATACAATTGAGAGGTTTATGTATACTTTTTACCCTACAACTTTCCTTATGAACTGTTCTAGTCCCTCCTTCCATTCCTCCCCCATTTCCATTACCTCGCCCCAGGTCTCTATCTGCATTATCTTTCCCTCCCCCAGTCCCTAGTTTAAACACTCCTCCAACTTTCTAGCCATCTTCTCCCCCAAAACAGCTCTACCAATGGGGACATTGAGGTGCAGCCCATCCCTACAACAGAGCATGTAGCCAACAGCGAAGTCGGCCCAATTCTCCAGGAACCCAAACCCCTCCTTCCTACACCAGTTCTTGAGCCACTTGTTAACCACCCTAATCTCCCGCTGCCTTTCTTGTATGGCTCATGGTAACACTACCTTTGAGGTCCTTGCCCTAAGTTTGTCACCTAAATCCCTAAAATCATTTTTTAAGGACCCTACAACTACCTCTAACTTTGTCATTGGTCCAATATGGACCATGTCTGCTGGATCTTCACCAGCCCTTCCCAGTAATCTGTCAACCCGATTCGCAATATGTCGAACACGAGTGCCAGGAAGGCAACACACCTTTTGACAATCCCGTTCTTTGTGACAGATCACCCTATCTGTACCCCTAATAATTGAGTCTCCCACTACCAGCACCTGTCTGGCCTGCCCTGTTCTCCTGGTACCCTATTACTGGAGCTGACATTCCCTGGGCTGTCAGAAGAAGTGTCTTGCTGCAGCAGTGCTCTCAATGAACTAACATCCCCCTCATTTGCCAACCTTGCAAACTTGTTGGGGTGTGTTAGATCAAGGCACACTTCTCTCTACCCTGTTTTCTAAATGTTATCCAGCTACCTACCTCCCTTTCCTGAGCCTCCATGCTACCAATCTTCCCCACATCTACCCCATAGAGTGCCTGCTCAGTGAGTAGCAAACTATTTTCCAAATTGCCAACTCTTCTCAGTGTTGAAACTGGCTCATTTAGATACACGATGTGTCACGGATTTGAAATCCTTTTGTGGCTGTACCCTATCCACCTATTAATTTGCAGCAATGCACAGTGGATAGAAAAAGTCTATTTCCCACCACTGTTAAAATACTAGGTTTAGTTCAAGTAAAAAAAAAAAAAAAATCAGACCAAGACAAATTATTTCAGATTTATTTCTGTCTTCAGTTTGACCCATAATCTGTTCAATTCCATTGAGAAACAAACTGAAATAATTTATAGGGGGGAAATAAAAATAACAGAGTATGTGGTTTTATTCAGAATTAGCCAATCATATTTAAACTCATGTTAAATAGTCAGCACACAGCTGCTATCATTCGAAGTGATTCTGATTAACTCCCAAAAAGCTGGATTTTTCTGACATTTTCTTAGTTGCATTTTATAGCAAAAGCCATTGTCTGTAAACAGCTTACAACACATCAAAGGGATCTAATTGTTTAAAGCAGGGGTGCATAACCTGCGGCCTGGGGGCCAAATGCAGCCCTCGATACCATTCTGTGCGGCCCCCGGACGTCTGGTAAAAAACATGTAGGTCTATGTCTTATGGCTTCTTACATGTATCTTTCATGTATTCTACTATTAGATGGCAGTCCTAGAACTGTAACTAGACATTTATAGTATATACTGTATGTTTATTATGCCAAAAATACAGTATTTCAATTGGTAATACCCCTTTAAGTTTTATTTTCGGCCCTTGGAATTGGTTCAATCTGACAATGTGGCCCCCAACCAGAAAAGGTTGTGCACCCCTGGATTAAAGGTATCAGCCAAGAGAAGGGTACAAAAAAAAAAAATGTCCAACTCAATGACAAACAAGGGAAAACAGAGGCAGAACTTACAGGGTAAATATGTTGGGATTAGGCAACTTTCACATCTGCATTTTCAATTCTGGTTTTGATATCCGGCAGAGTATCTCAAAACCGGAAAATAAATGGTTTAGTTTTGTCCCCATTTATTGTCAACGGGTATGCATCTGTTCCTTTTGGTGCTGGACAGAAAACCGCTGGAAGCTGCAGTTTTGTTTGGTTTGCGAAATGGAACAAACTGGATCTGGCATGAAAATCAATGCAAGTCAATGGTGCCGAAACAGTTTTTTTTTGTTAGCAATAAAAAACGGCTCTGACGCCAATTGACTTGCAATGATGGATCCAATTGAAATGTATGCATCCGGATGTATCAAATGGCATGGATCTATTTAATTCCAGTTTTGAGATCCTCTGTCGGATGTCAGAACTCAAATTAACAACACAGATGTGAAAGTAGCCTAAGTTGTCTATAGATGAGATGGAAATGGTCACCTTTTATTGTGGCACAACACTACTGTAGGGGTCTCTGAAAGCTGGTGCCACCGATGTCACCTGGACCCTCACTGAGTTGGGAGACAACCCTCGGGAGGTAAAAGCAAAGTGGGGTTCAGCAGTTGAAAAGACTTCAAATAATGGATGATAAAACTGGATGGTGATAAAGGTTACATTGTGTATACATTTTTGTTGTACCTAACACTGAGACTTGATAAATGTAAGGGAAACTGGGAGACATTATATCATCAGATTCCTGTGTGTATATGGGAACAATTAGTAGGGAGTAATCAGGGACTTTATGGAGGTCCTTAATAGAATGAATGACCTGAACTGTGAAGAGGATGTATTGCTGATCAGCCTTCATGTTGAAGCATTATGTAGTTAAATACCACATGAGCTGGGATTCAATGAGGTTCAGCAATTTTCGTAGGAGAGGGAGGAGCATTTTGCTTACTATAACCAACTGGCACTTACCCTCCTTGAATTCATTCTAGAACTTAATGTGTTTATGTTTCAGAACAAAATCTTCCAACGTGGGTGTGGCAATGGGAAGCCCGTTTGCCCTAACATATGCTATTCTTTTCCTGAGCAGGTGGGAGGAGGTGGTATTTGGGGACCAACAGAAGAATGGGAGCCAAATATCCTGCTCTGGCTACACTACATAGATCATGTGCTGATACTACGGAAAGAGAATTTGTGTCATCCCTGAATGTTTACATCCTGGGCCTCTTCTTCACCTCAGAGAAACAGAATTACATTCCTCCATTTGGACATCAGAAAGGAGGAAGATGGTAAGATCAATACTTGAATCTTTTGGAAGGCACAGCCACTAATATTCTCCTGAGGTGGGAGAGTTGGCACCATCAGGGCCTAAAAAAGGGAATCCCATAGGGACAATAGATGAGGGCACAGAGAAATTGTTCCACTCTCTCAGGGTATAAACAGGGAGCAGATGAGCTGAGGGGCAGATTTTTAAACAAAGGCTACCCATAGCAGGTCCTAAAGGGAGCATATCAATATTTTCTCACTTGTAATCGGGACTCTGCTTAGCCCAAAAATACCCGAGGAGGGAGACAGAAATCTCCATATTATTGAGACTTATGATGTGGCCCACAAAGAAGTGAAGGAGATAATTTCCAAATTCTGGACGGTCCTCTCATTAATGACAAACCAGCGATCATGTATTGCTGGGTCAGGAATTTAAGAGAAACATTGGCCCACAGTTTTCTTCAGCCTCCAGAATCCTGTACCTGGCTGAGTAATGGCTGATAATGGACACCTATAAATGCAGTGGGTGTATAGCAAGTGATTCCATTGCATCAGGAGGGTTATTCATGAGTTCTTCCACTAATGTGACCTACCAAATCAGGTCATTCATGAACTGCAGAACAGTAGGAGTGGTCTACTTGATTACATGCATATGCCTTGCACAATATGTAGGAAAGGCTAAACACAAATTTAGATGCAGGATAGGAGAGCACCTCAGGGATATTAGCATGCAGAATGACACCGCTGTGGTGCAAAATGAATTTTACATGGGGGAGATGCCAGAGTCCTCAATTTTCTGGGTATTGAGCATGTTTTAAACACTCCCCGACAGGAGGGGATCTGGATAACAGACTTCTGCACAAGGAGGCGAAATGGACATTCCGACTCCAGACTATGTAACCCAAGGGCCTGAATGACCATATAATATATACATGCTTTATTGAATGACCCACTTAGTGACCGTAACACAGCATGGATACTTAGGGGTGGGTGGCATACTATTCTTTGCTGACACATGGGTTTTATCTTCCAAAATTGCTGGTTTTTATTTTTCCAGAAAGGCTGTCCGTGTCTCGTTTCACCCTCTGGTACGGCTTTACCAATTTGGCATGTTCCCCACACCACTCTATATCACCTGATTAACTCACTATGCTCTAGTACACTCTTTACCAATGAATGCCCCTAGGACATAGGCAAGTTCTTATCCCTGGATATTGTGACAATCGGAGGGGTCCTTATGTTAGGATACAATGTTTACCCAATATATTTATGCTGCATGCCAGGGATCGGCATACATGTACCATCACTAATGATGCTAAGGGAAAGAGTCCCATCCTGATGCTAATGTACTCAACGGCGAGCACCAACGATGTCAATGGGAATGATTATACTGTGCAGAATGACATACTGTATGCTGGGAAAACATAACGCACCTTTAGTGGTAGGTGTAAAATGATTTATCAAACCCCTATAAAGACCCCCCAATGCCCCTCATATAGATTATACTTATCGCGCTCTCCAGCACCCACTTCGTTCCTGATATCTGCATGGCCGTCGCTGCATCTCTCGGTCGCGCAGGTGAAAATATCCGGCAACGGGGAGAGCAGCCAATAGCATGCCGCGACAGGGACAAGGGTGCAGTACAGGCATCAGGAGTGACACGGGTGCCGGGGAGAGGGGCAAGTATAATCTGTATGAGGGGCCCCTTGCCCCATAAAGTGTAATAATGAATGATCTAAAAATTATATGTACCCAAAAATTATACCAATAAAAACATCAACTCTTCCTGCAAAAAACAAGCCCCTGCACAAGACGATCGGCAGAAAAATAAAAAAAAATAGGGCGTTCAGAAAATGGAGAGACAACAACAATTTTATTTTCAAAAATGCTTTATTATGTAAAACTGAAACATAGAAAGAAGACATATTTGATATCATTGCGTCCGTAACAACCTGCTCTATAAAAATAGCACATGATCTACCCTGTCAGATAATTGTTGTAAAAAACTAAAAATGGTGCCAAAACCAATTTTTTTTGTTACCTTGCCTCACAAAAAACGTAATCTAGAGCAATTAAACATATTTAACCCAAAATAGTACCAATAAAACTGGCACCTTATCCCATAGTTTCCAAAATGTGGTCACTTTCTTGAGTTTCTACTGTAGGGGTGCATCAGGGGGGCTTTAAATGAGACATGGCATCTAAAAACCAGTTCAGCTAAATCTGCCTTCCAAAAACCATATGGTGTTCCTTTCCTTCTGCGCCCTGCCTTGTGGCCATACAGCAGTTTAGGCCCACATATTGGGTGTTTCTGTAAACCGCAGAATCAGGGTAATAAATATTGAGTTTTGTTTGGTTGTTAACCCTTGCTTTGTTACTGGAAAAAATGGACTCAAATTTAAAATCTGCCAAAAATGTTAAATTCAGAAACGTCCATTTCCATTAATTCTTGTGGAACACCTAAAGGGTTAACAAATTTTTTAAAATCAGTTTTGAATACCTTGAGGGGTGTAGTTTCTAGAATGGGGTCATTTTTGTGTGGTTTCTATTATGTAAGCCCCACAAAGTGACTTCAGATCTGAACTGGTCCTTAAAAAGTGGGTTTTGGAAACTTTCTAAATAATAAACTTCTACGCCTTCTAATGTCCCCAAAAAATAAAATGTGATATTCAAAATGATCCAAACGTGAAATAGAAATATGGGAAATGTAAAGTAATAACTATTATATGAGGTATCACTATCTATTATAAAAGTAGAGAAATTGAAATTTGATAATTTGGGAATGTTTATAAATTTTTGGTAAATTTGGGATTTTTTCACAAATATAGGAGAAATATTTTGACTCAAATTTATGACCATCATGAAGTACAATGTGTCTCAAGAAAACAATCTCAGAATGGCTTGGATAAGTAAAAGTGTTCCAAAGCTATTATCACATAAATTGACATGTCAGATTTGCAAAAAATGGCCTGGGCAGGAAGGTGAAAACTGGCCTGGGGTAGAAGGGGTTAAGGTGAATAAGACTGACACACTCCCTGCTAAGCTGTGCTTTGCATTCAGGCTGCCATGGAAACCGATCAGAGCCATGTGATTTCACAGCAGGGGCTCCGATTGGAAGGCCGCAACCTTCTGCCTAACTCCACAGACGCTGCAATCAGGGTTGATCGCAGCATCTGAGGAGTTAAATGACAGGGTTGTAGTGTGATCGCTGTTGCCAGTCATTTCGGCCGGGGGCATGCTGTATTATAAAGCCGGCACTCCCTGCGCATGGAGCGGTTTCACTGGAATAGCCCATTCCATACCTTTTCTCAGCTACTATGACATACCGATACATCATGGTGGCTGACGCGGGTTAATACTCCCACTAATAGATTTTGGGGATCTTGTGCCAAGCTGCTCCTTCACATTGTAACTGCTCCACCATCAAGACCCAATTATATGCCCGTATTAAGGACATTTGTTGATTGGGTTATTTTGCAGCTCTTCTACATGTTTCTAACAATACATTTTAGAAGATTTGGTCTGTATGGAATAAACATTCTGATAAATCTTTGACTGATGGGAAAGAAATTTTCTTCACTGTTAACTGTTCTCATACTTGCACTGGAATTTGTCTACATATTGGACTGTATACTGCTCTCCTTTCCTCCCTGTAAATGAAAATAACAATAAAGTCGGGGGGAAAAAAAAGCAGTCCAACATCGTTAACCTGATAAATCACTGTTTTGGTAGAAGTGATATTTCCACATTGCAAATAAACTTGTACGTATAGCATAATAATAACAAAGAAAAAAAAAACAGACCCAACACAGGAAATGCAGACTACTCATTCTCAGAAATTGAAACATTAGTTGAAAGGTGGTGCTCAAATAGCGGTGAGGAGTTCAATTAGTGAAGTTATTCCTTGGCTAATTTTGGCTCTTATGTAAAGTAGGAGGATGGCAAATGTTGCATATGTCGGTTATAGTGCATTTCCTTCTGGAGTTCTGGGGAAAATGGTCATTTCAAACATTGTTGTGATTTAAAAAAAAACAAACAAAAAAAAAAACACACTTTGATTGGAGAGGAAAAACATAGAGAAGGCCAGTAAATCATAGGCTGCTCAGCTAAAATGATCTCAAATGCCTTGGAGGGGCAACCAAAACCTGAAAAAAACAGAAGAAAGCAGGAAATTACTGTTCAGATGGATTGAACAATAACCAGAATGGCAAAAGCTCAGCCAATGATCACGTCCAGAAAGGTCAAAGAAGATCTAAAATTACCAGTGAGTCCTGCTACAATCAGAAGACAATTACCATATTTTTCAGACAATAAGATGCAATTTTTTTCACCCAAAAGTAGCAGTGCATCTTATAGTCTGAATGCTAATGACGGCTTCCATTATGGAGGTGATTAGCTGCAGACGTCATGTGAACGATTACCACTGCAAGGCTCAGTTGAGGATTGACGCAGCAGGTTGGGGGTGTGTACCTGCACAGTCTAAAAATGGCAGCACTGATTGGATAGAGTGAGTCTGTGCAGGTACACATCCCCGACTAGTTACCTCCCTCGGTAACCCTACTGAAGGCTAATAGCAATTCATTCATAACTTCTAGTGCAAATAATAAAGGACTGGCACAACATAGGGACATAAGAATAGATGCTCCAGAATTGTTAGTACGTGGGGAATGTATGGAGCTATTAAAACAGGAATGTCAGGAATGGTGACAGGTCCTTTTTAACTATACGGAGGGGATATCATTACAGGCAGTATTAGAATGAGTTAACTGCAGTAAAGGAACCTGTACAAATAAAGAAGTGGCGCCAATTATTGGACATAGTGACCAGAGCAAAAAAGGCAGGGTTTTGGTTTAAAGATAAAGTGACATGGAAAATTAAAAATAAATCAAAAATTATTTAAAAATATGTTAAACATAAAAAGTGATTTAAAGGGTCATGTTTTCATAAAAAAAAATCTATTTTAGCATATGTTACTGCTGCAGCAGCATAATGCATAAAGCAATCTTTAGTTTCTTCACATACCACTGTTTTCCTTGAGTTTCTCCCCCTTAGTGACCACGCCTGTTTGGGCCTTAATAACCCAGCCAGATTTTGGAAATATGACGTGTCACTTTAGCAGAGAGTAACTTCTTGAAGGTTTTGCACATCAAAGTAATTCTGACATTGTTTTCTCGTCACATATTGTACCTTACTTAGGGGGTAAAATTTTACCGATAAAATATGCGTATCTTTATTGAAAAACTTAAATCTATGAAAATTTGTAAATATTGCCATATTTTCCTATTTTTAACTGCAATATTTTACATACATAAATACTATTCAATATTTTTTTTCAGAACTATATTTCTACATTTTTACTTTATTTTGGCTGCACTTACAAAAAACTTTTACTTTTTTTTAATTTAGGAGACAACATTTTAACATTTTTGAAGTACATATTTTTTCCTGCAACAGACCAAGTTTGCAAAGGCTTATAAGTGTCAGAACAATAGAACCCCCCCAAAAGCGACCTCATTTTGTAAAGTAGACCCCTTAATGTATTCATCTATGGGTGTAGTGAGTTTTTTGACCCTCTAGTCATATAAAATGAGGATGCTTGGACTGGGAGAAAATGTCTGTAAGTGGGCAAGTAACTGGCTGAGTGACAGAAAACAGAGGGTGGTTATTAACGGTACACACTCAGATTGGGCAACTGTCAATAGTGGGGTACCTCAGGGGGCAGTACTGGGCCCTATTCTTTTAAATATATTTATTAATGATCTTGTAGAAGGCTTGCATAGTAAAATATCTATTTTTGCAGATGACACTAAACTGTTTTTAGTATTTAACACTGGGGAGGACAATATACTGCTACAGAGGGATCTGGATAGATTGGAGGCTTGGGCAGAGAAGTGGCAGATGAGGTTTAACACTGACAAATATAAAGTTATGCACATGGGAAGGAATAATGCAAGTCACCAGTACATACTAAATGGTAAAACACTCAGTAACACTGACATGGAAAAGCATCTAGGAATTTTAATAAACAGCAAACTAAGCCGCAAAAACCAGTGTCAGGCAGCTGCCGCCAAGGCCACTAAGATAATGGGTTGCATCAAAAGGGGCATAGACGCCCGTGATGAGAACACAGTCCTACCACTTTACAAATCACTAGTCAGACCACACATGGAGTACTGTGTACAGTTCTGGGCTCTTGTGAACAAGGCAGACATAACAGAACTGGAGAGGGTTCAGAGGAGGGCAACTAAAGTAATAACTGGAATAGGACAACTACAGTACCCTGAAAGGTTATCAAAATTAGGGTTTTTTTACTTTAGAAAAAAGACGACTGAGGGGAGATATAATAACTATGTATAAATATATCAGGGGTTAGTACAGAGAACTCTCCCATCATCTATTTATCCACAGGACTATCACTGTGACGAGGGGACATTCTCTGCGTCTGGAGGAAAGAAGGTTTGTACACAAACATAGAAGAGGATTCTTTACGGTAAGAGCAGTGAGACTATGGAACTCTCTGCCTGAGGAGGTGGTGATGGTAAGTACAATAAAGGAATTCAAGAGGGGCCTCGATGTATTCCTGGAGTTTAATAATATTACAGGTTATAGCTACTAGAGATGGGTCGTTGATCCAGGGAGTACTTCTTTCCTCTGGATCAACTAGCAGGATGACAGGCCGAACTGGATGGACAGATGTCATTTTTCGGCCTTATGTACTATGTTACTATGTAGTCTTTTAAAGAAATTAATGCTAAGAAGGTGAAAAGAATTTTTTTTTTCATTTTTTACACAAAAGTGTCAATTTAAAGAAAGTTTTTTTTCTACAAAGCACATGAAAATGAAGTACACCCCAAAATGTATCACCCCTTTTCTTCCTGTCTTCAGAAATACCCTCATTGTGGCCCTAATCATATGTCTTGACACACGACAGGGTCCAAACAAAGGAGCAGTGGCTTTCAGAACACAAAATTTGCTTGAAAATGTTTTAGGCTCCATTGCACACATGTAATGGCGTTGAGCTGCCAAAACAATAGAAAACACCCATAAATGACGCCATTTTGAAAGCTACGGGATAAGGTGACTTAATTGCTCTATATTACGTTTTTTGTTAGGCAAGGTTAACAAAAATGTCTATTCTGGCACCGCTTTTATTTTCTACAATGTTCTTCTGACAGGTTAGATCTATTGTTGATCACGAATATTCGAATTGTGAATTTTAAATCGCGAATATCGGCACTTGGAGAGTTCGCAAATATTTAGAATATTGCGAAATATATTCATAATCGCGAATATTCTTTTTTTTTTAAATACCAGTTGATGCGAATATTTTATGCAAGTTTTTATGCTAATTTTCGCAATCAAGAAAATAATGACTGGAGATCACAAATTCAAGAATTTTCGAATATATGGTGAATATTCGCCCAAATATTCGCAAATGCAAATATTTCCCCTGGCACTTATCACTAGTTAGATCATGTGCTATTTTTATAGAGCAGGTTGTTACGGATGCGATTATATCAAATTTGTTTCACTTTTACATAATAAAGCATTTTAGAAAAAAAATACGTTTTTATGTATCTATTTTCTGGAAGCCATATTTTTTTCATTTTTTGGGTGATTGTCACATTTAGGGGCTCATTTTTTTTGGGATGAGGGGAATGTTTGATTGGTACCGGTTTGGGGTATATATTACTTTTTTGATCACTTTTAATACCTTTTTTTTGGAAGTGAAGTGTACAAAATTTCAATTCCATTATAGTTTTTCTTTTTTATGGCGTTCATCATCTGGAGAAAGTAACATGACCCTTTGGAGTGAGGGACCCTTATGGGGAAGCTGAGGGACCTGATCCCTGCACTGAAAACTTTCTCCCTCCTCTCTTACTTACTAGCTGTGGGCACGGAACTCCAGCGCTTGATTTGGGCGGTAACTTGGGCTGAAGTGCTGCCGTAAAAAGGCAGCGCTCCAGCCCAAGGCCCCTTAGTGACCACCGTAAAAACACATATGGGTGGTCACTATGGTGTTAAACATTTACAATATCTTCTCAAGACGGCTCCTCTACTAGTTCTCTGAGGCCAAAACTGCTTTCCCTCACTTCCCATACACACTTGCTGTAGCCAGCAGCTCCCTGCCAGCCAATCAGATTGGATTACTGAGAGACACTCCTCCTCACTCTGAAGCCTAATGCAGTGTAAAGGACTGCCTACCGTCTTCCTGTCTTCTTAGTCAGAGACAGACAAGCCATAGCAACTATCTTAAGGGAGCAGTGGAAAGGGACAGAGGACATTAATGAAAGCTGTTAATATAAGGTAATTACAGATCTTTTAACAATCATTGACAGATTAACTCAGGTATACATGACTAGCTCTAATAAACTAGCAAGTAAAAAAAATATAATAACTACACTTTAAACAGCAGGTCAATTTCTGAGGACACATTCCCTTTACGCCTGCATTAGACGGGCAGATTTTCTGCCAGAAGATCGTTAACAAGTGTTTGTGGTAGTGCTCGTTAACGGATAATCTAGCAGTCCAAATCTTTTGACATATTTAAAAATGATCGTTTGCAGGTGGCAGATCGTGATTTCTAATCACAATCTACTGCCGGCAAACAATGATTCAGTAGAGGGAAGAGCGATAGTGTAAAATCTACAACTGCCCCCCGACATGTTTCCCCAGTGACCTGGCTTCTTCAGGGGTATTTGGGCAGCAATGAGGTAACCAGCCTATACAGAGGTATAAATAGTGTGATTTATTGAGAGACAGGCCAATTAGCCAATCCCTGCACGATTGAAGTACTCTTACCAACAAATGTGAAACCGACAGGACCTGCAGAAGCCACCTCTCCCCTAGGCCGTCATCCAATGGCTTAAGGGCTTGGGAGGAGTTCAGAGGACATTGTGACATGTGAGACCGACAGGACCTGCAGAAGCCACCTTCCCCCTAGGCCGTCATCCAATGACTTAAGGGCTTGGGAGGAGTTCAGATGACATTGTGCGTGTAAAGACATTGTGCACTGACTTAGAAGCATTTTCCAGTAAAAAGCCTGTGCGCATGACCTGAGCCGATGCAAGATGCGCCAGGACTTGCTAAATGAATGGTGGTTAATGGTTCTTACTGATCATGTGCACCAACTTAGAGATCAGACATTCTCTCCAGTGTATAGGGCGCATGACCGGAGCAGCAATAAAGTGCGCTGATACTTAGTTACAGATTGGTGTACGGAGTCAGATAAATATTCAGATTATGTAAATAGCCGCGCCCTTTTAACCTATGCTGCTTTGTTATATTGAAATGAAAACACACGCAGCACGGCAACCCGATATGATCAGTTATATAATAGCTCTGCACAGTCTCTAAGCACTTGATACTGTTTAATGCACGTAGATGTCAACAAGTGCATAGAATCTCGTGTTTATGAAGTACGAGATTTTACACAATCACTAAAAATGCTTCATAGTACAGGCCTGGTTACAGTAGCGTGCGACCCTTTAATCACTGCCCAGCGTGTAATATATGTCAAGACCATACGGCCTTGGTGTAGAATAGATAGAGCCATCTCAAAAATGACAACCTGAATTACACTAGAGCACTAGTTGTTTAGCATATGAACCCTCTTAGTTACTTCACCATATAGGACATATGTCCTAACCATTAGGTCTTGGCCCTAAGAATGGACCTTACCTATATTATCTAAAACACACATTGATATCAACCTAGAAAAAATCCATAAACCTGGACAACAGTATACTAAAGGTGCAACACTTGTTTGTTGGTCTGCTTAGTCTTGAGCTTCTTTTAGGTTGTATGTAGAGTGCAGGGATTCACTTTAATTGTACAGAACCAATACTAATTGCTGGATTTCCTCCAATCTAATGGCTCACAGTAAATACAAAAAGATGAATAATATATAAAGTTTTGATCTGTACTCCCTCATTGAGCTATAAAAAGGATGAGAAAGTAAAACCTTCATTGAGTCTATTTGGATTAAGACTATCAAGGCAATATATCCATTTGGTTTCTTCCTGTAGAAGGAGCGCATCCAAGTCACCCCTCCTCATACCCAGAGTTTTTTTTACAAACTCCCCAGAACGTCCGGCAATTAGGATCCCCACCATGAAAAAATCTGACATGTTTAGAGATGGTGGTATCAGCTTTTGTATTTTTACTGCTGATATGCTGGCATATGCGACGCCTGAACTCCTGTGAGGTCTTACCTACATAAAGTTTTGGACAGGGACATTGCTTACATACACTATGCCCTTGGTTTTACAGTTAATAAACTGTCTAATTTGGTATTACCTTTTGTCCACAGGATTTACAAAAGTCTTGCATTGCTTGAGAAACTGACAGTAGATACAGTTTCCACAACGATACGTGCCGATGATGTTGGATTTAAGCTTCTTTGGAGTTCAGAACAAAAAAGACTATGAACCAGAGTGTAAGGTTTTTACCCTAATGGTAAGTAATACTGGGATGTTCAGTTATAACTGCTCTCAGGTCATTATCAGCCCACAGTACATGCCAATGTTTTTTGAGAATTTGGAACACTATGATTTTGAGCATCAAAGGTGCCAAGGCATCTAACAGCCTGGGCCGGGGGACCTGACCGTGCCGTGGTCAGCAAATCTGAGCGCTTAGTACTCTTGGCACACGCATGATGTAAAAACTTTTTAGGGTATCCTCTGGCAATAAATTTGTCATAAAGTTGATGACTTTCCTTAATAAAACTGGATTCATCTGAGCAGTTCCTACGTGGCCTAATGTACTGACCAATCCGTATCCCTTTTTTTGAGATGTCATGGGTGATAACTATTCCAGTGCAGCAAGTTATTAGTTGCTGTGGGCTTACGATATATCTCTGTGAGTATGTGGCCATCAGGGTCCAGGGTGAGTTTGAGATCAAGGAAAGTTAAGGTGCTGTCATTAATCTCTGATGTGAATCTCATACCAATATTGTTAGAATTAGGAGCTGCCACAAATTGATGAAATGTGTCATTAGCGCCCTCCCAGAGGATCAATACATCGTCGATGTATCTACCCCAAAATAAAATGTGTTTAGTATACTCGTGAAAATCATTAGTGAAGACTAAAGTGTCCTCCCACCACCCTAGAAACAAATTAGCATAATTTGGTGCACATTTACTACCTATTGCGGTGCCAACTGTAAATAAAAGTGTGCATCAAAAAGAAAGATAAGCCAGATGGAGAAGATGATAGTTGTGCACCAGAACCCAAACTGACTTGAGCAACATTGCCTTGCATAGGTGCATTGGACATTTGCCCCATTGTGCTTGGAGCAGATTGTGACAACTGAATACCAGACCAGGACCCTGTCCAAAACTATGTAGGCAAGACCTCACAGGAGTTCAGGCGTCGCATATGCCAGCATATCAGCAGTAAAAATATAAAAGCTGATACCACCATCTCTAAACATGTCAGATTTTTTTCATGGTGGGGATCCTAATTGCCGGACGTTCTGGGGGGGGGTTGTAAAAAAACTCTGGGTATGAGGAGGGACGACTTGGATGCGCTCCTTCTACAGGAAGAAACCAAATGGATCTATCGCCTTGATAGTCAATCCAAATGGACTCAATGAAGGTTTTACCTTCTCATCCTTTTTATAGATCAATGAGGGAGTACAGATCAAAAGTTATAGATTATTCATCATTAGAGATGGAGCAAATCCAGTGCTGAGCCACGCACTCTGCACTGATCACATGACGGTGACGTCACCCCAGGTCCTTCGGCTTTTCCAAAGTTCGGGTTCGTGGAAGCCGCCCCTTATGGATTCCATATGCCGGGATAGTCCGCTGTAGTGGAATCCATAACGGGATGCGGCGATTACCCCAACCCGAACGCCAAACTAATTTTTAAAGTTCGCTCATCTCTATTCATCATCTTTTTGTATTTACTATGAGCCATTAGAATGGAGGAAATCCAGCAATTAGTATTGGTTCTGTACAATTAAAGTGAATCCCTGCACTCTACATACAACCTAAAAGAAGCTCAAGACTAAGCAGACCAACAAACAAGTGTTGTACCTTTAGTATACTGTTGTCCAGGTTTATGGATTTTTTCTAGGTTCATATCAATGTGTGTTTTAGATAATATAGGTAAGGTCCATTCTAGGGCCAAGACCTAATGGTTAGGACGTATGTCATATATGGTGAAGTAACTAAGAAGGATCATATGCTAAACAACTAGTGCTCTTGTGTAATTCAAGTTGTCATTTTTGAGATGGCTCTCTATTCTACACCAAGGCCGTATGGTCTTGACATATATTACACGCTGGGCAGTGATTAAAGGGTCACACGCTACTGTAATCAGGCCTGTACTATGAAGCATTTTTAGTCATTGTGTAAAATCTCGTACTTCATAAACATGAGATTCTATGCACTTGCTGACATCTAAGTGCATTAAACAGTATCAAGTGCTTAGAGACTGTGTGCAGAGCTATCGGGTTGCCGTGCTGCGTGTTTCCATTTCAATATAACAAAGCAGCATAGGTTAAAAGGGCGAGGCTATTTACATAATCTGAATATTTATCTGATTCCGTACACCAATCTGTAACTAAGTCTCGGCGCAGTTTATTGCTGCTCCGGTCATGCACCCTATACACTGAAGAGAATGTCTGATCTCTAAGTTGGTGCACATGATCAGTAAGAGCCATTAATCACCATTCATTTAGCAAGTCCTGGCGCATCTTGCATCGGCTCAGGTCATGCGCACAGGCTTTTTACTGGAAAATGCTTCTAAGTCAGTGCACAATGTCTTTACACGCACAATGTAATCTGAACTTCTCCCAAGCCCTTAAGTCATTGGATGATGGCCTAGGGCAGGGGTAGGCAACCTTTGGCTCCCAGCTGTTGTGAAACTACAACTCCCAGCATGCATAGTTGTTCTGCTCTTCTAAGACCTTACATAGAAATGAATGGAGCATGCTGGGAATTGTAGTTTCACAACAGCTGGGAGCCGAAGGTTGCTGATGCCTGGCCTAGGGGGAAGGGGGCTTCTGCAGGTCCTGTCGGTCTCACATGTCACAATGTCATCTGAACTCCTCCCAAGCCCTTAAGCCATTGGATGACGGCCTAGGGGAGAGGTGGCTTCTGCAGGTCCTGTCGGTTTCACATTTGTTGGTAAGAGTACTTCAATCGTGCAGGGATTGGCTAATTAGCCTGTCTCTCAATAAATCACACTATTTATACCTCTGTATAGGCTGGTTTCCTCATTGATGCCCAAATACCCCTGAAGAAGCCAGGTCACTGGGGAAACATGTCGGGGGGCAGTTGTAGATTTTAATAAAAGTTGATCACTCTGTTGTAGCTTAGTAGTTAGGTAGTCCTTGTCTGGACACCAAGCATTTTTACAGTGACATAGGAGGTTGCCAGTTGGCCCATACCAGATGGCCAGTTAGCCCAAATAGTCTGCCAAGTTCACATAGGAAGTGCTGTGGTGTGTGTATTGTATGATTGAACTCTGACAGCTATTGACATAGTGTCAGACCAGTGTGTTGTGAAGTGTGTGTGTCTGTTCATAACATAGGCAGTGTGTCTGGTAATTAGATAGGACACACTGAAGCAGCCCTTAATAACCAACACAAAGTATCGTTCAACCACAACCCTTTTGTTCTTTTGCACTCCCTCTTCCGGTATTAGTGTGGCATCAACACAGCTCTGTGGACGCCCTAATATAAATTTCTGGCTAGAGATTCTGGCCTCTAGGTATATAGAGGCCGTAATACTGGCTTTGAACCGAGGTGGATATTTTTCAATAAAGTAGGTTCCACATCTCTAGTTCCTAAAAAATCTTACCAAAAATATATCATAGCTCTCAGAGTTTCAACTTTAATTTTAAGCGTCTATTAGGCTCACGGGCATTTTACGTTTATTTACAATTAAAAGTGACGTAAATAATAATCGTTTTGGACCTGGGTCAAGATAGGTTAAAGCCTTTTTTTAGGCATTGGAGTATACATTATGAAATATAGCTTACCTAGGTTAGATCCTTTTTGTTAAGTAACTATACTGAGGAGGAGATCGCTACAATAAATAGCAGTGGTCTCCTCCGCTAGCAAGCAGGCAAGCGCTGGCAGAATCGGGCTGTCTAATAGAGCCTTTAGAAGAGACAGGAATACCCTCCTGATGAGTGCCTGTGGAGGGAAATTGACCTCCAACATTTGAAAAGCATAAACATCAAGTCGACTCTCTGCTATGCATATTATTAAATATTCTTTATTTTTCAGTTCTGCACATTGCACTTATACATTATCACATCCAAAACATTCAGCAACTGGATGTCTGATTTATTAAGTTGTATATTATGCTCACTGTTATTTTGAACAAAAATTACTATTACAACATGATTTATTATGCTAAATCTGGTAAGCATAACTTCTTAAACTCTGGGATAAACCAATAGAAAACCAGTGACAGGGTTAAGCTTGTAAAATTATCTAAAAGCTTACCTAACATTTCAACAAACTTTGCAATAATCTATAGTACCATAGCACATAGTATAGTATCTATAGCACATTAGGAGTAACAATATTTCTTGCCATTATATGACTTGTACCTGGCACTTTTAGGAGTTCTCATCTGTATGCTATACTCTTGCTTGCAGTTCTCCTATAGCTGGTGGGAGGAGACTAGCTCCCATAAGCTGCAGAGAAAATGCATAAAAAATCTGCTTAAAAGGGAACCTGTCATGTTAAAGAGGACCTTTCAAGTTTTTTTTTTTTAGTTTAATTAAATACCTTTCCTTGCGGGGTACCCCGCTGAGGCTGCCACCCTGCCTGTATCTTTCAAATATCGCTCATACGCCCGCTGTGCCCCCCTGCAGTTTTCCCACTCAGTATGTTAATCCTGAGCATCGGTAGACTGAGGAGGAGACACCAGGGTTTCTCAATGGTTGTCTCCTTCTCCCTGAGCATCATAGCCAGGGAGAAGGTGAGCATTTTTTTCTCCGTGGCTGTGACGCTGTCCACTGTGATTGGACAGTGGCACAGCCAGGGAGGAGACGACTCCCATTGCGAAACCCTGGCGTCTCCTCCTCCCTGTACAGATGCTCAGGATTAACATACTGAGCAGGAAAACTTAAGGGGGCACACCGGGACGCAAGAGCGATAGTTGAAAAAAAAAAAAAAAAAAAAACACAGGCAGGGTGGCCGCATTAGCAGGGTACCCCGCAAGGAAAGGTATTTATTTAAACTAAAAAAAAAAAAAAAATAAACAACATGAAAGGTCCTTTTTAAACATGGTGTTTGAACTGCAAGCAGCATGTTATAGAACAGGAGGCGAAGAGCACATGGATATGTATAGTTTTGTGGGAAAAGATTTTGTATAATATTTAATCAATTTAAATTCCTCCTTATTCTGGGCTTTGAAGTCGAAGAGGTAGACCTAAAAGTGATTGATAGCCTTTCCTCTACAACTGTGCATACAACGATAGCCAATGATAAGATGGTCTCAGTGACTTTTAAGCACAGAATGAGCAGGAATTGAAATGAATAAATTGCTGAACCTTTTCTTCTAAAACTATATACCAATCTACTCAGCTCCTCCCATTCTATAACATGGTGCCTGGTTCCCTTTAACAACTCTCGCTCACTCAGAAAAAGCCACAGGATCAGAGGACATTATAGAAAAACACTGACCTATATTGCAAATAAAGCACTTGGGCTATTTAGCTGCTGCAGTCACCCTAGCAGAGTTTCTTCCTCCTGTCTCACTCCTCCCCCTCCCCTCTCCATACACTTCCATTGACATGTTTAATCCGATACTTCTATGAGGTGGTCTGTCTCCGAAGAATTCAGCAGAAATTTCAGAGAGTTATTCTGGGGGGGGGTTGGAGGGGACAGCTGAACAGGCAAACAAGGCATTTTTCTCTAATCAGATGTATTACAAAGTTTCTTAGGCTCTTTCACACTCGTGTTTTGGCTTTCCGTCTGCGAGATCCGTTCAGGGCTCTCAAAAGCGGTCCAAAACGGATCAGTTTTGCCCTACTGCATCCTGAATGGAAAAGGATCCGCTCAGAATGCATCAGTTTGCCTCTGTTCAGTTACCATTCCGCTCTGGAGGCAGACACGAAAGCGATTTGGTGTCCGTCTGACAAAACTGAGCCAAATGGATCCATCCTGGCACACAATGTAAGTCAATGAGGATGGATCCGTTTGCTCTGGCACAATAGAAAAAAACAGATCCATCCCCAATTGACTTTCAATGGTGTTCAAGACAGATCCCTCATGGATATAGAACACATAATACAAACGGATCAGTTCATGATGGATGCATGCGGTTGTATTATGGTAACGGAACAGTTTTTGCAGATCCATGACTGATCCGCATCAAAAACGCTAGTGTGAAAGTAGCCTTAGTCACTTGTGCTATTGATTTCTGCAAGGTTAAATGAAAAGTTAGTGAGCATTTAAGAAGTTATAAATCTAAAAGTCCAAATATACTTTTGACCCATGACCTTAAAATAAAACAATGGGGTAAAAAATCTGGTCAACTTTAAATGGCAGATTAAGTATTAAAAAAAAAAAAAAAACACAAAGAGCCAGGGAGTCATTTTATGAGATTTAACAAAAAACAGAAGAAGTTTATTTTGTTTAAAATGCTCCGGTTGTTGCCAACCAGCTACTACATAGAGCACGCCTGTGATCATGTAGAAGACAGTATTTGTTAAATTTTTCCTTCAGATACTGCCTGAATTGCTGACGCTTGATGTAAAATGACTGGTTGCTTGCCATAAAGGCCTGGATTTCATCTTGAGAAAGCCCATCTTCTTCTTCTGATGGGCATTCATATTCATCCTGAAGGTAAAAAAAATAAATAAAAATATATATATATATATATATATATATATATATATATATATATATATATACACACATTTAAGTCTGTCACCAATAACTTCAATTGACTAGCATAACCAATATATTTCTGGGATTTAATTCTTGGAAACATTAAGAGGGGTCTTCCGGAATTTCATACTAATGGTCTAGCCTTAGAATAGCTCATCAATATCAGATAGTTAGAGGTCAGACTCCTGACAATGTAACAGTAGTTATGTTTGACAAAATCAGGCACTGAAACTTCAAAGCTCCATCCATTGCGTAGTGTCCAAGGCTGGTGTTTTTAGAGAGCGCACTCATTATGTATATAGGCCATTCACCTCCAGAGCTGGTGCATGCATTCTGACTGCTCTCACTAACACCACATTCCAAAAAACTACTGAGGAATAGAGTGGAACATGAGCGATCTAGTAGGTTTGACTAAGGGCTCTTTCACACTTGCGTTTTTGTTTTCGGGCATAGAGATCCGTCGTCGGGGCTCTATGCCGGAAAAATCCTGATCAGTTTTATCCCCATGCATTCGGAATGGAGAGAAATCTGTTCAGGATGCATCAGGACGTCTTCAGATCAGGACCAGAACGTTTTTTGGCCGGAGAAAATACCGCAGCATGCTGCGCTTTTTGCTCCAGCCAAAAATCCTGAACACTTGCCGCAAGGCCGGATCCGGAATTAATGCCCATTGAAAGGCATTAATCCGGATCCAGCCTTAAGCTAAATGTCGTTTCGGCGCATCGCCGGATCCGACGTTTAGCTTTTTCTGAATGGTTACCATGGCAGCCAAGACGCTAAAGTCCCAGCTGCCATGGTAAAGTGTGGTGGGGAGCGGGGGAGCAGTATACTTACAGTCCGTGCGGCTCCCGGGGCGCTCCAAAGTGACGTCAGGGCGCCCCATGCGCATGGATCACGTGATCGCATGGATCACGTGATCCATGCTCATGGGGCGCTCTGACGTCATTCTGGAGTGCCCCGGGAGCCGCACGGACTGTAAGTATACTGCTTCCCCGCTCCCCACTACTACTATGGCAACCAGGACTTTAATAGCGTCCTGGCTGCCATATTAACACTGAAAGCATTTTGAAGACTGATCAGTCTTCAAATGCTTTCAGGTCACTTGAGTTATTACGGATCCGGCGGGCATTTCCGGCGACGGAATTGCACGCCGGATCCTAACAACGCAAGTGTGAAAGAGGCCTAAACGAGCTATTAAAGGGATATTGCGGTGGGTAAGTTATTTCCTATCCACAGGTGATAACTATCAGATCAGTGGGGTGTCCTACTGCTGGGAACCCCACCAATAACAGGGGCCCCAGTAACCCCTGTTGCTCCCTCGAAATGACCAGAGCGGCCAGTCGAACCTGCGAACTGCCGCTCCAGTCATTTCTATGGGAATTCCGTAGATAACCGAGTGCTGTACTCCGCTATAAACTCAACTCCCATAGAAATGAATGGAGCGGCTGTGCACATGTGCCACCAGCCGCTCTGGTCATTTCAGGAGAGCAGCAGTGAGAAGAGGGTCCCGTTCTCCTGATCGGTGGGGGTCCCAGCGGTATTGCACTACAGCCTAATAATGAAATCTAACAGCACTCCATTCTGTCACAATTTCTCCCTAAAACCTATAGGCACTGTGCTCTATGTCCCTGCACAGTCTGACCATGGCAGCACTGACTGGATAGTGTCAGACTGTGCAGGGACACCCCCCCTTCCAACTGGTAAACACCCCTCTGTGCCCTTACTCCAGACTCCCAGCAATTCATTCTCAACTTCTAGTAGAAATAATTAAGGAATGCCACAACATAGAGCAATAAGAATAGATGCCCCAGAACTGGTATTACAACAGGCATGTCAGGAGAGGCGACAGGTCAGTTTTAATACAGAGTGCAGTTCTGTTATTTTGAAGTCTAACCAATTCTCACATTATCTGTTGAAAAGGTCAATATTTTCTTTTTACAATTTTTTCTTTTGAAGAACACTAACCAGGAGTTCTTTTAGGCTCTTTGGTTGTGTTGCTACTTCAGAACTGAGTAAAGTGTGTGCAGATTCTGATACCCCTCTTCTGTGTTCTGTACATGGCTGCCTGGTACATTCCAAAGAAGGACAGCATCTGTCATCCTTGACATTTTTGGACTGATCAATGTACACATTTCTTGTTGCTTCTCGTAGATAGATTCCTTGTTTTAAAATCTGGTGGAAAAGGTGTTAAAAGGACTGCATATTAATACAGTGGTTCCATTAGTGAATAAGCTTGTTATTAGGGATGAACGAATTTCATATTTTGAAGTTCATGTGCGGGTTCGTGTTGCGGTATTTACTGAATTGCGTTATGGATTCCGTTACCACGGACTAAACACAATTCCATGACTGAATGCATAACGGAATGCCTTTAGGGGCATTCCATCATAATAGAAGTCTATGGGCTGCAAAACGGATCCGTCTGGTTTACATTATACCGGAGTCCTCTCAAAAAATGAAATTCTCTCATCCCTACTTACCAAGCATTCATAAATTGTTAACAGTATTCTTATAGCAATGGCTGATTTAAAAATGGAGTATGATGGTTAGGAAAAGGTTTGCGTTTACCTTTTGGAGGAATTTATTGAAATCAGAATTAGTTAAGAACTGTAAAATCACTGAGTGCCTAAAAATATGTCTATGAAAGGCTAATTAACCCCTTAAATGGGCCCAGTCATTAAAAATTATGAAAAAAAAAATTAACTGCAACTTGTTCCACTGTTTGGACTTTTAGCACAGCAAACATTCTTGTTTCCCCCTGCCAGCACTCAAAACAAGTTTATTTTTTAACGGGTTGCAGTTATTTTAATGAACAATTTATTGCTTTACATAATGGAAAAACTGTAAACAGAAAAAAAAAGGCCATATTAAAACAATTTTAGGAGTTACATAATTATAACACACACACACACACAATGTAAAAAAGACAACCTGTCCACATGGTCAGGGCTGAGGCTAGCTCTCTTCTTACACGCTATGTTATGGGGAGGGGGATCTATGGATGGCACTGTTATGGGGGGAGGGGGATCTGTGGATGACGCACTGTTATGAGGGGGAGGGGGATCTGTGGATGTCGCACTGTTAATGGGGGGGGGGGATATCTGTGGGTGATGCTCTGGGGGTGATGCACTGTGGATGAATCCAGTTATCAAATATTATCGACAACATTGATTAATCATTGCAGCTCTAGTTCAATGGGTCACTACACTTACACAGATACCAAAGTTAGTTTTTCTTGTTTTACTACTTAAAAAAAGAAAGCTTTTAACATTTTGTCAGAAGTGACTGTACTAATTATGTATGTTTTATTCTTATTTTTTTAACCCTTTCGCTACATATATGGCACTGGAGCGATGTGTAAACATGGCCGGCGCCTCTCTTCTGTTTCAAACAGCAGTGGCCCACGACTAATGATAGCGATTAGCAATAATGCCGATGGCAGTCATAACAGCCTTTAGATGCCGTGATCAGTGTGATCACAGCATCTAAACAGTGAAAAACCCGTAAGCGTGTGCTTCCAGGTTAATACCAGCATCCCTGTGTGGTCAATGGGGATGTCAGCAATTCACTCTAATAGGCTGGGTCTCTCTGAAGAAACCCCATGTATTAGAAATTCTCATGTTGGCCAGAAGATGGCAGGCCAACATAAGAAATCATCAATTTACTGTATGCAATATGGTAATATTGAATAAAAAAAACATTGTGAAAATGGTAGCCTGTGAAAAAACAGACAAAAGTCTTATGGCAATGATACCTTTATTGGCTAACCAGAAAAATATATTTATAAGCTTTCAGAGCACAGAGATAATCTAGTGATTGCTGGGGTTCCCAGTGGTCAGATCTCTCTGATTAGATACATATCTCCTATCCTGTGGAAAGAAGAAATTATGATAGGATAACCTGTTTAACCCCTTCTACCCCGGGCTAGTTTTCACCCTCCTACCCAGGCCATTTTTTGTAAATCTGACGTGTCACTTTATGTGGCAATAACTTTAGAACAATTACTTATCCAGGCCATTCTGAGATAGTTTTCTCCTGACACAGTCAATATATACCCGCTGCTCTGTTCTGCAGTGTGTGATGGTTACCATGGCAGCAGGACGCCTTCATGGTAATGGCAAGTCTGATCTGACTTCTGCTAAAGGCAGAAGTCTGATCAGACTTTGCAAAGTAAAAAATACAGTACAGTACACTATATAGCGTACTGTATTATACAAAAAAAAAAAAAAGTTAAAAAATTGAAAAGTAAAAAAAAAAAAAAAAAACAAAAAAAAAAAAAAAACACATCAATGAATAAAAATTAAAAAAATAAAACACACTACACATTAAGTATAGCCGCATCCGTAATGACCTTTTCTATAAAAATATCACATGACCTAACCCCTCAGGTAAACACCATAAAAAAAAAAAAAATGGAGTAAAAAACCAATTTTTTTCACCTTACATCACAAAAAGTGTAATATCAAGCGATCAAAAAGGCGCATGCCTCCCATAATAGTACCGGTGAAACCATCTCAACCTCCAAAAGTGAGCCCCTACATAGCACAATCGCCCAAAAAAATATGGCTCATACTATGGAGACACTAAAACATTATTTTATAGAATGCTGTTATTGTGTTAAAGTAAAATAAATTTAAAAAGTATACATATTGGGCATCGCCACGTCCGTAAAAACCTGCTCTATAAAACTAACATAACCTAACCCCTCAGGTGAACACAACAAAAAAAAAAAAAAATTAAACAGTTTCAAAAAAATATTTTTTGGCACCTCACATCACAAAAAGTGTAATGGCAAGGGATCAAAAAGTTATATGCCTCCCAAAATAGTGGCAATCAAGCAGTCTTCACATCCCACAAAGAAGTGATACCCTACACAAAGGACAATCGCCCAAAAAAATAAAATATGGCTCTCAGACTACGGAGACATTAAAACATGATTTTTTTTTGTTTAAAAAATGATATTGTTTAAAACATAAATAAATAAATAGTAAACATATTATGTATCGCTGCGTCCATAATAACCTGCTCTATGAAGCTAACACATGACCTAACCCCACAGGTGAACACAGCAAAAAAAAAAAAAAAAAAAAGAAATATATAAATATACAGTGTCAAAACCATTTTTGTCACCTTAGATCACAAAAAGTAATAGCAAGCGACCAAAATGTCATATGCACCCCAAAATAGTGAAAATCAAACCGACATCTCATCCCGCAAAAAATGAGCCCCTACATAAGACATTGGCCCCCCCCAAAAAAAATGGCTTTCAGAATGTGGAGACACTAAAAAACATTTTTTTTCAAAATCCTTTATTATGTAAAACTGAAACAGAACCCCCCAAAAAGTAGTCATATTTGGTATTGTCGTGTCCGTAACAATCTGCTCTACAGAAATCGCACATGATCTAACCTGTCAGATCAACGCTGTAAATAACAAAAAATAAAAACGATCCCAAAACAAATTTTCCATTTTAATCATTTTTCAAGTAACAAAGCAAGGGTTAACAGCCAAACAAAACTCAATAATTTATTGCCCTGATTCTGTAGTTTTCAGAAACACACCATATGTGGTTGTAAACTGCTGTTTGGCCAAACAGTAAGTGGCTTTAGGGATAGGATAAAAGCATACAGAAACATACCATATTGTTAAAAAAAATATATAAATACAAATTTAAACTTACTTCACCCAGGGGTCTCCAAGTGGGATAAGCTCAAGACACCCACTGGAAAAACCCTTGTGCCTGGGCCGCCTGTAGAATGTATATGGATGACAGCAAGCGGGAGGGCTTTCTTGTCCAACTTTTTTCTTTAATAAAACACAAGCAGGTGGGGTACAGCTCAACGCGTTTCAGGGTACAACAACCCCTTCATCAGGAGCATCAACCATGACCACATTACTCTACACACAGTCGATATATCATATTAGACGGTTAGTCTAACAAACTGAGACTTTGGCGCCATCATGGAATAAGGGCTCTCTTTTTAATACACACGTTCCCCTGTGTATAGACTCTATTTTGATTATAGCCACTATCCTTTTTGTTTAGTGGTCTTATTGCCCCCAGGCAGCCTACCCTCTCTAAAAAAAAATCCTTAAATTTTCTTAACATTTATTACTTATTATACCATCTGTGGTCCTTCCTCTGGCGCCCTGCCAGTTACTTACAGATCCAACTCTTTGGGACTGTCATTTAACCCTCTAATTTTCATTTTTACTGCTTCACGTTTGGCCAAACGGCAGGGCGCAGAAGGAAAGGAACGCCATATGGTTTTTGGAAGGCATCTGTGGAACAACACCCCTCAAGGTATTCAAAACAGATTTTACAAACTTTGTTATCCCTTTAGGTGTTCCACAAGAGTTATTCGAAAATGGAGATGAAATTTTAGAATTTCTATTTTTTGTTACCTTGCCTCAAAAAAGTGTAATATAGAGCAACCAAAAACCATATTTACCCTAAAATAGTACCAACAAAACTGCCACCTTATCCTGTATTTTCCAAAATGGGGTCACTTTTTTGGAGTTCTACTGTAGGGGTGCATCAGGGCGGCTTCAAATGGGACATGGCATTTAAAAACCAGTCCAGCAAAATCTGACTTCCAAAAACCATATGTGTTCCCTTCCTTTTACGCCCTGCCGTTTGGCCATATAACAGTTTACGACCACGTATGGGGTGTTTCCGCAAACTACAGAATCAGGGCAATGAATATTTAGTTTTATTTGGCTGTTAACCCTTGCTTAGCTACTAGAAAAAATGGATAATTTGCGAAAAAAATCTAAATTCTGAAATATTAGCCCATCAACTCTTGTGAAACACCTAAAAGGGTTAACGACGTTTATAAAATCAGTTTTAAATACCTTGAGGGGTACAGTTTCTAGAATGGGGTCATTTTTGGGTGGATTCTATTATGTAAGCCACACAAAGTGACTTCAAACCTGAACTGGTACCTAAAAAAAAAAAATGGGTTTTTGAACATTTCAAGATTTGCTTCTAAACTTCTAAGACTTGTAACATCCCGCAAAAATAAAATTGCATTCCCAAAATTATCCAGACATGAAGTGGACATATGGGGTATGTAAATTAATAACTATTTTGGGGGATTACTATGTATTATAGAAGTAGAGAAATTGAAAGTTAGAAATTTGAACATTTTTCCCAAAATGTTGTTAATTTTTTTTTTTTTTTTTATAAATAAAAATGATTTTTTTTTACTTCATTTTACCAGTGTCATGAAGAACAATATGTGATGAAAAAACAATCTCAGAATGGCCTGGATAAGTAAAAGCGTTTTAAAGTCATCACAACATAAACTGACACTGGTCAGATTTGCAAAAAAACGGCCAGGTCCTTAAGGTGAATCAAGGCTGCGTCCTTAAGGGGTTAATAACCATTTACACCCTTAGAGCTCTATTAGGGTGAATAGGACAAGGGATGAAAAGATCCCAGGTTCTAACTTCTATTAGGGTGAATAGGATCTCACACTCTCCCTGCTACCCTGTTCACACAGCAGCAGAGAGCTGACCATGGCAGCCAGGGCTTCAGTAGCATCCTGGTTGCCATGGTAACCAAACGGAGCCCCAGGCTCACATTGCTGGGGCTCCGATTGGAACTGCCAACAATGAGGAGGACTAATACTTGTGGAGGGAGGGCCACTGCACCACCAATGATAATTAACCTTTAACCACTTCAGCCCCCCTAGTTTAAACCCCCTTAATGACCAGGCCACTTTTTACAATTCTGCACTACACTACTTTCACCGTTTATTGCTCCGTCATGCAACTTACCACCCAAATTAATTTTACCTCCTTTTCTTCTCACTAATAGAGCTTTCATTTGGTGGTATTTCATTCTTGCTGACATTTTTACTTTTTTGCCATTAATACAAATTTAACGACATTTTTGCAAAAAAATGACATTTTTCACTTTCTGTTGTAATTTTTTTTTAAAAAGACTACATTTCTATATAAATTTTTCTCTCAATTTATTGTTCTACATGTCTTTGATGAAAAAAAAAGTCCAATAAGTGTATATTTATTGGTTTGGGTAAAAGTTAGTTATAGCGTTTACAAACTATGGTGCAAAAAAGTGAATTTCTGTCATGTTTCTTCAGATGCTAAAATGCCAGGGCAGCATAAATACCCCACATGTGACCCCATTTTGGAAAGAAGACACCCCAAGGTATTCCATGAGGGGCATGGCGAGTTCATAGAAAATTATTTTTTTGGCACAAGTTAGTGGAAATTGATTTTTTTATTGTTTTTTCTCACAAAGTCTCCCTTTCCGCTAACTTTTGACAAAAAGTTTAATTTTTCATGGACTCATTATGCCCCTCAGCGAATACCTTGGGGTGTCTTCTTTCCAAAATGGGGTCACATGTGGGGTATTTATACTGCCCTGGCATTTTAGGGGCCCTAAAGCGTGAGAAGAAAAATGCGTAAAAATGCCCTTCTAAAAGGTACTCATTAGAATTTGGGCCCCTTTGCGCATCTTGGCTGCAAAAAAGTGTCACTCATGTGGTATCGCCGTACTCAGGAGAAGAAGGGCAATGTGTTTTGGGGTGTATTTTTACATATACCCATGCTGGGTGAGAGAAATATCTCTGTAAATTGACAACTTTGAATAAAATTTTTTTAAAAGTTGTCGTTTACAGCGATATTTCTCACCCAAGTATGGGTATATATAAAAATACACCCCAAAACACATTGCCCTACTTCTCCTGAGTATGGTGATACCACATCTGTGACACTTTTTTGCAGCCAAGATGCGCAAAGGGGCCCTAAAACCAATGAGTACCTTTAGGATTTCACAGGCCATTTTTACGCATTTGGATTCTCACGCTTTAGGACTCCTAAAATGCCAGGGCAGTATAAAAACCCCACAAGTGACCCCATTGTGGAAAGAAGTCACCCCAAGGTATTCCGTGAGGGGCATGGCGAGTTCACAGGAAAACAAAATTTGGCACAAGTTAGCGGAAATTGCTATTTTTTTTTTTTTTTTTTTACAAAGTCTCATATTCCACTAACTTGTGACAAAAAATAAAATTTTGCATGAACTCACCATGCCCCTCACGGAATACCTTGGGGTGTCTTCTTTCTAAAATGGGGTCACATGTGAGGTGTTTGTACTGCCCTGGCATTTGAGGGTCTCCGCAATCATTACACGTATGGCCAGCATTAGGAGTTTCTGCCATTCTCCTTATATTGAGCATACGGGTAATGAGATTTTTTTTTTCCGTTCAGCCTCTGCGCTGAAAAAAAAAAAAAAAAAAAAATGAACGGCACAGATTTTTTCATTCGCATCGATCAATGTGGATGAAAAAATCTCTGCCAAAATCAGTGACTGCGGTGCGGTGGGCTGGGCGCTAACTACCTAACAAGTAGCTAACTAACTGGCGGTGATAAGGGACCCTTATGCCCCATTCACACGTCCGCAATTCTGTCTGCGGAACGGAATTGTGGACCCATTCATTTCTATGGGGACAGACTTTGTCCCGCTCGGATCCGGAATTACGGATCCGCGCTTCCGGGTCTGCACTTCCGTTCCGCAAGAATATAGAACATGTCCTATTCTTGTCCGCAACTGTGGACAAGAAAAAGCATTTTCTATATAGTTCTGGCAATGTGCGGATCTGCAAAATGCGGAAAGCACATTGCCGGTGTCCGTGTTTTGAGGATCTGCGGATCCGCAAAACACATATGGACTTCTGAATGGAGCCTTACAAGGGGTGTGATCAATGACAGGGAGGTGATCAGGGGGTCTAGATGGGGTGATCAAGGGGTTAACAAGGGGTTAATAGGTGGGGGGGTGGGTTTAGTGTGATGTTTGGTGCAACTTTACATAGTTACCTGGTCCTCTGGTGGTCGATCCCAGCAAATGGGACCACCAGAGGACCAGGTAGCAGCTATATCAGACGCTGTTCACAAAACAGCGTCTGATATAGCTGTTTGATGCGATTTAATTCGCATCTACAGCCTGCCAGCGATGGATCATCGCTGGCAGGCTGTAGGAGAACTCCTGAGACGCGCTTCACTGTGAACACTCGCGTTCACAGGAAGTCTCGGCTCTCGCGGGATGACGCGCCGATGCGTCATCTCAGAACTACAGGACCGCCCGCAGGACGCATCCCTGCGTTAGGCGGTCCTGTAGCAGTTAATACAGATACAGGTACTGCCGGCACCCGCCACCTGTATTTGTAATAAAGTTAATTATCATTGGTGGCGCAGTGGGCAAGGCCGCGTACTTACTCTGCTGGCTGCTTGACCCGGGGTTCGGGCTGACAGCGGAGGAGGACACAGGAGGAGGAGGCTGCTGCCGTTCGCCGAGCTTACAAGCTAACAGCGCAGCAGTTATCTTAGCTAGAGATTCCCTCCCTCCTCCTCCACTGTCTGGCCGCAGAGAACATAGCATGCGCAGAGCGCGACACACGCTGTGTTCTATCATAGAAGGAAATATTAGACTGCGCAGTAGCGCAGTCTAATATCGAAAAAACGAACATCCCAGTACCGAATCAATACTGGCATAAAAGCATTGATTGGGTATCAAAAGTTCGATACCCGAAACAACCCTATCAAAATATTGGCCCTCCGACCAACCCCTTTACTTCAGCATATTATACAAAGAGATTAGGTCAGCTTCATGCTTTTTGGGAAGCCAGGAACACCACCCAAGCCCTTAACTAGATTCAATAAAGCCTTCAATAAGGGAAGTTGGGATTTTATTTTTGAGACTCTCAATCATGTTGGTCTTTGTTCTAATATGGTGGGGTTGATAAAAAGTCTGCTTCCTTCTGACAGCTGAGGTATAGGGTTATTTCTCTGCTCAATATCTCAAACAGAATCCGAAAGGGCCGTCCCCTCTCCCATATCATATCCTTTGGAACCTTTCATTTGCAATTGTGCCATAAATTTGTCTCTGAGAAATCATACACAAAGTGGCTTATGCTGATGATCCCTTTTTCTCTCTCACATCTTCTTGGATATCTTTACCTAATCTTTTAGAAGAACTTCACAATTATGCAACTTTTTTACCTTGAAGATAAATTATCAAAAGTCTGGGGCACTTAATATTTCCTTGCTGGTCTAGAAGCTTGCAGCTTCGTTTTTTTTTTTTTTTTTTGGGTGAAGTCTGTAGGTATCCTCCTTACTAGGGATTCTTCCAGTATGTATTCAGTTAATTGCTCTTCCAACCATTTAAAATTATTCTTCCTCATAGAGAGAGGGCACATGGTTTGATGTACAATTTTGTAAATTAATATCCTTCCCAAGATTTATTATGTTGGCTTGAAAGGCCAACATTCTTCGATTTCTTGTTTATATGTCAGCTTAATATTATTCAGATAAGCGATCCCACCCTCCCTGCCCCTGCGGCGGTCCATCGATGATCCCTTTTTCGCCATTGACTTTGTGAGAGTGATTTGAAAATTTTCCCTGTTAGTTTTGAAGCTGAACTCCACAAACTCGGACCACATATTGTTAGTGTCAACCTAAATAAAAACGTGGGCTGAGTTAGCAACAGGCAATGGAAATTTAGCTATTTCCTATACGCTACTCCTCCCACAATTACAAAACTTTGCTTGGCACATAGCAGAATAGGTTGCTTGTGCTTTGTCAGCCGATCCCACCCTCTGTGCCCGTGGGGCGGCCCCCCGAAGACTCCAATTTTTGCCATAGACTTTCATTGGAAAATTGTAAACTTTTGCCACTCTTACAGCTTTGAAGTTAAACTCACCAAAATAGGGTCACTTAGTCATGGGGTCAACCTGAAAATTTCTGTCACATTTCAGAGACTCTAAAAAGACGGAGCCACAAACAACCAATCAGATTTTCCCTTGACTTCAATGAGAAAATTTAAAAACATGTAATTCTCACAGTATTTAAGCCAGAGTACCCAAACTTGGCACAGTGGGTCACTGGGGTTAAAATTTAAAAAAAGCAGGCGAAGTCTACAACGGTCAATCAAATTTCAGACATTTGTTTAAATAGGAAAATTTAAAACTGCCGCTGCTCTTAGACTGTTGGCAGGGTCCTCAACTTGCCGCAGTTGGTCACTGGAGGACTGGGATTCAAATTCAGAAAAGTGGGCGGGACCAAAAACAACCAATCAGATTTCTTTGACTGATTTAAATGAAAAAAGTAAAAATGGTGCCATTCTCACATTATTAATGTCACAAATGTGGTCATTGGTTGTTGGTGGCTCTGTAAACTTTTTCTAACCTTGAATTGGAAACACCTAATCAAATTTCACTCATTGATTTTTAATAGAAAAAAATAAAACTGCTGCCATTTTTACACGTCAAATGCCATAATTCCCAAACCTTAAAATGTTAGTCACTGGGTGACTGTGGTTCACAATTAGGGAGAAAAAAAAGGGGCGGGACAACAGCAGCCAATGAGATTTCAGCCATTGACCCTAATGAAAAAAAGTTACTGTTGCTATTATCACAGTTTAAATGCCAAGTGTTCCAAACTTAGCACAATTAATCACTGAGTGACTGCGGTCAAAATGTATGAAAACTGGGTGGAGCCTAAAACAGCCAATACGATTTTCCCTATTGACTTCAATGTAAAACTTTCAAATACCGCCATTCTCACAGGTTTAAAGCCAGAGGCCACAAATTTGGCACAGACCGTGACTGGGGATAAAATTCGGAAAACTGGGCGGAGTGTAAAAAAGCCAAACAAATATTACCTATTGCTATTTAACCACATCAGCCCCCCTAGCTTAAACACCCTTAATGACCAGGCCACTTTTTACAATTCTGCACTACACTACCTTCACCGTTTATTGCTCGGTCATACAACTTACCACCCAAATGAATTTTACCTCCTTTTCTTCTCACTAATAGTGCTTTCATTTGGTGGTATTTCATTGCTGCTGACATTTTTACTTTTTTTGCTATCAAAAATGACCGAAATTTTTCACTTTCTGTTTTAATTTTTTCGCAAAATTTATTGTTCTACATGTCTTTGATAAAAAAAAAAAAATCCAATAAGTGTATATTTATTGGTTTGGGTAAAAGTTATAGCGTTTACAAACTATGGTGCAAAAAAGTGAATTTCCGCATTTTGAAGCAGCTCTGACTTTCTGAGCACCTGTCATGTTTCTTCAGGTGCTAGAATGGCAAGATAGTATAAATACCCCCCAAATGACACCATTTTAGAAAGAAGACACCCCAAAGTATTCGCGGAGGGGCATGGTGAGTTCATGTATGATTTCATTTTTTTTCACAAGTTAGCGGAAAATGACACTGAGGGAAAAAAAATTAATAATAAAGTTTCCATTTCTGCTAACTTCTGGCAAAAAAATAAAATAAAATAAATCTCCCAAGGACTCACTATGCCCCTCAGTGAATACCTTGGGGTGTCTACTTTCCGAAATGGGGTCATTTGTGGGGTGTTTACTGTTCTGGCATTTTGGGCGGGGCTAAGTTGTGAGAAGCCCTGTAAAGCCTAAAAGGTACTCGTTGGACTTTACGCCCCTAGGCTGCAAAAAAGTGTCACTTATGTGGTATCGCCGTACTCAGGAGAAGTAGGGCAATGTGTTTTGGGGTGTATTTTTACATATACCCATGCTGGGTGAGAAATATCTCTGTAAATTGTCAACTTTGTATAAAAAAATTTAAAAAGTTGTCACTTACAGAGATATTTCTATCACCCAGCATGGGTATATGTAAAAATACACCCCAAAACACATTGCCCTACTTCTCCTGAGTACGGCGATACCACATGTGTGACACTTTTGCAGCCTGGGTGCGCAAAGGGGCCCAAAATTCCAATGAGTACCTTTAGGATTTCACAGGGCATTTTTACGCATTTAAAATTTTTTATACAAAGTTGTCAATTTACAGAGATATTTCTCACACCCAGCATAGGTATATGTAAAAATACACCCCAAAACACATTGCCCTACTTCTCCTGAGTACGGCGATACCACATGTGTGACACTTTTTTGCAGCCAAGATGTGCAAAGGGGCCCAAATTCCAATGAGTACCTTTTAGGAGGGCATTTTTACGCATTTTTCTTCTCACGCTTTAGGGCCCCTAAAATACCAGGGCAGTATAAATACCCCATATGTGACCCCATTTTGGAAAGAAGACACTCCAAGGTATTCCGTGAGGGGCATAGCGAGTTCATAGAAGATTTTTTTTTTGGCACAAGTTAGTGGAAATTGATTTTTTATTGTTTTTTCTCACAAAGTCTCCCTTTCTGTCTCACTATGCCCCTCAGCGAATACCTTGGGGTGTCTTCTTTCCAAAATGGGGTCATTTGTGGGGTGTTTGTACTGTTCTAGCATTTTGGGCGGGGCTAAATTGTGAGCAACCCTGTAAAACCTAAAGGTACTCGTTGGAATTTGGGCCCCTTTGCGCACCTAGGCTGCAAAAAAGTGTCACACATGTGGTATCGCCGTACTCAGTAGAAGTAGGGCAATGTGTTTTGGGGTGTATTTTTACATATACCCATGTTGGGTGAGAGAAATATCTCCGTAAACTGACAACTTTGTATAAAAAAAATTAAAAAGTTGTCGTTTACAGCGATATTTCTCTCACCCAACATGGGTATATGTAAAAATACACCCCAAAACACATTGCCCTACTTCTCCTGAGTACAGCGATACCACATGTGTGCCACTTTTTTGCAGCCAAAATGCACAAAGGGGCCCAAATTCCAATGAGTACCTTTAGGATTTCACAGGGCATTTTTACGCATATGGATTCTCACGCTTTAGGGCCCCTAAAATGCCAGGGAGGTAAATACCCCACATTTGACCCCAATGTGGAAAGAAGACACCCCAAGGTATTCCGTGAGGGGCATGGCAAGTTCACAGAATTTTTTTTTTTTGGCACAAGTTAGCGGAAATTTATATATATATATATATATTTTTTTTTTTACAAAGTCTCAAATTTCCACTAATTAGTGACAAAAAATAAAATTTTACATGAACTCACCATACCCAGCACGGAATACCTTGGGGTGTCTACTTTCTAAAATGGGGTCACATGTGAGGTGTTTGTACTGCCCTGGCATTTGAGGGTCTCTGCAATCATTACACGTATGGCCAGCATTAGGAGTTTCTGCGATTCTGCTTATATTGAGCATACGGGTAATGAGATTTTTTTTTTCCGTTCAGCCTCTGCGCTGAAAAAAAAATAAATGAACGGCACAGATTTCCTCATTCGCATCGATAAATGTGGATGAAAAAATCTCTGCCAAAAAATGTGCAAAAAAAAAAAGTAGTAAGGCCCCATTCACACGTCCGCAAAAATGTCCACATCTATTCCGCAGAATTGAATGGGGCCGGCGGTGATGCGGAGAGCACACTATGTGCTCGCCGCATCAGCATTTGCGGAGCTGCGGCCGCAAACTTTTGGGTTTCGGCCCCCAAACATCCGGCCGCAGCTCCGCAAAAGATAGAGCATGTCCTATTCTTGTCCGCAATTGCGGATAAGAAAAGGCATTTTATATATAGTTCTGGCAATGTGCGGATCCGCAAAATGCGGAAAGCACATTGCCGGTGTCAGTGTTTTGCGGATCCACGGTTTCATGGATAACACATACGGACATCTGAATGAGCCTTACAGGGGGGTGATCGGGGGTTAATCAGTGCCGGGGGGCTGTGTGGTGATTGGTGCACTTACAAAAGTTTCCTTTGGTGGTCCCAAGCAAAAGGGACCACCAAAGGAACGAACAGCAAGCATATCAGACGCTGTTAACAAAACAGCGTCTGATATGCGATTTTTTTTTGAACTTTTACAGCCTGCCAGCGCATGATCAGCGCTGGCAGGCTGTAGTTAAAGTTCTCCCCGACGCGATCCTGTGAACGGGAAATCGCGTGTCTCGCGAGATGACGTGCCCGCGCGTCCAGGAGGAACAAACCGACCGCCGTCAGGACGCAATCCTGCGTTCGGCGGTCGGGAACAAGTTAAAGCTAACCTGCAGCAGTGAAGAGAAATGGCTGAGTTGTTATGGAAACCTCAGGAAATAAGGTACTTCGTGCTATTAGGCCATGGTTTTACTTCAATAGCGATTATCCTGGTGACAGATTTCCTTTAAACGTCATCTAGAGCAGTGATGAGACTTGGCTGAGTTGTTATGGTTACCTGGAGTAAAACTGTGTGTGTGGAGATAAACTGTCAGGGAGCAGTAAGTGACAGTTTAAATTCAAGTTAAAGGCTTTGCTGCCTTGTATTGTTTATAAGCAGGTCATTTTTTGGGAATATCTCAGGAACGGTAAGTCCTAGAGAGCTGAGACCCGGTCTAAAACCTTCCCGGACACCTGATATACCAGTGTGCCAAATTTGGTGAAGATCGGTCCAGTCGTTTGGTCGCGCACAAAGAACGTCCGGACGTCTAGACAGACAGAAATTCATTTTTATATATATAAGAGATATATATATATATATATATATATATATATATATATATCTTTTTTTTTTTTCAATTAATTCATTCTATCTATATCTCTATCTAATATATAAAGCTGAGTGTATGTGTGTTTGTATATGTGTATGTCCGCTAAAGGAATCCGCACCATCGAATTTACAATCATGAAATTTGGCACACAGGAACATCAGGTGTCCGGTAAGGTTTTAGACCGGGTCCTAGCTATCTTATCGTTCCTAAGATAGTCCAAAAAAATTCATTAGCCAATAGAAGCCTGGTCACATGACCCTTATCAGACAATAGAAGCTCGCACAGTTTTACACCAGGTTACAATAACAACCCAGACATCTTTCTTCACTGCTGTAGGTCAGCTTTAAAGGGGCAGGATACTGTGGATGACACTTAAGAGAGTGGATTGCTGTGGTGGTCACAGTTAAGGGGGCAGGTAGAGGGGCCATTCAGGCCATCACCAAAAGACGGACTTAAAAATCTTGCCCCCAGGTCCTGCTAAGCCACTCCCCTGACCCGGTAAGACCAGGCCCCCTCCCACACAAGAAAAACAACTTCTGTCAGCTGCAGGGGTGGGGAGGGAGGGATTGTGACTTTTTCCCTGCAGCTCACGCTCAGACAGCACAGTGCTGCTGTCTAAGAGTGAGTTGGTCACAGGGCTCCAGACTAAAAAAATTACCTAGGAGCCATTGGCTCCTAAACTGAAAAATTTAGGAGCCAAATAAAATTTTTAGTTGCCAAATTTAAATAGATATATAATCATGATAGAAAAAATTGCCTCATTCACACGTCAGTGTTTTGGTCAGTGATTTCCATCAGTGATTGTGAGCCCAAACCAGGATTGGAGCCTCCACAGACATAAGGTATAAGGGAAAGATCTGCAGCAGTTCTGTGTTTACAGCCGCAACTAGTTTTGGCTCAAAAATCACTGATGGAAATCACTGACCGAACACTGATGCCTCATTCACACACGGGTTCACATTATGTTTCAGTCATATGTTATATTATACTATGACCGAAACATAACGGACGCCTCAGACAGATGCCATACTGCGGCATCCCTCACCATAGAGCTCCATTGTACAAAAAATCTATAGATTTTTTTCTGGACTTTACAGGATGGGAAGACGTGGTACACTACGATCTCCCATTCTGCAAAAAAACTTATAAATTAGCATATATGTTTTTTTGTACAATGGAACTCTATTGGATGGATGCCACAGTATGACATCTGTCTGAGGCGTCCGTCAACATACTTTTTTTTTTGTATATGTTAAACGTATGACAAAAATCCAACACTTCCATTATTTTCATTGTTCTGCTCATCAAACGAGGCAGAACAACAGAAATAAATAGTTGTGGTGTGAACAGGGCCTAAGAGGTGGGTATGCAGGGAACCATTACTGGTCTAAATAACATGAAGCAATTATAGCGAAGTGATAAAGTCCAGTCCAATATGGCGGAATTCCCCTGTACGTTATCTCTTGGCTATAATAGCCTGCTGTGTATTTACTACACTCTGCACTACATACATCAGTGTGAGCTGTATGTAGTGATGTGTGATGTATACATGTGTATGATGTATGTAGTGCAGTGTGTGATGTATACATGTGTGTGATGTGTGTAGTGCAGTGAGATGTATGTAGTGACAGTAGTGCAGTGTGTGATGTATACATGTGTACTGTATGATGTATGTAGTGAAGTGTGTGATGTGTGTAGTGCAGTGTGTGATGTATGTAATGATGTGTGATGTATACATGTGTACTGTATGATGTATGTAGTGCAGTATGTGATGATCACACACTCCACTACATACATTACACACATCGATACATAACACCTTGCGCTGTCACCTTCTTCTGCGGCTCCATCTTGATGCTTCAGCTCCTCAGCGTGCCCGGCACTCCTTCCTTCAGACACCCCCAGAGCCGGCCCCTCCTCCTTTCATCTCCCGCCGGCTTTCTCTGCTGCAGGGCGCTGTATGGCTCCGGCGCCCGCCCAAACAATCCAATAGCAAAGCTCCTTACTGTATGGAGCTTTGCGATTGGTTATTTCAGGCTGAGCTGCCTGTGCCGTTGCGTCTGCTGAAGAAGTTTTTTTTTTTTTCTTGAAGCTGCAGCGCGGCGGTGGGACAAGTCACAAATGGCGATAAGACTTAAATTTCTTATCGCCATTTGCAAATTCCTAGTCGCATTGGCGACCATTTTGGTCGCCATCTGGAGCCCTGGGTCATGAGAGTGACTGAGGAGGTCACTAATTAAGGGGCGGCCACTGTGGAGGTCACTGTTAAAGGGGCGGGGTACTGTAGAGGTCACTGTTATAGTGGATACTGTTGAAATCTTTTAACGACACACAAACTTTAAATTAAATATACCCGTGCAAAGACTGGTCCTTCTGATATAAATATATATATATTATTCTTCGTTTGGAAAAAAATGCTATTAAAAAAAATTACACAAATTGAAAAATGCTGTACACAATTTTTCACAAAAAAACGCCTATGATATAATTTTTATAAAGCTTTAGCAAAATAACTACTGCATGTGTAAACTGCTATTTTTTCGTTAATAAGGCTCAAAACATCTACAATTAAATGCGACTAACACCAAATATGTAATTTTTTGTGTACATGATAAAAAAAAACTAATATTTAATAATTGCTTTAAACTCACGCTCTTATTCCCACACTTAAATAGTTTGCATTTCTTCTTTCTATTTTTATCTTTCAGGCTGTCTTCTGTTGAATGGGCCCAACACTCCACACAACTGTCACCATCTTCTTCCTCCTTATCACAGATAACACACTGATCCTCCACTGCAGAGCAAAGTAAATTGTAGAAATATATTTATTTAAAAATAAAAAAATAAAATACCGTAACATTTGCAAATTAATACCTGCTTCATCATGGTTGCAAATGCCTTCGGTACAAGCCACGTCAGATCCTTCTCGAGAGCCAGACTCACTACCCTCCATACTAGATGAATAGCCACAATCGCTGCCATTAGAATGTGCGGTTAAGCCTGACAGGTTTAGAAAAATAAATATATATATATAAAAACAAATACACACAATAAACACCTCATTGCAAATACATGAGTTATAGGAGATTAGAACAGCTTAAAACATCATACACAGCAATACAAGTGTGACTTAAAGAGGACCTTTCACCAAAAAAAAAAGAAAAAAAGTGTAATCGTTATATTACTTTTTACGGGACCTGCCCCTGAAGTCTTCACCATATTTTTTTTTAAATGACCCCCCGTTCGGCCGCCTTTGTCCCCGATACGTTCTGCGCCTCATATGCAAATAAGGCACAGAAAGTTATAGTAGGTGTCTCCTCGGATGTTCTGGTGGGCGTGCCTGGGCGTTTCTCCTCTCCCCCTGGCTGCGAGCGCATCCAATAGCAGCACTCTGCTCTTAGCCAGGGAGAAGGAGCTCAAGTTCTCGCGAGAACTTGAGCTTGCAGAGTCCCGGAACCCGCACCATCTTGGTACGCTCGCTACACTCCTCTTCTGCGCTGGGGAATCCAAGATGGCACGGGTTCCGGGACTCAGCAAGCTCAAGTTCTCGCGAGAACTTGAGCTCCTTCTCCCTGGCTAAGAGCCGAGCGCTGCTATTGGATGCGCTCGCAGCCAGGGGGAGAGGAGAAACGCCCAGGCACGCCCACCAGAACATCCGAGGAGATGCCTACTATAACTTTCTGTGCCTCATTTGCATATGAGGCGCAGAACATATCGGGGACAAAGGCGGCCGAACGGGGGGTCATTTAAAAAAAAAAATAATAATATGGTGGAGACTTCAGGGGCAGGTCCCCTAAAAGGTAATATAACGATTAGACATTTTTTTTTTGGGTGAAAGGTCCTCTTTAAGAATGCTCCTAAAAAAGGGAACAAAGAAGGAACAGCAAGACCCAATGAAACTGAACAAGATAAGTTGGATTCATCAGTGATTTCACACCTTCATGGTCATGCTCTCTGTCCTGCCACTTACTCTGGTAAGCCACAGGCTACCTGTCAAAGTTTGGAAGGTGTGGGGACCATGGGGAGGTGAACATAAATGTGATTTCCGTGGTGGAGAAGGGGTTACGTTTAGCAACAAAAAAGTTCATTTGGCTCCTAAATTCTTCAGTTTAAGAGCTAATGGGTCAGACATTGTCGCACATTTCTTGAAAATCAGGAATTATCTGGCACGGTGATGATTCCCTTCAGAGGAATAAGATACAAAAGAGGTTGTTTTCAAGCATCAGTAAAGAATTTTTGCTCGCAAGTCATTTATAAATCTCTCTCTCTTCATATGTAAGGTGCAGCAGAAAGTTAGTTAAGACACAGTGCATTACATGTATGGCACTGGCTTGGCAAAGGGTCAATAACTGAACTTGTGCAATCTGTACAGTGAGCCCGTTATAATGCACAGCTGCAAAGGCCAATGTCAGAGCTAGCTCAAACACGGACCTTTAACCCCTTTGATGTGGCAATCAATAGTAAACTAAGACATGTAAATGGTCTACAGAGGAAGCGACTCACTTTGTTCCCTATCCAGCCACCTGCAACGCAATTGCAGGGCTTTGATTGTGTGCATGGAAACCAGAGGCCTGGCAATGGTTTCAAAGGTTGCCATGTATGAAATCATATTCAGCCCTGCCAGAGGCAGAGTATTATAGGCAATGTGTTGTAATGCTGAAAACTAAAATACATAACACAGAAGTCATGTATTTTACTAGTAATCGGATGACAAAGTTGAAATCCCCTAGTGCCCCAATCAATAAAAAGTTGACATCTCTTATCCTGCACAATGAATGCACTAAAAATAAATTAATAAATCAAAAAGATTGAATTGTTAGTTTTGGTCACCTCACTCAGCAAAAAAAATTAGATACAAGTCAATCAAAAAGTCCTATTTACCCCAATTTATCATCAATCAGCCCTCACACTGCTGCCTCAACAGAAGTGATTTTTTATAATAGAAGTGATTTTATGATTAAAAAAAAAAAAAAAAAAAAAAAAAAAAAAAAATGATTATTATTATTTATTTTTAAAGCGCCATTCATTTCATAGCGCTGTAAATATCATAAGCGGTGCACATACATAATACAGGCAATTGCCTTAAGCATGATCGAGACAAGTTAGACAAGATATGTTATATTAACCCACAAAATAAAGCTATCAAATTACTTGTCGCACATGATGAAACCCATAAAATATAAACAAACACTGACAGAATTCGGTAACCTTGCCTACTAAGAAATGACAAAGCCATATGTGCTCCAAAATGGTAACAAAAAGTACTGTACACCCTATCCTGCAGAAAAACAAGCCATCATACACAGGGCTGTGGAGTCTGAGTCGAGGAGTCGGAGTCAATTTTGGGTACCTGGAGTCGGAGTCGGCAAAAAATGGACCGACTCAGACTCCTACTAGATTTAAATTGGAATAAAAAAAATTGGAATAAAAAAAAAGCAAGTTTAAATGTCCCAATTCAGATAAAGTTATAATGAATTACTTCTCTACTGTAAGAATAAAGGCCAATGCATGCAGTGCGTCACGTTACCGCTAAACAAAGACGTTAAGTGACCGTGAAGAAGCATGCTTTTCATATTCTTTACTATGCAGTTAAAGGGACACTGACAGGCTGATATATCTGCTGGTATTCATCAGAGGATTAGGAATACAACTAGACGACTGTTACCCCCAGTTGAGGTTTACTTGTGTTTAAAAGCGTTTTAATCAATATGCAAATTCTCTACCTTTGTGCCCAAGGGGGCAGGCGCACATGTAGAGTACTGGCAGCACTAGACAGGACTAGGTAGCGAGGAGGAAGAGAGAAAGCTGGCACAGCCTCAGCATAGCCAGGCGAGGCTGCTGCCAGCACTCTACACGTGCGCCTGCGCAGGAATTCAGCGTTCAGCTAGCCTGAAAAAAAAGGACAGTGCAGTGAGTAACAACGAGGGGAACAGCGCTGGGAAGCTGTACTTCGGGCGCGGCTGGGCACAAAGCCGCAGGAGACGCTGCCCCATTGGGCACAAAGATAGTGAATTTGCATACAGATTAAAATGTTTTTTAAACACAAGTACAGCTTAACTGGGGGTAACATTAGTATAGTTTTAGTCCTAATTCTCTGATGAATACCAGTATATATATATATCTTTAGCTGGAAAATCAGCCTGTCAGTGTCCCTTTAAGGAGCGGCAATACTTACACTTTCCATCGTCTTGTGGTCTGCTGTTACAGGGAACCCATGGTTATCCTCGCCTCTCACTGATAACTGATTAAGGACTGGAGACACTTGTATAAGTGAAGGGAATGGATAGTCAATAGTTCAAGACTGAAGCTGTAAACCATTTGAAAAACTGCTATCATTCAGCTAAGGCTATAAAACATGTAAACTCAGATTGTTAGCTTAAATTTTTTTAAACATGACTATGGGATTCTACTAGGAAAATCCTGTTTTAAAATAAATGCCCCTTCCCCTGCCCCTTCCTGGATCCTCCCACTGCTCTATCTTCAGCAGAAGATCAGCACACAAAGGAGAAGGCAGCAGCTTCTGCTCAACTACCTCTCTGTGCTAGAGGAGATTAGAAGAACTTGGTGGAACAGCTTCGTATTTGCATATTAAATACAGAGGAGTCGGAAGTTTCAAAATCTGAGGAGTCGGACAATTTATCTACCGACTCCACAGCCCTGATCATACAGCTGTCTTGAAGAAAAATTAAGTTGTACTGATGTTTAACTCCTGATTAACCACCCATGTGTTTTTACGGCGGTCACTTAGGCTGGGCCGTCGCGTTTTTACGGTAGCCCAGGCTAAGCGCTGCACAGAAAAAATAAATAAATCAAGCCCTCACACAACTCCATAGAATAATAAAAAAAAAAAAAAAAAGTTATGGGTCCTGGGAAGCCGCAATGCAAAATAATATTTTTGTTTTAAAAAAAGGGGCTTTATTGCAAAAAAAAGTAGTAAAAAGGTAAAAAAAAAAACTACATGTTTTTGGTATCACTGTAATCGTACTGACCCCGAGAATAAAGGTAATATATTATTTATACCGAAAAATGAATGCCATAAAACTTATAACGTAAAAACGCAGTGGCAGTATTGCTCCCCCCCCCCATCTCCCTCCCAGAAAGAGTTAATAAAAGTTAATCAGAAAGTTATGTGTACTCCAAAATGGCGCCATTAAAAACTACAACTTATCCCTCAAAAAACAAGCCCTCATAAAGCTATACAGATGGAAAAATAAAGTTATAGCTCTTGTAACGAGACAATGAAAAAAGGAAGAAAAACGCTTGGTGACACCAAAAACACATTTTTTGAAAAAAAAAAAAAAAAAAAAAAGTATAACTGTGCAAAGATAGTAAACTATAAAAAAACAAAAACACAATCACAAGATACATTTGGTATCGCTGTAATTGTTTTGAATCCCAGAATAAAGTTGTCATGTCATTTATATCACATAATATATTATTATAATATACGTTACTGAATACTATGGGATTTATGTATTATGGGAATATGTTTCATCAGTGAAAAAATTATGAAATCCTCTTGTTTTTTGCGGGTGTAGGTCATACATTTTATTGTGTTTTTATCTCCGTACAGTATACAAAGTTTTGACCGAAGATACTTATGATCTAGGATTCGAAGCTCACTTTATTCAACACTAATCATGTCCAAATTCTGGAAACATTTCTAAAATACCTGTAGCGTCAAAATGCTCACTACACTGTTAGATGAATTCTTTGAAGGATGCAGTCTCCAAAATGGGATCTAATTAGGCATAGATGGGTATTTAGATGAACAAGCACTTTTCTTCACATTCCTTTTCTGGGGGAAGGGGGAAGACCCCCATATGTGACATGCTTTCTGATTGACAAGTGAAGAAGGGTTGATAACATACACAGAAGTCTATGTTACCCTACTCCTGGGGACTGTTATAAAGCGAAAGAATCTGTCTCTCTTCTCTCTGTGGCCTGTCAGCACTTCACTCACTGCTTTTTCCTAGTATACCTCAGCCTGTGTAATCGCTAGAGATTCAAACCAAGAGAGAAGTTGGGGCAGGAGTGATAACTGCAGGTATATGTAGCTTTCACTGAGACCACTTTCTTAGGGCTCTAGCTCACGGTTTATTGGCTAGTGCCAAAATTCTGGTCTTGTTTAAAACGGAGATCATTTTAAAAACCAAGAACTGGCTGGAATCTCTACCTGTTGCACAGCCTGACACCCAGCCATAAGTAGCAAAGATTTGTGCGATAGGAGGTGCAGCACCTGAGGGGTTAATTGCTGCAAATCGCAGCGCCCAGTCATAGAGGCCGGGTATGTGATATGGCCTCCACACGCAGGCTTCGTTTGTATTCAGGCATTAACTATATTCATTGGTGGCACAGTGGCCACAGAGTCTTCCTTCTACTCCCCCTCTTCTCAGTATTATACACTGCCTGTCCAAAAGAAAGAGTTGCCACCTGGATTTAACTAAGCAAATAGGTATGAGCCTCCTATTGGATAATTACTGCACGGGCAATTACCTTTCAGCTGGCAACAAGTTATTTAACCCCAACTGGTGCAATGAGTTGCTTCTCATTTCTTAAACAACCATGTCGAAAGATACATCTCATGGTCGTGGAAAAGATGTTAGGATACTTTCACACTAGCAGCATAGCTATCCGGCAAGCTGTTTCGGCGGGTGAACAGCCTGCCGGATCCGCCATGCCACAAGTACCCATGCACTGCCGTGTTGCTGCTACGTCCCCATTGGCTAGAATGGGGGTGGGGATGGAGCTACGGCGCAGCACGGCTGGAGATCGCCGGACTAAAAGTACTGCAGGTCCGACTTTTTAGTCCGGCGATCTCTGGCGTGCACAGACGTGCTGCGCCATAGCCCCTGCCGCATTATAGTGGCTCAGTACTGGATCACCTCTTCTCCAAGTCAGTGCTGAGCCACCCCCCCTGCACTGATCACATGATGGTGACGTCACCCCAGGTCCTTAGTGTTGTCCAAGGTTCGGGTTCATTGAAGAATCCCCTTATGGATTCCAAATGCCGTTATGGTCCGTGGTAGCGGAATCCATAACGGGATTCTAAGATAACCCCAACCTCGCTCAACTCTAGTCACTGCCACTAGTGGAGTACCTCAGGGGTCAGTATTGGGCCATATTCTTTTCAATATATTTATTAATGGTCTTGTAGAAGGCTTGCATAGTAAAATATAAATTTTTGCAGATGACACTCAACTGTGTAAAGTCATTGACACTGAAGAGGACAATATACTACTACAGAGGGATCTGGATTGTTGTGTTTGAGTAGTCTCCGAGGCATTGCTCCCGGTTAGCCAGAATCCTACTCCGCACTGATGAGGGGGCAACACCCGAAACAGCTGTCTGTGGATGGATAACTGGCTTAGGTTTTCCCCGTCACATCCTTAAAGCTTGTAAAAAAGCGGGATCTTGACATAGGGGCCACTTAATATGGTGGATTTGGTGGTCTCTGTAATGGAGACACCCCTTTGCTCGGTTTTCCTTCCTTTGAGGGGTATCTGGCTTTCATTGTGTTGTAGACCCATAACTGGGGCTCCACATTTATTTTGCATATTACTGTTTCCCAGGGAGCTTTGCACTTCGGATTGCTGTGTTGAGTCTCTTAAATGAGGCTCCGCTGTGTTTTTTGTAGCTGGTCTCCCTGAGATCAGCTATTGGTGTGTACAGAGGGATCTGGATAGATTGGAGGCTTGGGAAGATAAATGGCAGATGAGGTTTAACACTGACAAATGTAAAGTTATGCACATGGGAAGGAATTATGCAAGTCACTCGTACATACTAAATGGTAAAACACTCGGTAACACTGACATGGACAAGGATCTAGGAATTTTAATAAACAGCAAACTAAGCTGCAAAAACCACTGTCAGGCAGCTGCTGCCAAGGCCAATAAGATAATGGGTTGCATCAAAAGGGGCATAGACGCCCGTGATGAGAACATAGTCCTACCACTTTACAAATCGCTAGTCAGACCACACATGGAGTACTGTGTATAGTTCTGGGCTCCTGTGAACAACGCAGACATAGCCGAGCTGAGGAGGGCAACTAAAGTAATAACTGGAATGGGACAACTACAGTACCCTGAAAGATTAGCAAAATTACGGTTATTCACTTTAGAAAAAAGACGACTGAGGGGAGATCTAATCGATGTGTATAAATATATTAGGGGTCAGTACAGATATCTATCCCATCATCTATTTATCCCCAGGACTGTGACGAGGGGACATCCTCTGCGCCTGGAGGAAAGAAGGTTTGTACCCAAAAATATTAGAGGATTCTTTACGGTAAGAGTAGTGAGACTGTGGAACTCTCTGCCTGAGGAGGTGGTGATGGCGAGTACAATAAAGGAACTCAAGAGGGGCCTGGATGTATTTCTGGAGTATAATATTACAGGTTATAGATACTAGAGATTGGTCGTTGATCCAGGGAGTTATTCTGATTGCCTGATTGAAGTCGGGAAGGAATTTTTTTTATTCCCCTTAAATGGGGAAAAGTGGCTTCTACCTCACAGGGAATTTTTGCCTTCCTCTGGATCAACTTGTAGGATGACAGACCGAACTGAATGGACAAATGTCTTTTTTTGGCCTTATATACTGTACTATGTTACCATCATCAATGCAAGATCTTGGTGAAAAATGAATGCAACACTGGACGGAAGTAAATCTTGTGACATTGCAGAAGCTTATCGAAACAAAGCCACAGCAAATGTGTGCCGTAAACAAAGCTAAAGGCGGTCCAAAGAAATATTAGAGTGTGCAAACTTTTTTTTTGGAGGCAACTTTTTTTAGTGGAAAGGCGGTGTATTAACTGCATGCCCCTCTCCCCCCCAGTATTATAGTCAGTATTGGTGGCAGTGGCCCCAGGGTCCCCCCATCCTCACCCATTGGGCGAGCAGTGGCAGCTTCTGATCGGAGCTCCAGCAGTGTAATCCTGGGGCTCCGATCGGTTACCATGGCAGCCAGGACGCTGCTGAAGCCCTAGCTGTCATGGTAAGCTTCATGCTGCTGTGTGCACTATGCACAGGGCAGCAGGGACAGTGTAAAGTCCTATTCACCCTAATAGAGCCAATATTTAGTAAATCAAAAGTAAAAAAAATAAAATAAAAAAATAAAAAGAAAAAGTTTAACCCCCCCCCCCCCAAAAAAAAAAAAAGATTAGCATTTTAAATCACCCCTTTCCTAATTTTACATCTAAAAATATAAACACAAAAAGATACATATATTACATATTGCCACGTCTGAAAAAGTCAGAATGATCAAAATATCTCCTATGCGGTGAACGCCGTAACAGAATTTTTTTTTAACAAACACACAATTTACCATTTTTTGGTCACCATGTTCACCCCCCAAAAAAATGTTGGTGTTTTGAAGATGGCACCTGTGATTTGAAGGGGCTGATGGGGCTGGCTTGGGGACATGGATGATGGCAAATGGCAATGACATGGGGCTAGGAGTGGGCGACGTAAAACTATATGAATTTGGGCAATGATATAGATTTTGTCTACATCTCCCTACTGTGACAGATGACCACGGAATAATATATCGCGATATACATAGTTATCGCACATGCTTCAAATTAGATCACGATATAGATTTTAGGGTCTAAAGTATAAAGCCTCAGTATTATTTTTATGTTTGTTGCACTACCTATCCTACTTTTGAGGAGTTTTATTGTCTGGTCTGTATACAGGGTCAGGGCGGAGGGATCCAGTTTTTTCACCCGGTTTTTGACGAAGCTGGGCAGTCAGGTAGGAGGGAGGGTCACATAGGGATACATTAGTATTATTTTATTGGCGTAACAGGGAATACCAGGGCGAGTAGACCCAGCATTGTGTCTATCCATCTATCACTTTTCCCGTTTCTATTATTATTGTAATACCTTTTAGGGCCCTCCGGTTAGGTGAATATTGGCTTTTGCTGTGATTTGGCAGCTGATACTATTTTTAATTGATATTCCATACTAATTTGGGCTCATTTTATAGATAACACATTAAAGGTTATATTTTAGCTACCCGATTTCTGGTGATTTTTGTTATATATATATATTTATATTTATTTATTATGTATATATACACACACATACATACATACACACACAAAAACCTCTTAAAGGGGTTGTCCAAGTTATATTTATTGAGGACCTATCCTCAGGATAGGTCATCAATATTAGATCGGCGGGGGTCCGACACCCGGCACCCCCGCCGATCAGCTGTTTGAAGAGAAGGCGAGCGCCGTGCCAGCGCTGCCTCCTCTTCATTGTTTACCTACTTGCCATTGCATCTGCAGCGGTGAGCAGGTGTAATTACACCCAAGCCGTTCCATTCATTTCAATGGGACGGCTCTGTAGTATACACTTGTATAGGAACGAGCCGTCCCATTGAAATGAATGGAACGGCTTGGGTGTAATTACACCTGCTCACCGCTGCAGATGCGACGTCGAGCAGGTAAACAATAAAGAGGAGGCAGTGCTGGCACGGCGCTCGCCTTCTCTTCAAACAGCTGATCGGCGGGGGTGTCGGGTGTCGGACCCCCGCCGATCTGATATTGATGACCTCTTCTGAGGATAGGTCATCAATAAATATAACTTGGACAACCCCTTTAATTGTATGTATACTAATGCAAGAAGCCTGACTAATAAAACTGGTGAACATGAAGTAGTAAAGTCTGATGAGAACTATGATGCTATGATGTAGTGGGAATAACTGAGACATGGCTGGATGATAGCTATGACTGGATGGTTAAGGTACAGGGTTACAGTCCATTTGAAAAGGATCGTCAAAACAAGGGGAGGGGAGGAGTTTGCCTTTATGTAAAGTCCTGTTTAAAGCCCACACTCCAGGAAGATATAAGTGAGGGACATGAACATGTGGAGTCACTGTGGGTAGAGATACATGGAGCCAAAAACAATAATAAAATACTGATAGGAGTGTGTTATAAGCCACCTATATACCACGAGTCCACAGAAAATCTACTACTAAACATGAGGCAGTAAATCATAATAAGATCATTATTATAAAGGAATTTAACTACTCAGATATAGACTGGGAAACTGAAAGCTGTAGATATAAAGGAAACAGGTTCTAAGCAATAACCAAATACAACTACCTTTTCCAACTGATTCAGGACCCGATTAGAGGGATGGCCATACTGGATTTGGTACTCAACAATAGACCTGAGAACAGATGTGCAGGTTTGGAAACACCAGGGAAATAGTTACCATAAAATAATAACCTTCCAATTCTCATTCAAAAGAGTGTTTTCTTCAGGGAGGCACAAAAACAACAACGTTAAAAAAAGCTTATTATGACCAACTAAGACAGGGATGGTCAACCTGAGGCCCTCCAGCTGTTGCAAAACTACAACTCCCAGTATGCACAGACTGCCTACAGCTATCAGCCTACAGCAGGGCATGGTGGGAGTTGTAGTTTTACAACAGCTGGAGAGCCGCAGGTTGGCCATGCCTGATCTAAGAGATGCCATTGACCTAAGGAACGGAGACAATGTCCTCAAAAATAAAAATGCTTATAAATGTATGGGGGGCACTCAAATAATCGTAAACAAATGGACTTAAAAATTGAAGGTTAAATAGCCATACATTTAATAGTGAACTTAAAAACACAATAAAACACACAAACTGATAGACCAGAAAATTGTATACTAAGGTCCAAAACATACAGTCCAGTTTACCATTAAATGTATGGCTATTTAACCTTCAATTATTAAGTCCATTTGTTTCCGATTATTTGAGTGCCCCCAAAAAAATATATATATTTTTTTATATTTCCCTTTGGTCTGGGTGGTACCAGGGGTGTGCCCCTTACCCTACCGTTCTGTCAAGTGAGCCACTGACCACGCACTACTTTTTTGCAAAAATAAAAATGCTACTACAAAATGGGATATTTTTAAAAGCATCCAAAAAAACTCACTAATTGTGAGAGGTACATACCTTACAGGAAAAAAAGGGTGAGGAAATAGAAAAAACAAAAAGGTGGATAAAAAGAAATTAAAGACAAATGAAAAGAAAACAATAAATAACAAAAAGAAAGCATTAAAAAAATAAAAAAAATAAAATCACAAACAGTAGGGTAGCAAGGAAGCATTAAAAAACTATAAGGCAAAAAAATAGAATCCGTAAAAGTCAAAGAAAAGCAGCCATAGTAATGTGTGAGGAGGACTATGACACAGTGGGAATAAACGAGACATGGCTGGATAATGGTCATGACTGGGCAGTTAATGTACAGGGTTACAGTCTGTTTAGAAAGGATCGCCAAAACCAGAGAGGGGGAGGGGTCTGCCTTTATGTAGAGTCCTGTCTAAAGCCCACAGTCCGAGAAGATATGAGTGAGGGACATGAACATGTGGAGTCACTGTGGGTAGAAAGACATGGAGGCAAAAACAAAAAATACTAAGAGTTTATTATAAACCACCTAATATACCAGAGTCCACAGAAAACTAGATAAACAAGGCGGCAGATCATAATGAGGTGGTTATTATGGGGGACTTCAACTACCCAGATATAGACTGGGAAACTGAAAGCTGAACATCACATAAAGGAAACAGGTTCTTGGCAATAACCGAGGACAATTACCTTTCCCAACGGGTTCAGGACCTGACTAGAGGGACGGCCATACTGGACTTAGTATTAACCAATAGACCAGACAGAACAACAGATGTGCAGGTTGGGGGACACCTGGGAAATAGTGACCATAAAGTAATAACCTTCCAATTATCATTCAAACGAAAGTTTCTAAAGCGAGGAACAAAAATACCAAACTTCAAAAAAGCTAAATTTAGCCAATTAACTAACTGGGCCAAAGTCCTCAGAAATAAAAATACAGCCACAAAATGGGATATTTTTAAAAGCATCCTAAAATCTAATTTGAGAGGTACGTACCTTATGCGAATAAAAAGTTAAGGAACAAGAAAAAAAAACAATGTGGATAAAATGAACTGTAAAGAAAGCAATACATTACAAAAAGAATGCATTTAAATCACTAAAACATGAAGGTAGCGAGGAAGCACTGAAAAACGATAAGGAAAAAATAGAATATGTAAAAAACAAATAAAAGCAGCCAAACTAGAGACAGGGATTAGTTACCAAAGAGAGCAAAACTAACCCTAAAATGTTCAATTATATAAATGGTAAAAAGTATAAATCTGAATGTATCGGCCCTCTACAAAGTTATGAGGGGGGAGTTGCAGAGAGCGATGAGGAGCAAGCAAAGCTATAAAATATTTTTTTTCTCCACTGTATTCACTGAGGAAAATAAACTGTAAGATGAAATGCAGAATGTAAAAGTAAATTCCTTATTAAACGTGCCCTGTCTGACCCAAAAAGAAGTACAACAGCGACTTAAAAAGATTTAATATAGAAAAATCGCCAGAACCAGATGGCATACACCCTCGTATTCTAAGATAATTAAGTAATGTCATAGGCAGACTCTTATTTATGATATTTAAAGTATAACTGTCAAATTTTTATTTATTTTTTACTATTGGATTTTGGTGATTAATATCACCTTGCTGGCCCTGTTTTAATTTCTGATTATTTAATAAATAACCCCTAAAAGCCACCTAAAAGTCCCCAGTATTGGCTATTGTTACCTGAGATAAAATCAGGTTGCTATGCTCCTTCTGTCTACCAGACATGAGGAAGGAGCATGGCTGCGTGCACTGGGAACAGATAGTGAGTCAACATTGTAAGGGAATGTATAAAAAGCCAGGTCCTTCCTGACAGGAGATAACGGTGCTGGGCTGTGTGTGTGAACTTCTCCACATGCCTGTGCTTGGCAGACACTCCCTTAGCAGTGAAGGACAATGTGGCTGCTCAGTGTATAAATGACAGCCTTATCTGATAAGAGGAGAGCTTGTAGAAGGACTACAGGCTTCAGCCAGACCTGGGAACTTCACTGCAAGACCCCCCTATACAGAGCTGGTCTTCACTAACTTCACTGCAGGTGTCCTATGGATTAGCCTCAGGGCTGAGGGCGGCCATTTTAACAGAATAGTGAAATTGCAGTTTTATGCAGACTGGTTGCTAAGGGCTGAATCTTATTAAATAAGGGGTAAGTAAGTCTAATAGTTATTGATTCAGCAATATTATCATATTAGTAACTACATATATGAAAACTGAAATTAGGGTCTAAATGTGACAGTTATCCTTTAAGAACTCTATATTGACAGAGTGTTCTACAGGTTTGGCGCTTAGCAAATGTGGTGCAAATATTCAAAAAGGGGTCAAAAACATAACCTGGAATCTATAGGCTGGTAATTTTGACATCTGTTGTGGGTAAACTGTTTGTAGGATTTCTAAGCGATGCCATCTTGGAGTACCTCAAAGAAAATAAGCGAATAATGTTGCGGGGCATCATGAGGGATAGGTGATGTTAAACTAATCAGTTTCTATGAGTAGGTAAGTTCTAGACTTGACTGCGGCAAGTCAATGGATATGACAGGAAATGTCTTGCGCTCCAGATACCGGAAGGCCGACATCAGGTGACCGGCTACATCTAAGTAAAGCACACGAGGCTGTGAAGCGTTCCACCAACGGATATCCATGCGTTCCACGGACCGGAAGCCTGGGTGTCAGGTGACCGGAAGGCTGGATATCAGGTGACCAGTCGTCGGTGGAGGGAAAGCGGGATACATCGATGCGCTCCACTGACAGGAAACACGTAAGAGTGATGGCACATGAAAATAAGAAAGGGCTCGTCTTTCCTACACGCCCATCCCACGTGAGACATGGGCGGTGTTAGGACTTAGACGGTGGAATATTATTGGTAAATTGATGATGAGTGGGGAATTTAAAAGGGGATAGGCTGGTGTTCTTTTGAATCATGGCGTCAGAGGAGGAACATTGATCTGAGCAGTGACATGTGAGTAGCCTGAATACAAAGGCATTACGGATAGGTATTTCTGCACTGATTTGGTGCGGGTATGTTTGTGTATGGGCATGCTGTTAATATATGCTGGGACTTTTATATGCCTTTAGGTGAGGTGAGGTCACATTGACACGCATGAGCATGATATAACGCTATGTGAATTGGCACAAGTAAGTGCACCTCTCAGTCCCACTATATATATACGTACTTAAACCTGCATGAACATACATATACATATGTATCTGGCCTAATTGGCTTTTTGTTTCATCCTTTAGATCACATGCCTGCTGTAATGATATTCCGCGATATCTGCAGTCCATGAAAGATCACTCCTCTTGACATATGAGTCGTATCAGGTTTTTGATATCAATTCTGTACTATTGTACTATATCAATTTTTATCACATCAATTCGGGACACTGATGCCCACTATGGCCTCCTGATGAACTTCAGTAATCTGAAGGGAAACGCGTCTAGGTTTAAAAATATATAAGGCATAATGAAATATGATGTGTAAAAATTACACTGATGGACAACCGGTGTGTTAAGTCTTATTAAGCTCACCTTTCAGACTCGGAGTCCAGTTTTTGTTCAGAGAAGACTCGGTGATATCTTAACCAGGGATCTTCATTGGAATGTATGGACTTGTGTGATTGGGACATACACACCATTTGTCGTCGTCTCTGTGTCTTAACGGCTAACACCAGATAACATTGTGATAAGATTAGGGTAAGACCAAGGGTGATTCAGCCTTAGGCACGAGGACAGGGAGGTCCCACCACTAGGGGCCGTCCCTGGGCAAAGGAAGAGACGGAGGGTCAATTGCAGGGCCAGTAGTAGGATCAACCCCGATTACCTAAATCTTCCTTGGCATACCCATTACCAAATAATAACTATATAGCTGGTGTTGGCGGTTACACACAGATGATGACAAATGACAGTATCAATTTTTGACTATTAATGTGGGGTGGGGTTTGGTTAAGCGACCACAGTATCAGCAATAATTTTAGTGATAATAATTAAAAGAGATATTTTAAGAGAGGGGGGTTGTAAATTGCTGGATGATTTTTTGATAATTAATACTCCCTACTGGGATGCAATCATATTAGCTGGAACAATTTGATATGACATCTTGACTTCGCCAAAGCATTTGATACTGTGCCACATAAAAGGTTAGTATACAAAATGAGAACACTTGGACTGGGAGAAAAGGTTTGTATGTGGGTAAGTAACTGACTCAGTGATAGAAAACACAGGGTGGTTATTAATGGTACACACTCAGATTGGGTCACTGTCACTAGTGGGATAACACAGGGGTCAGTATTGGGCCCTATTCTCTTTACTTTTTTTTTTAATGATTTTGTAGATGGTTTGCACAGTAAAATATGAATTTTTGTAGATGAAACTAGATTGTGTAAAATAATTAACACGGCAGAGGACAGTATATTGCTAAAGATGGATCTAGACAGATTGGAGGTTTGGGCAGAGAAGTGGCAGATGAGGTCTAACAATGACAAATGTAAGGTTATTCACATGGAAAGGAATAATGCAGGTCACCAGTACATACTAAATGGTAAAACACTGAGTAACACTGACATGGAAAAGGACTTAGGATTTTAGTGGGCAGCAAACTAAGATAATGGGTTGCATCAAAAGGGGCATAGATGCACGTGATGGGAACGTAGTCCTACCACTTTACAAATCACTAGTCAGACCTCACATGGAGTACTGTGTATAATTCTGGGCTTCTCTTAACAAGACAGAAATAGAGCTGGAGAAAGTTCAGAGGAGGGCAACTAAAGTAATAACTGGAATCGGTGGACTACAGTACCCTGAAAGATTATAAAAAATTAGAGTAATTGAGTTTAGAAAAAAAAAAAAAAAAACACAGAGGAGGTCTAATAACCACGTATAAATATATTAGGGGTCAGTACAGAGATCTCTCCCATCGTCAATTTATTCCCTCCCAGGACTGTGACAACGGGACATTGCGTCTGGAGAAAATGAGGTTTCTTTACAAACATAGAAGAGGATTCTTTACCGTAAGAGCAGTAAGACTGTGGAAGTCTGCCTGAGGAGGTGGTGATGGTGAATTCACTAAAAGAGTTCAAGAGGGGCCTGGATGTTTTACTGGAGTGTAATAATATTACAGGTTATAGTTATTAGATTTCTGGAGAAAGGTCGTTGGTCCAGGGAGTATTCTGACTGCCTGGTTGAGTCGGGAAGGATTCTTTTGCCCCTAAAGAGGAAAATTGGCTTCTACCTCACAGTTTTTTTTTCTTTGCCTTCCTCTAGATCAACTTGCAGGATAACAGGGTGAACTGGATGGGCAGGTCTTTTTTAACCCTTACAATCCATGTATGTTATCATGTTACTATATACTGGTAAACACCTAGGGTAAGGACCCAGGAGAAGACATCTGGGCAAAGGGGAAATAAAAAGAAGTACTGGTGGGTTGGACATTGAGATATGGAAAAGCAAATTTTCACCATAAGGCCTCATGCACACGAATGTATTTTCTTTCCGTGTCCGTTCCGTTTTTTTTTGCGGACCATATGCGGAACCATTCATTTCAATGGGTCCGCAAAAAAAAACGGATGGTACTCTGTGTGCATTCCGTTTCCGTGTGTCCGTTTTTCCGTTCCGCAAAAAAATAGAGCATGTCCTATTATTCCTAGTTTGCAAAAATAACAGATCCGCAAAAAAACGGATGCCATACGGAACGCCATCCGTTTTTTTTTCCCTGATCCGCAATTTGCGGACGAAAAACTCATACGGTCGTGTGCATGAGGCCTAAGAAGGGAGCAAAGATTCCTTCTGCTACAAGACAGCTGAAGAAAGATGACATACCCTGGAGCAGGGGAAGGGAATGGGAATCCCATTCTTCTCAGAAGTGCTGTCAACCTCTGGAGAGAGGAGGATCCATAGCAATGGCTAGGAGGAAGTAAGAACGGAATGCACAGTCATTTCCATTTTTCTGCTTCCCCATTGAAGTTAATGGTTCCGCATACAGGACACAAAAAAATGGAGTGGACACAGAAAAAAATAAATATGTTTGTGTGCATGAGCCCTTAAACTGTACACCACTGGGAATGAGGGTTGAAGTGGATTTAAGGGAGGAATCTGTAAAAATCCATGTTTAAGGATAGCAGAACTGGGTCTAAGTGTAGGCTAGAAGCCTAGAGAACTTAGACAAAAAAGTGCTTTTTATAAAAAGGGAGGGGGTGAGAATCAATCCTCAGAAAACTAGAATTGGACGCTAGGGAGGTTAGTCCCTGCCTGCCATTTAGGGCTGCAACGATTAATCGAGGTAATCGATAATATTCGATAATTGGATTCGTTGCCGACGAATCCAGAGATTGAATAATCGGCCGATTAGTTGGCGGCACCGTTTACCTGCTTTCGCCCGCCCCTGCATCAGACTCATATACAAATCGCTCAGCCTCTTCCTCCTCACTTGCTGCAGACTCCTCCCACCGACGCTGGAGTCACGTGACACTGCCATTGGTTGCTTCCCCCCCCTACCGGAACCAGATTTTTTCATCTGCGCATGGGGAGAATCAGCAGCGGCAGAGCAGGGGACCAGGAGCAGCACAGGGAGCGAGGAGCCAGGTAAGTATATTCAGTGTGAGGGGCATTTAATAGTCTTGGATAACTCCTTTAACTAATGCATCAAGCAATGATAAAAATTCTGTGAACTATGGGGTAAGGTGAGAACCTGGTACACCACAGACCTGCTCAGGTTGGACAGACACCGCATCTAGTAATGACATGAATACACTGCCTAATGAGGATGCAGGCCGGGCTTGTCAGTTACACCATCTAAGGGTACTTTCAGACTTGCGTTGGTGGGGATTCGTCTGTTTATTTGCACAGATGGATCCGCATCTATAAGGCAAATGTTTGTATCCGTTCAGAACAGATCCGTTTGCATTAGTTAAAAGAAAAATGACAAAGTCCAAAACGGATCCGTTTTGAATTACATTGAAAGTTAAAGGGGAACGGATCAGCTTTCAAATGCACCATATTGTGTCATTGAAAACTGATCCGTCCCCATTGACTTACATTAGATTCAAAACGGATCTTTTTTTTTATTATTGCAATGTACTCATTTGAAACTAAAAATATATATTTTTAATTGGTCTTTATTATAAAATATGGATTAGTTTCTTCTGTACAAAGCGGACATGTTCAAGAAGCACCCTTTGGATTTTCTGTCTTTTCTGTCATTTGAGGAGCTTACAGACTCCTTATCTCTGCTCTATACCCACCTAAACACTCATTATAGCTCAGTTTTTATCTTACTGAGAATGTAGCTTCGAAGGAGATGCCCAGGAGAACAAGGGCAGTCTCCGGCCAGTATAACCAAGTCCCCAAAGATACCGGAGGACATAGCAGGAGAACGGATTGGCGCCCAGGGATAATAGTAAGTGCAGGGAGATCCCTGGGCGCTGCTCTACATATCATGATACTTAGTTCAGAATTTTTTTCCAGGTGAAAGGTCCTCTTTAACCACTTTAGCCCCCCTAGCTTAAACACCCTTAATGACCAGGCCACTTTTTACAATTCTGCACTACACTACTTTCACCGTTTATTGCACCGTCATGCAACTTACCACCCAAATGATTTTTACCTCCTTTTCTTCTCACTAATAGAGCTTTCATTTGGTGGTATATCATTGTTGCTGACATTTTTACTTTTTTGATATTTTGCTTATTTTGACAAAATTTTTGCAAAAAAAATTACATTTTTCACATTCTGTTGGAAAATTTTTCAAATAAAACTACATTTCTCTAAATTTATTGTTTTACATGTCTTTGATAAAAAAAACAATGCAATAAGTGTATATTTATCGGTTTGGGTAAAAGTTAGTGTTTACAAACTATGGTGCAAAAAAGTGAATTTCCGCACTTTGACTTTCTGAGCACCTGTCCTGTTTCCTGACGTACTACAATGCCCAGACAGTAGAAACACCCCATAAATGACCCCATTTCGGAAAGTAGACACCCTAAGGTATTCACCGAGGGACATAGTGAGTTCATGGAAGTTTTAATTTTTTGTCACAAGTTAGTGGAAATGGATTTTTATTTTATTTTTTCCCAAAATTTCATTTTTCGCTAACTTGTGACAAAAAATAAAAACTTCCATGAACTCACTATGCCCATCAGCGAATACCTTAGGGTGTCTACTTTCCGGAATGGGGTCACTTGTGAGGTATTTTTACTGCCCTGGCATTTTAGGGGCCCCTAAAGCGTGAGAATCCAAATGCGTAAAAATGCCCTGTGAAATCCAAAAGATACTCATTGGATTTAGGGCTTCTTTGCGCATCTTGGCTGCAAAAAAGTGTCACACATGTGGTATCGCATCGCCGTACTCAAGAGAAGTGAGGCAATGTGTTTTGGGGTGTATTTTTACATATACCCGTGTTGGGTGAGAGAAATATCTCTGTAAATGTCAACTTTTTCCATTTTTATACAAAGTTGTCAATTTACAGAGATATTTTTCACACCCAGCATGGGAATATGTAAAAATACACCCCAAAACACATTGCCCTACTTCTCCCGAGTACGGCAATACCACGTGTGCCACTTTTTTGCAGCCAAGATGCGCAAAGGGGCCCCCATTCCAATGAAAACCTTTTAGGATGGCATTTTTGCGCATTTTTCTTCTGACGCTTTAGTGCCCCAAAAATGCCAGGGCAGCAAAAATACCCCAAATGTGACCAAATTATAGAAAGAAGACATCCCAAGGTATTCTGTGAGGGGCATGGCGAGTTCATAGAAGTTTTTTTTTTTTTTTTGGCACAAGTTAGCGGAATTTGAATTCTTTTAGTTTTTTCTCACAAAGTCTCCCTTTCCACTAACTTGTGACAAAGTTCAATCTTTCATGGACTCAATATGCCCCTCAGCAAATACCTTGGGGTGTCTTTTCTCCAAAATGGGGTCACAAGTGAGGTGTTTGTACTGCCCTGGCATTTGAGGGTCTCCGCAATCATTACATGTATGGCCAGCATTAGGAGTTTCTGCTATTCTCCTTATATGGAGCATACAGGTAATGAGATTTTTTTTCCTTGCTACCTGTTTAATATTTTTTTTTTTTAACCATTTCACTCTTTATTTTCCTAGCAGAAACCTCATGTGTAAAGTGTAAATCACACAGAGATGGTGCGAAGTACATTATGCACTTTATCCCAAGTGAAAGGAGAGGTTTCTACAGTTTCACATTTCTGCTGTAGCACACCAGCACCCCTATGTGTTAGGGTCTCTCAAAACCTAGTATCCTGAGAGACCCTAGAGCCTGATTGTAAAAATTACCTGTGTCCTGCGGTCTCTACATCCCTAAGTGTACCTGAGTGTGGTACTTCCGGAAACACTCCCCTAGGCATAGGGCAGGGTGGTCAGGACAGTCAGGACAGAAATAGCGGGTGTCACGCCTTATTCCACTCCTGCTACAGACACGACATCTTTGTCGGGGTGGTGGTTGGTTTGAGGTACCAGCAACGACATTGGGGAAAAGTCGCTCGTGTAGACGGCTCACTACACTGGTGTTTGGGGCCACGGAACCTCCTGGATACAGGAGTTCCGAAATGATCTCTTCCTGAAATTTGAGGAAGGATCCTGTTCTCCCAGCCTTACTGTAGAGAACAAAACTATTATATATAGCCAATTGAATTAAATATACAGACACCTTCTTATACCAGCGTCTGGTCCTGCGGGAAAGCAAATATGGGGCCAACATCTGGTCACTGAAGTCCACCCCTCCCATGAGCAAATTATAGTCGTGGATCGAGAGGGGCTTTTCAATTACACTGGTTGCCTGTTCAATTTGGACTGTTGTGTCTGCGTGAATGGAGGAGAGCATGTAAACGTCACGCTTGTCTCTCCATTTCACCGCGAGCAGTTCTTCGTTACACAAGGCAGCCCTCTCCCCCCTTGCAAGACAGGTGGTAAGGAGCCGTTGGGGGGAAGCCCCAGCGACTAGGTCACGCGGTGCCACAGCAGCCAATCTGTTTTAGGAACAAATGCCTGAAGAGGGGCACACTTGTGTAGAAATTGTCCACATAAAGATGGTACCCCTTGCCGAATAAGGGTGACACCAAGTCCCAGACTATCTTCCCACTGCTCCCCAGGTAGTCAGGGCAACAGACCGGCTCCAGGGTCTGATCTTTACCCTCATAGACACGAAATTTGTGCGTATAGCCTGTGGCCCTTTCACAGAGCTTATACAATTTGACCCCATACCGGGCTCGCTTGCTTGGGATGTACTGTTTGAAGCCAAGGCGCCAGGTTAAATGTATAAGGGACTCGTCTACGCAGATGTTTTGTGCGGGGCTATAAAAAATCTGCAAATTTCTGGTTTAAGTGGTCTATGAGGGGCCGAATTTTGTGGAGCCGGTCAAAAGCTGGGTGGCCTCTGGGACGGGAGGTGGTGTTATCGCTAAAGTGCAGGAAACGCAGGATGGTCTCAAATCGTGTCCTGGAGATGGCAGCAGAGTACATTGGCATGTGATGAATAGGGTTCATGGACCAATATGACCGCAAGTCATGCTTTTTTGTTACGCCCATGTTGAGGAGAAGGCCAAGAAAAGTTTTAAGTTCGGAAACTTGGACTGGTTTCCACCGGAAAGACTGGTCATAAGAGCTTCCCGGGTTGGCGGTTATAAATTGAGTGGCATACCGATTTGTTTCTGCCACGACAAGTCATAGAGCTCCGCAGTGAAGAACAGCTCAAAAAAAACCAGTGCCGATCCGATCTGAGCTGTCTCCACCCGAACTCCTGACTGGGCGGTGAAAGGGGGAACTAATGGTGCGGCTGAAGATGGGGGCTGCCAATCAGGGTTTGCCAGCACCTCAGGGATTCTAGGGGCTCTACGGGCCTGTCTGCGTGGTGGCTGCGACGGGGGAATTACTGCACGTGCCACCATACCAGCTTCAACTGCCCTTCTGGTGCTCGCCACTTCACCATGTTGTACGGCAGTGCTGGTAGAAGGTCCAGGATGGGCTGCGCTGCTGGTGTATGCCTCACCACGTAATCCGGCGATGCCAGCCCCACTCTGCTACCCTTGAAACGGATCCTGCGCTACCTGCGGTCTAGCGACACAGGGCCGGGTACGCCTGGTACTATCAGGGACCTCAACCTCCTCGTCCAAACTTTGGGTCAGACTGCCATTACTTTCTACAGGTTCATATGCTGACCCGCTACATTCGTCAGATGAGGGTTCCCATTCCTCATCCGACTGGGTCTGAATCCTGTAGGCCTCTTCAGGAGAATACCCCTTATTTGACATTTGGACGACTAAATTTAGGGGGTATTCCCTGAGACTACCCAAGAAAAAAAAGCAAGCCTGTCTTACAAATGGGAGGCTAGCGAAGTACAGGAAGCCGCTGCGATTGATAAAAAAGATCAAAACTTATTTTTTAATCGCTGCAGCGCTTGTGAATGGATTGTGCAGTGATAAAAAAATTTGTCACTGCGGCGCGGTGAGTGTGGGTGAACGCACATGTGGGCGACTGATCAGGCCTGATCGGGCAAACACTGCGTTTTGGGTGGGGGGCGAACTAAGGTGACACTAATACTATTATAGATCTGACCGTGATCAGTTCTGATCACTTACAGATACTATAAAAGGACAAATGCTGATTAGCGCTATGCTAATCAGCGAATCTGTGATTGCGGTGCGGTGGGCTGGGTGCTAACAGAAGCCAACTACCTACCAAAGGGGCCTAAACTAAACTAAACCTAGCAGTCAATACTAGTGAAAAAAAAAAGTGACAGTTTACACTGATCACTTTTTTCCCCTTTCACTAGTTATTGACAGGTGATTGAAAGGGGTGATCAAGGGGTTAATTGGGGTGATGGGGGGTGATCAGGGCCTGAAGTGTGGTGCTTGGTGTACTTACAGTAGAGGTGTGCTCTCTCCTGGGTCCAACCGACGAAAAGGACCCAGGAGATCGCAATGGCTTGTGATTAGTTTTTTTTAAAAATCATCAGCCTGCCAGCGATGATCATTGGCTGGCAGGCTGATGACTTATTCTTGAACTTGTCCTTTAACTTTTCACCGCCGCGCAGTGCGCATGCGCAGCGGCATCAGCGCGAAATCTCGCGAGATGACATGCCGATGCGTCCACCCAGAGGAAGAGGACCACCCGTTAGGCAGTCCTCAGGTGGTTAAATAAGTGTTTATGACCTCTCAGTAGTTTAGAGTTAAGGTTTATTAGATGACCTGCACAAAGTGAAAGTAAAAGTAACAGTCACACAACTAGAAAGACAGTTAACCCTTTGTGACAGAATAGTTCAATATTTTTAATAAAAGGCCAAGTGACTAAATGATTTTTAACCTAAAATGAGTAACTTGAAATCATAAGGAAAAAAAAAAAAACTCCAAAGGTGTACAAAATGTGTCACCTGCAATATGGATCTAACACATACAGTACTTCACAATGGTAGAATTATCAAGCAATTATCAAGCTAAAAAAGGGAGCAAAGCAATGGCCCAGATAGCACCAGAATAAAACAGGATTGCCATATAATGATGGTACAATTACTCCAGCCATTAAAGGGGCTGTCTGGGACATAATAGAACCAGGATTATTTGTGTGATACATGGGGAAAAAAATGAAGCTGGCTGGAGCCCGCAATAGCCACGTAACCACACCACGATGGAGTGTCGTCAAATTGGCTCTGCTTTGTGAAATGAAACTTCTATTACGACCGGAGGAGCGTCAGCAGAGAATCCACTATAGGTAGGACTAACCACACGGAGAGGCGAGACTTCACTTTGTTTAGGGATGTCCTTGACAGCCCACATGAGATCCTGCATGGCGGAAAACTGGCACTTTGCCCCAATTCAGAATTGGAGTCAAAAGTGTCCCTCGGAAAGGTGAAAAGAACCAGAGGGGCGATGTCGTCACCAGCCCTGTCCTAGGAAGGACCCAGGATGACGAGGAAGAACATGGACAGATAACATAGGCTGCTTATGAGACCTGCTCCTGGACATGCAATGAAGCATGAACCCAACAGATTCCCTGGGAAGGGCCAATTCTGCTGTAATCTGGGCAGAGAAGTGCTCTAGAGCACTGTTTCCCAACCAGTGTGCCTCCAGCTGTTGCAAAACTACAACTCCCAGCATACCCGGACAGCCTTTGGCTGTTCAGGCATGCTGGGAGTTGTAGTTCTGCAACAGCTGGAGGCACACTGGTTGGGAAACACTGCTCTAGAGTCTCAACTATAGCCAAGAAAGGGTGCCTGCGACCACCAAGAGGGAATAGTTCTATTTGGGAATAGTGGACTCCTGTACAGAGGGGCCCCAAGGCATCCCAAGTGTGTCTGGGAACAAGGTACAGAGCACATACAGATTCAGGCGATCCACACAGCAACCCCATGCCACAGGGGCAGCATGCAGTAATCAAGGTGGGCGGGTGGTGCCACATACTCCCGCCGCAACACAAAGCCACTACACAGACAGAAATTAAATCAGCCAGAGGCTAGCCCACTGATGTGGCTTCAGGAAAGAAAAGGGACAACTAAAAGTGGAAAGGCATCCTCTGAGAGAAGCCTGTGCTGGATAAGGATTGGTCAGCAAAGAACAGTCCTACCGGTATCCAATGAGGGAAGGCAAGAATCTGAGAAAAGCCTTAGAAGCCAGAGAAGGGGCAGGACCAAGAGCGGCCTAGCTTTGGCAGAGATGAGGTGGCCCAAAAATGAGACACCCCAGCTGGCCTGATTCCGTGGGAGAAAATGCCCAGAACTGGGAAGGATGGAGTAGCGATAGTTAAGGAAAAAACGGCCCCAACAGAGCCCAACTAAAGTTGAGAGGAGGCCAGGGCGGGTACTGATGTATATGCCCGCAGGTAGTGTTACTAAATTGGAACAATGAATAAAACCTGCAAAATGAGAAGGAAAAAAAATGAAAGTATAGGACAACTTGGTTGCAGCTAACTTGTTTTTTTATTCCTAGTGGAAGGTATACCCACAATGCTGTGTCTCCCAATTACATTAACATGAAAATTTGTATGCAAACATAGATGCGACGAGTATCAACTCCTCAAATCTTGAACTTTTATTTTTAGGTGGCTTTATACCATTCATATGTTTAGCCACAAGATTCATTTTGTCAAATGAACTCCACACTTCCACTAGCTCGCTGTTAATTCTTTACCTGACCCCCTACAATCCATTTCCAGCACTCTACAGAAAATGCCCTTACCAAAGTGACAATCTCCTTACAGCTAAATGCAATGTTATCTAATCTCTACTCATTATTCTAGAGCATCTGACAATGTAGACTACCAACTCCTACACTGCATGCTTCAATCTGTTGACGTCTTCTTCCCCTCTCTCTGAATGCTATTTCAGTCTTGGGGTTCCTAAGGGTCCTCTCCTCTTTTCTCTCTATATAGCTCATATAATAGAGACTATATTATCAGCAGATTTGGTTTTCAGTATCATCACTACACCAATGACACCCTATTATATACTCTTTGCCATGACATCACCCCTGTACTAAAGCAAAAAACAATGAAACAGCACTCTGCAAATACAAACAAGGTAAATACAACAGTGCCATACGCACTATAGAAAATGTAAAATGCTAATGCTGCATTACCCATTATAAATGTGAGATTCTTGGCAAACACATTTTGCACAACATTATTTGTGCCCGTATGCCTGTGTCAAGGCAATCTCTTTAAGATGGAAACCTAACGCTAAATACCACATTCACTGGTGCCATACCGACCTGCATTAACCCCTTTCCGACATGTGAAGTACTATTACGTTATGGAAGTCAGTGACTTCCCGCATTTTGATGTAATAGTACGCCATGGCGATCACTGTATGGGTCCGGCAGTCCCTGGTTGCCGAGCCCCTGCCTTATCGGCCGACATCGCTGTTTACAGCGATGCCGGCGGATTAACCTCTTCTACACCACGGTCAGCGCTGACCACGACATAGTAGTGGTTTGCGCCTGGTAAAGAAGCGCATCGAGTCCCCGCGCTGCTGTGGTGGGGACCCGATATGTGACAAGGCAGCCTGATACTGTGCAGATGCTGTCTAATGCCTTGCACAGCATTGGGACCTGCCTTCTACGGGTGACCAGGAGATCAAGCCTCAGGCTGGGTCTCCTAGGCAACCTGTTAGTGTATGACTCAGTGCCATACACTAACAGGCAATGCATCACAATACAAATGTATTGTAAAGCATTGTAGAGGGGATCAGACCCCTAAAAGTTGAAGTCACAGAGAGGGACAGAAATAAAGTTTAAAGTGTTTAATAAAAAAAAGAAAGTTTCAAGTAAAAAAAAAAAACCCCCCCCCAAAAAAAAAACCACCCCTTTCACCAGATTTCATAATAAAAAAATAGAAAAAATAAAATGAAAAGGAAACACACAAATATTAGGCAACGCCGCGTCCGTAACAACCGGCTCTATAAATAAATCACATGATCCACCCCGTCCGATAAACACCATAAAAAAATAAAATCTGCAAAAAAAAAACATTTGTCACCTTACATCACAAAAAGAGCAACACCAAGTAATCAGTCATATGCACCATAAAATAATACCAATAAAACAGTCACCTTATCCCGCAAAAAATGAGACCCTACATAAGAAAATCACTCAAGAAAGAAAAAATAACTAGCCCTTAGAACATGGAGCCATTTTTTTCTTTCAAATATGCTATTATTGTGCTAAAGTGAAAAAAATAAAAAAAGTAGACATATTCGGTATCGTCGCATCAGTTACAACCTGCTCTATAAAAATATCACATGAACACCTCAGGTGAACACCGTAAAAAAGCCTTACATCACAAAAATTGCAACACCAAGCGGTCAAAAAGCCGTATGCCCCCCAAAATAGTACCAATCAAACCATCGCCTCACCGCTCAAAAAATGAAACCCTAAGACAATCGGTCAAAAAATAAAAAAAAGCTATGGCTGTCAGACTATGGAGACACTAAAACATAATTTTTTGCTTTTAAAAATGCTATTATTGTGTAAAACTTAAAAAAAAGTATACATATTATGTATTGCCACGCCCATAATTATCTGTTCTATAAAAATATCACATGACCTAACCCCTCAGGTGAAAGCTGTAAAAACATAAAAAACGTGCCAAAATGTAAAATTTTTTGGTCACCTTGCCCCATAAAGTATAATAATGAATGATCAAAAAAATCATATGTATCCCAAAATGGTACCAATAAAACTGGCATCTTATCCCCTAGTTTCCGAAATGGTGTAAGTTTTTGGGAGTTTCTACTAGGGGTCGACCAATTATCGGTTTGGCTGATATTATCGGCCGATATTCATGATTTGCAGAGTTATCGGTATCGGCACCTAACCAGGCCGATATACCGATAACTGTGCTATCACAGAACATGGGCGCGCCAGTCTCAGCGTGGCCATGTTCCCTCAGCAGCACGGGGAGAAGGAGGCAGTGTCTCTCCCTCCCCCTGCGCCGCGCTGCCAATGGAGAGAAAAGGAGGAGGAGGGGCTGAGGGCGCACTGGCCACCAGTGGACAGAGAGAAGAGGAGGAGGAGGGGCTGAGGGCACACTGGCCACCAATGATAATAACGTTTCAGATATTACAAAAGCAGGAATTAGAAGCACATTGCCCAGACCCTGCCTCTGACAGAGTTCTGCTATCCGCGGCAATTAATCCCTCAGGTGCCGTACCTGAGAGGTTAATCGCCGCGGATCGCAGCGCCCCCCCCCCCGTCTACACTATAAAAAAACATTGGTGGCCAGTGCGCCCTCCCCCATCCCCCCTTCCTCCCTCCTTTCCCCCCATATTTTCAGTATTAATATCATTGGTGGCAGTGGCCACAGGGTCCCCTCACCATCTCTCTTCTGATCGGAGCCCCAGCAGTGTAATGCTGGGGCTCGGATTGGTTACCATGGCAACCAGGACGCTACTGAAGTCCTGGCTGTCATGGTCAGCTCCTGCTGCTGTGTGCCCATAGCACAGGGCAGCAGGGACAGTGTGAGGTCCTATTCACCCACATATACTCCACATTGTGAAAGCCATATTTTTTTTTTTTTTTGGGCGACTGTCTTATGTAGGGGCTCATTTTTTGCAGGATGAGATGGCGGTTTGATTGGCACTATCTTGGGGTGCATATGACATTTTGGTCGCTTGCTATTAGACTTTTTATGATGTAAGGTGACAAAAATGGCTTTTGACACCATATTTATTATATATTTTTTTGCTGTGTTCACCTGAGGGGTTAGGTCATGTGTTATTTTTATAGAGCAGGTTGTGACGGACACGGCAATACCTAATATGTATACTTTATTTATTTATTTGAGTTTTACACAATAATATCTTTTTTTAACAAAAAAATCATGGTTAAGTGTCTCCACAGTCTGAGAGCCATATTTTTTTTATTTTTTGGGGCGATTGTCCTATGTAGGGGCTCAATTTTTGTGGGATGAGATGGCGGTTTGATTTGTATTATTTTGGGGTGCATATGACTTTTTGATCGCCTGCTATTACACTTTTTGTGGCTTTTTTGACAATGTTTTTATTTTTTATGTTTATGGCGTTGACCTGAGGGGTTAGGTCGTGCTATATTTTAATAGAGCAGGTCCTTACGGACGCGGCGATACCCAATATGTATACCTTTTTTATTTATTTAGGTTTTACTTGTCTCAGGTTGGGTATAATTTTTGCGGGATGAGGTAACTGTTTGATTGGCACATTTTGGGGGGTCATATGACATTTTGATCGCTTGCTATTACACGTTTTGTGATGTAAGGTTACAAAAAAATGGCTTTTTTTTGGCTAGTTTTTATTAAAAATTTTTTACAGTGTTCACTTGAGGGGTTAGGTCATGTGATATTTTTACAGAGCAGATTCTTACGGACGTGGAGATACATAATAGGTCTACTTTTTAGTTCTTTTTTTACATTTAACACTAAAAAGCATTTTTGAAACAAAAAAATCATGTTTTAGTTTAAGAGCCATAGTTTTTTTATTTTTTGGTCAATTGTTTTAGGTAGGGGCTCATTTTTTGCGGGATGAGATGGCGGTTTGATTGGTACTTTTTTGGGAGGCATACGCCTTTTTGATCGCTTTGTAATATACTTTTTGTGACGTAAGGGGCCAAAAATGGCTTATTTACACCATTTTTTTTTTTTTTAATGGGGTTCACCTAAGGGGTTCGGTCATGTGATATTTTTATAGAGCAGGTTTTTACGGACATGGCGATACCTAATATGTGTACCGTATTTTATGTTTTTCATTTTTATTCAGTGATATGTGTTTTCTTTTATTTTCACTTTTTTACATTTTACCTAGACCCACTTGGTTCTTTTAGATCCAGTGGATCTGGGTCTATAAAATACAGTAAGTACACTATATAGTGTACTTACTGTATTTTTTTTTTTTTACTTTAGAAAGGCTCATGCACACGACCATTTTTACCACCAATGTAAGTCTACGCAGCTATTCACATGGCCGTTCTTTAAACGGCCAGTGAATAGCGTCCGTCCAAAAATAGGACATGTCCTATTTCTGGCCGTTTTCACGGCCGTGCGGACCCATTGAAATCAATGGGACCGTTTTAACGGCCGTTTGACAGGAAGGCACCCGTCTCACGGCCGTTAAAAACGGGTACATTGCGGCTTTAAAAAAATGCCCCTGAATGCCCCATCATGAAATAATGAGCCCCCTCCTAGTTTAAATAAGCCCCCCCCTAGTATAATGCTCCCCATAGTTTAAATAATGCCCCCAAAACATCTTTATGCAAGTCCTTCCGTTGGGGCAGCCTTTCTCTCTTCATTGAGAAGGACCTGCCGAAGGACTTGCGTTGTGCGTAGTGACGTCATCACGTGGGGTGCGCGGTGACGTCATCGCGCACACTCCGTTCTGCGACGATAGAAGAGACTGCAGCGCGAGTGGATAAGGTGAGGTTTTTATTTTTTTGCTTTGGGACACCATGGGGCCATTATTTAAAAAAATTGGGGGACAGTAGGGGACATTATTAAAGGTTGGGGTGTTAAAAAAAAATGTTCCTACACTATGGGGGGCATTATTTAAGATACCCACATCTTAATAATGTACCCCATAGAGAGGAATTTTTAATTTCTTTTTTTTTTGGGGGGGGGGGCATTAGTAAAGCTGAGGGCATTATTAAAAAATTCACACTGTGGGGGACATTTATTTAACTGGGGCCTATATGGGAGGGGGGGGGGGCATTATTAAAGCTGGGGACACTATATAAAAATTACATACACCATGGGGGACATTTATTGGGGCACTATGGAGGACATTATGGGCACCATGGGGGTCATGATTATTGTTGGGAGCCAAAAATTGGACATCCGCCATGCTGCAAGTGCCGTGCACTGCCGCGCTGTGCCGTAGCTCATCCCTTCGGCCCTATAGTCAAAGAGGGTGGTGTGGCAGCACGGCAGTGCATGGGTACTTGCGGCATGGCGGATCTGGCAGGCTGAAATAACTGCCAATCAAATTCATCAGTTTTTCATGTCCGTTTTTAACGGACATGAAAAACTAATGCAAAACGGATGCAAAATGTACATTAAAAACGGACACATGGCCAGAAAATGGATGCACACACTGATGCAAAATGGCCATGAAAAACTGACAGTGTGTCCGTTTTTTTTCACTGTCGTGTGCATGTAGCCTTGGATTAAACGCACATTCCCCTGTGGGGATTTCTTACCTTAAACATCACAGGACAACAGCAACAGTGAAATTAAGTCTGATGATGCACTGCAATGCAGATGACCATTACTCACTGCACCAGCGTTGTCATTATAATCTTACCTTTTTTTATGTTTGAAGATACCAACAGGCCATTGCGACTTGGACATGTGCAGGAGGAACATGAAGAATTTTCATTTGCAACTTTCACAAAACCATTGTTATCCTCTAAGCCACTGCAGGAATTATAACCCATTCCAACATATCCCGAAGGGTCCTGGGAAAAAAAAGTAAATATGTATGTGATGAACATAAAATTTAAATCTCTGAGATGACAATCCAAACTTTTACTAAAGTAAACGATTCTCAGAACCCCAGCATGGAAGAGACATTTTAGTAGACTAATGTTTGAAAGTCTGCAGAAAATTAAGATGCCCTGAAGGGTCCTGCCCTTGTATTTTCTGGCCTCTCAGTTACAGCAACTTAAAGCTTGGGGACTGATAGATGGTTTAAGGGTTAATGGTAGGTTAGTTAGCAGTGCAACTGGTTATAGTGCCCACTACAGAACTGTGTCTGTCAGTTAAAACCAGATCGCAACACATCCCTTTATTCTTATCTGCGTATATTTTCTGCTTGCAGTTTTATTTATTCAATTTTCTGATCATGATTACGGGGGCTGCCATATTGCCCGAGCTGTTCTTAACGGCCATTAGAAAGCATTAAATGGGCTGTCTGCTTTTTAACCCCTTAAGGACACGGCCATATTTCACCCTAAGGACCAGGCCATTTTTTGCAAATCTGACCACTGTCACTTTACGTGGTGATAACTTTAAAACACTTTTTTATCCAGGCAAGTCTGAGAATGTTTTTTCGTCACATATTTTACTTCATGACACTGGTAAAATGAAGTCGAAAAATTTAATTTTTATTTATAAAAAAATACCAAATTTACCATAAATTTTGAAAAATGTGCAATTTTCAAAGTTTCAATTTCTCTACTTCAATAACTTGGCGGTATTACTATGTATTATTGATTTACATTCCCCATATGTCTACTTCATGTATCGATCATTTTGGGAATATCATTTCATTTTTTGGGGATGTTACAAGGCTTAGAAGTTTAGAAGCAAATCCTGAAATTTTTCAGAAATTTTCAAAAACCCACTTTTTAGGGACCAGCTCAGGTCTGAAGTCACTTTGTGAGGATTACATAATAGAAACCACCCAAAATGACCCCATTTTAGAAACTACACCCCTTGAAGAGGACCTTTCATCAGGGTAAAAAATATGTACTAAGTATGCTGACATGTAAAGCGGCGCCCCGGGATCTCCCTGCACTTACTATTATCCCTGGGCGCTGCTCCGTTTTCCCGGTATAGGCTCCGGTATCTTCTGGGACTTGGTTATACTAGGAGGAGCCTGGAATCACTTGGTTATAGTAGGCGTATCCCAGGCTGTAGCGCTGGCCAATCGCAGCGTTCAGCTCACAGCCTGGGAGAAAAAAAACCTCCCAGGATATGAACTGTGCGCTGCGATTGGCCTATGTTATAAAATGCACTTGAGAGAGGTGGTGCACTTCACTAGGAGACAGAGCAGGAGTCGCCACATACCTATATGTGGATTTAACCCCTTAGTGACCATCCATACGTGATTTTACGGCGGTCACTAAGAGGCCTTAGGCTGGGCTGCCGCATTTTTGCGTTGGCCCAGTCTAAGCGCTGCACGGGTCCCCCGTGCAGTGGGGATCGCGGACCCGGCTCTCATAGCCTGGACTGGCAGAAGTGCCAATCCGGGCTGTTAAACGCGTTACATGCCGGGTGCAGGATTACATGCGCTTTACATGCCTAACAGCAGGATTACAATGACTAATAAGCAATTAACTGCTGAAAGGTGATCTGTACAGACCAAAAAGTGGAGCTTATTAGGCTTCATGGGCAGTGTGAAAATTGCAGGATTTTGTGGTTTTTATTTAAAGCAGACCTTTCATGGTTTTTGTTTATTCTAGATAAATACCTTTGCTTGTGGGGTACCCTCTGCTGATGGTGCCACCCCGCTTGTTTTTTTTTATAATATCGCTCCTACACCCCGCTATGCCCCCCTGTATTTTTTCAGCTCAGTATGTTAATACTGCAAGTGCCAATCCACCATGAACCAGGCAAGATTACATGGCTGCTGCTTTAGTGACCAAACCTGTTTGGGTCTTGGTGACCAAGTGTTTTTCACCCTTTTTTCATCGTTGCATTAAAAGAGCTATAAATTTTCCCATCTATATAGCTTTATGAGGGCTTATTTTTTGCGGGACAAGTTGTAGTTTTTAATGGGGTCATTTTGGGGTACACAACTTTCTTATTAAATTTTATTAACTCTTTCTGGGAGGGAGATGGGGAAAAAAGCAATACTAAAGCTGGGTTTTTAAGTTATAAATTTTACGAGGTTCATTTTTTGGTATAAATAACATATCTTTATTCTCTGGGTCAGTACGATTACAGCGATACCAAATACATGTAGTTTTTGTTACATTTTACAACTTTTTGCAATAAAACCCCCTTTTTTTAAAAGAAAAAAAAAAGATTTTTTATTGCCGATTCCCAAGACCCATAACTTTTTTATTATTTATTCTATGGAGTTGTGCGAGGGCTTGATTTTTGTGGGACGACTATCTTTCATTGGTATCATTTTGGAGTAAATGGCGCTTTTTGATCGCTTGTTTTTTTTTTCGTGGCAACTAAGAATACATTAGCAATAGTCTTTTTTTCATTTTTTTTTTTTTTAAGGCGTTCACCGTAGGGGACAATTTATGCGATATTTATGTAGGCCAGGTCATTACAGATGCGGCAATACCAAAAATATGAGGGAGATATTTTTTTTTTGCAATTTTCATAGAAAAGCGTATTTCCAATGGAAAAAAAAGCGTATTTTTTATTTTATGGAATTTTTTTAATTTAATAAAATTTTTGTCCATTTTTTTTTAGCCACTTAATAGTGCCGCAAGGGGACTATAACAAACAGTATTTTGATTGCTTTTAAAATACAATACATATACATGCTATTCTAACATTGACCAGCAGGCTGCGCCAGAAAGACACAGCCTGCTGGATCTACTACAGGAAGGATGGGGCCTAGGGATCGGAAGCTAGGTAAGGCTTCACAACACATCATCACCCCGCGATCGCATTTGGGTGACAGAGGGAGTCCATTGCACCCGGCATGTAAAGCGTTTAACAGCCCGGATTGGCACTCCTGCCAGTCCAGGCTATGAGAGCCGGGTCCGCGATCCCCACCGCACGGGGGACCCGTGCAGCGCTTAGACTGGGCCACCGCAAAAACGCGGCAGCCCAGCCTAAGGCCTCTTAGTGACCGCCGTAAAATCACGTATGGTTGGTCAGTAAGGGGTTAAATCCACATATAGGTATGTGGCGACTCCTGCTCTGTCTCCTAGTGAAGCGCACCACCTCTCTCAAGTGCATTTTATAACATAGGATACATAAAACCCCCTAATTCTTGCATCAGGTTGGAGTGTGAGGCAATTCCACTGGCTCCAGATACCCATCTTCTAAATATAATGTGGGAATGTAGAGAGCTGAGAGAGAACTGAAAGGCTGTGTTGGATGTTATTAGAAATGTCTTGGAAATAGATATTGTGGCTGATCCCAAGTGTGTTTACTAGGCCTCTTTGGAAATTGGGACCTGGATCACTCAAGTTCTCTTGAAATACAAAACAGCACTTCAAGAGAAGAAAATGCTTGCTGCTCATTGGATACAGCTCTCCTCATCGACTGCTCAAGAGTTTATTTCTAGGATAAACAATGTTACTAGGAGATGAGTATTTGAAATGAAACTGTATCTTGAAATTTAAAGCTATTTGGGGGAAACAGATTGATTTTCCTGGCCTGCCAAGCCAATTTCTGGTCAGTTCTGATCTCAAAGCAATACATACAACTCTGAAAGAAAAACGCTTAAAGGGTATTTCGGTTGTTACAAGTTATCCTCTATCCACAGGAACAGTGTTGGGGTCCTACTGTTGGGACCCAATACTCCTCTGATCCCCGCCAAAATAAAGTAATTGGCAGGTTGGGCAAACACTTTTACGCTCTATTCATTTTTACCTGAGATCTGGAGACAATAGCGCTTGGCTATTTCTGGAACTCACAGAAATGAATGGAACTGAAGTTCTAATTAATGCTCCACCTGCTGTATACTTCATTTTGGGAGACTCTGGGGGATATGGACGTACCGGTACGTCATGAGTATTTCCGATCACTGCTGCTCAGCCAGCAGTGATCGGAACACGGTACCTGCTGAAATCATTCATTACAATGCCCAGGGGACCCCAGCCGAGTAATTCTAGGTTGTATGTCTGAAGAAGGGCCTATTACCACCTGAAAACGTGAATGCATTCACTCTGGCAGTAGCCATAATAAATTCTTAATTTGCAAACAGCCAGGCAACTGTGGTCTTGAACCTTTTCACCTTTCAGCCCAAGCCATTTTTTGGAAATCTGACATGTGTCACTTTATGTGGTAAAAACTTGAAAATGCTTTTACTTATCCAGGCCATTCTGAGATAGTTTTCTCGTCACATATTGTACTTCATGACACTGGTAAAATGGAGTCAAAAAAATCTCATTTTTATTTATAAAAAAATTCCACATTTACCAAAAATTAAAAACTGATTTTACAGACGTTGTTAACCCTTTAGGTGTTCCACAAGAATTAATGGAAAATGGAGATGAAATTTCAGAAATTCCTTTTTTGGCAGATTTTCCATTTTGATCAATTTTTTTACGCTACCAAAGCAAGGGTTAACAGCCAAACAAAACTCAATATTTATTATCCTGATTCTGTAGTTTACAGAAACACCACATATGTGGTCGTAAACTGCTATATGGGCACATGGCAGGGCGCAGAAGGAAAGTAACACCATATGGTTTTTGGAAGACAGATTTCACTGGGATAATTTTAAGCTGCCATATCACATTTGAAGATTTTATGATTTTTGGTTGCTCTATATCACACTTTTTGCAAGGCATGCTAATAAAAAAATAGCCATTTTGGCACCATTTTTATTTTTTGTTATTTACAATGTTCATCTGACAGGTTAGATTATGAGGTATTTTTATAGAACAGGTTGTTACGGACACAACAATACCAACAATGTATACTTTGTTTCAGTTTTACATAATAAAGCATTTTTTTTTTTTTAAAAAAAACATGTTTTGGTGTCTGCATATTCTGAGAGCCATAGTTTTTTTTTGTTTTTTTTGGGGCGATTGTCTAAGGTAGGCTCTCATTCTTTGTGGAATGAGATGACCATTTGATTGGTAATATTTGGACTTTGATCGCCTGGAATTGCACTTTTTGTGATGCAAGGTGACAAAATGCCTTTTTGATACTTTTATTTTTATTACTTCTGTATTGTGATGCATTGGCTGTAAGTGTATTAGACTATAATACGATTACAGCCTGCTTGCCTGTGAGATCTAGGGGGCTGGATCTCACAGGCTCTCCCGGAAAGGCACCCATGATGCCTAAAGGAAGGCATTGGGATGACTTCCCTGCCATCTGATCCCCATCACAGCAGCACGGGGACCCGATGGAAGCTCCGATTCCCCAACGGACATCGCACGTGCCGCGATCAGCGCTGACCGCGGCACATCAAGGGTTAATGCGCCGGCATCTGTGTTTTCACCGAGGCCGGAGCATACAGCAGAGGTCCGGCCATCAGTGACTGCCGTGCCGCGGATACTGCGGGCGCTAAGGGGTTAATTCCGGAATTATTTCTTTCCTATAACTTAGGCCCCATGCACAGTGTCATCCGCATCTCCCAGACTGCGGGTGGCTCACCTGAGCCAAACTCACAGCATTATAGTGATTTATGATGCATGGAGTTCCAATCTGACCACGGATCTTTTGTACGTTACTCATATGCTGTTGTGAGTACAGTACAATAGACCTGCAGTCAGACACGTCTCCAGTACATTATAAGTCACTGATGTAAAAATTTCAGGTTAGAACCGTCATTGATCAGGGAAATACGGCCAACACACGGACATAGTTTCCTGGACTGCAGATTGTCCTGTGCATGGGGCCTTAGGCCTCATGAACACAACTGTATTTTTCATTCATATGCTATCTAGATTGTTTGCCGATAGCACACTGACCCATTCATTTCTATAGTGCCAGGCACACATCTATTTTTTGCAGGTCAGTGTGGGCTTTCAGCAAATCACAGCAAGTCCTATTCTGGTCTGTACTACGAATGAAAATACTCCTTTTAATTGATGGCAATGAGAAAAATGTGTAATGCACAGAGAAGGTACCCTTATTTTGCAAACCGAAATATGGACATGGTCGTGTGCATGAAGATTTACAGTGTGATCTTCCATAATTTCATCTATGATTCTGTTTAGGAATTTTTAAGGAGGTTCTTTGTCCCAAAATCCCAATACCTATGTATCATGCACGTGCCTTCATTCAGCATGTCTGGGCATCAAAGCACCTTTGCAGGAATGTTTATATCCACCACTTTCTGTTTCTTCAGTTTCAAGTTTTTTTTTTGCAAATCAAATCCAGCAGGTTCTGCTCTGTAACAGTGCTGGCCCGGGCTGGAACACTGTTCAATGTGCAGTAGTCACGCCCCCTACACCTCCCCAGGCCATGTTAGTACAGCCATACATACATCCTGCTAGTCTCCTTATTAAACAGAAGTACACAGGCACCTATCTCACCATCTCCAGAGAGCACAAAACAGCTTGAATTAGTAAGTACATCAACACACATCTGTATTATGCATCATACAGTCTGCTGAGCCTTTGGTACTTTCTGCTGAGGTATGTATCAAGGGCGATCATGTGTGAATAGGAGTAAGTGTGTGTATGTATGTATGTATATCTATCAGGGCTTGACAAATCCCAGGCGCATGGTCGCCATGGCGATCAGGAATTTAGTCCTGGCGCTTGGGTATTTGTCAGCCCGTCACCTCTCAGTCAGCCGAACTCTCCGGAGATGGCCGAGTGCAGGGCAGATGGAGAACGAGCAGTGTATCGCGGGATTTCTCATCACAACGTCACGTGACCTGCCCTCAGCAGTGCCGCCAAGTCACTGTGAAGGGTCGGGTGCCGGGGCACTGGCTGGTGGTGGAAGCTGCGGGAGCAAGCGAGATGTTATCTCTGGGGGTTCAAGAGCCAAAACCACGAGCAGCAAGACTGGAGAAGATGCAACAAAACCGTGCTGACCTACGTGACCACTACGGTCGTGGTAATGGTGGGCATGTCCTATGCGGCTGTGCCCCTGTACCGCCAGGTACATACTGTATACCCGCTGTATACCGCCTGTACTGCCAGGTACATACTGTATACCCGCTATATACCACCTGTACTGCCAGGTACATAATGGATACCTGCTATATACCACCTGTACTGCCAGATATATACTGTATACCCGCCATGTACCCCGGAACTGCCAGGTACATACTGTATAACCCTATATACCACCTGTACTGCCAGGTACATACTGTATACTCAGGCTACAGGCCTAGTGCCTGGATAGTATCAGAGGCTGGTGCAGGTGGCGCGATGACGTCATTGTGCCGCCTGAGCCAAACAGTGCGGGATACAGGCCGGAAGAGGCCTGCATCGCATCACTGACAGCAGCATAAGGTAAGTATATGAGTTTATTGTGTTTATTATTTATAGTATACTGTAGCAAGAAGGGGGATGGGCCCTATATACTGGCACAATATGGGGGGCACTATGGAGAAGAGGGGAAGCACTATGGTGGCCCTATATACTGGCACAACATGGGGGCACTATATACTGGCACATTATGGGGGGCACTATGGAGAAGAGGGGAAGGAGCACTATGGGGGCATCTACTGGGGGCCTTGTGTACTGGCATGCATTATTAGGGGTCTCTATGGAGAAGTGTGGGGGGGGGGGCACTATGGGGGCATCTATTGGGGGCTTTATGACACGGCTCTGCCTGGCTCCTAACTTTTTTAGCTGGCTTCTAGATTCCAAGAAAATTTGTCAAGCCCTGATCTATATAACATTACACACACACACACACACACACACACACACACACACAGTAGTGCTTGAAAATTTGCAAACCCTTTAGAATTTTCTATATTTCTGCATAAATTTGATCTACATATATCTAATCTTTATCACACAAGTCTTAAAAGTAAAAATAACCAAATTAAAGGAGTTAAAATAAGATTTAAATAACATCTGTGAATAGCAAAATGATATGAACTTTTGCCTATAGTACATGGTGTCGCCCCCTTGTGCAGAAATAAATGCAAGTAAACATGCAAGTTTCCAGCAATTATTGATTTGTCCTGCACATCACCTTGGAAGAATTTTAGCCCATTCCCCAGTAAAAACAGCTTCAACTCTGTTATGTTGGTGTGTTTCCTCCCATGAATTGCTCGCTTCAGGCCGCTCCACAACAATTCTATTGGATTAGCATCAGGACTGACCTGTCCATTCCAAAATATTAACTTCTTTAACCATTCTTTGGTAGAATGACTTGTGTGCTTAGGGATTTTGCTTTGCTACATGACCCATGTTCTCTTGAGATTTAGCTCACAGACAGATGTCCTGACATTTTCCTTTAGAATTTGCTGGTATATTTCAGAATTCATTGCTCCATCAATGACAGCAACCAGTCCTGGTCCAGATGGACAAAAACACACCCAAAACCAAGACACCACAACCACCACAGTGTTTCACAGATAGGATGAGGTCTTTATGCTGTAATGCAATGTTTTCCTTTCTCCAAACATTATATTTTGGGATGAGCGAATAGACCTCATCCAAAGTAGATTTGCATAAAACTTTGTTAGAACACTGTAACGGAGATACCACCTGGAACTGAACCCGGGTTTGGTACAAAAGACCTCGCAAAGTAATAACTTCTGCTAATCGGAGCCAATACATTCTAATACCGTATGGAGCTCTGGCTAACAAAGTTTTATGCGAATCGACTTCGCATGAAGCATCTGAAGTCGATCCGCCCATCCCTAATTATATTCTACTTTTGTCTCCTCCGTCCAAAATACATTGTTATAATAGCCTTCTGGCTTGTCCAGGTGATCTTTAGCAAACTGCAGAGATGTTCTTTTTGGAGGATAGCGGCTTTCTCTTTGCAATTTTACCATGCACACTGTTGTTGTTCAGTACCCCTCCATTAGGGGACTCATAACATTAGCCAACGTGAAAAAGGTCTTTAGTTGCTTAGAGGTCATCTAGGATTCCTTTGTGACCCCCTTAGTTGACCACTCCTGGGGAGGGTAAAAATTGTTTTCAATCTTCTCCATTTGTACACAATCTGACTGGTGGAGTCCAACTTTTTAGAGATGGCTTTGTAACCTTTTCCAGTCTGATCAACAACTATTCTACTGTCATCAGAAATCTCCTTTGTTTGTGTTATGATACACTCCCCAACCACATGTAGTGAAGATCAGACTTTCATTTATCTATGGGGTCAAGCATGAGTGAAAGCACCATATGTTGAAGCACCATATCGTCTAAGCCTAACAGGTAAACATGGCAGTTGCATAACATGCTTCTGTCCTCTCTCCATACTGGTACGTCTACATTGAATTGAACAAAATCCAGCTTTCCCTAAGCATAATTGTGCAGCTTCCATTTTTCCTCCTGTTTCTCTGATACATAACCCTGCATATTCACCAATCTATATTGCTTTCTGCAAGTGTGATAATTGTGCTTCGTTTTATAGATATTCTCCCAATAAATTACCCCTCTAACACTGATCACAATCCCTATAAATGTAGACACAGTCTAAGGGAAACCACTTGCTGGGGTCAAGAGTTTTTACAAGAGTTTTAGAAAAGTTTTAAGTGAGGTTTTTCTGCTTCGCCACCGATTTCTACGAAATCCAGTGTCAAATCTGCTTTAAAATAGTAAGATATTAAGTCTGAAATACCTACCAAGGAAGCTCTCAGACCATTCCCCAGTGTTAGCCATAGTCGACTTTTTACCGCCCCACTTCTGTGGGGGCCGGGTGTGGCACTTCAACACGTACTGGCTGCATGTCCTAGCAGATGTGGCAGACATAGGTGAACAGCTGAAAGAATTTTTTGCACCTAATTTACACACAGTATCCAGACAAGTTGTCTGGGATGCTATGAAAGCCTTCCTCAGAGGCATTCTGATAGCGGCGGTTAATAAGATAAAAAACGAAACAAAAGCCCGGACGCAGCAACTACATTTAGCGGTTGAGCTGACGGAAGCGAATTACATAGAACGAGCCACAGCAGAGTGCAGGCACAAATGGGAGGAAGCTCAATGAAGATTAAATGAGTGGTTACTGTTGAAAGCAAAAAATAAACGTTTTTTCCAAAAACAATCCTACTATGAGGAGGGGGAGAAAGCAGGCAGGATGTTAGCCATGGTAGCTAATGCCCAACAACCATCCTCCTATATAGCTTCTTTACGTAATACTAAGGGGGAGCTGTGTCATATGACAGAACAAGTCCTAGAGGTATGCATACCTTCTATTCTTCTCTATAGGAGTCTAAAATGGATGCGCCGGATAGAGATCTAGGTGGGTTCCTGAACGGGCTGGGGCTCCCTACCCTACAAATGGAGCAAAGAGATCTCATGGATGCCCCGATCACAGTTAAAGAACTGGAGCTGGCGCTAAGAGATATGCCCGATAATAAAGTCCCTGGAAGGGATGGCCTGCCGGTAGAAATATATAAAGAGTTTGGCCCGATACTGCTGCTGGAGTTATTAGAGTTGCTTAAGGAGGCTCATGTAGATGGTAGGTTACCCACCTCTATAACCGAGGCGGTCATAGTAGTGATCCCGAAATGTAGAGCCTGAATCCTATAGACCCATTTCGCTGCTGCAGGTGGATGTCAAGGTACTAGCGAAAGTCCTAGCAAACCGTCTAAATACAGTGATCACAGACCTCCTTCACACTGATCAAGCGGACTTCGTGCCTAATATGTCCACAGTAGTCAATATTAGGAGACTTTACCTGAATATTCAGGCGTCCCAGGTCCACGCCTTGGATGCGGCGGTCGCGTCCCTGGACACGGCCAAAGTATACGACAGCGTGGAATGGCGCCATTTGTGGAAGGTTTTGCAAGTATGGGGTTCGGTCCCGATTTTATCAAATGGGTGCGAATACTGTACACTGGGCCCAAGGCCAGAGTCAGGGTGAACGGATGTCTGTCGGAACCCTTTGATTTGCATAGGGGAACCAGACAGGGGTGCTCACTGTCGCCCCTGCTGTTTGCCCTAGCAATAGAACCCCTTGCAAAGGCGCTACGAAAAGCGGCATGTGTGCAGGGATTACAATATGGGGCTCTGGTGGAAAAGGTTGCTATATATGCGGACGACCGACTGTTGCTTTTAGACCAATGGCGTGCTTCTCTTCCAGCAGCAACGGCGATTATTAATAGTTTTGGCAGGATGTCTGGTTTAACCATAAATTGGACAAAATCGGTAGTAATGCTTTTATCCCAGTCAGGGAGAGCAGAAGAATCTTCTGTGACGGATTTGCAAAAAGTTACCTCCTTCAAATATCTAGGGACCTGACCCCGCTGCTGGATAGGTTTCGGAAGAAGGTACATGCTTGGATTCGCCTTCCTCTTACATTAGTAGGGCGTACCAACTTGATTAAGATGACGCTTATGCCGCAACTCCAGTATTTGCTTCACAGTGGCCAGTCCTGGATACCGTAAACTTTTTTCCGCACTGTAAATGCGATCGTCAGAGATCTCATTTGGAAAAAGGGAATTCCACGCATAAAACTTTCTACACTGACTAGGCCAAAGACTCAGGGAGGACTTAAGGTCCTGGATCCTGAGATTGACTATTTGGCAGCTCAGATGCAACATATACAAGTAAGCTGAATACTGCAGGACGGTTAGTAAAACATCTCCTTAAGGGGCAGGGATTACTCTCGGTGTTGGAGGATGGTACCTTCCTGAGATTAGGTGCCACTTACCCAGTGCTGCATACAATCCATGAAGCGTGGTGGAAAGCTAGAGAGGTTGCGAGAGTTAGTAGTTTTACCCAGTTCACCCCAATTTGGCCTAATCTAATATATGGAGAATTGAATAAGGTGTCTGCAGTACGGGCATGGAGACCATTTCAATTGCAGCGAGAGTTTGCAATTCCGAAAAAATCTCTATGTGTATTTACAAATTAGGCATGCCATTAACTCTCAGGAACGACAGGAAAAGATAGTACCAGCTGTAAAACACGCAATTATAGATCTTAGTACAACGCATTGCACCACTAGTGGTGTCATTTTGCTTCACTACTGGAGTCTTATGGACTCAAAGTGGAAGCAAGCCCCACTGACTAAATGGCTTAGAGAAATCCCAGATTTGACGGAGGATGATTGGGAGGCGGTTTTAAAGAAATTCCCGGAAGTAGCGCTTAGTGAAGCCCACAGAGTATCCCAACTATTTCTTTTGCATCGGGTCTATAGGACCACGAGGCTACTAAAGAAAATGGGATATAGGGTAGATGATCAATGTGCTCGCTGTGGGACACCCAATGCAGATCTTATCCATCTCATGTGGAACTGCCCTCGACTAAGACGATACTAGCTAGACGTAATAAGACTTATTGTGAATATATTTGAGGTTCGCCTGGAGCCATCTGCTCTAGTGTGCATACTCGGTATAGTGAAGACACTCCCAATAGTGGCAGAACTGAAAATTGCAGTTGGGCGCATTTTGTACACTGCTAGGAAACTGATTGCATATTATTGGACTGCCCTGCATCCTCCAAAAGTGGCGGAATTGGTAGACCGTGTACACAACTTGGTGAAATTAGAAATTTTTGTATATCAGAAAAGGGGTAACAATAAGAAATTTGATAAGATTTGATACCTCTGGGTTCAACAATATGCTCTTGTATTGTAGGGCTGCTTTGTTGGTAGATTACGGAATAATGGGAGTAGATAAATTTGACGATTGGGTCTGACAGGGTGTGGTGCTTTAACATACCAAGTTAGATGCGTCTGTAATTGACATGAGATTTTTTTTCTGTACTACTTCCTCTTCTACTGAACAATTCTAGTCAGATTTTCAGACTTTACTAGCGGAACGCTCCTTTCGGTCTGAAACCGTATGCCGCAGGATAATGCTTACATCTCTGAGATCCTAAAAGACTGTGTGTCTAGGATATACAATTGGGCCTGGATGGATCGACCCTCGGATGTACTGCACTATACTCCAAATGGACACCCGAGAATCACGAAGGATGGACCTTATTCAGATTACAGTCTAAAGGGGGGTTATGGGGGAAACTAGGGTTGTTCGCCTCTAACTTTTTTGAAAAAGTTCTAATAAAATTTATCTGAATTAAAAAAGATATCTAGTCTGAAGCTTTTTTCAAATTAGCTACTGAAAAAAACCCTACACTGTGTGCAGATGTTAATTTTTATTTTTTTTTTACATTGAAGTCAATGGGAAACAATTGATGGTGTTTTGAATGTTGGTTTCAGCAGCAGAAAAGGCCTATCTTGTGGACATACCTTGAAAGGTTATTGCTGGTTGGCTAAGGGGTCAATAAATGGTAGAGAAAAAATAATGAGCAACAGTGAATAAGACCAACCAAAGCATTTTCTGAAGCTCAGGTCTTACAGTTCATTTAGAGACAGGCTACAAGCAAAATTTGTAAACCGTACATGTAACTAAATTACTTACATCCTTTTCACTTTCCACTGACAATTCCTTAATGTCAGCTGATACGGGTATAGTGCAAACACATTTATTTTTTCTCCTGTTCTTCTTTTTCTGACGCTTCTTTTCTTGCTTGAGCTCTTGTACCCTCTCTTCTTCCAAAAATTCCTCACACAGCTGTTCCAGGCGGCTGATTCCTTGCACTTTCTCCACAGTCATCTACAAAATTAAAAATTACAATATTAATACATTGCACCAAACACACAAGTAGGTGACATTCTGATATGCAGAGCTACAAGCTGCTTGAAAAAGCATAGACCCGCAAATGATGGGGTTGTCCGATTAGCAGAGGGTCTGCTTTTTTTTCCTTTGTACATAACAGTCTCGGACTGGCCCACCGGGGAAGTCAGAAATTCCTCGGTAGGCCCCCAGTCTCCTGCGCCCGGAAATAAGACGGAGGAGTAATTATTTCTCTTGTCTCTAGGTGGCAGTATCGCACAGTGATGCAGCCTCCTACTGGTGTAAATTGTACAGGAGGCCCCACAGTATCTTCTAAGCTTCCCAGGCTGCTGCCAGTGAAGGTAGAGAGAACATGTCTGGCCATCCTACTGCCCTCCCTACTGTCAGAAAACAGTGGTTGCTGGAGAGAAGGACTCCTCTGCAGTGCTTGGCTGATTTCTCAGGTGTGTGGCAGTATTGAGCTGTAGGAGACTAAGGGGGAAATAGGGGATTTGTTTATAGTAGACTCAGATTTGTGTATATGCTGCTCTCTGCAGAGTTCAGAGTGGCATGAGTTGCCCTAGATCCCCCAATGCCTCTGCTTTAGGTGCACCCCCATTAGTGCCACAGCTCCAGATGCCCCCCAATGCCCCCACTCTAAATGCACCCCTAATATTGCCTCTTCTCCAGTTGCCCCCCTAATATCTCTGCTCCAGGATCACCACCATTTCCCTGCTTCAGGCAACCCTAATGCCTCTGCTTTAGGTGCACCCCCATTAATGCCCCAGCTCCTGATGCCCCCACTCTAAATGCACCGCTAATATTGCCTCTTCTGCAGTTACCCCTGCTCCAGGGTCCCCACTATTACCCTGCCTCAGTTGACCCTAAAGCCTCTGTTTCAGTTATGACCCTCTGTGCCCTTTGTTCACGTTGCTCCTCTAGCACCTTTGCTTGGGCTTTCTTAAAGGTTATGACCTGCAAAGGGGGTTGCACTTTGACAGAAAAATTCTGCACAGTGCGTCCCATTCTCCAGTATTGACACGACTGGTTTACATGGTGGTAGTGATGATATTCCATATTTACACGCATCATTGCTGCCATGTAAAGAGATACTGGTGGAGGATTTAAAAGGGTTGTCCAGGTTTTCAAGTTATCCTCTCCACTCCATAGGGCATAACTATATGATTAGTAGGGTCCGATTCTGCGACCCCCTCACTTATCCCAGGAACGGGTCCTGTTCCCCCCTTTTTGAGGGTGTAGCAGGCCACACATATGCCCTGCTGCTCTATTCATTTTCTTTGGGACTATTGGAAATAGTCAGTGCTGTACTCTGCCATCACCAGTGACCCCATAGAGAATGGATGGAGAGGCAGGGCATATGCTTGACCTGCCACTCAATCAAGAAGGGGGATCAGTGGGGGCTCCAGCATTCAGACCCCCACGGATCAATTAGTTATCCCCGGACCTGTGGATAGAGGATAACTAGAAAAGTGGACACAGGTCCTTTAACAGGCGAACAATTCTATTTTAGGTTGACACATCTTTTGTGCCAGATTTTTAATTTTTATGTTTTTTTTTGTTTTTTTTTACACCCAAAGAAAACCTTTAAGGATAGGAATTGTGAAAAGGTCCAACAGCTATGACACGACAGGTGATACGTGTCTGATTGATGGGGTCTGACTGCTGAGACCTCCATGATAAAGGGAATGTGGTCCTGAGACCCTTATGTACACAGATTGGTGGTAATGTAATTGAATGTCTCAGGACCCCTTTTCTCATGATCAGTGGATGTTCTAGCAGTCAGACCCCAGCAATCAGATATGTATCACCTATCCTGTAGATAGGAAATAGGTCATTATGGTAGGACAACCCTTTTAATTATTATGTAGATTATGTACAATATAAGGAAGTTAAGATTTGGAAAATTTCATGCCAGACATTTATACTTAGAGGTTAAAGGGTTTGTCTCACTTCAGTAAATGGCATTTATAATGCAGTTAATTCAAGGCACTTACTTATGTATGTGATTGTCCATATTGCCTCCTTTCCATCACATTATACACAGCACGTATCTGTAGTTATTACCACCGTGTTATCCGGCAGTGGTGGCCGTGATTACACACTATAGGGAAAGGCTGGAAGTGCACATAGGCAAACACCTTTACCTATAGGGTGCAAGCACAGCCACCGCTGCTGAATTGCAGAGTGGTCAAAACCATGGATACGTTCTGTGTATACTGTGATGGAAGAGTCGATATGGACAATCACAATACATTAGTAAGTGCCTTGAATCAACTTTCTCTACATGATAAATGCCAATTGCTAAAATGAAACAGCCCCTTTAACCCCTTAAAGTGTGCTACACTTAACAGGGTTAGGCATAAATGTCTTCGTGTATGCATTGCGTGTTTCCTATGTGTGATTAGTGTGTGCTATATATGTTCTATGTATCAGTGGTGTATGTGCAGTATGTGACATATGCATGAGTGGCATGTGAGTCATTGGTGTGCGCTGCATGTGTCTCGTTTCTGGTGAGGGGCCCGGCACATTGTGTGTGTGTGATGTCAGGCATTTTCATAATTATATGTGATATCTGATGATAATATGGTCAAAATGGATGTTCATTGCCTTTAAGAGATAGACTGAAACAGAGTTTTGCTATACAACTGAAACAGGCCAAAAGGAGGTCATGCAGGGTTCAGTCTGTATATAAGTTTATACTGAATACAAAGTATATTGTTTTAAAAAGTTATTGCCAACAGATGTGGGCTTATCTTAAAGAATATAATGGGTCTCACATACACTGTCTGGAAGACACGAACATATAATAACAAAGTGTGGTCCTTTCTTAAGTACCAGGGTCAAGAGAGGTTATTGAGTGTAATTCCAGATAGTCACTTGTGTAACGTATATATTCATGTGTGATTGCATATAGTTTTAGTATATTTTAACCAATGATACATATGTTTGTATATTCATATCAAGTTATTGATAATGTATCAATATATCCATTTGTGTGTATATATATATATATATATATATATATATATATATATATATATATATTATGCCATGTATGTATCAATGAGTGTATATTCTATAGAAGCATATAAGCTAGTTTTGCTAAGAGGTAAGAGGGTTTTCTTTAACCCTGGGTTCACACGTGAGCGTTTCTGAGACGCGCGTTTTATGAGCGTTTTAGTCGCGCGTATTACAGCGCGTTTTTGCAAATAGGAAACGCGCGTCATACGCGTGTTCGTAACTCTGGAGACCAATTGAAAAAGGCATATCTACACTTTAACGCGTGTTAAACGCACGCTCCCATTGAAGTCTATGGGTGCAAACGCGCGACAAAAGCCCCAAAGAAGCTCAAGAACTTCTTTGAGCGTAGGGCGTTTTACAGCGCATTCAAACGCGCTGTTAAACGCTCAGGTGAGAACCATGCCCATAGGAAAACATGAGTTTTCTCCTGTTGAGCGTTTTACAGCGCGTTCGAACGCACTGTAGAACGCGCAAGTGTGAACTGAGGGTTAGAGAAGAGCTCAGTTATCTTAGACGGCAATTAATCAGTCATTTGGATGGCTAATTACTGGTTAAACTCTAATTGTATTCGTATCTGCCCCATAAATTCAAGGATTAGAAAAACTTCTAATACCGCCAGTCAGTCTGAGCAAAGTGTCAGAAAGAACACTTCCGTGGCTGATATAATGATCAAAGGTTAAAGAAGGTCATGTGAACAGATTAGATATGTACACGTCTGGCTTTCATGAACATTTGAATTCTAAAAACATCATAGATAATACAATAGTGCCATCAAGTGATAGATGGACAGAAGTTTCTAAAAAAAATGCCAATTAAATGACGTAATTACCATAAATTAACACCCAACTTATCCGATTGGAAATCCCTAATCCAAGAGGGGAGGGACATAGATAAGAATTTTAATATCTGATGCAGTTTTTGGAAGTAAAGGACTTCAGACACTTCGCAGAGATCACAGGACATCACAGATCATCTTCACTACTTTCAGTCCTAAGAGAAAGCTCCCTCCACCCTAAGGAATTCTTCCAGGAACACACCCGAGACTCACAAAGAAACTGGAGATCTAAATCTTAGAAAGCTGGGTCCCTTCTAAAAGCTCTTTATCCCAAAGCCAGGGGTAACGTATAATTTATTTTATTTGCAGTAATTATAAATCGCTCTAATTGACCTCATTTTGAGTGAGTCAAGTGTTAAAATAGCAATTTTATGGGAAATTTTAATGAACGTGCACATTATTAAAATTCCTGTAATATTTCTATCAAAGTGAGATCTCTGATCGGATTTTATTATCCGTAATTAGGCCAATAGGCGTATTTATAAGGTGTTTTTAACTGCCATATTCTTTGATTGAGCATGAGGGACTTTCCACAGATTCATTTCTATTGTTTCTTTGTTATATTATAATGTTTTAACCACTTCAGGACCGCCTAACGCACGGATGCGTCCGGTCCTGTAGTTCTGATATGACGCATCGGCGCGTCATCTCGCGAGATTTCCTGTGAACGCGCGCGTGTTCACAGTGCCGCGCGTCTCAGGAGTTTAACTACAGCCTGCCAGCGATGATCAATCGCTGGCAGGCTGTAGATGCGAATTAAATCGCATCAAACAGGTATATCAAACGCTGTTTTGTTAACAGCATCTGATATACCTGCTACCTGGTCCTCTGGTGGTCCCATTTACTGGGATCGACCACCAGAGGACCAGGTAGCTATGTAAAGTTGCACCAAACACTACACTAACCCCTCCCCCACCCTCACTTATTAATCCCTTGTTAACCCCTTGATCACCCCCGTCATTGATCACACCCCTTGTAAGGCTCCATTCAGACGTCCATATGTGTTTTGCGGATCCGTGGATTCACGGATCCGCAGATCCTCAAAACACGGACACCGTCAATGTGCTTTCCGCATTTTGCAGATCCGCACATTGCCAGAACTATATAGAAAATGCTTTTTCTTGTCCGCAATTGCGGACAAGAATAGGACATGTTCTATATTTTTGCGGAACGGAAGTGCAGACCCGGAAGCGCGGATCCGTAATTCCAGATCCAAGCAGGACAAAGTCTGTCCCCATAGAAATAAATGGGTCCGCAATTCCGTTCCGCAAACAGAATTTCGGACGTGTGAATGGGGCATAAGGGTCCCTTATTACCACCAGTTAGTTAGCTACTTGTTAGGTAGCTAGCGCCCAGCCCACAGCACTGCAGTCACTGATTTTGGCACAGATTTTTTCATCCACATTGATCGATGCGAATGAAAAAATCTGTGCCGTTCATTTTTTTTTTTTTTTTTCAGCCCAGAGGCTGAACGGAAAAAAAAAAATCTCATTACCCGTATGCTCAATATAAGGAGAATCGCAAAAACTCCTAATGCTGGCCATACGTGTAATGATTGCGGAGACCCTCAAATGCCAGGGCAGCACAAACACCTCACATGTGACCCCATTTTAGAAAGAAGACACCCCAAGGTATTCCGTGAGGGGTATGGTGAGTTCATGTAAAGTTTTATTTTTTGTCACAAGTTAGTGGAATATGAGACTTTGTAAAAAAAAAAAAAATATATATATATATATATATATATATATATATATATATATATATATATATATATATCTCAATTTCCGCTAACTTGTGCAGGGCTCCAGACAAAAAAAAAAATCCCTAGGAGCCATTGGCTCCTAAACTGAAAAATTTAGGAGCCAAATAAAAAATTTTGTCGCCAAATTTAAATACATACATAATTATGATATAAAAAAAAATAGCCTTATTCACACGTCCGTGTTTGGTCAGTGATTTCCATCAGTGATTGTGAGCCAAAGCCAGGCGTGTATGCTACACAGACATAAAGTATAAGGCTCCATTCACACGACCGTATGTTGTCCGCAAAAAAACGGATTGTCCCATTCACTTTTCTTCCATTGCACAGCTCAGCATAAAAAAAAAAATGAAACATGTCCTATACTTGTCAGTGAAAATCAGGACATGGCCCTATTAAAGTCTATGGATCAGCAAAAAAACGGAATGCAATCCGTTTTTTTGCGGACAACATACGGTCGTGTGAATGGAGCCTAAGGGAAAGATCTGCTCTTGATCTGTGTTTAAAGCTGCACTTGGTTTTGGCTAAAAATGACTGATGGAAATCACTGACCGAAGACTGACTGTGTGAATGAGGCATCAGTGTTCGGTCAGTGATTTCCATCAGTTATTTTGAGCAAAAACCAGGTGCGGCTTTAAACACAGAACTGGTGCAGATCTTTCCCTTATACTTTATGTCTGTGGAGGATCCAATCCTGGTTTTGGCTCACAATCACTGATAGAAATCACTGACCAAACACTGATGTGTTAATGAGAGCTGACTATGACTGTGCTTATATGACGTTCTAATTTGTGCTTCCATTCTGCATTTCCGTGATTGCGGACCCATTCAAGTGAATGGGTTCGCATCCGTGATGCAGAGTGCACGCGGGCTGCTGCCGGTGTATTGTGGAAGTGCTGTTTGTGGGCCGCAATACAGGCAGGGGCAGAACACTTTCTTGTGATAACTGGTGGTGACAGCAGCGCTGAGTGACAGTAGCTACTGACACCACCTACTAAGGATTTAGCATAGACAAGTATGACTTCTCAATGCTAAATCTTACAGCACGTCCTAATTATAAGTAAATGGACATTATGGTGCTGGCTGAGACTCGCTGGCTAAATGAAGAGCTGAAGGGGTTAAACTTTAAACAACTGGGGAAAAAAAAAAAACCTTACTAGTCTGAACAAGGGGGGAAGGGAGGGCAGCAGGAGCCATACTGAGTGTCACAGAACTCACGTCAGGAGCCGGAGGACTGCAGGAGGCAATGATGCTGGGACTCGGCAGTCCTTCTGCAGGGGGGGGCAGAGGAGCCACACTGTCACAGGACTTACATGTACGGAGCTGGAGGGGGGGAGGCACTGACCCAGGCACCCGGCCGGCCGTCCTTCTGCAGGGGGGGGGCAGAGGAGCCACACTGTCACAGGACTCACATGTACGGAGCTGGAGGGGGGGAGGCACTGACCCAGGCACCTGGCCGGCCGTCCTTCTGCAGGGGGGGGGCAGAGGAGCCACACTGTCACAGGACTCGCATGTCAGGAGCTGGAGGGGGGGGAGGCACTGACCCAGGCACCCGGCTGTCCTTCTGCAGGTCTCTGTCAGTGCTCCCAAGCGCGCTCTCTTCCCGGGCTCTGTGAGGGGGCGGGGCCCAGGACGAGCCACTACAGGCTGGCAGAGCAGGCTGGATGTCGGGCTCGGGGGCTGGGCTCAGCACACGAGCCAAGCGTGGCGCGTCTGCTGAAGAGAGTTTTTTTTTCTCCCTTAAAGCTGCCGCGCGGAGGTGGGACAAGTCGCAAATGGCGATAAGACTTAAAAGTCTTGTCGCCATTTGCAAATTCCTGGTCGCATTTGCGACCATTTTAGTCGCCATCTGGAGCGCTGTTGTGCCCAAATTTTTTTTTTTCTGTGAACTCGCCATGCCCCTCACAGAATACCTTGGGGTGTCTTCGTTCCAAAATGGGGTCACATGTGGGGTATTTATACTGCCCTGGCATTTTAGGGGTCCTAAAGTGTGAGAATCCAAACGCGTAAAAATGCCCTGTGAAATCCTAAAGGTACTCATTGGTTTTAGGGCCCCTTTGCGCATCTTGGCTGCAAAAAAGTGGCACACATGTGGTATTGCTGTACTCAGGAGAAGTAGGGCAATGAGTTTTGGGGTGTATTTTTATATACACCCATACTTTGTGTGAAAAATATCGCTGTAAACGACAACTTTTTACATTTTTTTATTCAAAGTTGTCAATTTACAGAGATATTCCTCTCACCCAGCATGGGTATATGTAAAAATACACCCCAAAACACATTGCCCTACTTCTCCTGAGTACGGCGATACCACATGTGTGACACTTTTTTGCAGCCAAGATGCGCAAAGGGGCCCAAATTCCAATGAGTACCTTTGAGGAGGGCATTTTTACGCATTTTTCATCTCAGGCTTTAGGGCCCCTAAAATGCCAGGGCCGTATAAATACCCCACGTGACCCCATTTTGGAAAGAAGACACCACAAGGTATTCGCTGAGGGGCATAGTGAGTCCATGAATAATTTAACTTTTAGTCAAAAGTTAGCAGAAAGGGATACTTTGTGAGAAAAAATAAAAAAATCAATTTACGCTAACTTGTGCCAAAAAAAATAATCTTCTATGAACTCGCCATGCCCCTCATGGAATACCTTAGGGTGTCTTCTTTCCAAAATGGGGTCACATGTGGGGTATAAATACCCCACAAGTGACCCCATTTTGGAAAGAAGACACCCCAAGGTATTCTGTGAGGGGCATGGCGAGTTCACAGAATTTTTATTTTTTGGCACAAGTTAGCGGAAATGGATATATTTTTTTTTTTATTTTGTTTTTTATAAAGTCTCATATTCCACTAACTTGTGACAAAAAATAAAATTTTACATGAACTCACCATACCCCTCACGGAATACCTTGGGGCGTCTTCTTTCCAAAATGGGGTCATATGTGGGGTATTTATACTGCCCTGGCATTTTAGGGGCCCCTAAAGCGTAATAAGAAGTCTGGAATCCGAATGCGTAAAAATGCCCTGTGAAATCCTAAAGGTACTCATTGGAATTTGGGCCCCTTTGCGCACCCAAGCTGCAAAACAGTGTCACACATGTGGTATCCCCGTACTCGGGAGAAGTAGGGCAATGTGTTTTGTGGTGTATTTTTATATATACCCATGTTGGGTGAGAGAAATATCTCTGTAAACGACAACTTTTAAAAAAAAATTTATACAAAGTTGTCAGTTTACAGAGATATTTCTCTCACCCAACATGGGTATATGTAAAAATACACCCCAAAACACATTGCCCTACTTCTCCCGAGTATGGCGATACCACATGTGTGACATTTTTTTGCAGCCTGGGTGTGCAAAGGGGCCCAAATTCCAACGAGTACCTTTAGCTTTTACAGGGCTGCTCACAATTTAGCCCCGCCCAAAATGCCAGAACAGTAAACACACCCCACAAATTACCCCATTTCGGAAAGTAGACTCCCCAAGGTATTCACTGAGGGGCATAGTAAGTCCGTCTGAGATTTTTTTTTTTTGCCAGAAGTTAGCAGAAATGGAAACTTTATTATATATTTTCTGCTAACTTGTGAAAAAAAAAGAAATACATGAACTCACCATGCCCCTCGGCGAATACTTTGGGGTGTCTTCTTTCTAAAATGGTGTCATTTGGGGGGTATTTATACTATCCTGACATTCTAGCACCTGAAGAAACATGACAGGTGCTCAGAAAGTCAGAGCCGATTCAAAATGCGGAAATTCACTTTTTTGCACCATAGTTTGTAAACGCTATAACTTTTACCCAAACCAATAAATATACACTTATTGGACTTTTTTTTTTTTATCAAAGACATGTAGAACAATAAATTTAGAGAACAATTTATATAGAAATGTAGTTTAAAAAAAAAATTACAACAGAAAGTGAAAAATGTCATTTTGTTTCCAAAGATTTCAGTCATTTTTGATTAATATAAAAAAAAGTAAAAATGTCAGCAGCAATGAAATACCACCAAATGAAAGCTCTATTAGTGAGAAGAAAAGGAGGTAAAATTCATTTGGGTGGTGAGTTGCATGACGGAGCAATAAACGGTGAAAGTAGTGTAGTGCAGAATTGTAAAAAGTGGTCTGGTCATTAAGGGGGTTTAAGCTAGGGGGGCTGATGTGGTTAAAGACCACACCAGCGCCGTACATGTATGGTGCTGGTAGCAAAAGGGTTAATCATGGGATAGCCACTAAGTTGAACATAATCAAGACTTTTTTTTGTTGCAAAAGCAGCCAGCACTACATTGATTCGATATAGTAAACTGATATATAATCTTTAAGTTTCATAAACACTTTTGAGCAGAAACTGCTTAAAGGGGTTTTCTTGTCAAAATCAATGATAAATCTGGAGTGAAAATCATTAAGGCTACTTTTACACTCTCGTTTTGTGCGGATCAGTCATGGACGGATCCGTTCAGATAATACAGCCGTCTGCATCCGTTCAGAACACATCAGTTTGTATCATCTTTAAAATAGCTAAGACGGATCCGTCTTTAACACCATTGAAAGTCAATGGAGGACGGATCCGTTTTCTAATTGTGCCAGATTGTGTCAGTGAAAACGGATCTGTCCCCATTGACTTACATTGTGTGCCAGGACTGATCCGTTTGGCTCAGTTTCATCAGACAGACACCAAAATGCTGCAAGCAGCATTTTAGTGTCCATCTCCAAAGCGGAATGGAGACTGAACTGATGCAAACTGATGCATTCTGAGCGGATCCTTTTACATTCAGAATGCATTAGAACGCAAACTGATTTGTTTTGGACCGCTCGTGAGAGCCCTGAACGGATCTCACAAATGGAAAGCCAAAACGCGAGTGTGAAAGTAGACTAACATGGCTAGCCACACGCACTTTTTCACCCATATTGCAAAACTGGAGTGAGTGGTGTAAAAATGCAAAAAGTCACAAAATTTTTCACGAGTGCAAAAGTGGGAAAAGCCATATTTTTGCGACTTTATGACGCTAGAATTCTGGAGTGAAGGTATGATAAATCGGGGCCTGGCTCTAACGGCCCACAATGCGGGGAGCTGATATTAGTGCAGCCAGTAGTGTGTCCCACCAGGCTTTACCTCTCTAGTGCAGCCTGCTGGTGAATGTCATTATAGCTCTGACTTTAAAGGGATTCTGTCACCTCATTTTACCCTATAGAGCTGCAGACATGAACGGCTAGATCACCAGCATGTCCGCAGTATACCCGTTCCATAGCTCTATGTGCTTTTATTGTGCTTAAAAAATTATTTTATAGATATGTAAATAAGCCTGGTAAGGAACCCAAGGGGCTGTACTAACCTTCTTGGAGCCCAGCCACACCCCCTATAAAGGAGCCCAGCACCGCCTGTGTCCTCAGAATCTCCTCCTTGCTCAGTTAGATCGCCGTAACCTCGCGATGCGCGAGCTTGCGCATGCGCAGTACAGGCATGGTGTCCCTACCCGTGCTGGCATCAGCCTCAGGAAAGGAACTGCGCATCGCAAGATTACGTCGATCTAACTGTGAGCAAGGAGGAGATTCTGAGGACGCAGGCGGTGCTGGGCTCCAAGAAGGTTAGTACAGACCCTTGGGCTCCTTAACCAGGTTTATTTACATATCTATAAAAATCCTTTTTATAACACAATAAAAAGCACACAGAGCTTTGGGACAGGTATATTAAGCACATGCTAGCGGCGATCTAGCCGTGCATGTCCGCAGCTCTATAGCCTAAAATGAGGTGATAATCTCTTTAAAATACATTGCACTACAGCAATAGTGCAATGTACTTCAGAAGCAATCAAAAGATTCCCTATTATAGTACCCTTGTGTGACTATTAAATGGTTAAAAATAAAGTAAAAAAGCTAGAATTGCTTTTTGCCACCACAAAAAAAATAAAAAAAAGCGATCAAAAAGTGTTATGTACCACAAAATGATACCAATATAAAAGTACAAGTCTTACCATAAAAATAGTAAGTCCTCACACAGTTCCATAGAAAGAAAAAATAAAAAAAGTTACGGGTCTTAGGATGCAGTGCCACAAAAACATTTTCTTCTTTTGAAAAAACAGGATTTATTGTGCAAAAGCAGTATAACATTTAAAAAAAACAAAACAAAAAACAAAAAAACTATAGGTATTCGGTATCGTTGTAATCATACTGACCCACAGAGTAAAGTTATTGTGTTATTTATGCTGAAATTAAATGAGAAGTGAATGAAGTAAATTTAGAAACTCAGTGGCGGTACTGTGGGTCCCCCCCCTTCCCAAAAAGAGTTAATAATAATACGTTAAAAATCTGCAAATGATGTGCACCCCAAAATGGCACCATTAAAAACTACAACTTGTCCTGAAACAAACAAGCTCTCATACGGCTACATAGATTGAAAACTAAAAAAAGTTCTAGCTCTTGAAGGAGACAATAGGTCCCACACCTAACTCACAAACGCAGCCAAAAGACTAAGCCAGCAAAGTAGTGGCTGGCAGTACCAGGTCTGACCACCATCAAGCGTTCCCATTGGTCTGCAGAAAACTGCCAAGCCAGCTGCTCGGCTATTTTTAGAATCCTCATAGGATTGCACGGCTAGTGCTTCTATTCACTTCTGTGGGGACGACGGAAATAGCTGTGCCAGTGAATGGAGGACTGCGTTTACGAGATGGGTGCAGGGGAGGTGGGACCCGCACCCATCAGACAATGGGAGCATATCCTAGCAATATGCATCCCATTGTCTTAGATGGGAAAACCCCTTTAAATTGATTGATCACTAAGGAGTTAAAATAACATATATGCTCAAATGTCCAGATGGCATTTCTGATTGTCACGTCTTGTACATGCCCTCCCACAATGCTTTCACATAAAATAAAGAGGCTACCAGCCTTATGGTAAGTAATGTTCTACTCCAACACCTGAGAAGAGTGGCAGTCAACTAAGTGCAGACTTGCTACATAACCCAAAGAGTAAGAGGACGTGTATACTGCATATAATGAAGTGTGTGTGAGCGCTTAAGAGCTAAATTAGGGTGGGTTCACATCACGTTTTAGGCCTCTGTTTGACGCATACGTTAGAAAAAAGAAGATACAAAAATGAAGCACACCATGTTCTTGTATCCTGCACTTTATGGTTAACAGATGCCACTGTACGGCATCAGTTTGAAGCATCCGTTAAATGGATGGGAAAAACCTAACATGAACCCAGCCTTACCCACATTGGACTTTGCTCATATTTGCAAATACATTTAGCATTTACCTCAAAACTTTTGCGTAACGCATCAACTCCAAGGTAGAAAAGCATCTGCCATGTTTGCTCTTCAGCTCGTAGTTTTTGCCAGATTCGGTGGAGCCTCTCATAAAGATGGATTCCAAGACATGTTAACACTTCTTCCTGGGCTATATCAATAGTCTTCGCATGTCTTTCCCTACGTCTTCAAAGAAAAGAGAGGATGAGGTGAAGTATTATTACATTTCCGGGCCTCGAATTTTAAACATAAAAATACCGTATTTGAGGATTATAAGACGTACTAGTCAGAGGGATAAAAATAGGGGAAAAGATGTTTTTACTGTGTATGTACTGACACCACAGTACTACATGTATACTGCCATACAGCACACACACTGCACAGAATTACTGTGCTGTGTGTAAAAATGTGTGCAGACTGCTCACAGAAATGCACAGGTTACACAAGTCTGTGTGCAAGCTGCAACTCTTCAGTGAGCAGATAGCACAGACAAGTACCATCAGCATGTTACAGGTGCCAGCATTCGACTATTAGACAAACCAGAAGATTTGCGCACAGTTTGGAAAGAAAAACTATGTCTAAAGGGCAGAAAAATTGTATATTACAATATTAGGGGGGGGGGGGGACACTAATGTGCTCCATTTTAAAGAGGATGTACGGAGAAGAGATGCTGCAACTACAGAATGGTCATTGCATGTGGAATAGCTTTATTTACTAAAACACATGTTCATAGTGGTGACACCACACAGGACCCTTAAAGCTGAAATGGAGCACCTTTTAAACAGTTCCCAACACAAATTGTTTGAGGGGGACAGACAACCTCTTTAAAAGAAAAGATTAAACATTGGAACCACTATTTCTAAGGCATTACATCATATGGAATACTATATGGAGCTGCATTGTGATCTGCAGAGCTCCCGCCTGTACCTGCTTACTAAAAGCTCTGCATAGCGCATAGTACAAGGTCTTCTCTACTTTTGCTATGCACAGCCTTTAGCGAGCCGAGAGGGCGCAGGCAGAGATGAATTTCAGAGACTACAGTGTGACCTGCCCTCTGTCACACTCATAGCCATAACTTCTTTTGCATCAGGCCACTTTGCCTCACACATCAGTAACATTTTCATTTCTATCAACTTTTATCAAGGGTCAAATCAGGGGGGGTAGCAAATGCAGAGTTTTTATTTACACCTCTCCTTATGATTACAAGATTACCAAATACTGTTCTGCAATATATGATAATGATGCAGTAAATATCAATACGGTTTTCTTCACAGGCATAGTATTAAATTTATATTCTATCATAGTATTAAATAATTTTATGTGTAATAACTCTGGAACAGTTACTTAGCCAAGCAATTCTGGGACTGTTTTCTCAGGACACATTGTACTTAAAAAGACTATGGAAACCTTTGTGCATTAAAAAATGAACAAACCCATATCTTACTGTAATGCAGCAAATAATAAAATTGCACTTGTTTGTTTATTGGTATCAGCTTTACCTCACACACACTCAGAAATGCTCTTCTATGATTTTTACTCCCTGTTGTCAGCTACTGTGAGGTTCTATGGGCGTTCCTTTTGCTCTGGTCACATGGCCCACCCTCTATCTGTTGCTTTCACATGCACCAGCACAGTTCTGCTTCCCCTCCCTTCTCTGAGATAAAGCCCCACCCCCACATCCTGGTACATAACACAGCTATTGGTCACTTACATAAAGACTGCTTGTATGTTACATCTTGTAACCAGAAGATCTATTTATCACTTTCCATTCTGTAGAAAGTCCATTACTTGTAGACCGCAATAGATAGTTCTGCTGATAACGTTAGTGCAGCAATCAGAACAATGGCATTACAAGCTCTCTTACTAACCGCTCTCACACGGTCACAACATGCAGTCTATTCTGAATACAATATCTGTATGCACTCCACACAGTGAACTGTCACTTTTCCCACACAGATTAGTACAGTGTGATGATACACAATGCTATGTACACAAGTACAAAGTGGAGGAGATTTATCAAAACTAGTGCAAAGGAAAACTGGCTTAATTGCCCATAGCAACCAATCAGAATCCTCCTTTCACTTTCCAAAGGAGCTGTGAAAAATGAAAGGTGGAATGCTATTGGCTGCTATAGGCAACTAAGCCAGTTCTACTTTAAACCAGTTTGAAAAATGATTAAATCAAACTTTATTCACCCCTGTGGTCGCAATGTTTACAGCTCATTCATAGAGACTTTTTTCAAGCCATGAGCTGAAACGTTGCGACCACAGGGGTAAATAAAGTGTTTTTCTTTTCACTCATTTTTTGAGTGCGCTGCCATTTTTTTATTCTTATATACTTTCCTGGATTTGTTGCCTGAGCCATTGGCCTGCACCTCCTTATTTATATTTGGCCTGCTGTGCTGCCACTGGTTTTACACAATAAAAGCATTTTTGAAATTTTTGGTCGATTGTCTTAGGTAGGTAGGGTCCCTTTTTTGCAGGAAAAGTTAAAGTTTTTATTGGTACTATTTTTTGGGTACATGCTATTTTTTGATCGTTCACCATTACACTTTTCGGGGCAAGGTGACCAAAAAATGTCTGTTTTGACTTTTTTTTTAGTTTACAGAATTCATCTGAGGGGGGCAAGATCATGTGATATTTTTGTAGAGCAGGTTGCTAAAGAAACAGCGAAACCTAATATGTATTTTATTCGTTAAGTTTTACACGGTAAAAGCATTTTTGAATAAAAAAAATATTGTTTTTGTGTTGCCATTTTCTGAAAGCCTTTTTTATTTTTCTGTGGGATGAGGCGACTGTGATTGGTACCATTTTGGGGTACATATGACTTTTTGGTCGCTTGGTATTACACTTTGTGAGGGAAGGTGAACAAAAAAACACCTGTTTTTATTTTTAATTTTTTTAACAGGTTCTCCTGACAGGGTGTATCCTGTTATATTTTCATAGAGCCGGTTGTTGCGGATGCGGCAATTGTTATGTCATTTTTTTTTTTGTTTTTACACATTTATCATGGGAAACACATGCTGTATTGTACTGTATTCAACCATCAGTGTAGTACACCGACAACTGCATAGGAGACTTAGCCATTGGGTCCCCATCACCGCTGCGCGGGGACCCAATGGTGATGTGGAGAGAACCCGAACCCTCCACCACCCCAGTGTATGCCGCAGTCAGTGCTGACCATGGCAAATAAGAGGTTAATACCCAGCATTGGTGTATTCATCAATGCCGGTGTATACAGCAGGGCTCTCAGTGACAACCGGCCCTGTGCTGCTGAGGGGGCAGATGAAGCTCCTACACCTGCCCGATCAGCACTCCGTATCTATATGGAGCTGAGACTCAAGTCACGTCCTGCAGCTCTGTACAAATATGGCAGTGGTAGCCTATGGTTTAAAGGGGTTGTGCAGGTGTGTTAAAATGATGACCTGTCCACAATCAGCTGTTTTTAGAGGAGGAGTCACTATGTGAGATACTTCCTCTTCATTACACTGCCCGTTGTCTCAGAAGAGTGGTGTAACTAAAAGTACCCGCTCCTTTCATTTGAATGGAGCGAGTACTTTCTAATTATACCACGCCACCACTGCAAGCGAGATGACGGATAGTGTAATGAAGAGCATGGTGCGCCACTTCCTCTTCAAACAGCTGAGGTCCCGTGCACAACCACTTTAAAAGTTAAAGAGGACCTTTCATGGGTCCGAATATTGTAAGAGAACTATCTGGACATGTAGAACGGCGCCCAGGGATCTCACTGCACTTATTATACCAGGGCACCGCTCCGTTCAGCCGCTGTGGCCCCGTTACCTTCTCCCGCGCTGTATGGTAATTGCGATTAACTTCGCAAAAGGGAGGAGACATCAGCTTCTCTCCCTGGGAGGTTTTTTTCTGTACTGTTTGTACTGAGTAATGTGAAGCAGCAGTGAAGGAGATACGGTGAAAGGAGCTTGTCCAGCAGGCCAAGCATGCTCATGAGCTCCCCTACTCTCGTGCATAAAATATCCATTCTAATATTATTAGGTGGGTGAAGCTTTTGAAAGGATAAGAATTCTGACATGGATTTTTAAAGTAAGTACACCAGAATCATCAGGTGTAATAACTAGTTAACATCTACCCAAAATAATAATTTTTTTTTTATTTTTATATTCTCTGCCTTCCAAAAGCCATAACATTCTTAAATTTCAGTTCAAGTTGCAAAACAAGTTGTTCTTCCTAAAAGCACCATTTATTATTTCATATGAGGTATTTGGAGGCTGGAATAAATGCAATTCTACCCTAACTATACAAGAATTTTTCTTTCCAGCACCATATTTTCACACCCATAACTTTTTTTTCTGTTTATGGAGCTGTGCAAGGGCTTGTTTTTTTGCCATCTGTAGCCTTCATTGATACCTTTATTAAGTATTATGACTTCCTGATCACTTTTTATTCATTATTTAAGGAGCATTTTTAGGCATTTTCAGACACTCCAATCATAATCATGTTTATTGTGTTCATTGTTCATTTTTATATGCAAAATATAGAAATGGGAGTGATTCCAATATTTACCTCAGTTTAAAAAATAAATAAAATTAAAGCTTCATTTTAATTATTTTTATCTATATTTTAAGCCCTCCTGGGGAACTTGAACATGTGATCATCAAATCACTTTTACCACTGCAGTCTATGGGAAAATTAGAAAAAAAGCATGGAATATGCAGCGCTCCTCAAAAAAAAAAAGTCTATTTATTCTCAGGACATACAAAAAAAAAGTTAAAAACATCTTGCTTACGCATTTGGCATAGAATGCAAAGACATATAGATTATGCTGTATACATATAGATTATTCAAGATTATACAAATTAGGAAGCTAGCTAAAAAAAAAAAAAAAATAGAAAAAAAAAAATATATATATATATATATACAAAAGAGGAAAAGAGGCAGCACTTCCAAAAAATAAAACTGAAGATTTATTCAAACATGTGCAACCGCGACGTTTCGGCTCGTATCATGAGCCTTTCTCAAGCGCCACCTCCAATCTCCTCCACACCTAGGCTGATTAACCTTCTCAATATCCTTCACTTGCAGTGTGAGGATATCTCTTTGGTGGGCAGTCAAAATATGCCATCCTGCACTTGAGAGATTAATAGGGATGAGCGAATAGACTTTGGAGGAAACATCCGAAGTCGATTTGCATAAAACTTTGTTCTAATACTGTACGGAGCAGGAGCTCCTTGGAACCGAACCAGAGTTCAGTAAATGTTTTTTTACAATACAAATTAATTTATAAAGTTATTGCATGAAGTCTCAGCTCATCCCTAGAGATTATGGACCAGATTTATCATTACACTTCCATTTTACTCCAATTTCACATAAGTCTAAAGTCACTTTTGGCTCAGTCAGATTTATTAATGGTCCTTTAATACTGTGATAAATGTGGTTTGATGGTAGCAGTTTATTCTTCAGTAAACGGCTTTACAAAAGTCGCACATTTACAAAAAAGTTGCATGTTCTATTAAAAAGTCGCATAAGATAAGCCTAATGGTCCTTACTGGAGTGAAGTTGGGACTTTTTTGCGACTTTTTAAAAAAGTCCAATGATAAATCTGGAGTGAAACTCATTAACATGGCTAAACATGCCCATTTTTACAAAACTGGAGTGAGTGGTGTAGACATGTAAAAAAGTCGCAAAATTATACGCAAATGAGTGTGATAAGTCGCAAATGCCCTATTTTGGGACTTTTTGATGCCAGAATTCTGGAGTGAAGGTATGATAAATAATGGCCTATGTTTTGAATTTTTCATGCTGTTGATATGTTGGGCAATCCTAGTTTTCAAACTGTGGGTAGTACATCCAATGTACTGCAATCTACATTCGATAACATATACAATCCGTGTACTATTATAATTAATGACTGAAATGAGAGCATGTTTAAAGTTGTTAGTGGACACAATCTGTTTAACTGGTTTTACAAATTCGCTGTTAACCGCTACAGGACCGCCTAACGCAGGGATGCGTCCTGCGGGCGGTCCTGAAGTTCTAAAACGACGCATCGGCACGTCATCTCGTGAGAGCCGAGACTTCCTGTGAACGCGCGCGCTCCGTCTCAGGAGTTCTGCTACAGCCTGCCAGCGATGTAGATGCGAATTAAATCGCATCAAAGAGCTATATCAGACGCTGTTTTGTGAACAGCGTCTGATATAGCTGCTACCTGGTCCTCTGGTGGTCCCATTTGCTGGGATCAACCACCAGAGGACCAGGTAACTATGTAAAGTTGCACCAAACACTTCACTAACCCCCCCCCCCCCACCTATTAACCCCTTGATCACCCCATCTAGACACCCTAATCACCCCCCTTGTAAGGCTCAATTCAGACGTCCATATGTGTTTTGCGGATCCGTGGATTCACGGATCCGCAGATCCTCAAAACACGGACACCGGCAATGTGCTTTCCGCATTTTGCAGATCCGCACATTGCCAGAACTATATAGAAATGCTTTCTTGTCCGCAATTGCGGACAAGAATAGGACATGTTCTATATTTTTGCGGAACGGAAGTGCAGACCCGGAAGCGCTGATCCGTAATTCCGGATCCAAGCGGGACAAAGTCTGTCCCCATAGAAATGAATGGGTCCACAATTCCGTTCCGCAAACAGAATTTCGGACGTGTGAATGGGGCATAAGGGTCCCTTATCACCGCCAGTTAGTTAGCTACTTGTTAGGTAGCTAGCACCCAGCCCACCGCACCGCAGTCACTGATTTTGGCAGAGATTTTTTCATCCACATTGATCGATGCGAATGAAAAAATCTGTGCCGTTCATTATTTTTTTTTTATTTTTTTCAGCGCAGAGGCTGAACGGAAAAAAAAAATCTCATTACCCGTCTGCTCAATATAAGGAGAATCGCAGAAACTCCTAATGCTGGCCATACGTGTAATGATTGCGGAGACCCCTAAAATGCCAGGGCAGTACAAACACCTCACATGTGACCCCATTTTAGAAAGAAGACACCACAAGGTATTCCGTGAGGGGTATGGCGAGTTCATGCAAAATTTTATTTTTTGTCACAAGTTAGTGGAATATGAGACTGTAAAAAATAAAATAAAAAAAAAATAAAAAAAATAAATCAATTTCCGCTAACTTGTGCCAATTTTTTTTTTTTTTCTGTGAACTCGGCATGCCCCTCACGGAATACCTTGGGATGTCTTCTTTCCAAAATGGGGTCACTTGTGGGGTTTTTATACTGTCCTGGCATTTTAGGGGTCCTAAAGCGTGAGAATCCAAATCCGTAAAAATGGCCTGTGAAATCCTAAAGGTACTCATTGGTTTTAGGGCCCCTTTGCGCATCTTGGCTGCAAAAAAGTGTCATACATGTGGTATCGCCGTACTCAGGAGAAGTAGGGCAATGTGTTTTGGGGTGTATTTTTATATATACCCATACTGTGTGTGAGAAATATCTCTGTAAATGACAACTTTTTATAAAAATTTATACAAAGTTGTCAATTTACAGAGATATTTCTCTCACCCAGCATGGGTATATGTAAAAATACACCCCAAAACACATTGCCCTACTTCTCCTGAGTACAGCAATACCACATGTCTGACACTTTTTTGCAGCCTGGGTGCGCAAAGGGGCCCAAATTCCAATGAGTACCTTTAGGATTTCACAGGGCATTTTTACGCATTTAGATTCCAGACTTCTTCTCATTTAGAGACCCCTAAAATGCCAGGGCAGTATAAATACCCCACAAGTGACCCCATTTTAGAAAGAAGACACCCCAAGGTATTCTGTGAGGTGTATGGTGAGTTCATGTAAGACACCCCAGACAATATGTTTTGGGGTGTATTTTTACATATACCCATGTTGGGGGAGAGAAACATCTCTGTAAATTGACAACTTTGTATAAAAAAAATTTAAAAAGTTGTCGTTTACAGCGATATTTCTCACACAAAGTATGGGTATATATAAAAATACACCCCAAAACACATTTCTCTACTTCTCCTGAGTATGGTGATACCACATGTGTGCCACTTTTTTGCAGCCAAGATGCGCAAAGGGGCCCAAATTCCCATGAGTACCGTTAGGATTTCACAGGGCATTTTTACGCATTTGGATTCTCACGCTTTAGGACCCCTAAAATGCCAGGGCAGTATAAATACCCCACATGTGACCCATTTTGGAAAGAAGACACCCCAAGGTAATCTGTGAGGTGCATGGCGAGTTCACAGAAAAAAAAAATTTTGGCACAAGTTAGCGGAAATTGATATATATATTTTTTTTTTTTACAAAGTCTCATATTCCATTAACTTGTGACAAAAAATAAAAATTTTACATGAACTCACCATACCCCTCACGGAATACCTTGGGGTGTCTTCTTTCTAAAATGGGGTCACATGTGAGGTGTTTGTACTGCCCTGGCATTTGAGGGGTCTCCGCAATCATTACACGTATGGCCAGCATTAGGAGTTTCTGCGATTCTCCTTATATTGAGCATATGGGTAATGAGATTTTTTTTTTCCGTTCAGCCTCTGGGCTGAAAAAAAAGAAAAAGAAAAAAAAATGAACGGCACAGATTTTTTCATTCGCATCGATCAATGTGGATGAAAAAATCTCTGCCAAAATCAGTGACTGCGGTGCGGTGGGCTGGGCGCTAACTACCTATCAAGTAGCTAACTAACTGGCGGTGATAAGGGACCATTATGCCCCATTCACACGTCTGCAATTCTGTTTGCGGAACTGAATTGCGGACCCATTCATTTCTATGGGGACAGACTTTGTCCCGCTCGGATCCGGAATTGCGGATCCGCACTTCCAGGTCTGCACTTCCGTTCCGCAAAAATATAGAATATGTCCTATTCTTGTCCGCAATTGCGGACAAGAAAAGGCATTTTCTATATAGTTCTGGCAATGTGCGGATCTGCAAAATGCGGAAAGCACATTCCCGGTGTCCGTGTTTTGCGGATCCGCAAAATACATATGGACATGTGAATGGAGCCTTACAGGGGGGTGATCAGGGAGTCTATATGGGGTGATCAGGGGATAACAAGGGGTTAATAAGTGACCGGTTGATCATTGCTTGCAGGCTGCAGTATAACTGCCAAGCCGCGAGCTGCTGTGAACGCACGTGCATTCACAGCAAATCTAGCCTCTCGTGAGATGACGCGCCGACGCGTCAAGGAGGAACAAGCCTGCCGCCTGGACGTAGCCCTGCGTTAGGCGGTCGGCAGGCAGTTAAAGGTTACATCCAAAAACGTAATTTCCCTAGAATGAGTGGCAAAAGTAAACCATTAACAAAAAGGGTTATTATTCAAATAAGGTAAAACGGCTGGAACAGGTAGGACCACGTCATATGAGGAGTAAATCAGCAATATAATGTCCATACCAGCCTATATTAGACAAGAAAGGATTGAATTCAGAATAAATATGCTTATCCTCAAACTATTTCTTGTTCATTATTGAACGAAAAATAATTCCTGGATAACAAAATGTGTAACATCAAGTATACACTGCTCACAAAAAGTTAGGAATATTTGGCTTTTGGGTGAACTTTATGGAAAATGTAAAAAGTTCATGCTACAGTGATATTACATCATGAAAGTATGGCATTTAAGTAGAAGCAGCAATGGTGATTTTCTCATCTCAAACAATTTGTTGAAACAAAAGCCAACAACAATGGTGGGTACCCCCAACAAAAAAGGTCAATGTCTCAATAACTTGTCATGTGGACTTGAGCATTAAAGAGGACCTTTCACCTCTTTTAACACTAAAATCTACCTATACCTGCGGGCAGAGCGGCGCCCAGGGGTCCCCCTGCACTTACGAGTATGCCTGGGCGCCGCTCCGTTCGCCCGGTATAGGCTCCGGTGTCCAAGCTCCCTTGGTTGTATGGGGCGGGCACTTTGTATGAGGCGTGCCCCTTGCTGCTGAGCTGGCCAATCACAGCGCACAGCTCATAGCCTGGCTATGAGCTGTGCGCCGTGATTGGCCAGCTCTGCAGCAAGGGACACGCCTGATACAAAGTCCCCGCCCCATACAACAGAGGGAGCTCGGACACCGGAGCCTATACCGGGTGAACGGAGCGGCGCCCAGACATACAAGTAAGTGCAGGGGGACCCCTGGGCGCCGCTCTGCCCACAGGTATAGTTAGTTTTTAGTTTTTAAATCGGTGAAAGGTCCTCTTTAATTATGGCTTGACTGGGACGCTCCTGCTGTTCACAAGTCAACTTATTGTCTGCTGAGGCATGGCATCCCACTCTTCTTGAAGGACGGCCCTCGGGTCACTGAGGTTCTGGGGTACAGTTACAAGCCTCTAAACGGCAAATCAGCTGATCCCATAGGATTTCAATGGGATTCAGGCCTTGAGAAAGTGCAGACTACTCCATTTGAGGTATCCCAGTCTCTAGCAGCCGTTCCCTAATGAAGCAACCTTGATGAGCTGGGGCATTGTTTATGAAAATTAAATGAGGTCTGAGTTCATGCAGAGGTACAATGACTGGATTAATGATGTTATTCCAGTAGTATGGGCTTGTCACTGTAGTGTTGTCTAAGCTTGTAAAAAAGCGGGATCTTGACATAGGGGCCACTTAATATGGTGGATTTGGTGATCTCTGTAATGGAGACCCCCCTTTGCTCGGTTTTCCTTCCTTTGAGGGATATCTGGCTTTCATTGTGTTGTAGACCCATAACTGGGGCTCCACATTTATTTTGCATATTACTGTTTCCCAGGCAGCTTTGCACTTTGGATTGCTGTGTTGAGACTCTTAAATGAGGCTCTGCAGTGTTTTCTGTAGCTGGTCTCCCTGAGATCAGCTATTGTTTTGTTTGACCAGTGTTGTCTAGTGACAACAGTGGCTGATGCATAGAGCTCTCCTTGAAGTCTCCAACACCGTTGGCGGCCATCATTTCTGCTCAGCGCAAATAGACTTTCATCAGTGAACAGCACGGAGGCCCACTGGTCCCTCATGTGGCGTAGATGCTCCCTGGCCAATGCAAGATAATGACGCCTGTGCCTTGTGGTGTGGTCAGGTACCCTTGCAAGTCATCTAGCACGCAGACCACGCAGATGTAAACGGTTTCGATTGGTGCCTTTCACTTCCCTTAAACGTGCCTGGAGTTGTGTGGCATTCATCATCTGGTTCCGCAGGGCATTGTTCACAATGAAGCGGTCATCAGTGAGGGATGTGGCAAAGGACGTCCACTTCTATGCCTTTTTGACGCTCTTGCAGTCTCTCTGTATCTGTTGCAACCTGCTGATGACACTCTGTGACACTAAGCTCAGTGGCCACTTTCATTTGAAAACATACTGCTTGAAGCCTTGCAATGATGAGGTACTGTTGATCAATTTTTAGGTGTTGTCTAGGTCTGATGATGTCAAAATGTGAACAGCACGATGAGGACGACTGTTTAAATACTGATTCTAATTGAACCAGGAAATTCACTGGCGATTCATAGATCAAACACCTGTTACAAATTTTGCCGTTAAGGTCCTTGGTAGAGAACAGCAAGTTGTGCAAAAAGTAGTTAAACACTGAACAGTTAGACATGTGCATTCAAAAGTTTAGAGAACGTCCCATTAAGTTCACCTGTAAAGGTTAGAGTGCATTTTAGGTTCATCCTAAAATTTCACCCACAAGCCAAATATCCCTAACTTTTTGTGAGTAGTGTATATTCTTTCAAGTGCTCAAAGTAATTACTGCAATTTTTAAAATAGAAAGAAAGGGCTGTGAGCAGCTTAGTGGGGTATAGAGGGATAAAGTGGCTTGACGTCAAAAGTGACCCAGGAACAATGAAAATCAAAATATACCTCACCCATGGCCATGGCATTCAGAATGTCCTAGCTGTCCTTTAAATATCCTGGAATGCGAGTGGCCAGAGGCTGAAGATAGCTATCTAGCCCCTGGAATAATTTTTCAAATAGAGATGCGGTGAAGGATACCACTGGACAGTAAGAAAAAGAAACTGGTTTATTATATTCTTTAAACATAAGCCACCTTGTATCATTTTACGTGAGATATATTTGCAGTGTTATAAGGTCCCACCAAGTTCTAAACTCTGAAACCATTAATTTGCAGGTGGCACTTGGGGAGCACTGTGGCTGTCACCGTTATCGGGGCTCATGCAAATGACCATAATCGGCCAACGAATCACAGTCAATGTGTTGGCTACTTTTTCCAGGCCGACCGTGGCTTTCCTGACCCACACCGACTGTATGTTATTAACTTATGACACAACCAGTCTTTATCTGACCGAAGTGCCATTGTCGTGTTCTCACTTCATCATGAACATACCCCCCGATCAGATAGATACTGGCAGCATCATACATTAACGTGATGCAGCCAGTTCTAGTCAGGAGTGTGCGATCGGACTGGGAGGTGCAGTGACACATGGACAGTGTTCCCCGGGCTGATCATGGTCATGTCACATGTGTATCACACATGATAGGCCAAGATAAACACTTCAGCAGGCAGGATCGAAAAAGATAGGATTAGGCTTCATGCACACGACCATATCAGTCGTGTTCTTCTGCTAAATACGCAGCCTAGTATCGTTACATAGTAAGACCCAGTATCCGGGTCTAAGTATCGATTGAGTATCGGTACTTCAATAGCCGATGCAACCCTAATCAACAGCATAAAAAATCCAAAACATAAATCGCATTTCGAGCATGTCCACCCAAAAGGATCTCAGCACACTGCAAGTGAAGGCTATTGAGAAGGTTTATCAGCCTAGGTGGAGCGGGAATTGGAGGAGGGTTCTCCTCCGATACAGACTTCTGGATTTTAACTATGGGGAGCAGTTTTTTGTAGAGCTAGCTTCCAGATTATTATAATTTTTAATAATCTATATGTATACAGCAGCACCTTCTTTGCATTCCATGCCAGGTCTTACTATATATCGATCTTTTGTAAAGTGCCTAATATGATGTGTACATAAACATGGTATTTCTTTTATCAACTATGCTATGATTAAAGGGGTATTCCGGTAAAGTTACAATTTTTTAAAATCTGCATTAAGGCTGCAAGCTGTAACCGAACCAGAACCCATACCTACACATATAACCAGAGTTTCAATTTACCTCGCAATCCATTTGTCTAGCTCCTATGTGAGCCTGCAACACAGAGTATCATGGCGCCTGATCTTCCCTCATAAAACTACAATCCCTAGCTTTCCTACTGTGACTTTGTGCTTGTTCATGAGGGTTAATGTTTATTGATTGGCTACCTGATATCACAGTGCAGTCACGTCCCTCTACTCAGTAATCACCAGCTCACTAACACTCCATGTCACAAGACATTTAGCTAGAGAACTGATAGCAACACACTGAGCATGCTGGACCTAACAGAGCCTCAGAACTACAGGTCAATGCCATGGTAATTTATGAGGAAACAGTGGCTAGCAGAGGAGGAAAACTACTGTTATAACTATTGAATGGTAAATATGTGAAGTTTACATTATATTGGGTAATTATTGATGATGAATTAGTCTAAAACATAAGTTATATTTATGGTAACCGGAATACCCCTTAAAGGATGTTCTTTTTTGAATGTCCTGAGATGAAATAAAGACTTTGTATTTTTGACGAGTGCTGAACATTCCACTCTTTTTTTATGATCCCTGGGAGATAGCGTTGTGTTTGTGCACCACACCAATAATGGAGGTGAGCTGATCTTACCTTCTTGTTTGATTTTGTTCTAAGGGAAAATTGATGCATTTCTGTTCAACACTGCCTGAGGCACGGCTAAATAGGAACTTAACTATGACAGGCCTGGGAGCATTCACAAGGCACCCCATGCAACAGGAACATTTGAGGTGTTAAATGTCTGTGATAGGAGTGGACACAAATTATGCCGTACATGTAAGGCGGAAAGTGGGTAATAATTTAAGTGGTTTGTATTGTAAAACCTGGTGACAGATCCTCTGTGAGGAATAGTATAATTCACTACAATTTTACTACCAATAAATCACCCCTTCGGCATATTTATAAATTTTATGGAAAAAACATAACATGGCAAAACTTTTTTACAAATGTAAATATAAAATATAGAAATGGGAAACAAAATGCTAGAAGGCCAACTCTAGCAAGTTACATACTCATACCCTCCGGCGAATTCTGGCTCTGCTCTACCCAGAAGATGAGCAATGATATCTGTCTCACAAGAAACATGAATATGTCGCTCATGTGGACAACAGCGAAGACCTTCATACAGTGCTGCACAGTAGCCTTTTTCTTTACTACAGTCCAGATCACCAATCAAAATGTTGTATGCTCTAAGTACTTTGTTTTTGCAGTCTGTACAAAACCTGTTAATAAAAAAAAACGAAGTGAGACGATGAACAACATACCACATATAAACATTGAGACAGTGTTCAACATGCATTACTCAGAATATACCGTAGATACATAGCAGTTATCTTAACAACCAAACCTTGGGGCGCGTCATCAAAAACCAAGCACCAAAAGGTAGGTTATAAATTCAAATAATAACGCTGCACCAAATTGCATACCTGTAAAAAAAATAAACCGGGGAATTTATCATTTTTGGTGGTTTTGATGTCAGTTTTAAGATTATCTTTGCTTTGTGAAGTTGAGCCAAATTTATGAAACGACGCAAAGTAAAAATATATAATTTAGGGTAAGCGCAATGTGGTGTGCACCAATGTCTGCAAAAGCACACCAAGATATTGGCTGGTGTGGAGATGTGACTTTTTAAAATGGTGCAAATCATAAATTATACTTAAAGGTGTTCCAATCTGAAATCCTGGCCTACTTTTCACTCCACTTCTAAAAGTGGCAAGATTGCAAGCAGAAACATTGCAAAAAATGTGCACCAAACGTGGCACATGGGCATCACTTGTGTTTTTGAGCCATAAAACAGGCGTAGCAGATTTGATGTGCCCCCAAAGTGCAGATGCCACAATGTTGCTATAATATATTGTTTTACTACATTAAAAACACAAGAGATGAAGACACCATCCCTGATTATGTACATTCAAAATGAATACCAAATGTGACTACAGTTTATACATGTGTGCATGAGAGAGATAAATGGCACCTAAAATACTACAGTAATAGCATATACTCAGTAATGTAGCTATACTTCATAAATACGTACCTAAAAGCACTCAATGGTGCCCAAAGTGCTGCAGTGAGAACATGTACCAAACCAGTGTTAAATGGTGTTACAAAGCCCCTTCATAACGCACACATGATCTGTGGCGATTGGATAAAGAGGACATTTGCCATATAACTATACTGCGGGTGGGTTAGTAGAATAGTGGTAATCGAAGTTATGACTTAGTTGGCCAGTCTGTGGATAAATAGAGAATTTGTAAAGGTGCCTCTCCTGTAAAAAGTTGAGTTTGCAGAAACGTGTGTTGGGGTGGACACTTTCCTGTGCTCCTTACCACTATTATGGTGCTTAATGGATTTTCATTTTAGCCGGACATAGTGGAACACTAGAAGTAATGTTTCGGGCTGAGTGAAAAGTCCTTGATCAAGCAAAGTGGTGACCACAAGGGGAGAGGAAGGCCGGTGCCACAACACACATTATAAATCATTATGCTGTGAAATCCTGTCAGAGGAGGGGGGCTCAGAAAAGGAAAGCACTCTTCCACAAGCATTTCTCCTCAAACTCATTTAACCCCTTCCAGACAGTTTTCACCCTCCTAACAAAGCCTAGTTTTGCAAACCTGACATGCACTACGTTATGTGGCAATAGCTTTGGAATGCTTCTACTTATCCAAGTAACCATGTTGGCTTGAAAATCCAACATCTTGTTCTTCCATTCTTTGTTTATGTTTCAGCTTATTAATCCGTTTTATTATTCTTCTCCACCTCCCCCTTTTTCTAAACGCTACTCCTCCTACAGTTATGGGGGTAAAGACTCTAAACTTTCCACAACTTGTCCTATAGCGAAGTATGTTGCTTGAGCTTTAATAAGTGATTCCACCCTCCAGGCCCCTGTGGCGGGCACCCGAAGACCCTTTTTTTGCCATTGACTTTGACAGGGAAAATTTTAAACCACTTCAGCCCCCCTAGCTTAAACCCCCTTAATGACCAGGCCACTTTTTACAATTCTGCACTACACTACTTTCACCGTTTATTGCTCTGTCATACAACTTACCACCCAAATGAATTTTACCTCCTTTTCTTCTCACTAATAGAGCTTTCATTTGGTGGTATTTCATTGCTGCTGACATTTTTTTTTTTTTTATATTAATCAAAAATGACCGAAATATTTGCAAAAAAGTGACATTTTTCACTTTCTGTTGTAAAATTTTTCAAATAAATCTACATTTCTATATAAATTTTTCTCTAAATTTATTGTTTTATATGTCTTTGATTAAATAAAAATGCAATAAGTGTATATTTATTAGTTTGGGTAAAAGTTATAGCGTTTACAAACTATGGTGCAAAAAAATTAATTTACGCACTTTGACTTTCTGAGCACCTGTCATGTTTCCTGAATTACTACAATGCCCAGACAGTAGAAACACCCCACAAATGACCCCATTTCGGAAAGTAGACACCCTAAGGCAGGGATGCTCAACCTGCAGCCCTCCAGCTGTTGTAAAACTACAACTCCCACCATGCCCTTCTGTAGGCTGATAGCTGTAGGCTGTCCGGGAATGATGGGAGTTGTAGTTTTACAACAGCTGGAGGGCTGCAGGTTGAGCATGCATGGCTGCCCTAAGGTATTCGCTGATGGACATAGTGAGTTAATGGAAGTGTTTATTTTTTGTCACAAGTTAGCGGAAATGACACGGAATACCTTTGGGTGTCTACTATCTAAAATGGGGTCACTTGTGGGGTATTTATGCTGCACTGGCATTTTAGGAGTCCCTAAAGCGTGAGAAGTAGTTTGGAATCCAAATGCGTAAAAATGCTCATTGAAATCCTAAAGGTACTCGTTGGAATTTGGGCCCCTTTGCGCATCTTGGCTGCAAAAAAGTGTCACTCATGTGGTATCGCCGTACTCAGGAGAAGTAGGGCAATGTGTTTTGGGGTGTATTTTTACATATACCCATGCTGGGTGTGAGAAATATCTCTGTAAATGACAACTTTTAAAAAAAATTTATACAGAGTTGTCAATTTACAGAGATATTTCTCTCACACAGCATGGGCATATATAAAAATACACCCCAAAACACATTGCCCTACTTCTCCCGAGTACGGCGATACCACGTGTGACACTTTTTTGCAGCCTAGGTGCGTAAAGGGGACCAAATTCCAATGAGTACCTTTAGGATTTCACAGGGCATTTTTAGGCATTTGGATTCCAGACTTCCTCTCGCGCTTTAGGGCCCCTAAAATGCCAGGGCAGTATAAATACCCCACATGTGACCACCTTTTTGGAAAGAAGACACCACAAGGTATTCCAGGAGGGGCATGGAGAGTTCATAGAAGATTTTTTTTTTGGCACAAGTTAGCGTAAATTGACTTTTTTTTTCTCACAAAGTCTCCCTTTCCGCTAACTTGTAATTAGGGTGATTGGGGGGAGGGGGGGGGGTGATCTGGGGCTAAATATGTAGTACTTGGTGTACTCACTGATCTGTGCTCTCTGCTGGGACCAACCGACGAAAAGGACCCAGCAGAGAGCACAGAAGCCATTTAACACATTATATTCATAAATATAATGTGTTATATGGCTGGGGGTTAGATTTTTTAAAAGTCACCAACCTGCCAGCGCTGATCATTGGCTGGCAGGCTGGGGACCAACTCCTTGTGTGCCTTTTGCGACCCGCACTGCGTATGTGCGGGCCACATATGCGCGTCATCTTGCATCTCGCGAGATGATGCGCATATGCGTCCAGGAGGAATAACCTGGCCGCCCACAGGATGCATCCCTGCGTTAGGCGGTCGGGAGGTGGTTAAATCGCTCTCACTCGCACAGTTTTGAAGCTACACTAACCAAATTTGGACCACATATTGTTGGGGTCAACCCGAATAAACTGGTACATTTTTGGGGGACACCCCAAAACGGGCGGAGCTACCAACGGGCAATAAAAATGTAGCAATTTTCTATACGCTACTCCTCCCACAGTTTTAAGAGTGCAATTACCAAACTTTGCACACTTGTTCGGCACATAACCGAAAAGGTTGCTTGTGCTTTGTTAACCGATCCCACCCTCCGGGCCCCTGGGGCAGCCCCTCGAAGGTCCCATTTTTTCCCATAGACTTTTATTGGAAAATTTTAAACTTGCCACTCATACAGCTTTAAAGTTAAATTCGCCAAACTTGGGTCACTTAGTCATGGGGTCACCCTGAAAATTTCTGTCACATTTCAGGGATGCTAAAAAGTGGGTGGAGCCACAATCAGATGTTTCCTCTATGGATTTCAATGAGAAAATTTAAATTGCTGTCATTAAACACAGTATTTCAGCCAGAATCCCCAAACGTGGCACCGCGGGTCATTGGGTAACTGGGGGTCAAAATTTATAAAAAGTGGTCAGGGTCTACATCAGCCAATCGAATTTCAGCAATTGGTTTAAAGGGGAAAACTGCTGCTGCTCATAGACTGTTAATATGCAAACTAAATGTGGAGTATTGGGTCTACAACACAATGAAAGCCAGATATCCCTCAAAGGAAGGAAAACCGAGCAAAGGGGTGTCTCCATCACAGAGACCACCAAATCCACCATATTAAGTGGCCCCTATGTCAAGATCCTGCTTTTTTACAAGCTTTAAGGATGTGACGGGGAAGAACTAAGCCAGTTATCCATCTACAGACAGCTGTTTCGGGGGGGTTGCCCCTCATCAGTGCGGAGTAGGATTCTGGGTAACCGGGAGCAATACCTTGGAGACTACTCAAACACAACAATAGCTGATCTCAGGGAGACCAGCCACAAAAACACTGCAGAGCCTCGGTTAAGAGTCTCAACACAGCAATCCGAAGTGCAAAGTTCTCTGGGAAACAGGAATATGCAAAATAAACGTGGAGCCCCAGTATTGGGTCTACAACACAATGAAAGCCAGATATCCCTCAAAGGAAGGAAAACCGAGCAAAGGGGTGTCTCCATTACAGAGACCACCAAACCCATGATATTAAGTGGCCCCTATGTCAAGATCCCGCTTTTTTACAAGCATTAAGGATGTGACGGGGAAAACCTAAGCCAATTACCAAACTTTGCACACTTGTTCGGCACATACCCGAATAAGTGGCTTGTGGTTTGTTAACCGATCCCACCCTCCGGGCCCCTGGGGCGGCCCCCCAAAGACCCAATTTTTTCCTTTAGACTTTCATTGGAAAATTTTAAACTTTTGCCACTCTTACAGCTTTGAAGTTAGATTCGCCAAACTTGGGTCACTAAGTCATGGGGTCAACCTGAAAATTTCTGTCACATTTTAGGGATGCTATTGACTTCAATGAGAAAATTCAAATTGCTCTCATTCTCACAGTATTTAAGCCAGAGTCCCCAAACTTGGCACAGTAGGTGACTCGGATTAAAGTGTATAAAAAGTGGGCGGAGTCTACAATGGCCAATCAAATTTCAGCCATTCGTTTAAAAGGGAAATCTTAAAACTGCCTCTGCTCTTGGACTATTATTGTCAGAGTCCTCAAACTTGGCACGGTTGGTCATTGGAGGACTGGGATTAAAATTCAGAAAAGTGGGCGGGGCCAAAAACAACCAATCAGGTTTCTCTGATTGATTTCCATTGGAAAAATGAAAAATGCTGCCATTCTCACATTGATGTCATGGACCTCAAATATCACAAATGTGGTCATTGGGTGTTTCCACTTAAAAGTTAGAAAAAGTGTGGAGCCACAAACAACCAATCACATTTTCCCCATTATCTTCAATAACAAAATTTTAATTTCTGTCAGTCTCACAATATTTAAGCCAGAATACCCAAACCTGGCACTGTGGGTTACTAAGGCTAAAATTTATTTCAAGTGGACGGAGCCACTAACCAATTAAATTTCAGTCATTGATATTTAATAGAATAAAAATAAAACTGCTTCCATTTTTACACGTTAAATGCTGTAATTCCCAAACCTTAAAGTGTTAGTCACTGGGTGACTGTGGTTCACAATTAGGAAAAAAGGGGCAGGGCAACAACAGCAGATTTCACCTATTGACTTCAATGTAAAACTTTCAAATATTGCCATTCTCACAGTTTAAAGCCAGAGGCCCCAAACTTGACACAGACCATGACTGGGGTTAAAAGGATACATTACTCTTACTGGTAATTGGATTTTCTAATAGCCTCCACAACAGCATTCCCAGGAGGGTGACCCCGCCTCCAGGACAGGAAACAACAAGGAAGCACAGGATATAAGGAGCCTCCTTCCCTTGCCAGTCAATAAGAGGACACAGAAGTGATGCAGAAAAATTACATATGATAGTAAACAAATTACATCATTCGTCTACAAAGACATTCAAAATTTGCAGGGGAAACCAGTGCCGTTGTGGAGGCTATTGGAAAATCCAATTACCGGTAAGTAATGTACCCTTTTCCCTGGCACCTCCACAATGGCATTCCCAGGAGGACTAACAGAGTAATAAATATCGGGGGGCGCCACAGCAGACAGAACTCTACGACCAAAGTCCTGATCCCTTACTACATCTAACTTATAGTGTCTGATAAAAGTTATAGAGTTGGCCTATGTGGCGGCTTTACAGATCTGTTCCAGAGGGACTGCCTTTGTCTCTGCCCAAGATGAGGCCACTGCCCTTGTAGAATGAGCTCTCAATATCCCTGGTGGTTGACAGTTCTTGGTAATGTAGGCAGAGGATATTACGTTCCTAATCCATCTAGCTATGGTCGATTTGCTAGCTGCTTGCCCTTTATTAGGGCCCTGAAATTGCAAAAAGAGACGGTCCGATTTTCTTAGAGGCTTAGTGGCTTGCAGGTAGGCGAGGACTGATCTCTTGACATCCAGATTATGGAGAGTCCCCTCTGCGTCTGTAGATGGAGATTGTAAGAACGAAGGTAGGTAGACTTCCTGTTCACGATGGAATCTGGATACTACTTTCGGGAGAAAGGCAGGACAGTGCCTGAGGATTATTCGATCATCCAGGATTGTAAGATAGGGAGGCTTGCATGAGAATGCCTGAATTTCTCCAACCCTTCTGGCAGTAGTTATGGCAACTAGGAAGACCGTCTTCATGGTGAGGAGCCTTAGAGGGATATTATCACTCGGCTCAAACGGAGGAGTAGTGAGAGCAGAAAGAACTAGGCTCAAGTCCCAAGGAGGAACCACCGGACGAGGGGAGGAAAAAGTTCTCACTGCCCCTTCAAAAAACGCTTGACCAGAAGGGAATCTGTCAGTTTTAAGTCTAAGAAAGCACTGAGTGCGGTAATCTGTACCTTTGAGTTGAAGGGCGGAGGCCTTTTTCCAATCCAGCTTGCAGGAACTGAAGGACCTGAGGAATATCTGGAGAACAGACATTTCCCGAAAGGATAAAAAGACATTCCAGGTTCTCAAGTAGATTCTTGAAGTTACTGGTTTCCGGCTTTTCAGCATCGTGGAAATAACTGTATCTGACAGGCCCTTCTGCATTAGCAGGAGGCGTTCAGATTCCAGGTCGTCAAACTGAGTTGCTTTACACTGGGATGATTTACTGGTCCCTGATGGAGTAGGTCTGGGTTTGATGGCAGCGTCCAATAAACTCCGGCTGATAGTTTGAGCAGGAGCAGAAACCAAGCACTTCTTGGCCACTATAATTACATGGATTCCCTCTTCCTGAATTTTTACCAGGTCTCTTGGAATGAGGCTGAATGGAGGGAAGGCATAAAGGAGCTGTTTTGGCCATGGCCGTGAGGGGGCGTCTAGCCATACCGGATGATCCTTTTGCGAGCGGGAACAGAACCTTCTGACCTGGCTGTTGATTTTCGTGGCGAACAGATCTAACATTGGGGTCCCCCACATCTGGCAGATCTGGCTGAAAACGTGGTGATTTAGGGACCATTCGGTTGCTCTTATGAGATGTCGACTGAGATAATCGGCCACCACATTTTTCTCTCCCTTGATATACACCGCAGAAAGCGACAGAAGGTTTCTCTCTGCCCAACAAAAAATGTTTTTTGATACTTCAGCCAGTGAGTGACTTTTGGTTCCCCCTTGTTTGTTTACGTACGCAACAACTGTAGTGTTGTCCGTCAATATTTTTATGTGTTTTGGAGAAGAAGTTTTGCAAAGGGAAAGGAGAACTCTGTGGACTGCTGACAGTTCTCTTAAATTTGAGGAGGTGTCCTGCATGTCTTTCTCCCAGGATCCCTGAACTACTGATTCTGAAGAATGACCTCCCAACCTGAGTTGCTGGTGTCTGTTGTAATGACCATAACATCTCTTGGGTGCCAGTGAACTCCTATGCTCAGGTTTCCCTTTATTCTCCACCAAGATAGTGATTGTTTTACACGTCTGGGAACGTGAACTTTGTCTAGAGATGAATTTTTTCAGTCCCATGAGGATAGGAGAAAGGCCTGAAGGACTCGTGTGACTTTGGGCCCACCTTACTGACTGCTGGAAAGTAGAGACACTGTTTGGATTAGGTGAGTTTGTTTGTCTTGAGGAAGGAATGACATTAGATGTCCAGAAGAACCCCTGAAAAAACCTTTTCCTGACTGGGGGTAAGGTCTGATTTTTTTGGATTTATTATCCACCCTAGATATGTAAGGCAGTCCTGGATTTGCTTGAGGCGTGATTGTATAAGTTGGCGCGACTCCGCAAACACCAGAAAGTCGTCCAGGTATGGAACAATCTGTACCCCCTGAAGGTGAAGAAATTTCGTGACCTCTGACATTAATCTTTGAAAAACTCTGGGGGACGAGGATAGGCTGAAAGGAAGAGCTGTGAACTGAAAATGGGACAATGTTCCTTGAAAATAAATTGCCATCCTTAGGAAACTCTGATGCCTGTGGTATATTCATACGTGGTAATAAGCGTCCTGAAGGTCTACGGTTGCCATAAAGCAGTCTTGCGGAAGGATTTGTGTGGTAGATTTTATGGTCTCCATCTTGAATCTCTTGTAAATGATGGACCTGTTTAGGGACTTTAAATTTATTATTAGGCGAAAGGAGCAGTTTTTTTTTAATTAGAAGTATAGGGGAATAGAATCCCTCGCCGTGTTGTTCTTCTGGTACAGGGATGAGGACTCCTTTGAGGATTAACGTAGTTATCTCTGACTCTAGGGATGCCTGTTTGTCGGATTGTTGTCTTTGGTTGATGACGAAATGTTTTCGGGGGAATAAACTCTAGCTTTAGGCCCTCTTTTACGGTACGAGTTTACGAATGACTCAAGGGAGGCATGAATTTCTTGCCAGGCGGGAGGAGAACTGTTTTAATCTGCCTCCTACCTGGATCAGCGTGTCACTGGGTAGGGCGGGTAGAGGTTTCTGGTTTAAAAAGGTATCCCTTTCCTTTACGTCTAGAAGACTGCTACCTTTTTGATCCGTCCCTCTTGCTCCGATCTGCTCTCGACCTTTTTTGATTTTGAAAGGAACGCCTCTGTTGATAGTAACGATTATCAGAGGGAAATCCCTTTTTCTTATCAGAGGCCTTCTCCAAAATATCATCAAGAGCGGAGCCAAATAATCTATCTCCCTCACACGGGATGGAGCACAGGCGATTCTTAGAACCTGCGTCCCCTGTCCATGAACGAAGCCATACCGCCCTACGGGTCGCATTGGCTAAAGCACTGCCTCTTGCAGAGAATTTAACCAAGTCGCCCGAGGCGTCCGCTAGAAAATTAGATGCCCTCTTCAGGGTAGGAAGGGAGTTTAAGATTTCTTCTCTGGACATACCACCTGACAGATTGCTCTCTAACTGATCTAGCCACACTGTGGATGCTATGCTGGGACGTAACATCGCCGTATTTGTCTCCCAGGATTTCTTTAATAAATTTTCGCATTTTTTGTCCATCGGGTCCTTTAGGAGACCCATATCCTCAAAGGGCAACAAGGACTTCTTTGAAATACAGGCCACCGGGGCGTCTATTTTGGGAGTCTTCTCCCACAAATCAGAGTCAGACTCTGAATATGGGTATTTGCGCTTGAAGGCGGCCGATACAGTCCACCTTCTATCGGGATCCCTACATTCCCTGGAAATGAGAGCCTTAATATTGTTGTGGATGGGGAAGGATCTTTTCTTCTTTTCCCCCAACCCCTGAAAAATCTGATCGTGAAGGGATTGAGTCTCGTTTACGTCTTCTAATTTTAGGGTAGATTTTATATCTTTTAATAAGCATTGCGTCTCTTTGGGAAAGCACATAGGCCTCCCTGCAGCATCCTCAGAGGATAAGGAGTCCTGATCGTCTAATAACTCCCCTTCATCCAGATCCACTCGGTCTGATGCTTCTAAATTAAGCGAACGGGAGGGCCCAGGGGAATGCGCCAATTGACTAGCATCAACCGCAGCTTTAATCTCTTCTCTAATGAGGGTTCGCATAGACTCCACAAAGGAAGGGGATTCTTCTGAGAATCTTTTCAGTACATTTAGGGCAGAGGATTTTCTTCAAATCCGACACCAAGCCTTTACGGCAACCACCACACTTTCTGCACCCCGAATCTCCTTTGGGTTTAAGCTTTCTGGACTCACTGTCCTAAAAGGAATAAAACAATCTTTGTGTAGGACAAAGAGAGACCCAGAGTAAGGGTGGTGAGGGGTCAGTATAGTAAGATTACAGACACCCAGTGTGCATCTTGTGGGGGGGGGGGGGGGGGAGGAGGAGAGGTCCAGGACTCCTTAAACCACTATATACCTATAAGTATACATATAAAAATAGGGATGACTCCCCCATGGGAGAAGGCTTACAGGGCTGAGGGCCAATGGGATCCTTAGCGTCCTGGCTGCCATGGTAACTATTGAGAAAAAGCTAAACGTCGGATCTGGCGATGCGCCAAAACGACGTTTAGCTTAAGGCTGGATCCAGATTAATGCCTTTCAATGGGCATTAATTCCGGATCCGGCCTTGCGGCAAGTGTTGCGGATTTTTGGACGGAGCAAAAAGCGCAGCATGCTGCGGTATTTGCTGCGTCCAAAAAAACATTCCGGTCCTGAACTGAAGACATCCTGATGCATCCTGAACGGATTTCTCTCCATTCAGAATGCATGGGGATGATCCTGATCAGGATTTTTCCGTCAGAGCGCCGAGGACGGAACTCTATGCCGGAAAAGAAAAATGCCAGTGTGAAAAGGACCCTTAAAGGGAAGATTTCACTGTGATAATGTTAAGTTGCTATATGACATTTAAAGACCCTAAAGTAGAAACTACAAAAAAAAGTTACCCCATTTTGGAAATGGTAGGATAAGAAGATCCTTTTATTGGTACTATTTTGTGGTATATAGGACTTTTGATTGCTCTATATTACGCTTTTTGTGAGGCAAGGTAACAAAAATATGGCTGTTCTGGCACAGTTTTTATTTTTTATTTTTTTGCGGTGTTCACCTGACAGGTTAGATAATGTGCTATTTTTATAGAGCATGTTATGGAGGCGACGATATTATTTTTTTTTTTTCAGTTTTACATAATAAAGCATTTTTGAAAAAAAAATAAAATCATGTTTTTGTGTCCTTTTCCTGAAGGCCATATTTTTATTTTTCGGACAATTATCTTATGTAGGGGCTCAGTTTTTGCGGCATGAGGTGACTGTTTGATTAGAACAATTTTAGGGTACATAATACTATTTGATCGCTTGATATTATACTTTTTGAGATTTAAGGTGATTAAAAAAAATTTCTTTTTTGGCACAGTTTCTATTTTTATTTTTTACAGTGTTGACAGGACAGGGTGGATCATGTGATATTTTTATAGAACAGGGCGTTACAGATGCGGAGATACTTAACCACATCCCGACACGTGCGCGCTCACAAGATCGCGTCGGGAGGAACTTTAACTACAGCCTACCAGCGCTGTTCGTGAGCTGGCAGGCTGTAGTAGTTAAAAAAAAAAAAAAAATCGCATATCAGACGCCGTTTTGTTAACAGCGTCTGATATGCCTGCTGCCTGCTCCTCTGGTGGTCCCATTTGCTTGAGACCAGCAGAGGAAACATATGTAAGTGCACCAATCACGCAATTGCGGACAAGAATAGGACATGCTATATCTTTTGAAGCGGCCGGATATTTTGGGGCCGAAACCCGGAAGTTCGCGGCCACAGCTCCGCAAATGCTGATGCGGAGAGCACATAGTGTGCTCTCCGCATCACCGATGGCCCCATTCACACCGAATGGGTCCGCATTTATTCCGCACAATTGCGGAATAGATGCGGACATTTTTGCGGACGTGTGAATGGGGTCTTACTTCGCATGCACTCCTATATCATTTCCCCTCTATTTTTTTTGCATATTTTTTGGCAGAGATTTTTTCATCCACATTGATTGATGCGAATGAAGAAATCTATGCAGTTCATTTTTTCTTTCAGCCCAGAGGCTGAATGGAAAAAAAATCTCATTACCCGTATGCTCAATAAAAGGAGAATAGCAGAAACTCCTAATGCTGGCCATACATGTAATGATTGCGGAGACCCTCAAATGCCAGGGCAGTACAAACACCTATCATGTGACCCCATTTTAGAAAGTAGACACCCCAAGGTATTCCATGAGGGGCATGGCGAGTTCATAGAAGATTTTTTTTTTTTTGGCACAAGTTAGCCGAAATGTTTTTTTTTTTTTTTTCCTTACAGAGTTTATATTCCACTAACTTGTGACAAAAAATAAAATTTTACATGAACTCATCATACCCCTCACTGAATACCTTTGGGGGTCTTCTTTCTAAAATGGGGTCACTTGTGGGGTATTTATACTACCCTGGCATTTTAGGGGTCTCTAAAGCGTGCGAAGTCTGGAATCCAAATGCGTAAAAATGCCCTGTGAAATCCTAAAGATACTCATTGGAATTTGGACCCCTTTGCGCACCCAGGCTGCAAAAAAAGTGTCACTTATCGCCGTACTCAGGAGAAGTAGGGCAATGTGTTTTGGGGTGTACTTTTACATATACCCATGCTGGGTGTGAGAAATATCTCTGCAAATAACAACTTTTACATTTTTTTATACAAAGTTGTCAGTTTACAGAGATATTTCTCTCACCCAGCATGGGTATATGTAAAAATACACCCCAAAACACATTGCCCTACTTCTGCGTACGGCGATACCACGTGTGCCACTTTTTTTTGCAGCCTAGGTGTGTAAAGGGGCGTAAAGTCCAACGAGTACCTTTAGGCTTTCCAGGGCTGCTCACAATTTAGCCCTGCCCAAAATGCTAGAACAGTAAACACACCCCACAAATGACCCCATTTCGGAAAGTAGACACCCCAAGGTATTCACTGAGGGGCATAGTGAGTCCGTGGGAGATTTTTTATATTTTTTTGCCAGATGTTATCAGAAATGGAAACTTTATTATTATTTTTTTTTTCCTCAGAAAGTGTCATTTTCCACTAACTTGTGAAAAAAAATTAAATGATACATGAACTCACCATGCCCGTCGGCGAATACTTTGGGGTGTCTTCTTTCTAAAATGGTGTCATTTGGGGGGTATTTATACTATCCTGACATTCTAGCACCTGAAGAAACATGACAGGTGCTCAGAAAGTCAGAGCTGCTTCAAAATGCGGAAATTCACTTTTTTGCACCATAGTTCGTAAACGCTATAACTTTTACCCAAACCAATAAATATACACTTATTGGATTTTTTTTTTTATCAAAGACATGTAGAACAATAAATTTAGAGAATTTTTTTTATAGAAATGTAGTTTTTTTAAAAAAAATGTACAACACAAAGTGAAAAATGTCATTTTTTGGCAAAAATTTTGGTCATTTTTGATTAATATAAAAAAAAAAAAAGTAAAAATGTCAGCCACAATGAAATATCAACAAATGAAAGCTCTATTATTGAGAAGAAAAGGAGGTAAAATTCATTTGGGTGGTAAGTTGTATGACCGAGCAATAAACCGTGAAAGTAGTGTAGTGCAGAATTGTAAAAAGTGGTCTGGTCATTAAGGGTGTTTAAGCTAGGGGGGGCTGAGGTGGTTAATAGGCGTTTAATTTTTTTTCTATTTTTTACAATTTTACGTCTCTTGATGGGGAAGTTTTTTTTTTTCGGGACTGCCATAGCAACCATCGGGTCAACGCAGCATGGGGACCCGATAGGGATGTACAAGCTGCCACAAACCCCCTGTATGCCGCGGTCAGTGTAACAGAGGCATACATAGGGTTTAATCCGGCTGGCATCTGTGTTTTCACCGATGCTGGCGGATACTGCAGGGGCCCGGTTGTCAGCATCAATCGGGCCCCTGCTGCTGATCGCGGCAGCACGTGTGGGGGCAGCCGGTTAACCCTAGGATGAGAATGCTTGTCCTAAGGCGTTAAATACCGGCCAATTAGGTCGGCAAGGTGTTAAGCTGTGCTTCCTGGTTTTAGAAGCACCCTAACATGTGACCCTAACCTTGTGGGCATAAAAGAGGGCTCAGAAATAAAAGGGCACTATGCGCATTTTGAGGCCCAACGTGTTGATTTACACAGCTTGTGCTGACATCAGTAGAGGCTCTGGGGTGAAATAATAAAGGTAACCCCTGAAAAGTGACCTAATTTGGGAAACTCTGTCCCTCAACATTTATTACGTGAGCAATTTGATTCCATAGGCATACTGCAGAAATTATTGTGCAGCGTAATGTGCAAAATGAAAATTGCAATATTTCCACAGATGAAGCATTTCAGTTTCCAATATGTTGTGCCCAGCTGGTGTAATCTGAGACTCACACCACACTTCTCAACTTGATAGGCAGGTTCTACTGGGTATGGAAATGCTATAAAAACGTGGACGTAAACTGCTGTTTAGGCATGTTGCAGGGTTCAGAAGGGAAAGACTGCCTTTTGCAACACAGATATTGATCAGGCTCTGTGTTGCTTTCTAATAGCCTCTGGGGTACCAGCACAGATTCTGAAAACCATAAGGATTTAGAATTTTTCTCTCAACGTAAAGTACTCACACACTAGCGGCATATCTATCCGGCAGGCTGTTCCGGCAGGTGAACAGCCTGCCGGATACGCCATGCCGCAAGTACGTGTGCTGCTGCTCCGTCCCCATTGACTATAATGGGGCGGGGGCGCAGCACGCCAGTGATCGCCAGATTAAAAAAATTAAAAATAAAATAAAAAAATCTGACCTGTAGTACTTTTAGTCTGGCGATCTCCTGCCGTGCTGCGCCGTAGCTCCTCCACCCACCCCATTATAGTCAAGGGGGACGGAGCGGCAGCCCACGGGTACTTGGGGCATGGCAGATCCGGCATGCTGTTCACCTGCCGAAACAGCCTGCCGGATAGCTATGCCACTAGTGTTAAAATACCCTAAACAGTTTTTTCTTTTTTTCTAAAAATAAATGACCCAACAAGGGAAAGGGCCTTTTTTTATGGTTGAAACTATTTTTCAGAGGCATTTTTTAACCTTTTCATTTTAGTCCCACTAGGGTGATTGCTGGTGCAATGCATTACAACACAAACTGTATGGTAACTCACTGTAATTGTCAGTTTCACACAGTGCACCTATGACACCCTGCCTCCTAAGGCCTCTGGCTACCATAGCAACCATTGGCACCCTGCAATTGTATCGTGGTAAGCAGGTGGCGTGAGAGGAAGCCCCTTCCCTCTACAAACCGGTTAGATGTGGAGGTCAGCATTGACTGCCGTATGAGGGGTTAACCTACTGCCATCAAAAGTGCTCAGTAACAGCCAGACCCTTGCCCTGATCAAGCGAGCACTGCTCCTGTGTCCGCCTGATCAGTAAGCTGTACATGTATAGCAGAATGCGGGAACTCCTTGCCTGCTGTGCCATACACGCATGCCACCTTTGGTAAGTACTTAAAAGTGTATTCCAGCATTGGCAATATACCTTTCCATAATCTGAAAATGGTTAAAAAAATAAATAAAAAAATAAGACTGAGCAGCATTGCCAGCCATTTCCTGCCACGTCAAAAACAGGAGCAGGAAGTGGAGAGCAGCGGAGACTTGGGCATCACTGGAACAGCAGCAGACCATCAAAATTTGTAGAACACTTTTTTTTGAAGGTTATGTTACAGCATTTTCATTCTGATGGCATACCCCTATAATTTTAACCCCCTATACACACACAATACGCTTTTCTTTTTAAAGGTGTTCACTGTGGTGCTCTAAAATAGCATCCCATCTCCATCTGTCTTCCCCCCCCCCCCACACACAAAAAAAATGTTTCCCCCCCCCCCGAGCTTCACGTTGCCTGGGATTATGCCTGACTCATACCTTTCCCTTTCTTCTGATGTTCAATCTGCACCTCAAGAATATCTCCAGAAGCCGTCCTCTTGTTGTGGCTTTGATTTATTCTCGTCTTGACTACTGCAACTCATTAGTAGTCTTCCTCTCCCTAAACTTTTCTAGTCCTAAATGCAGCACACAGGCTCATCTACTTGTCCACCTGCTGTATTCTGTTGTGCATGGGCAAACTTCTCAGACTCCACCACAAAGTTCCCAACGGTGCTACACCTCCCTATTCTCAAGGTGCACCAGTTCTCTGGAATGCACTGCCTCAGGCAAATCAGGTTGATTCCTAACTTCCTTAGCTTTAGACATGCCTTAAAAACACATCTTTTTGGGCAGTGCCATCATATTCCCTAAACTGACTACTCTCCGACTAACCCCTGCCCCTTATTCTTAAGAGCAGAAAGTAGAGACAAGGTTTATATGTAGTGAGCATGTCATGCTGATTTGTCATGTTTGATTGCCCTAACTCCCGCAATGGGGACAGATCTTCTCTTTGAATGTCCTAACCAAGTGTCATTACCTTCAAATGGACAAGGTGTGGTCTTAAGGGACTTCTTTCAACTGCTAGGACTGTGGGTGATTTATAACTTGAAAGTTCATATGTCGCCTGCATGAGGCTTTCTTTTTTGTATTTATGGTGTTTTCTTTTTTAAATCAAATCGTTTTTATTGTTGTGTTATTTTCAATAAAAAGATGTATGAGAAAAAGAAAGTAGAGACAAGTGGGGATGTGGGAACATCGCAAGGGGGGATGAGTGAGTTATACATCTTATTTTAATGCCAATCTGACCCTTTAAAAAACAAAATCAGCCGGACAACCACCTTTAATGTAATTAGAACTATACAAATGTATTATACTAAATACCATATTTTTCTATAAAATGCATTTTTCCCCCCAAAAGTGGAGAAAAAGTGGCAGTGTGTCTTATAGTCAGAATGCTAACCATCAGCATGCAGGAGGCAATGCATTGGTTCTACTCACCCTCCCTGGTCTACTTCCAGGCCCCGCTTTGCACTCTGTACTGACTGCGTACAGCATCAAAAAGTAGTGTACGTACTATGACCTGGCGCTGCACAACATCAGGTCACAGTGCTGCATGGGCCACAAGACGACCAGGGAGGGCGAGTGGATCTGCAGAGTGGCAGCACTGTCCAAAGCAGGAGAGTTAAATTGATTTATTTTGGGGTTCCGAGCTGAGGTCTGATGGAGTCTGAGAGGCTGAGAGATCTGAGGCTGAGAGAGACTGGGGGGAGAGTTCTGATCCAAATCTGATGGAGCTTGGGGGGGAATCAGATTTTAGGGTCTGATCTGAGGTCTGATGAAGAATGAGGATCTGATTTGGGGGACTGATCGGAGGTCTGATGAAAAATATTTTTCTTATTTTCCACCTCTAAATCCTGGGTGTGTCTTATAGTTCAAAAATGTGCTAATCCCTCCAATATCCTTTCTATAACTATACCAAATACTGTATATGGCCTTTTCCCAATCCGCATCAACACCTTCTGTGCATAGGTGGTATGTCAGATCTATGAAGGGGCACAAAGCACCACACTGCAAAACATTTTAAATGCAGGTGTACAAGCAAATAGGGCCAGGAGAGGGACACAGATGACACGTAAGAAATTGTGTTTAATAATTTTTATTTTTTTTTTAAAAAGTCTAAGATATGGATGCATTATTACATGACTCCATGATGCCCCCTTGCGATTTTGTTATCAAAATTCCTCAAGTAAGGTTGTGCTAATAAAACGTATTTCAGGCCCATACTGGGCCCTTCTACAGCTAAAAAAAACACAATTTAATCTAGGTGTGTGTTTTATTGACACAAATAAATTTATGATAGTTCAATGTTTTGGGTGGAGGTGAAGTTACATAAAAACAAATAAATAGCAAATTGGTGGTTTTGAGTTTTTTTTTCCATTACACCACTTACAGTATAAGATAAATATTTTTATACTTTAATAGTATGGGTGTTTAGACATGAGGCTATGCTTATGATGTTTATTTGAATATTTATAACATACAGCAAAAGAAAAAAAAAAAAAAAAGAAAGAAAGAAAAAATGGCCGATTCACTTTTATCGTTTTACTTTGGTCGCTACTAAAAATAGTATCAATGAAAAGTACAAGTCACATCGCAAAAAATGAGCCTTCACAAAGCTCCATACACATAAAAATAAATAAGTTATAGGGGTCAGAATATGGCGATGCAAAGAAAAAAAATTCTTTCCTCCCCAAAGTTATTTTTTTATTTCCAGCACAAAACTGAAGGAAAATTATACATATGTTCTTCATTCTAATCCTACTGACCTAGAGAATGAAATTAACAGGTCAATTTAGCCACATAGGTAACGCTGTAAAAAAAAAAAAAAAAAAAAAAAAAAAAAAAAAAAACTGTGGCAGAATTGTGCTTTTTCTTGTTTGTTTTAAGCTGTTTTAAGTTCCAACCCCAATGAAAAACAGCATTTTTATCAGGTGAACCACAGCTATGTGAACAGTTTGTCCACGGTGACAAATTCCCTTCAGGAACTGCACGGAGGCCTATCATTCTTTCTTTGCTTCACCACATTAAATGAATGGCTCAACATATAAATAGCACATTACAAAAACTTTGATTTCATTATTTCTTCATTAGATTTTTGGGGGGACTGGAGGAATTTGGGATAACATAACCTGTGTTAATCCATCATTCCTCTATATGCACATTACAGATAACAATCTAATGACTACAGGCCATTATACTACCATTATAAATGATCTTCATAACTAAAAATACTGGGAGGACACAGATCTTGACCTCCAAGTATATGAAAACCGGAGAAGTCACACGTTTTCATGCATAGCGTCCCACTGCCGAAAATAATGTGTGCTGCACTTAGCACGGATCATATCACCTCCCTGCCACTTCAGGAAAGGGGGCTGACCGTACAGACCTCTTTAAATCGCACAAGGCTATAAGCCTCATATGCCATGAAAGTTAACATATCCTTACATTCTTTAACTGCATTGGGCATCAGATAGCAGGAACATAAATATATGTACTGGGTTCATGTAGGTGTTAAATGGGTTGTGAAGATGATTTATATATTGATGACCCATCCTCAGTAGACCCTGCACCCCCTACTGATCATCTGTTTGAAGTGAAGGTGATGCTCCATGTGAGCGCAGCTTCCTGTTCATTACACTGCCCGTTGTCTCCCTTACAGCAACGGAGTGGTGTAATAACAAGTACTCGCTCCATTCAAGTTAATGGAACAATAACTCTGCGACTCCAAAACAATGGACAGTGTAACGGAAGGAGCACCACCTCCTCTTCAAACAACTGATCGCATGAGTGCCTTAGGATGGGTCATCAACATAAAACCCCTGCACAACCCCTTTCAACCTTTATGGTTTCCTAAATGGGCTTTCCAGTTTTATGCACTGCTTAATGGGGCTGTCCAGGCTTTTAGTATTGATGACCTATCGACAGGACATCAAAATCAGATCGTCGGGGGTCCGACTCCTGGCACCCCCGCCAATCAGCTGTATGAGAAGACTGCGCTCGCAGTGCGCACTGGCAGTCTTCAGTCTCTCTTCCCACTCACCGTTGCATTGCCATAGACAGCAGCGGTGAACAAAAAGGGAGACGGCAGGAGTGCCTGATCGCCACTGATCTGATAATGATGAATTATCCTGAGGATAGGTCATCAACACTAAAAGCCTGGACAACCCCTTTGCAGTTTTATGCACTGCCTAAAGCCCATTTAAGAAACTATAAAGCGCAAAAATAAAAAAAAATTTAATGTAGAACTTACAATAACGCACCTATGCTTACGAAGGTAATTTTCCAAGGTTTCCAACAGACAATTGGAGTCAATTAAAACAACTTCATCACGGCATTCCTGAGACATTACTTCCCAAATATCCATCCAGTTTCCCCTGCAAAAAGAAGGGAAAACAATTAAAACATTTTGCACATTTTAACCACTTTAAAACAGTCAGTTGTTCAACCACCTGACAAAGCCTAATTTTGCAAATCTGACACTTGCCTTTTTGTTTTCCGGCATAGAGTTCAGTCATCAGGGCTCTATGCTGGAAAAAAAAAAACTTCAGTTACAGATAATACAACCACATGCATCTGTTTGAATGGATCTGCTTGTATTAACCAACTATTTTTTAACATTGCCAAAACTGATCCGTTTAGAACTTCACTAAAAGTCAATGGAGGACAGATCAGTTTTCTATTGTGGCCGATTGTGCCAGAGAAAATGGATCCGTCCCCATTGACTTGCATTGGGGATCTTGACGTATCTGTTTTTCTTCGCATCCCAGGATGGAAAGAATACTGCAGCATGCTGCGTTTTTTTTCCTCGGTCCAAAAATAGTTATTCATTTACATTTCCCATATGTCTACTTAATGTTTGGATCATTTTGTAAATGACATTTTCTTTTTTTGGAACATTAGAGGGCTTAAAAGTTTAGAAGCAAATCTTGAAATTTTTCAGAATATTTCCAAAACCCACTTTTTAAGGACCAGTTGAGGTCTGAAATCACTTTGTAAGGCTTATATAATAGAAATCACCCATAAATGGCACCATTTTAGAAACTACACCCCTCAAAAGTTATTCACCCTCAAAAGGGTATTCAAAACTGATTTTACAAACTTTGTTAACCCTTTAGGTGTTTTACAAGAATTAATGGAAAATGGAGATGAAAATTTAAGAATTTCACATTTTTGGCAGATTTTCCATTTTAATCCATTTTTTCCAGTAACAAAGCAAGGGTTAACAGCCAAACAAAACTCAATATTTATTGCCCTGATTCTGTAGTTTACAGAAACACCACATATATGGTCGTAAACTGCTGTACAGGCACACGGCAGGGCGCAGAAGGAAAGGAAGGCCATATGGTTTTTGAAGGGTAGATAACACTGGGATAATTTTAAGCTGCCAAATCACATTTGAAGACCCCTGATGCACCCCTAGAGTAGAAACTCAAAAAAAAACAAAAAAAAAAAAACAACATTTTGGAAACTACGGGATCAGGTTGAAGTTTTGTTGATGCTATTTTAGGGTACATATGATTTTTGGTTGCTCTGTATTACACTTTTTGCGAGGCAAGGTAAAAAAAAAAAAAATTGCTGTTGTGTCACTTTTTATTTTTTACAACGCTCATCTGACAGGTTAGATCAAGAGCTATTTTTAGAGAGCAGGTTGTTACGGATGCGACAATACCAAATATTGGTTGTTTGTTTCAGTTTTACACAATAAAGCTTTTTTTTAAATGACTTTAGTTTCTCCATATTCTGAAAGCCATAGTTTTTTTTATTTTGTGGGCGACTTCGGTAGAAAGGCTCATTTTTTTCGGTATGAAATGACGTTTGATTGGTACTATTTTAGTGTGCATATGACTGATTGCTTGGCATTGACACTTTTTGTGAAAAATTGCCTTTTTGACACCGTTTCAATTTAAATTTTACGTGAGAGGTTAGGTCATGTGATATTTTTTTTTAGAGCAGGTCGTTTTGGACGTGGCGATACATAATATCTATACTTTTGGTTTTTTATTTATTTAAGTTTTACACAATAAAAGCATTTTTTAAACAATAAGGCTAGATTGGTAGTATTTTGGGGGGCATACACCTATCGGACAGGGTGGATCATGTGATATTTATAGAGCTGGTCGTTACAGACGCGGCGATAACCAATATGTGTGTATTTTTTCTCTCTCTTATTATAAAATTAGGGGAAAGTGGCATTTTTTTTCTTTAACTTTTTTTTTTAATTGAAAACATTTTCCTTTTTTTTTTTTTTTATTCAACAATTTCTGTCCCACTCTGGGACTTCATCTTTTGGAGGTCTTATCCCCTCTGCAATGCATTACAATACATCTGTATTGTAATGCATTACCAGTTCGTGTATTACACTGAATAATACACTAACAGGTTGCCTAGGAGACCCAGCCTGAGGCTTGATCTCCTGGGCACCCGTAGAAGGCAGGTCCCAATGCCGTGCAAGGCATTGGGCAGCCTCTGCACAGCATCAGGCTGCCTTGTCATGCCTCGGGTCCCTGCAACAAACTACTTCTACGTCGCGGTCAGCGCTGACTGTGGCATAGAAGGGGTTAATCCGCCGGCATTGCTATACACAGCGATGCCGGCGGATACAACAGGGGCCCGGCAACCAGGGACTGCCGGATCCCTGCATGCACGGCATTTTGTGTTAAGGGGTTAAACAATTATGCAAATAAAATATATTTTCTGATACTTATTCCCTAACTTAACCTCATCTGCATTACTATTGGGAGACAAACCCCCTAAAGTTCCTAAACTCACTAATGCCTCTTTTAAACTACTACAACAACACACCCTCATGGCAGCCCGTATTCATATTCAGGGGTGTGGAATGCTTATCGCCCGACGCCCGGGACATGCAGTTCCGGGTAAGTAGTTTGTACAGTAGTTTAGCCCTGTGCGGGCAAGTAGCAGGGACGAGTGGGTTGGGCAGTAATAGGAGCGGTCATATGCTAGCCGCGAGCTGACCGCTCCTACATCTATGTCAGCCTGCCCCTGCATCGTGCATATGACCCGTACATATTACTTCCTGCAGGCCGGCCCCCGCTCCTCCCGGCTCCTGTATTGAAGTCTCCGCCCACCTGCCAGCACAGGAGCACACAGTAAGTCAGCACACCGTCTCCAGAGACAAGATGGGAGAAGAGGAGTGAGACCCCACAGCCCCCTGTAGATTAGCGTTCCTCCCAGAGCCTGTCCACATCGCAGCTCCCGGCCTGACCTGCAAGCGCTGACTGGGGTCACATAGCATTATACTGATTTATGATGCTATGTAACCCTTACAGTTCTGGGATTTGTTGGATAACACTGACAGCATAATCCAATACATTCCAGAGCTGTAAGGGTTACAGAGCATCATAAATCAGTATAATGCTATGTGACCCCAGTCAATGCTTGCAGGTCAGGCTGGGAGCTCTGTTGACAGACTCTGGGAGGAACCTAGGAGCCAGGGTGTCAGAAATAAAGGTTGTGCTGTCTGTCTTCTGAGGCTCTGGTCCTGCCTGCAATCTGCACTGCACGTGGCACTTGATAAACTATAATGTCTTCTTGTTGCCCCCATACAGTATAACTTCTCCTTCGGGCTGCCCTAGTGCCCCATAGAGTATAACACCACCTTGGGGCTGCCCCCATACAGGATAACGTCTCTTTGGGGCTGCCCCGATACAGTATAACATCACCCTGTGGCCCCTGCCCCCATATAGCATAACATCACCCCGTGGCCCCTGCCCCCATACAGTATAACATCACCCTGTGGCCCCTGCCCCCATACAGTATAACATCACCCTGTGGCCCCTGCCCCCATACAGTATAACATCACCCTGTGGCCCCTGCCCCCATACAGTATAACATCACCCTGTGGCCCCTGCCCCCATACAGTATAACATCACCCTGTGGCCCCTGCCCCCATACAGTATATCACCACCCTGTGGCCCCCGCCCCCATACAGTATATCACCACCCTGTGGCCCCCGCCCCCATACAGTATAACATCACCCTGTGGCCCCCGTCCCCATACAGTATAACATCACCCTGTGGCCCCCGCCCTCATACAGTATAACAGCACCCTGTGGCCCCTACCCCCATACAGTATAACAGCACCCTGTGGCCCCTACCCCCATACAGTATAACGTCTCCTTGTGGCCCCCGCCCTCATACAGTATAACGCTAGTATAGGTTCAGGACAAGTAGATGGTCATGAGGGACAAGTATATCGAGCCCCCGCTTTAGTCCTTCGACAAGTATTTTTTTTTAAATTTCCACACCCCTGATATTGCACAACAGTTGAGAAAATCAACCCTCTGCCTCAAAGCAGTCATTAATAAGATAATGCTCTATAAAAAGCTTACAGCCATTCGTATGGATGCGATAATACATTTTGAAAAAATATGGTCTCCCTGGATATTCTACTATGCTGTTCCAGATTTACACTATTATGTTCAGCTGTGATTAGTGTTGAAATTATACAAAGTCACTGAGGAATATTTTTACTGTCTGAATGTATCTATCTGTATGTTTGACTATATTGGATTATTAGTAACTTTATTTTCCATTATATTCTGTTTATATTCCTTGTTTGTATTTCCCCTGTGAGGGGTGCATTGGCAGTATGTTGCCGACATTCATTGCTTTAAAACCTATTATTACAATTCTGCACTACACTACTTTCACAGTTTATTGCTCGGTCATACAACTTACCACCCAAATGAATTTTACCTCCTTTTCTTCTCACTAATAGAGCTTTCTTTTGGTGGTATTTGATTGCTGCTGAGATTTTTCGTTTTCTGATATCAAAAAAGACCGCAATTTTCTCAAAAAAAAAGTGTATTTTTAACTTTTTCTGGTAAAATTGTTCAAATATAATTTCTATACAAGTTTGTGTCAGAATTTATTGTGCTACATGTCTTTGATAAAAAAAAAATCCAATAAGTGTATATTTATTGGTTTGGGTAAAAGTTATAGCGTTTACAAACTATGGTACAAAAAGAGTGAATTTCCGCATTTTGAAGCAGCTCTGACTTTCTGAGCACCTGTCATGTTCTTCAGGTGCTAGAATGTCAGGACAGTATAAATACCCCCCAAATGACACCATTTTAGAAAGAAGACACCCCAAAGTATTCGCCGACGGGCATGGTGAGTTCAACCCAATACGCAGGTGCACGTTGCTATGGTGAAATACACATACAAACGTAAAAACAAAGGTGCAATGGCACACTGCAGCTAGAGCTCCGTCCTGCCACTATGCTGGATGTTAGATGAGGCATTAGTTTATATTTTGGCCAAATATAAGTGCACCTGCACTCCCTGGATTTTGTGTGGCTGATATGGCCCATAAAAGGTAAGAATTAATGTTAGGGACCACTCATAGAGGCAACCGTGACGTGGTGGGTGGCTTACATAATTTGGCCAAAATATAAACTAATGCCTCTTAGTTGACTCTTCTATGGATGACTCAAGTTATCCTTAATGAGTTCTATAGATATTATAAAGATATATACACCTCTAAGGGAACTTTCACACTTGCGTTATTCTTTTCCGGCATAGAGTTCCGTCAAAAGGGCTCTATGCCGGAAAAGAACTGATCAGGCATATCCCCATGCAATCTGAATGGACAGAAATCCGTTCAGTTTGCATCAGTTCAGTCACTGTCAGGCGTTTTGGCCGGACATAATACCGCAGCATGCTGCGGTATTATGTCCGTCCAAAACGCCTGATCAGTCGCCGGAGACTTGCATTAGTGCCGGATCTGGCATTGCAAAACAACTGAAGGACGGATCCGGAAAACTGTGAAAAAGACTGCAAGACGGATCAGTCCATCCGCATGAAAAGCGGAGAGACGGATCCGTTCTTGCAATGCATTTGTAGACGGATCTGCACCCGGATCAGTCTACAAATGCTGTCAGTTGTCACACTGAACGGCGGATCCGGCTGGCAGCTCCGACAACAGAACTGCCTGCCGGATCACACTAACGCTAGTGTGAAAGTACCCTAAATTGACAATGGACGCAAGTTGAATAAAATCCTATCTTGCCACCATACCTCCCCCACGCTGCCCTCGGAATACCAGATATCTAGATGAGCCCTTAGAACTAGCTTTTGGCTCTTTCCCCAATGTAAAAGCCCTGGGTTTTGATGGCTTACCATCTGAGTTTTTAAAGCGATACCATGAAACTCTTCTACCTAATCTGTTAGAGTCAGGCAATTTCCCCAACCGCAAAGCATCATTGAAGGTTTCTATGCGGGAAGCAGTAGTGGTGGTACTACCGAAGCCCGATAAAGAACCAGCTATGCCTATAGGCCCATCTCCCTGTTGTCAACTGATGTGAAAACATTAGCAAAAGTACTTGCCAACTGGTTAAACAAGGTTACTACCTCCCTCATACATGAAGACCAATCGGGCTTTATGCCCAACAAAAGTACTGACAAATCTCCAGAGACTTTTAATCTTCAGAGGACTGTAGATACTGGTGGCTGATGTAAAATATTATCCATAGACACTGCCAAGGCCTTTAACAGTGTGAAATAGGAGTAACTGTGGGAGATTTTGGGAGTCATGGGGTTTGGTCAAGGCTTTTTCATGGGTCAAATTGCTAAATAGTTCACCAGTAGCTAGGATTAGAGCCAGTGGGGGTCTGTTGGCACAATATACATTGCACAGGGTAACAAGGCCAGGATGCACATTATCCCCCCTCCTGTTTGCTATAGCCATTGAGACCCTGGCTCTCTTTCGCGTTCCTCTCTTGATTGGACTAAGTTTCTACTGGGCTCTCGGGAAGAGAGTTTCATTGAATGCTGACCACATGGTAATATATAGGGGATATAGAGCACTCCATATTCCCTATTAAATTCAGGAAATGGTTGGGGTTAATTAATTGGGACAAATCCGTACTTCTCCCTCTTTATCCCTTTCCGCCACAGGCTTGCACTGTAAAATATCAATTTTTGCAGATGACACTAAATTGTGTAAAGTAATTGACACAGAAGAGGACGGTATACTGCTACAGATGGATCTGGATAGATTGGAGGCATGGGCAGAGAAGTGGCAGATGAGGTTCAACACTGGAGTCGGGATGACAAATGTAAGGTTATGCACATGGGAAGGAATAATGCAAGTCACCTGTACATACTAAATGGTTAAACACTGCCTAATATGGAGATGGAAAAGGACCTAGGAATTTTAGCGAACAATCAAACTATGCTGAAAAAAAAACAGTGTCAGACAGCTGCTGCCAAGGCCAATAAGATAATTGGTTGCATCAAAAGGGGGCATAGATATCAGTGATGAGAACATAGTCCTACTACTTTACAAATCACTGGTCCACCCAGACCACACAGTGGAGTACTGTGTACAGTTCTTGTCTCCTGTGAACAAGACAGACATAGAAGCGCTAGAGAGGGTTCAGAGGAGGGCAACTAAAGTAATAACTGGAATGTGGGATCTACAATACCCTGAAAGGTTATCAAAATTAGGGTTATTCACTTTAGAAAAAAAAAAAGACGACTGAGGGGAGATCTAATAACTATGTATAAATATATCAGGGGTCAGTACAGAGATCTCTCCCATCATCTATTTATCCCTAGGACTGTGACAAGGTTTGTACACAAACATAGAAAAGGATTCTTTACAGTAAGAGCAGCGAGACTATGGAACTCTGCCTGAGGAGATGGTGATGGAGAGTACAGTAAAGGAATTCAAGAGGGGCCTGGATGTATTTCTGGAGTAGAATAATATTACAAGATATAGCTACTAGAGAGGGGTCGTTGATCCAGGGAGTTCTTCTAATTGTCTGGAGTCGGGAAGGAATTTTCTCCCCCTTGAGTGGGGAAAATTGGCTTCTACCTCACTGGGGGTTTTTTTGCCTCTCTGGATCAACTTGCAGGAAAAAGAAAGGTTAATACTTGGTGTAAGTTACGCCTATCAGTTAGCGGCCGATCTAACAATTAAAATGATGTTTATGCCTCAATTGCTTTAGGTTTTGCACAACTCCCCCATCTGGGTTCCGCAAAGAGCATTTTACGCTCTTTGAAGTGTATCAATCCGAAATGTAGGTTGCTGCTTTTTCCACACCAAAGAGGTAAAGAGGAGGGAGGTCTTTCTCTTCCCAACCCATGGCTCTATTTTATAGCCGGACAGCTGCAACACCTTAAGCGATGGGGGCAACAATCAGACCTGGGGCCCTCGGCCAGGATAGCTACCTTTCTTATGAAACAGAAGGTACCCATTACTATCGCAGAGCTGGGACAGCCACTATCGTGCTCTGGAGAAATCCTACAATCTCTCTGATAAATAAAGTCTGGTCTAAGTTTAAGGGAGTTGCTTGGACTTGAGGGATATTATGACACTATGCCCCCTTATGGCGTAATCCGAAGTTACCGGAATTGTTTAAACTAGAGGGTTTTTCCCCCATGGAACATAAGGGTATTCTCTTTCCTCATCAGATTCAAACAGTCAGGATTCTTAAACAGAATTCAGCCTCCCCAACACCGTATTTTATCAGTTCCTACAATTGCGACATACATATCAGGCACTATAGATAAATGGGAACTAAACCTTGGTAATCTCTCTCAAGAGCAATGGGACAATATTCTTGCCCTAATTCTTGGCCTAACACTTACTGAAGCTGAAAGAATGCCCCAGTTACTTCTAGTACATACGGCATATACAGCTCTTTTATTTCTGTATAAAAAAGGCCTTTCAGCCGAATCAAAACATCCCCGCTGAAGTGTGGAAGATGCCTCTTTGATGCATATGTTCTGGGAGTTCTCTGCGCTTGGAGCTTACTGGGAAGGGTTTTTGGGAATTATAACTCAGGCAACTCAAATACAATTACCATGTGACCCTAAGGTTTGCATACTAGGCCTCATAGACCCCCTGGGAAGCGATGACAAGGTGTCTTTAAGCATTCATAGAATGCTATTCCAAGCTAGAATTCGAATAGCCAAGCAGTGGATACCACATGCTCCACCTACTAAGCAGGAATTTGTGAACCAGATGAATTCCATACTTAGGTTTGTGAGAAGGCTATATATGAAAAGGAGATGCCTAGCTAAATTCACGTCCATATTGCAAGGATGGTTAACAGTACCAGGATTGGCGTCACAGGCACTCTTGAGAGACTACCCAAGGAGGAAACTTTCCACCTTAGTTTAATAGTTTAAGGTTTATGTCTGTTTATTGAGTCTTTTGTTTACAACCATGGTCATACCTGATATTCTTTTGCACTTACCCATGCAACGCAATACCAAAGTATGTCTCTACTGCTTTGATTTACCTTTTAATAAGTGGGTCATTGAGTTAGTCTCTCTGCAGGGGTGTTGGGGTGGGGTATGGTATTATGGAGGGATCTGTATAAATCGATATTACTACATATGACGCTTGTTTTATTTGACAATACAAAAAGGTTATTTTAAGCACTTCAAGACTGGGCCATTTGCCCCCTTCCTGACCAGAACTAATTCCGTGTCACTTTATGTGGTAACTTTGGAACGCTATTACTTATCCAAGCCATTCAGAGACTGTTTTCTCGTGAAAAATTGTACTTCATGTTAATGGTAAATCTGAGTCAATATGTTTTACCTTTATTTATAAAAAAAAAAAATCCAAAAGTTAACGAAAATTTGAAAAAATTAATTGTTTTCTAAATTTGAATCTTAACATTCCCGATATGTTTATGATGGCATCATTTTGTAAATGTCATTTTAATTTTTTTAAAGACGTTAAAGGCTTAGAAATTTAGAAAACATTCATAAATTTTTTATGAAAATTTACAAAACCCACTTTTTAAAAAGGACCAGTTCAGGTATGAAGTCACTTTGTGGGGCTTACACAGTGGAAACCCCCCATAAATGACACAGTCGATTGATTTTACAAGCTTTGTTAACCCTTTAGGTGTTCCACAAGAATTAAAGGGAGTCTTTCAACCCCATATGGCCATATACAGTGTTTACTCCGCCCAATAGCACAGATATAGATGAATGTAAGGGTACCTTTATCTTTTTCTTCATACTTGAAGTAGGTGTAAAAAAGAAGTTTAATCCTTATGTAAATGAGCTCTTGAAGGTGCCCAGGGGCGGCACTTACTGTATGGGAGCCCAGGCTGCGCTGCCTTTTTTAAACGTTTCCCCGCCCAGCCTGTGCTTAAACCCGCCCTCCTATTCGCTTATTTCAACTTACAGTCTGGCCGAGATCCTGCACCTGCGCACTGCCTCATCAGGCCGGGATCATTGCTTTAATTAATGCGCATGTGCCTGGCGAACACCCTCTTGCGGCTGGTTTCGCTCAGTTCGCCGGCGCATGCGCATTAATTAAAGCGATGCCTAGCCCACAATAGGCATCGCAGAGCGCATGCCCGGCCCGACAGTGCGCAAGCGTGGGACCTCAGACGGACTGTAGGTTGAAACAAGCGAATAGGAGGGCGGGTATAAGCCCCCCTAGCTTAAACACCCTTAACCACTTCAGCCCCCCTAGCTTAAACACCCTTAATGACCAGGCCACTTTTTACAATTCTGCACTACGCTAGTTTCACCGTTTATTGCTCCGTCATACAACTTACCACCCAAATGAATTTTACCTCCTTTTTTTCTCACTAATAGAGCTTTCATTTTTTCATTTGGTGGTATTTCATTGCTGCTGACATTTTTACTTTTTTTTGCTATCAAAAATGACCGAAAGTTTTGCAAACAAATGACATTTTTCACTTTCTGTGGTAAAAATTTTTTTTTTAAAAACTACATTTCTATATAAATTTTTCGCAAAATTTATTGTTCTACATGTCTTTGATAAAAAAAAAATCCAATAAGTGTATATTTATTGGTTTGGGTAAAAGTTATAGCGTTTACAAACTATGGTGCAAAAAAGTGAATTTCGGCATTTTGAAGCAGCTCTGACTTTCTGAGCACCTGTCATGTTCTTCAGGTGCTAGAATGTCAGGATAGTATAAATACCCCCCAAATGACACCATTTTAGAAAGAAGACACCCCAAAGTATTTGCAGAGGTGCATGGTGAGTTCATGTACGATTTAATTTTTTTTCACAAGTTAGCGGAAATGACACTTTGAGGGAAAAAAAAATTAATAATAAAGTTTCCATTTCTGCTAACTTCTGGCAAAAAAAAGAAAATCTCCCATTGACTCACTATGCCCCTCAGTGAATACCTTGGGGTGTCTACTTTCCGAAATGGGGTCATTTGTGGGGTGTGTTTACTGTTCTGGCATTTTGGGCGGGGCTAAATTGTGAGCAGCCATGTAAAGCTAAAGGTACTCGTTGGAATTTGGGCCTTTGCGCATCTTGGCTGCAAAAGTGTCACTCATGTGTATCGCCGTACTCAGGAGAAGTAGGGCAATGTGTTTTGGGGTGTATTTTTACATATACCCATGTTGGGTGAGAGAAATATCTCTGTAAATTGACAACTTTGTATAGAAAAATTTAAAAAGTTGTCGTTTACAGCGATATTTCTCACACACAGTATGGGTATATGTAAAAATACACCCCAAAACTCATTGCCCTACTTCTCCTGAGTACGGCGATACCACGTGTGCCACTTTTTTGCAGCCAAGATGCGCAAAGGGGCACTAAAACCAATGAGTACCTTTAGGATTTCACAGGGCATTTTTACACATTTGGATTCTCACGCTTTAGGGCCCCTAAAATGTGAGGGCAGTATAAATATCCCACATGTGACCCCATTTTGGAAATAAGACACCCCAAGGTATTCCATGAGGGGCATGTCGAGTTCACAGAAATTGATATTTTTTTATTTTTGTTTTTTACAAAGTCTCATATTCCACTAACTTGTGACAAAAAATAAAATTTTGCATGAACTCACCATACCCCTCACGGAATACCTTGGGGTGTCTTCTTTCTAAAATGGGGTCACGTGGGGTATTTATACTGCCATGGCATTTTAGGGGCCCTAAAGCGTGAGAAGAAGTCTGGAATCCAAATGCGTAAAAATGCCCTGTGAAATCCTAAAGGTACTCATTGGAATTGGGGCCCCATTGCGCACCCAGGCTGCAAAACAGTGTCACTCATGTGGTATCGCCGTCCTCAGAAGTAGGGCAATGTGTTTGGGGTGTATTTTTATATATACCCATACTGTGTGTGAGAAATATCTCTGTAAACAACAACTTTTTAATTTTTTATATACAAAGTTGACAATTTACAGAGATATTTCTCTCACCCAGCATGGGTATATGTAAAAATACACCCCAAAACACATTGCCCTACTTCTCCTGAGTACGGCAATACCACATGTATGACACTTTTTTGCAGCCTGGGTGCGCAAAGGGGCCCAAATTCCAACGAGTACCTTTAGGTTTTACATGGCTGCTCACAATTTAGCCCCGCCCAAAATGCCAGAACATTAAACACACCACAAATGACCCCATTTCGGAAAGTCACTGAGGGGCATAGTGAGTCCGTTTGAGATTTTTTTTTTTTTTTTTGCCAGAAGTTAGCAGAAATTGAAACTTTTTATTTATTTATTTATTTTCCTCAGAAAGTGTCATTTTCCGCTAACACTTTGGGGTGTCTTTCTAAAATGGTGTGATTTGGGGGGTATTTATACTATCCTGGCATTCTAGCACCTGAAGAAACATGACAGGTGCTCAGAAAGTCAGAGCTGCTTCAAAATGTGGAAATTCACTTTTTTGCACCATAGTTTGTAAACGCTATAACGTTTACCCAAACCAATAAATATACACTTATTGGATTTTTTTTATCAAAGACATGTAGAACAATAAATTTAGAGAAAAGTTTATATAGAAACAGAAAGTGAAAAATTTAATTTTTTTTGCAAAAATGTGGTTACATTTTTATTAATAGCAAAAAAAGTAAAAATGTCAGCAACAATGAAATACCACCAAATGAAAGCTCTATTAGTGAGAAGAAAAGGAGGTAAAATTCATTTGGGTGGTAAGTTGCATGACGGAGCAATAAACGGTGAAAGTAGTGTAGTGCAGAATTGTAAAAAGCGGCCTGGTCATTAAGGGGGTTTAAGCTGAGGTGGTTAAAGGAAAATGGAGATGAAATTTCTAAATTTCACTTTGACAGATTTTCAATTTTAATCCATTTTTTTCTTTAACACATCGAGAGTTAACAGCCAAAACAAAACTTGATATTTATTACTGATTCTGCAGTTTACAGAAACACCCCACATGTGGTCTAAAACTGATGTAATGGCACACGGCGCAGAAAAAAAAAAAGGAACACCATGTGGTTTTTGAAAGGCAGATTTTGCAGAACTGGTTTAGATCATGTGCTATTTTTATAAAGCAGGTTGTTACGGACGCAATGATATTAAATATGTACTTTGTTTGTTTCAGTTTTACATAATAAAGTATTTTTTTTTTAAAATAAATTATGTTTTTGTGTCTCTATTTTCTGAACGACATTTTTTTATTTTTCTGCCAATCATCTTGTGCATGGGCTTGTTTTTTTTTTGTTTTTTTTTTTGCAGGAAGAGTTCATTTTTTTTATTGGTACCATTTTTGGGTACATATGATTTTTTTGACCATTCATTATTACATTTTATGGGGCAAGGTGACCAAAAAAAATTGGTTTTAGCAGTTTTTATTTATTTATTTTTACAGCGTTCGCCTGAGGGGTTAAGTCATGTGACATTTTTAAAGAGCAGGGCGTTACGGATGTGGCAATACCCAATATGTATACTTTTTATTATTTAATAAAGTTTTACACAATAATAGCATTTTTTAAACCAAAAAATTATGTTTTAATGTTTCCATGTTCAGAGAGCTATAGTTTTTTATTTTTTGAGCGATTTTTTTATGTAGGGGCTCATTTTTTTGCGGAATTTGGTGACTTTTATTGGTACCATTTTGTGGGACATACGCCTTTTGATCACTTGGTGTTGCACTTTTTGTTATGTAAGGTGACAAAAATGGCTTTTTTTTTTTTTTACACAGTTTTTATTTTTTATGGTGTTTATCGGACGGGGTTGGATCATGTGATACATTTATAGAGCCGGCCGTCACAGATGCGGCAATATCAAATAGGTTTTTTTAAGTACTTAATTGGGGAATTTTTACATTTTTTATAAAACACTCGATTTTTTTATTTTTTTATTTTTCACTTTGCATCCCCCAGAGGTCATACAAGACCTCTGGGGGACATTTAACTTCCCTTTTTTTCCACTACTGATTTCTCCTGTAACTGGGGTTGACATAGTAGCCCCAGTTACAGAACAAATACACCCCCCAGAGAGGCTGTACAGCAGAGTACAACGCTGTACAGCCTCAGTGCAGAGCTGATCGAGGTCTGTGGAAGACCCGACAGCTCCTGCACTCTCCCGGCGGTCACATGACCACTGGGCCGGGTCAGGAAGCACTATGTATACACAGCGCTCGCTGAGCACTTCGTATACAGCGATCTAGAATGCAGGGACACCTGGGAATTGTCCCTGCTTTTCCTCTGGGTTGCCCTGCTGTCACTGACAGCGGACCCCCCGCTCGGCAGCTGCACAATTAGCGTGCAGCTGCCATCTCAAAATGGACCTTTTAGAACGTCCATTTAGAGATAAACAACCGCCCATAGGACGTTTATATCCTATGGGCGGTTGGAAAGTGGTTAATAAAAAGTCTACCAGATTTAAAAAAAACATTTAAAAAAACAAAAAATAAGGCAGGGGAATTTTCAGGTAGGCTGTGGCGTTAGAATATAGGATGCCAATTGCTTTACGAAAGGAGCCTCCAAATCCCATTTTTTGGAGTACCATTTGTAAGTATGACCATGATGAGCTATCAAATGCTTTTTCTATGTCCAATGCAAAGACTGATATAAGGTAACATTGGATCTATGCATTGTGTGAATCGCGTTCAAATCTACCTTATTTTTCGCCCTATAAGATGCACCGGCCCATAAGACACACCTAGGTTTTTGAGGAGGAAAATAAGAAAAAAAAAAATATTTTGAACCAAAAAGTGTGCCTAATGGTGTTATATGGGATCTGTGGCTGGCACTGTTATGGGGGACTGTGGCTGGCACTGTTATGGGGTACTGTGGCTGGCACTGTTATGGGGGGGGGATCTGTTGATTACACATAAATAGCATGTCATCCACAGATCCCCCATAACAGTGTCATGCCATCCACAGTCCCCATACCATGCCACTTACAAATCCCCATAATAGTGCCATCCACAGAATGACCCCCAATAGGGAGGAGGGGCCGGCATTTAGCGCTGTAATTACAGCGGGCCCGGTGCAGTCACTGTATCCCAATACACTGGGACCGCTCACTGTAGGAAACCTAACTGTAGGGAATGCTGTAGGCTGATTAAGTTAACAGTTGTCTTTTATCCAGGCTTTACTTACTGTACTACTTTTTTTTTAAACTCGTTTTATTGAAGTATAAAGATGCCAATGATACAGAGCATGACATATAATCCAAAGAGATGAATCAAAGCACATTGTAATGAGATAAGCGGCAAAAGTACAAACATAACACGGTACATGTCATAATCGGTGTCCTGTCACGAACCCAGCTTGGGTGACAGTGTATTAAATATACATTTCCTAGACAGTAGCGAGCACAAGATACATATACATATAGCCTGATTCACATCCAAATCTCTGCTTACTTTATCAGGCACCATCAGTACTCAAGGTATACACATGCATATCATTAAGCAGATATTGTGGCAGTGGATTCACACCACCCACCTCATATTTTATCAAATTTCTGTGGACATCCTCTGTGTATGTAAACCACCTTTTCCATCGGCAAAACTTGATTCACTATCAATTTCCATTGATTCAAAGACGGCATTCTGTCAGCCATCCATCTGAGTGCAATCGCTTTTCGAGCCAGAAACAATGCTTCCTCTAAAAATATTCTATGATGATGGGTCCACTGCTCATCATCTACGACACCCAACACACACATTTTAGGGCAGAGGGGGACCGTTCCTGGCACCAGATCTGACAAGAAGGTCGTCACCTCTGACCAAAATTTTTGAATACAGCTACTTTCCCATATCATGTGCCAAAAATTCGCATTGGCTCGATGGCATCTGATGCAATCACTATTCTCCCCATCCGAAACAGTCTGGTGGGGGTAAGATAACTCCTATGAAGAATATGGAGTTGCACCAGTCTATTATTAGCAGAAGGGGAGACTCTAGTATGCGCCGCCAGAGCTTCGTTCCATTCCGGTTCTGTTAGTGTAGGGATACTTTCCTTCCATCTATCCTCTGCTATCAATGGAAGTCATTGTAATATTTATGAGATGTGTATAGGTGGTAGAGACAAGACCTTGAGGGCCCTGTGTGTTTAGCACTCCGATTAATAGATAGTTAGATATTTTCCTGATGCTGCCCCTAAACTGTGCAGAAAGGGCATGCCTAATCTGGAGGAATCTATAGAACATGGATCTTGGGATATTACATTTATCCTGGAGTTGTGAAAAGGATCTCAAAGCTCCCCCCTCGTACATGTCTCCCAGTGTCCAGACCCCATGCTCCTTCCATTCCATCTCCCCTTCTAATCGGTCAAGGTGTGGGAACATGGGATTCTTCCATAAGGGGATGAGATCAGCCAGATCCTTATAGGAATTAAGTTTAGCTGCCTCCCATACCTGATGAGCTAATCTATGCAACAAAATAGCTCTCCCCGAGAACAGACCCACATTCTCGAGCACTGGCCACAAGGACTGCAACTGAAGGTAGTACTGCAAGTAAAACTCAGCATTGGGGAGGGGGTCCGACTGCACCCAGGAGGATAAGTAACGTAGCTGTCCCGCCATAAAGTAGAGAAACAGGTCCGGGAGCGCCGCCCCTCCATGTAATTTGGGCCTTTGCAGAGTCCGGAGTGCCAACTTCCTTCTCGCTTTCCCCCAAATAAACGCTGACATCATGGAATGAAGGCGTGTAAAGAATCTTTTAGGAATTGTCGTGCTAGCGTGTTCCAATATATATAGAGCTTTGGGCAGGAGGACCATTTTAATTAGGTTTAAACGCCCCATAATGGAGATAGGGAGAGACTACCACGCCGTAAATTTACTAGCAAAAATAGAGGTCAGAGGCTCGGTATTCAGAACATACGCTAAACGGGGGTCCCTGGTAATCACAATTCCCAAATATTTAAATCTATCCACGACAGGGAGATTACAGTACAATGTAGGCCACCCTGCTGGTTTAAGGGGCATTAAAGCGGACTTGGACCAATTAATGCTTAGCCCTGAGAATGTGCCAAACTTCTCTATCATTTCGATCGCCCTAGGGAGTGAGACGTCTGCCTTATCCATAAAAAGAATCAGATCATTGGCATAAAGTCCGATTCTGTCTTCCCGTCCACCCAGGGAGATCCCACTATATATCCCATCCTGCCTCAGTCTAAGCGCCAGGTGCTCAATTGCGACTGCAAACAGGAGGGGAGACAAAGGGCAACCCTGCCTAGTTCCTCTGCCAAGATTGAACCGATCTGAGTGCGAGCCATTCACTAGAACACTCGCCGTAGGTCGTTTATAAAGCAATCTGATCCAATTTATAAACACCGATCCAATTTATAAACACCGGCCCAAATCCAAAGCAGCCCAGCGTCTCAATTAAATAGGGCCACTCCACAGAGTCAAAGGCTTTGGCCGTGTCTAAAGAGGCCAAAACCCATGACTCGTCCATAGCTCCCCCTACCTGCGTGATTACCTGCGCCCTTCTAATATTAGTCGAAGTAGATCTTCCCGGTATGAAACCGGACTGGTCCGGATGTACAATAGATGCTATGACTTTATTTAATCTATTAGCCAATATTTTTGTAAGAATCTTATAGTCAAGGTTCAACAAGGATATGGGCCTATAAGACCCACAATCCAAGGGATCTTTGTCTGGTTTCAAGATCACCACTATAGTGGCGTCGTAAAATGAGTCAGGCAACTTTTGTTGTACTATCGCTGAATGTAGCATTATTTCCATTCTGGGGGCCATAATGTCCATATATCTAGTATACACCTCAATCGGTATTCCGTCGGGTCCGGGCGCTTTCCCTGGGGCAAGTCCTTTCATAGCTTGTTGTATCTCATCCAGTGTTAAGTCACTATCTAGCATCTCCCTATCCTCATCGGTTAATCGGGGATATTGAACCTCCTGCAAGTAGGTACTTAGTTCCTGTGTAGAGTAGTGTATAACCGAGAGATATAGATCCTTATAAAAGTTCTGGAATGTATCCAGTATATCAGCTAATCTCTCTAGTGTTACTCCGTCTTCCCCACGGATCCGCTACTTACTGTAGTACTTTAACTTTCCGGCAGGCAGAAGGCAGGAGGCTGGGCAGGCGGCCCGGCACCGACAACGTTACTCACTAGGTAACGCGCCGGCTCCGCCCATTTTATTAATGAAGAAGGCGAAGCAGGCGCAGTACGTAGTAAGTTACGTTGTCAGGGCCCGCCTGCCAGCTCAGCCTCCTGCCTTCCGGAAAATAAATACAGTAAGTATAGCCTGGATAAAAGACTACTGTTAACTGAATCAGCCTACAGCATTCCCTACAGTTAGGTTTCCTACAGTGAGCGGGCCCGATGTATCAGGATACAGTGACTGCAGCGGGCCCACAGTAATTACAGAGCTAAACGCCGGCCCCTCCTCCCTGCCCGCTGATACACCTGTATACAAACTGCAGCATTCGCCCCATAAGACGCACTGCCTTTTCCCCCCACACTTTTGGGAGGGGGGGGGGGGGAGTGCGCCTTATAGGGCGAAAAATACGGTATATTTAAAAGGAAAATCGGACAGTAATTTGTAACTAAGGTAGCATCTTTGCCAGGTTTGGGAATTGGGGTGATTAATGCTATGAGATAGTCTGGGTTGACCTTATGTCCCTGCATGATGTGTTTGTATAGTTTGAGGAGATGAGGCGCAAGTGAATGCATAAATTTCTTATAGTATTTGGCAGTCAGTCCATCTGGTCCTTGAGCTTTGCCCTGTTTGAGACATTTTATAGCTTATTCTCTCTTCCTGTGTATTATCAGCATTCAATTGGTCATGTGCATCTCTCTATAGTTAAAAATTCATCTAAGAAATAATGGGTAATTGAGTCGGGGCGCATTACTTGAGTTTTATACAAGTTATGATAATATTTGAAGAGAAATATATCTTAGAGTTGGAGGAGGTGTGTCCCGGCCGAATTTGAATTTTGTGAACCATGTTTAGCGTTAGTTTATGTGCTAATAGTTGGTCGGCCAATTGAAAATGTGGCTCGTGTACATGCCATGGCTCTTTCGAATGAGCTTTCAGATTCAAAGTAGGGGGAACACCCTTTTCCCTATAAGTAATAGCAATAGACATTTTAATCCAAAAGGGAGAATTTTTTTTATTTTTTTTTAAGCCCCCTGACCATTGTTCTGCCCTGCATAATGAGTTAGGAGATCCAAGTTATTATTTTTTTTTACTCGTTTTATTAAAACAATTAAACAATACAAATTATGGGAAAAAAAATGAGGTAGTACAAAAGTGGTGTAGAGTTTCATTGCATAGTACATACACAGTGTAAAGGTATACTGAATAGCGTGGTAATGCTTAATCATAGTCACAAGAAATATAAGTAGAGAAGGACATCAAAAATTATTGTGCTCATACATCTGAATGTGTAGGCGATAATGCAGCACTTAAATAATGTACTGGTTATTGTGTATGTGGAGATAAACACCACAACCCCAAAACTTCATCAAATTTAGGTTCACAGTTCCTATGTTCGTAGACAATATATTCATATGCAATTATGACATTTATCAATGTCTTCCATTGAGTATTTAATGGGCTTCTCTTTCCCATCCACTGTAAGGCGATTGCTTTTCTTGCGAGAAAACAACATTGCCCAACGGTAATCGTTTTTTTTTTTTATACCTATGACTGCATCCTATGTGACTTGGGACTTCCCATCAGGACAGGAAACCTGAGAAGATAAAAATGGATACACCCCCACCAAACACCAGTGGAAGAAATAAATTGTTCTCCGGAGAGAAGTGAAAAGGATACAAAGTTTTTTTTTTTTTCTATATTACTTTATATAGACATAGCAAATGCCTATATAAAAATATTTTTAAAAATCTTGGGAGGGAAATATGCAAGATTAGACTATAAGTATAACTTGGGGGGGAGGGGGGACAACCACAGCCTGAAGAACCTTCTCCCGAAATGAGGCATCAGAATGGAGCTGAAGCCTATAATGTTTAAGAAAGGTATGGGGAGAGCTCCAGGTAGCCGCTCTACAAATCTGAGCCAAAGACACATCAGCTCTTTTAGCTCAAGAGGTGGAAACTGAGCCCCAAAACCTGAAGGAGGGGAAAGACCTAAGCGGATGTAAGCTTTAATTATGGCCTTCTTCACCCATCTTGCAATGACCCCTGAGGAAGCTTTTTTTCCCCTTATTTCTGCCTAAAAACTGAACAAGGAGGTTTTCGTCTGTTCTCCAAGGAGCCGTAACATCTAGGTAGACTAACAAGCATCTTTTAACATCTAAGCAATGAAACCTTTTTTCCCAACTGTTGGAGGGGTTAGGAAAAAGGAAGGTCCTGGCTCCAGTCAAAATCAGAGACAACCTTGGGAATGAAGGAAGGCAGGGGCCTGATTACCACTTGATTGTCTTGGATGACAGTATAAGGTGGATATGCAGAAAAGGCCTGGATCTCAGATATCCTCCTAGCCGAGGTAATGGTCAGAAGAAAAGCCATTTTAATGGACAGAATATCAATCGGGATCTCCAATAAGGGTTCAAAGGGCTTATCAATTAGAGCTGTCAAGACTTTGTTCAGGTCCCAAGGAGGGGAAAGAGGTCTTACAGAAGGACGGATTCTGGCAGCAGCAGAAAGAAAACATTTGACCCAGGGATGACCTGCTAACTGGTAGTCAAAAAAGTAACTCAAGGCTGCCACCTGAACTTTTAAGGTGGATACCTTGAGCCCCTTGACTAAACCTGCCTGTAAGAAGTCTAAAATTTTAGGAATTTCTGGAGGGCTGAATGGATCAGGACTGCTTCTCAGGATCTCCCATCCGGAGGACAGGAAACCTGAACTGGTGTTTGGTGGGGGTGTGTCCATTTTTATCTTCTCAGGTTTCCTGTCCTGATGGGAGGTCCTGAGTCGCATAGGGTGCCGTCATGGGTGAGGGGAAACAATGATTCTCGCAAGAATATTCTGATATGAGTATATATGACGTCATCTAAAAGATACCAAACAAACATATTTTGGAGTGAACAACAATCGGTAGATTAGTCAGCTCAGACAGAAATTGGATGACCTCTGTCTAGAATGTTCTAATGTGGGGACAAGTCCACAAGTGCCAAAAATCTGCACCATCTCTGGCACAGTGATGACACCTGGTATGAGGCAATCTACCCATTTTGTGTAGTGTAACTGGTGAGAGGTACCTCTGATGTATAATACACAATTGCACAAATCTGTTATTAATCGCCAGAGACACATACATAGGAGATACTAGTATTTCAAAGATGTCTTCCTCTGACAGATCAGGAATCACAGTTTTACACCTATCCAACACAGGCAATTGTGTTAATTGTATTCGAATATTGATCAGGTGGGTGTATATAGTAGAGATGCCGCCAGCTCCCCAATATTGGGAGTCAGGGAAGGCCGACCAAGTGGGAAACATAGGGTTATCCCAAAGTGTTAGGTCACTTATCAGATCGTTAAAGTTGTGTATTTTCTTTGCGGCTGACCAGGCCTGAATGGCAGTACTATGAATAGGAAGCAGTTTTCGTGGGAACAGCTGAGGTTTTTCCAGTACTGGCCACAAAGCTCTTATGTTTAAATATAGCGGCCAGGTGGGCCTCCGAGTTTGGCATCTGGACAGATGGTAGTAGCCAGCTCCTCAGGTATCGCAATTGGCAAACTAAATAGTAAAAATAGAAGTCTGGTAGGGACATACCAAGATTAGATCTGGGTCGACATAGGGTGGAAAGGGAGAGTTAAGGCCGTGTACAGTTGTGTTCAAAATTATTCAACCCCCAATGCTGTAAAGGGTTTTAGGGAATTTAGTGTACATTGGTAATTGTGTTCAGAATGAAATCTTATAAGGACTTTTTAAAGAACCAAATGCAACTAAAATGACATCAATTGTTTTTGTAATACAGTATTAAATGTTTTTTTTGTGATTTCTTCTTTGACAATTATTCAACCCCTTAAAGACTATCACTCTTAAGAACAGAGGTTCATTCAAGTGTTTTCGATCAGGTATTGAAAACACCTGTGGATGTCAAGGAGAAGCAATCAAGCATAATAAGCACCAATTAGGCAGATTTAAAATGACTGTGATACTCAGCTCCTTCTAGACATTTACTGGTGTGTTTACAAACATGGTGAAGTCAAGAGAATGGTCCAGGAAGACAAGAGAAGAGGTGATTTCTCTTCACAGGAAGGGCAATGGCTATAAGAAGATTGCAAAGATGTTAAACATACCAAGAGACACCATAGGAAGCATCATTTGCAAATTCAAGGCAAAGGGCACTGTTGAAACGCTACCTGGTCGTGGCAGAAAGAAGATGCTGACTTTGACTGCTGTGCGCTACCTGAAGCGCAAAGTGGAGAAAAGTCCCCGTGTGACTGCTGAGAAACTGAAAAAAGATTTGTCAGATGCGGGTACTGAAGTTCCAGCTCAGATAATAAGGCGCACACTGCGTAATGAAGGCCTCCATGCCAGAACTCCCAGGCGCACCACCTTGCTGTCTCCAAAGAATAAGAGTCGACTGCAGTATGCCAAAAGTCATGTGGACAAACCAGAAAAGTTTTGGGATCGTGTTCTGTGGACTGATGAAACAAAATTAGAACTGTTTGGGCCCATGGATCAATGCTATGTACAGGTACAGGGAAGCTTCAGCGTGTGCAAGGTACCATGAATTCTCTTCAGTACCAGGAGATATTGGATGAAAATGTGATGCAGTCCGTCACAAACCTGAGGCTTGGGAGACGTTGGACCTTTCAGCAGGACAATGATCCCAAGCATACCTCCAAGTCCACTAGAGCATGGTTGCAGATTAAAGGCTGGAACATTTTGAAGTGGCCATTGCAGTCACCAGACTTAAATCCGATTGAGAACCTCTGGTGGGACTTAAAGAAAGCAGTTGCAGCGCACAAGCCTAAGAATGTGCCTGAACTGGAGCCTTTTGCCCATGAAGAATGGGCGAAGGTACCCGTAGATCGCTGCAAGACACTTGTGTCAAGCTATGCTTCACGTTTAAAAGCTGTTATAACTGGAAAAGGATGTTGTACTAAGTACTAAGATTGAATGTCACTTGGGGGTTGAATAAAACTGATAATGATGTGAGCACAGAAAAGACATTTGTGGTTATTTCATTATAAATGTTATGTTATATTTGTCTGACTTACAAGTGCCTCTTTGATTTAATTGTAAACAAGATGACTGAAATGATCAAAATCAATGTCAAACTGGCCAAAACACTCAATTTCAGTGGGGGTTGAATAATTTTGAACACAACTGTAGATCCCCATATAAAAGGGTAACATTAGAGAATTTAGTTGTTGAAAAAAGCTCTTCGGTATAATGTAGGGGGAATGTTCCAGTAGATATATGCATTTATGAAGCACCATCATTTTAATCAGGTTTATGCGACCTGCTACAGATAGGGGGAGTATTCCCCAAATTCGGAACTTATCCTTACAGTAATTTAGAAGAGGTTGTACATTCATAGAATGGAAGGTGTCTGGATTCTTGGATATGACAATTCCTAGGTATTTAAAATACTCAACTGTGGGCAGCTTCTGTATAGTTTTTTATAGTCTTTACCATATAGTGGGAAAAAAGGAGGATTTCGACCAGTTTATGCATAATCCTGAGTAACGCCCAAAATCATTAATGAGCATCATTGGCTCGTGGTAATTTAACTTTTACATTTGACAAACAGTACCATGTCATCAGCATAGAGTCTGATCCCATCTTCCCTATCCCCTATGACTATGCCCTGGTATATACGGTCCTGTCTTAGGCTAATAGCAAGGGGTTCAATGGCCAAGACAAACAATAAGGGAGATAATGGGCAACCCTATCGGGTCCCCTTCCCCAGGTTGAAATATGAAATATAAAGAGAAACCATTAATTGACACATTAGATTTAGGATATCTGTATAAAATGGAAACCCATTTGATAAACTGGTCCAAAACCAAATCACTTAAGGGCATTCAGCAAGTAAGGCAATTCAACTGAGTCGAACGCTTTAGCTGCATTGAGGGACGCCATAGCCCACCGCTGGTGTTGTCTAAGACTCATCTGTGCGAGTACCTGCACCCGCCTAATGTTTTCAGCCGTGGATTTACCCGGCATGAATCCAGATTGGTCCGCATGTATATAAGGCCTCATGCACACGACCGTTGTTGTGGTCCGCGTCCGAGCTACATATTTTGCGGCTCAGGCGCGGACCCATTTACTTCAATGGGGCTACAAAAGATGCGGACAGCACTCCATATGCTGCCCGCATCCGTTGCTCCGTTCCGTGGCCCCGCTAAAAAAAAATAAAAAATAGAGCAATAGAGCATGTCCTATTCTTGTCCGTTTTGCGGACAAGAATAGGCATTTCTACAATGGGCCGCGTTCCATTCCGCAAATTGCTAATATCTTGCCTAAAATTTTGTAATCAAGATTAAGTAGAGAGATCAGGCGGTATGAGCCTCAGTCCTAGGGTTGGGCGATATCAAAAATATTGCCACGATAACGATATTAAGAAATTTATCGCGATAACGATATATATCACGATAAATGCCCATTTAGAAGAAAAAAACACTTGGAGACGTTATACTGTATGGGGGCAGCGCAAGGAGACGTTATACTGTATGGGGGCAGCGCAAGGAGACGTTATACTGTATGGGGGCAGCGCAAGGAGACGTTATACTGTATGGGGTCAGCGCAAGGAGACGTTATACTGTATGGGGTCAGCGCAAGGAGACGTTATACTGTATGGGGGCAGCCACAAGGAGACGTTATACTGTATGGGGTCAGCGCAAGGAGACGTTATACTGTATGGGGTCAGCGCAAGGAGACGTTATACTGTATGGGGTCAGCGCAAGGAGACGTTATACTGTATGGGGTCAGCGCAAGGAGACGTTATACTGTATGGGGTCAGCGCAAGGAGACGTTATACTGTATGGGGGCAGCGCAAGGAGACGTTATACTGTATGGGGGCAGCGCAAGGAGACGTTATACTGTAAGGGGCACAGGGGCAGCCGCAAGGAGACGTTATACTGTATGATGCACTGTTATGGGGGGGCACTGTGGCTGACGCACTGTTATGGGGGGGGCACTGTGGCTGACGCACTGTTATGGGGGCACTGTGGCTGACGCACTGTTATGGGGGGCACTGTGGCTGACGCACTGTTATGGGGGGCACTGTGGCTGACGCACTGTTATGGGGGGGGCACTGTGGCTGACGCACTGTTATGGGGGGACACTGTGGCTGACGCACTGTTATGGGGGGGCACTGTGGCTGACGCACTGTTATGGGGGGGCACTGTGGCTGACGCACTGTTATGGGAGGGCACTGTGGCTGACGCACTGTTATGGGAGGGCACTGTGGCTGACGCACTGTTATGGGAGGGCACTGTGGCTGACGCACTGTTATGGGGGGGCACTGTGGCTGACGCAATGTTATGGGGGGGCACTGTGGCTGACGCACTGTTATGGGGGGGCACTGTGGCTGACGCACTGTTATGGGGGGGCACTGTGGCTGACACATATATAGCATCTTATATATAACAATGTCAGCCACAGTGCCCCCAACACTGTAATCTCTTTAGAAGTAGCCCGACCTGATTAACTATTGTTGCGCAGGCTCCCGGGCAGCTCTCTGTTCCTCCATGTGCAGTCTGCTCCTTCATTCATAAAGTGGGCGGAGCATGGAGGAACAGAGATTAACTACATAAATACTGGATAAGAGCTGCGGGGGCGGTGCAGTGTTACTCTGCAGTAATACACCGCCCCCGCAGCTCTGATCCAGCATTTATGTAGTTAATCTCTGTTCCTCCATGCTCCGCCCACTTTATGAATGAAGGGGCAGACGGCGCATGGAGGAGCAGAGAGCTGCCGGGAGCCTGCACCACAATAGTTATTAAGGTCCTGCTACTTCTAAAGAGATTAACTACATAAATACTGGATAAGAGCTGCGGGGCCGGTGCAGTGTTACTCTGCAGTAATACACCGGCCCCGCAGCTCTGATCCAGTATTTATGTAGTTAATCTCTGTAGAAGTAGTCGGACCTTAATAACTATTGTGGCGCAGGCTCCCGGGCAGCTCTCTGCTCCTCCATGCTCCGCCCACTTTATGAATGAAGGGGCAGACGGCGCATGGAGGAACAGAGCGCTGCCCGGGAGCCTGCGTCACAATAGTTATTAAGGTCGGGCTACTTACTACATGCGACCGCTCCTATGACGTCATTAAATACCGCGGTTATTAGGAAACTGTGATATCGCCATATCGCAGTTTCTTAATACCGCGGTATATCACAGCCACCGGTATATTGCCCAACCCTACTCAGTCCAGTGGATTCTTGTCAGGTTTAAGAATAACCACAATTGTGGCATCATACAGGGATGGAGGTAGTGTGCAAGTGGAAAAGGCTGCTGTATAAATCCACATTATAACATATAATGTGCAGTTAATATATGCCGATACAAAGATAAATCTACCCTCTGGGTCAATAACAAAATTATCCACCTCCCATCTCACCGATTTATGAATCATAAGGGAGACACCTCTAGAATAGGAAGTGTGACATGAATGTCATGCCCACTGAACCCATGGATTCTGCAATCTATTGGTGTGGTCAGGAGTAAGGTGGGTTTACTGAAGGCAAAGAATATGGGAGTTAAATCTTCTAATCCCTGAGAATACCACCAATCTTTTCCTCGGGCTGCCCAAACCAATAACATTCTAGGAAAGCACTCTTAGATCAGCCATTTGATATCCCTGTTATGGTTGTGTGAGGATGGGGCATAGCTATAGAAAGAAGGGTAAATGGATAGCTCCAGAGCTCAACACTCTCACTGGGATTGTGGCTTATACTAGCGGGTTTTAGGCCATAATAAACAGCTAACATTGTTTTCATCTAAACGTACAGCAAGTATTTACTCTAAGCACCCTCAACACCCCTTTATAGGTACATAATATGAGTATGGTTAGTGCATGAAGGAGGGGAAAAAAAAAAAAATGTATATACACACACACACACACACATATTAAGATAAAAAGCAACAGAAAACAAATGTACAGTTATCAAAATCTGCATATGGCTAGTGATGCATTGTTTATGGCTTTCATAACGGGGAGTGGTAATGACTTAGTCACTTGCACTAACTTTGCTATGGGAGGAATGGTGTAGACTTATATCTCAACTAAACATAAGGATTAAAACGGTCATGTTTAAAGTGAGGATTGCATATCAATATTAAATAACATCAGGCAAATTTAGAGGGGGGAGGGAGGAAGGATTTAGAGAAGGGACGTACGGTAGGATGGAAGGAGGAAAGGGGAGAAAGGAGAAATAAATATATCTGGTCATGGTTAACAGATTTGAAGAAGGCTTATAGCAGCATCAGGAGGGGGTGGGGGGTGGCCATCTGGAGGAGGAGGTGGGCCCTCTCAATAGCAAAAGCTGAGGAAAATTTTGCCTCTGGAAAAAGTGTCCATTAGCAACTGGAGCATAAATTCACATGGGTTAGAGCAGCGGTGGGCAAACTTTTTGACTCGTGGACCACAACAAGTTTATATATAGGACCCGGGGGCCGGACCAAGAGTAGATGGATGGATCACGGGCACTAGTCAGAAGGCCTCATCAGATTACTGGGAATGGCACTGTTATTTGGGGGGGAAGGGGGGGAGAGGTCGGTGGAAAGGGCAATGCGGGGATGGCACCGTTATGGGGGCATCTGGGTGTCATCCACAGATATCCCCCATAACAGTGTGTGTACGCGAAATCGCGTTGGTGCCCGGTGCAGTCAATGTATTCTAATACACCGGGCCCCGCACACACAAGTACTGGTATTCATAAGTAAACTGGAGGCAAGGAAGGGAATCGCTAACCACGTATCCTACTCACTATTTTACGCCCATACTTGCAGGCAGGCTGGCCAGTCACTCACGTCCTTGCGTCACGTGCTGCGCCTTCTTCAGCGCTGCAAGGGCGCGAGTCACTGGCCAGCCTGCCTGCAAGTAATGGCATTCAATAGTGAGTAGGATACGTAGATAACGATTCCATTCCTTGCCGCAGTCGCATGAGCAGCTCTGCGGGCCGAATAAAAGAGGTCTGCAGGGCCATATAGAGCCTGAACTCTCTTTTTATGATCCAGCCTACCCTTCCATTGGTTACGAAAGAACCAGTGTTAGTGGAAAAACCTAGACTCTGATGGGAAACCTTTCTTTCAGATGATTTATCTAAAATATCATCAAGTACTGATCCAAAGAGCCTGTCACCTTCACAGGAAATACTACATAGCTTGCTCTTAGAAGTACTGTCCCCTGACCATGACCTCAACCAAATAGATGTTCTGTCAGAATTAGAAAGGGACGCAGATCTGTCAGAGTTTAACTAAATACGCCGAAGCATCTGAATTTGTAGTCCGTTTTAGAACTGGCAGGGAGGATAATATATCCTCTCTGGGTGTTCCCGAAATAAATGTTCCTCTAGTTGAGATAACCACAAGGAAAGGGTCCTGGCAGTGTATCTGGCTGCAATGCTGGGTCTCAACATGGAGGTGCAGGTCTCCCAAAATCTTTTAACCTTCTCCCGACCGCAGGATTGAGTCCTGGCGGCGGTCGGTCTGTTCCTCCTGGACACGTCCTCTCGCAAGATGCGAGAAGACGCGCTCCTGTGTCCGGTAAAATGCAAGTGGAACGCACCGCCGGGCGCAGGAGATGTGTGTCACCAGCCTGCCAGCCAATGATCAGCGCTGGCAGGCTGGTGATTTTTAAAATCACCTATGGAAAACGGTGATTTAAGTTTTATTTATAAATATAGGGGTTTTATAAGGGATCTGTGCCATGTGCTGGGTCCTTTTCATCGGTTGGACACAGCACAGAGCACAGATCCCAAGTAAGTGCACCAAACACTACACATCAGGCCCTGATCACCCCCCCCCATCACCCTAATTAACCCCTTGATCACCCCCCCCCCCCCTCCCTGTCAATACATAGTGAAAGGGAAAAAAGTGATCAGTGTCACTTTTGTGAACTGTCACTTTTTTTTTCACTACAATTGACTGTTAGGCTTAGTTTAGTTTAGGCCCCTTTGTTAGGTAGTTAGCGTTAGCGCCCAGCCCACCGTAGCTGATTAGCGTAGCGCTAATCAGCATTTGTACTTTTATAGTATCTGTAAGTGATCAGAACTGATCACGGTCAGATCTATAATAGTACTACTGTCACTTTAGTTCGCCCTCCCCCCCAAACGCAGTGTTTGCCCGATCAGACCCGATCGGTCGCCCACACCTGCGTTCACCCACGCCCGCCCCGCCGCAGTGACAAAAAAAATTTTTTTTTGTATTACTGCACAATCACTTCATAAGCGCTGCGGCGATAAAAAAAGATCAGTTTTGATATTTTTTTTTATCAATAGCAGCGGCTTCTGTACTTCGCTACACTCCCATTTGTAAGACAGGCTTGCTTTTTTTCTTGGGTAGTCTCAGGGAATACCCCCTAAATTTAGTCGCCCAAATGTCAAGGAAGGGGTATTCCTCTGAAGAGGCCTACAGGATTCTGACCCAGTCGGATGAGGAATGGGAACCCTCATCTGACGAATCCAGCGGGTCAGAATATGAACCTGTAGAAAGCAGTGGCAATCTGACCCAAAGTTCGGATAAGGAGGTTGAGGTCCCTGATACCACCAGGCGTACCCGGCCCCGTGTCGCTAGACCGTAGGTTGCGCAGGATCCGTTTCAAGGGCAGCAGAGTGGGGCTGGCGCTGCCGGATTACGTGGTGAGGCATACACCAGCAGCGCAGCCCATCCTGGACCTTCTACCAGCACTGCCGTACAACATGGTGAAGTGGCGAGCACCAGAAGGGCAGTTGAAGCTGGTAAGGTGGCACGTGCAGTAGATCCCACGTCGCAGCCACCGCGCAGACAGGCCCGTAGAGCCCCTAGAGTTCCTGAGGTGCTGGCAAATCCTGATTGGCAGCCCCCATCTTCAGCAGCACCATTAGTTCCCCCTTTCACCGCCCAGTCAGGAGTTCGGGTGGAGACAGCTCAGATCGGATCGGCGCTGGGGTTTTTTGAGCTGTTCTTCACTGCAGAGCTCTATGACTTAGTCGTGGCAGAAACAAATCGGTATGCCACTCAATTTATAACCGCCAACCCGGAAAGCTTTTATGCCCAGCCTTTCCGGTGGAAACCAGTCCAAGTTTCCGAATTTAGAACTTTTCTGGGCCTTCTCCTCAACATGGGCATTACAAAAAAGCATGAATTGCGGTCATATTGGTCCACGAACCCAATTCATCACATGCCCATGTACTCTGCTGCCATGTCCAGGACACGTTTTGAGGCCATTCCTGCACTTTAGCGACAACACCACCTCCCGTCCCAGAGGCCACCCAGCTTTTGACCGGCTCCAAAAAATTCAGCCCCTCATAGACCATTTCAACCAGAAATTTGCAGATATGTATACCCCCGCACAAAACATCTGCGTAGACGAGTCCCTCAAACATTTTACAGAGGCGCCTTGGTTTCAAACAGTACATCCCAAGCGCGCCCGGTATGGGGTCAAATTGTATAAGCTCTGTGAAAGGGCCACAGGCTATACGCACAAATTTCGGATCTATGAGGGAAAAGATCAGACCCTGGAGCCGGTCAGTTGCCCTGACTACCTGGGGAGCAGTGGGAAGAGTCTGGGACTTGGTGTCACCCTTATTCGGCAAGGGGTACCATCTTTATGTTGACAACTTTTACACAAGTGTTGCCCTCTTCAAGCATTTGTTCCTAGAACAGATTGGCTGCTGTGGCACCATGCGACCTAGTCGCCGGGGCTTCCCCCAACGGCTCGTTACCACCCGACTTGCAAGGGGGCAGAGGGATGCATTGTGTAACGAAGAACTGCTCGCGGTGAAATGGAGAGACAAGCGTGACGTTTACATGCTCTCCTCCATTCACGCAGCCACGACAATACAAATTGAACGGGCAACCAGTGTCGTTGAAAAGCCCCTCTCAGTCCACGACTTTAACCTCCACATGGGAGGGGTGGACTTCAATGACCAGATGTTGGCCCCGTATTTGATTTCCCGACGCACCAGACGCTGGTATAAAAAGGTGTCTGTATATTTAATTCAATTGGCTGCCTATAATAGTTACGTTCTCTACAGTAAGGCTGGGAGAACAGGATCCTTCCTCAAATTTCAGGAAGAGATCATTTCGGAACTGCTGTATCCAGGAGGTTTCGTGGCCCCAACCACCAGTGTAGTGAGCCGTCTACACGAGCGACACTTCCCCAGTGTCATTATCGGTACCTCAACCCAACCGCCACCCCGAAAAAAATGTCGTGTCTGTAGCAGGAGTGGAATAAGGCGTGACACCCGTTATTTCGGTCCCGACACCCTGCCCTATGCCTAGGGGAGTGTTTCCGGAAGTACCACACTCAGGTACACTTAGGGACCTAGGGACAGCACATCACAGGTAGTTTTTACAATCAGGCTCAAGGGTCTCTCAGGATACTAGGTTTTGAGAGACCCTAACACATAGGGGACGGTGCTGCTGTGCTACTGCATAAGTGTTTAACGGTAGAAACGTCTCCTTTCACTTGGGATAACGTGTATAGTGTATTTCGCACCATCTCTGTGTGATTTACACTTTACACATTGTCCCATGGGAAAGGAGAGGTTTCTGCTAGGAAAATAAAGAGTGATCTGGTAAAAAAAAAGAAAAAAAAAATTAAACCGGTAGCAAAAAAAATAAAAAAATCTTGAGTTAGTTCAGGTTTTAAAAGTTCAGTTTTTTTTTCATGTTCAGGTTTTATTCATGTTTTATGAAGTTTGTAATGTTCAAGTTATGTGCCTGCTGCCTGTTTTTTCTTTTTTTTTTTCCTTTCCCCTAACCACCCTTTATTTTCCAGGTAGATCAACGGACCAACCGATGAAAACGCTGCAGCACTGATGTGAATTCTGAGAGAAGCATTGCACTGCTGTCAGAAAACACGTGAAGTCGGTGTATGCGGCGCTGCAAGACGAGATTTCTCCTCTGCAGTACAGGTACGTTTGCCCAGGCATATGAGCTGAGGAGAGGTGTTGGAGTTCATATGCTTTGGCAAACACTTTGTATCAAAAAATCTGGCAAAGATGTCTTCCTCCACAACGATCGATTGATGTGAATGGAGAAATCACGTTTGCCAGGACATAGGAGTTGAGTGGGTATGGATATTTGGGCGGAGCCCCTATGTCCTGGCAATCGCCAGGCACCTCTTTTTTCTTGCATATTTTTTCATCCACATCGATCGATGCGAATGAGGAAATCTGTGCCGTTCATTTTTTCTTTCAGCCCAGAGGCTGAACGGAAAAAAAATCTCATTACCGGTATGCTCAATATAAGGAGAATAGCAGAAACTCCTAATGCTGGCCACACGTGTAATGATTGCGGAGACCCTCAAATGCCATGGCAGTACAAACACCTCACATGTGACCCCATTTTGGAAAGAAGACACCTCAAGGTATTCGCTGAGGGGCATATTGAGTCCATGAAAGATTGAACTTTTCATCACAAGTTAGCGGAAAGGGAGACTTTGTGACAAAAAACAAAAAAAATCAAGTTCCGCTAACTTGTGCCAAAAAAAAAAAAAATCTATGAACTCGCCATGCCCCTCACAGAATACCTTGTGGTGTCTTCTTTCCAAAATGGGGTCACATGTGGGGTATTTTTACTGCCCTGGCATTTTAGGGGCCCTAAAGCGTGAGAAGAAAAATGCCATCCTAAAGGTACTCATTGGATTTAGGGCCCCTTTGCGCATCTTGGCTGCAAAAAAGTGTCACTCATGTGGTATCGCCGTACTCAGGAGAAGTAGGGCAATGTGTTTTGGGGTTTATTTTTACATATACCCATACTGTGTGTGAGAAATATCACTGTAAACTGACAACTTTGTATAAAAAAATGGAAAAAGTTGTCATTTACAGAGATATTTTTCACACCCAGTATGGGTACATGTAAAAATACACCCCAAAACACATTGCCCTACTTCTGCCGAGTACGGCAATACCACATGTGTGGCACTTTTGCAGCCAAGATGCGCAAAGGGGCCCTAAATCCAATGAGTACCTTTAGGATTTCACAGGACATTTTTACTCATTTGGATTCCAAACCGCTTCTCACGTTTAGGGGCCCCTAAAATGCCAGGGCAGTAAAAAAAAACCACAAGTGACCGCATTTTAGAAAGTAGATATACACTTATTGCATTTTTTTTTTTATCAAAGACATGTAGAACAATACATTTATAGAAAAAATTGTAGAGAAATGTAGTTTTATTAGACAAATTTTCAAACAGAAAGTGAAAAATGTAATTTGCAAAAATTTCATCAAAAAAAACAAAATATCAAAAAAAGTAAAAATGTCAGCAAGAATAAAATACCACCAAATGAAAGCTCTATTAGTGAGAAGAAAAGGAGGTAAAATTAATTTGGGTGGTAAGTTGTATGACCGAGCAAAAAACGGTGAAAGTAGTGTAGTGCAGAATTGTAAAAAGTGGCCTGGTCATTAAGGGGGTTTAAGCTAGGGGGGCTGATGTGGTTAAGAAGCAACTTACATTTTTTTTATCCATAGAATCTCTCAAAAGACCCAAGTCTTCAAAAGGTTCTGAGAGATTCTAGCGATAGGGTCGTCAACCCTAGGAGTCTTATCCAAGTGGCCAGAATCAGACTCACTAAAAAGGATATTTTTTTTTATTTTTTTTTATTTTTTTTAAACCCTTGAGACTCCCAATCTTTTTTCTGGGTCTCTCCACTCATCTGCGATTATGCCTTCATGAATAGGAAAAACTTGTTTTTTCCCCATAACCAAGACCTCTAAACATTTGGTCTTCAATGGAATGAGTTTCTCTGGATTTTTTCAATATTCATGGTAGCCCTGATAGTCTTAAGAATAGATTTGGTTTCTTCTACAGAACACAAGGGCCTACCAGACTCGTCGTCAGAAGAAACAGTCTGATTCTGATGAAATTTCACCGTCATCCAGGGCAAAATATACATCAAAGTGCAGTTCAGGATTAGATCCGGAGTTAGCAGGTTTCTGAGGGAATACCGCCATCTTTGCGTCAATGGCGGTGCTCACTTCCTCTCTGATATTAGACATTAGGCTACCCAACAGGGACGGTGCTTCCTCAGACATAACTTTCCGGTACACTTCTGATAAAGTGGCTTTTTTACATGGCCGGCTAACTGCTTCTTGCAGATTGCACATTTTTTCTTTAGTGAAGGTTCCCTACTTTTGCTGCCATTTCTGCTAAGCAAATAATGAATAAGTGCCTCAATAAGGGTCTAGATTTTAAATAAAAGGAACCTCCACCATGAAAGCAAATCCATAGTGCCAAAGACCTGGTGCATAAAAAAAAATAATAAACACACACTTCACCCAGGAGGAGGCTTACCGGGCAGAGGGCCTTGGGAGCATCAGATGACTTCTCTGCAAGAAGTAACATGGCTGCTTCCGATCGGGCACAAGCAATGCTGAAGAAAGCCATTCCCCGTACTGAGCGGGCATTTTTACTCAAACTTTAGGGTCACGTAGGGTGCGGCCGCGTCCACACACGTCCCCCACATAACCCAGTATCGAGAGACTCTGGCTCCTGGAGCGACCCAGATGCTGGCCTACGCTCCCAGCCACCTTAACTGAATGAGCACAGACACCTGGGGCAACGCGCCACAAGCAGTACTTAGGTCTAGATAGATGGAAGGCTCTTCATCTTGTCCCAGTGACCGTCACCCTGCATCAGCCCTCCTGACTCAATCAGGGCAACTTACTTCAAGGCTGATAGAGATCTTAAACAGGAGGGAACCCCTGCCGCATCTCCACTTCATCCCAAGGGACAGGAAACAACTCGACAAGGCAAAGGGGAGAAAGCTTTTTAAACCTTTGTTACTACACGTTGTGACCTGTCACTGGGAGGCAGCGTACCCTCGTGCTTAGTGCCGTTGGGGTGGCGTATAGAAAAATGCTGTTGTGGCATTCACCTTAGGATTCCTTCTGTATTTGGCTTATTTAGAGAGGAGCAGAGTGCAATAGGTCTCTGTTATTATCTTTATAGTCAGGGCTCTGATTGTCACATGTCACTGTTGGAGCAAGGCATAGTGGGAGCGCATCTTTGCATTACATGCATGTGCTTCTGGAATTTATGCGTTGTCAACAATAGTAGTTACATAGTCAGGGGATGGTGGTTATAGGCAACTGAGATATATATACAAAATGGTAATCTTCAGAAGCACACAAGGGTTCACCGAGACTTAAGTGTATACAGGGATGTAAATATTACTGTGGAAGATCGTAGGTGGGGAGATGTCAGAGCAATGCCCCTTACAAGACAGCGCCACAGTGCCTGCCCTTACTCTGGCTTATTTATGTGGGGAGGCAGAAGAGAGGTTACCTCTGTTGTCTCACAGTGGGAGCAGGCTGTTTTTGGGCCATCAACGCTTTTTTGGGACTTGCAGGCTCAGCCCTCAGGAGTCAGAAAAGGCCAGAGCTCTGGGTCTTGAGTAGGCCTCAAATACAAAACTAGAGCCAAAACGCTCAATTCGCCACTCCGAATGATCCTCTTGGGCTAAGGAAACCCAATATAGGAAAGAGGAAACTATGTAAAGCTGCTGTGGCAGCAGATGGTGGATTATGCTTCTGCACTCGGAGCTCTGCTACCAGACGTTTGGTCTCGTCCCTGGCCTAGGGCCCGCCTCATTAAAAAATTTTAGCTGGAGTCTGAGCTACTGACTCCAACTACGCCTAAGGCTAGATTCACACGTCCGTTAAACCCAGACGTGACCAGTCCATGGTAACCAGGACTACATTTTTTCTTTACAGCAGGAGCACATAGCGTTATGGGTTGCTATGACGCCGTGCACTTCCTGCCGCCGCTACAGGACAGTAATACACTGGTATAGATCACACCAATGTATTACTGTACTCCAGTGGCGACGGGGAGCGCACAGTGTCAAAAACCATTGACGCTATGCTCTCCTGCTGTGAAGAAGAAATCCAGTCCTGGTTACTACGGATTGGTCACATCCGGGTTTAACGGACGTGTGCATCTAGTCTAAAACTAACTTAGACACAACCAAAACTTTATTTATCCGATGGCGGTAACTATGTGAGGGCTTATTTTTGCAGGATAATTTGTAGCTTTTATTGATCACTTTTTTATTCTGTTTTTAGAAGGGGAGATGGCTAGAAAGCAACGATCATGGTATTTTTTTTACTATGTTTTCTGTAATCCATAAACCATATATAAAATGTAATCATGTATATACTATAAGTACAGGATATTATGGATCCAGTGTATTTACACAGGTAAAAACACATGTGGTTTCAAGGGGATAGCTTAACACTAAAAAGCAGCTAAAAATGATGCAACGGGTTCATGTTTGAAGAGGTGTAATTGAATTAGTTCTTGTGCAGGAGCCAGCTTAGCCCAGATTGCCATACTGGTTTGTTTTTCAAAACCAACTGATAACTATTGTTTACGGCAGCACAGAAAATGGAGGGGAATTTATCACAGACTAATGTTTTATACCGGTCTGTGATATCCCCTGTGCTGCACTAAATGTATGACTGGGCAAAGGTAGCACATCCTCAGGTCTCTGAGCGGTTACCATCACAGCCTGAAGCCTGCCAATGCTTCCTAGGACTGTCATAGTAACATCTCTGCGAAGCTGTGAACAAAGTAAAGCTTTTTTCTTTTTTACTTAAAAAACCCCCACAATAAATATTAAAAGTTTAAATCTCCATCTATCTATCCATCCATACACACATATACATACACACACACACACACACTAAAAAAAACATTAGGCATCGCCACGTCCGAAGGTCGGAAGAGGAATAAAAGTGAAAAAAAGATTTAATTATTCACCTAGTCCCCCAAAAATTGGAATAGTGATTAAAAAGTACATACCACAAAAATGGTACCAATGAAATCGACAGTTTATTCTGCAAAAAACATGCCCTCATACGGATTTGTAAATCAAAAAATAAAAAAAATGTGACTGTCTGAAAGGTTTTATTTTTTTAAAGTAATAAAATAAAAAAAATATATACAAGTACGGTATCGACGTAATGGTCTCGAGTTGCAGCATAAGGACATAATGTCATTTTTAGCATACAGTGACCGTTGTGATGTCAAACCACCAAGAACCTTGGCAGAATTTTTTCAGTTTTTCCGCACAAATAATTTTTCTCCCCCATTCTCCAGTACAAGACTTGGCAAATGAAACAGTGTCATTAAAAATACATCCCGTCCCGCAAAAAATAAGCCCTAATCCCTTAGGTTTGTTTAGTGTGACTTATTTGATGTAGTGATCCAGACGCTGATAAACATCTGGGTCATGGCATCAATGAATGGCCTAATTCGGTGTAGAAGGTGATTAGATGAGGAAGGGCTTCTTGCACATTTTCTCACTTTTTATGAAACCCCCTACCCTCCATGTTACAATCAGAAACAAGTATATTCTCTGACATAACACACAGGAATTGATAACATGCATATAATTCAATGACCCTTCCCTCTTCCACACAGTCAGGGGAAGGAAAAAGGACTACTTTAACCCTTAATATCTCAAGCTACAGTGAGCTAGAGTTGTCTCGATTTTGTTTGAAACCCATCTTAAATTTGAAAGGGACTAGACTACATGACTAGTACTGCACATAAATAGCCCAGGCAAAAAATTTTTGGTTTTCTTACCATTTCCCACTTCCGTGCTGTGAGCACTCAAAGCTGCGATGAAATACAGTCTGGTCTGCTGTTCCAAAATAATTGAGTGCACATGAACAGCATTCCGAACTATGGGGCACATTTATGCCGACCGATGTTTTAGATACCGGTCTTAATAAGCCCCTGCTCTGGATCACCGAAGAAACCTCTACATATCTTCTTAACTTCAGTGTATCCACCATCAATTCGAAAGGTAAGAAAGCTTTCTTGTTGTCTTACATTTAGACCATTTCCTACATCTAAACCAGGCTTAGAATCAAAGAATGAGATGGGCCTCCCTGGCTGTCCACTTCCACACCCCAGTCCCCTTTTTTAGACTGGATGTCGGCGGGGAAGAAGTCGCAGATTCTGCCGCAACATGGCATGCCACAGAATCTGCGCCAGATACACGCCACAAAAGTGGCATGTATCTGTTTGTATATGTATTTTATTGCAGGTTTCAATGCCCACAGTGGTGGAAATGGTAGAGCAGGAAAATAAAAAGTACCAATCTAGACTACTTATTTGCAGTACTGATGCAGGAAACAATCTATTTAAAACAGTATTAGCTGCCATAAAGCTAGAGATATAGCCTTTACAAATAATGTGAGAGCTGCAGGTTTATGCAGCCCTCACTGATGACCACTGCTAACAACTGTACCTATGGATTTATGGCAGCTGACACCATGAACCATAATTATTTTAAAGTTTGTCAAGCTCAAATTTAGTCCAATAAACACCCCTCTGAAGTGGGCCCCCTCTGCAGCCCAAACAAATGACTTTTTAAGAACTTACCCCAAAGGTTTTGGTTTGTGTGTGTCTAGAGAATGCAGTTGACACCTTTTATTTTTCTTGCTTTTTGGAATCGCTTCAATTATACCACTGAGCATAGTCCTAAAAAAGAAAAAAACATTACAGTGATGTCAGAAAAAATTTGTGGCAGTTTTTGAGCCAAAGGTGGTTCCACTAAAACAAAGAAGTACAAGTCCTTCATTTACATTTCAAATACCCTTTAGGTTTGGCACAAAAAAACTATTTTCACACTTTCAAAAAGTTGCATATGTTAAAAGGGTTATAATAAACATGTATATATTTAGTAAAGCAGTGACTGGAAAGGTCATAAATGGTGTTTATCATTAAAGGCAGTTTTGGGCAGCCTGTTATAAGTCAAGGGGGGGGGGCACAGTATTAACTAATGAACCCTTCCATTGTGGAAGTGCTCATTGGTACAGGAAAGGGGGGGGGGAGTGTTCCTTTTCACCCTTCGCCAGTGCTACTCTATGTCCTGAGAGCATACATCTTCAGGACATAGTGAGCGTATGCGTGCACAGCTATGCAATGTCAGGGTGCAGTGCAGTCCTGGTGCTAGGGTTGCACCGGGTATCAAACTATCGATACTGTTCGACCCAGATCGATTTGATACCAGGATTTGCCATTTAACCACAGTGGAGAAAGAGGCAGTCTCTCCCTCCCCACCGCCGCCACCAATGACAAGTGCAGTGAGGAGGAGGGGAGGGGCTGTGGCCACTGCGCCACCAATGAAGAACTTACCCCATAATACAAATATAAGCTACAAGTGCCCGGCGCCTAGCCTCAATAAAAGGGAATGATCAGCTGATCTCCGCACGCCATCATTGAGGCAGAGTGCTGGTTATGTGATACAGCTGATACCCGTAGCCTGTATTTGGATTTAGGGGTAAATTATCTTCATTGGTGGAGGAGTGTGTTACTCATGTGGTATCACCGTACTCAGGAGAAGTAGGGCAATGTGTTTTGGGGTGTATTTTTACATATACCCATGTTGGGTGAGAGAAATATCTCTGTAAATTGTCAACTTTGTATAAAAAAAAAAAAAAATTATTAAAAAGTTGTCGTTTACAGCGATATTTCTCACACAAAGTATGAGTATATATAAAAATACACCCCAAAACACATTGCCCTACTTCTGCCAAGTACGGCGATACCACATGTGACACTTTTTTGCAGCCAAGATGCGCAAAGGGGCCCAAAATATAATGAGTACCTTTAGGATTTCACAGGGCATTTTTACACATTTGGATTCTCACGCTTTAGGACCCCTAAAATGCCAGGGCAGTATAAATACCCCACATGTGACCCCATTTTGGAAAGAAGACACCCCAAGGTATTCCGTGAGGGGCATGGCGAGTTCACAGAAAAAAAAATAAAAATTTGGCACAAGTTAGCGGAAATTGTTTTTTTTTTTTTTTATACAAAGTCTCATATTCCACTAACTTGTGAAAAAATTTTTTTTTACATGAACTCACCATACCCCTCACGGAATACCTTGGGGTGTCTTCTTTCTAAAATGGGGTCACATGTGAGGTGTTTGTACTGCCCTGGCATTTGAGGGTCTCCGCAATCATTACACGTATGGCCAGCATTAGGAGTTTCTGCGATTCTCCTTATATTGAGCATACGGGTAATGAGATTTTTTTTTTCCGTTCAGCCTCTGGGCTGAAAAACAAAAACAAAAATGAACGGCACAGATTTTTTAATTCGCATTAATCAACGTGGATGAAAAAATCTCTGCCAAAATCAGTGACTGCGGTGCGGTGGGCTGGGCGCTAACTACCTAACAAGTAGCTAACTAACTGGCGGTGATAAGGGACCCTTATGCCCCATTCACACGTCCGCAATTCTGTTTGCGGAACGGAATTGCGGACCCATTCATTTCTATGGGGACAGACTTTGTCCCGCTCGGATCCGTGTTTCCGGGTCTGCACTTCCGTTCCGCAAAAATATAGAACATGTCCTATTCTTGTCAAGAAAAGGCATTTTCTATATAGTTCTGGCAATGTGCGGATCTGCAAAATGCGGAAAGCACATTGCCGGTGTCCGTGTTTTGAGGATCTGCGGATCCACAAAACACATATGGACGTCTGAATGGAGCCTTACAAGGGGTGTGATCAGTGACAGGGGGGTGATCAGGGAACCACCAGAGGACCAGGTAGCAGGTATATCAGACGCTGTTAACAAAACAGCATCTGATATACCACTTTGATGCGATTTATTTCGCATCTACAGCCTGCCAGCAATTGATCATCGCTGGCAGGCTGTAGTATAACTAGGGAGACGCGCGTTCACAGGAAATCTCACGTCTCGTGAGATGACGCGCCGATTGCGTCTAGTCAGAACTACAGGACCGCCTGCCGGACGCATCCGTGCGTTAGGCGGTCCTGTAGTGGTTAAAACAGCAGTTCCCAATTAATCAGGGTAATTAGGATGCTTTAGAACAGCTTGGACTATTTGGAATGGTATATAACTTTGGATTTTCCCACAGGCGGACAGTTTGGACTGGACACTTTTAGCTCAAATGTAAATAAAAGCTGAAAATTTTCTTTCCACAATAATGAGTCTTGCACTGTACATCGTCTTATTATCTTTTGGTAGACACCAATGTCATTTAGCGTCAAAAAAATTACTTGCTAGTTCAATAAAAATAACTAAGTAAAAATTGGCCAGGGGTATGAATAATTATGGGCAGCACTGTGTGTGTGTGTGTGTGTGTGTGTGTGTGTTTATTTTAACCCCATAGTGACCAGCCTGTTGTGGGCCTTATTGACCAAGCCTTTTTCTTCTTTTTCATGCCTTCCAAGAGCTATAACTTTTTTTTTTCTGTCTATATAGCTGTATGAGGGCTTGATTTTTGCAGGGAGAGTTGTAGTCTAATTGCGCCATTTTGGGGTACACAACTTTCTGATTAGCTTTCATTAACTCTTTCTGGGAGGGAGATGGTAAAAACAGAGATACTGTCACGGCGTTTTTATGGCGTTCATTTTTCAGTATAAAAAATTTTTTTTTTTAAGGCTTTCCCCCTAGGGGATAATTCACATGATATTTATGTAGTCTGGATTGTTACGGACCCGGAAGTACAAACCATATGGGGGAGAATTTTTTTTATTAAAAAGCGTATTTTCAATGGAAGAAAAAGCATTTATGGAATTTAATAAATGTGTATTTTTTTCACTTGTTTTTTTACCACTTTATAGTCCCATAATAGGACTATAACAGACAATATTCAGATTGATTTTAAAATGTAATGCATTATCCCTACAGACATTGTCCAGCAGGCTGCGCCAGAGAGACACAGCCTGCTGGAAACTACTCAAGGCAGGCTTGGGGCCTTCATAAGACCCCAGCCGGCATTTCCACACATCGGAACCCCACAATCCCATTTGCAGAGTGCCGCTGAGAGACGGAGGGAGTCTGCTTCCTCTGTCAGTGCTTTACATGTGGTGGGCACCATTGCATGTAAAGCGTTAAACAGCGCGGATCGGTACTCCTGCCAGTCCAGGCTGCGAGAGCCGGGTCCCCCTTAGACTGGGCCGCCGTAAGAAAGCGACCATCAGGATCCCACAGTGACATTTATTTATGTGGACAGTTAATCTTTTCAAGATTTCTCTATTACTCCTCTACTATTCCTTCTGAACACTGGATATGCAATATATTGGTCAACCTGAAACATTTATACCAAATATTGAATATATACAAATATATATTAGATGGGACAGTGCTATCTTATATTGCCTGCAAAAAGGGGCTGTTATAAACAAATAAGTCTACATTGCAGCTCCTCTTTTATTCCCATTTATAAATAAATAATTTCTTATTATACCTTCTACTCATGTATTTTAATGTTATCCATAGATGTGCATATAATTTTAGACTATATGGTTCCTATTTTTATATTTTTATTTTTTATAAACATAAGCTGTATAGTTATTCATATATATGGATGTATTTGCTATATTTATCCCTATATATATTTACCGTTAGGGATTTGAAGTTCCTTGACATAAATTATGCACTATTTATACCCTTTTATTTATATTGGATATTCGCTGCATGTCACGGACTTATACACAATGTACACTATGTAGTCACTGCCCCATACACAATGTGCAGTCACTGTCCCCACTGTCTCAAACACAATATACACTATACAGTCACTGTCACATACACTATGCAGTCACTGTCCCCACTGTCATACACAATGTACACTGTGTAGTCCTTGCCCCATATACACTATGTACACTATGTAGTCACTACCCCATACACACTGTGCAGTCACTGCTCCATATACACTATGCAGTCACTGTCACATACACAATGTACACTATGTAGCCACTGCCCCCACACCACCACTGTCACATATACACTATGCAGCCACTGTCACATACACAATGTACACTATGTAGTCATTGCCCCATATACACTGTGCAGTCACTGTCCCCACTGTCACATACACAATGTACACTATGCAGTCACTGCCCCCACATCCCCACTGTCACATATACACTATGCAGCCACTGTCACATATTCACAATATATACTATGTAGTCACTGCCCCATATACACTACGCAGTCACTGTCCCCACTGTCACATACACAATGTACACTATGCAGTCACTGACCCAACACCCCCACTGTCACATATACACCATGCAGTCATTGCCCCATATACACTATGCAGTCACTGCCCCCACACCCCCACTGTCACATATACACTATGCAGTCATTGCCCCATATACACTATGCAGTCACTGCCCCATATACACTATGCAGTCACTGCCCCCACTGTCACATATACACTATGTAGTCACTGTCCCCACTGTCACATACACAATGTACACTATGCAGTCACTGCCCCCACTGTCACATATACACTATGCAGTCACTGTCCCCACTGTCACATACACAATGTACACTATGCAGTCACTGCCCCCACACCCCCACTGTCACATATACACTATGCAGCCACTGTCCCTACTGTCACATATACACTATGCAGTCACTGTCCCCACTGTCACATACACAATGTACACTATGCAGTCACTGCCCCCACACCCCCACTGTCACATATACACTATGCAGCCACTGTCACATATACACAATATATACTATGTAGTCACTGCCCCATATACACTACACAGTCACTGTCCCCACTGTCACATACACAATGTACACTATGCAGTCACTGCCCCCACACCCCCACTGTCACATATACACTATACAATCACTGCCCCCACACCCCCATATACACTATGCAGTCACTGTCCCCACTGTCACATACACAATGTACACTATGTAGCCACTGCCCCATATACGTTGCACAGTCACTGCCCCCACTGTCACATACACAATGTACACTATGCAGTCACTGCCCCCACACCCCCACTGTCACATATACACTATGCAGTCACTGTCCCCACTGTCACATACACAATGTACACTATACAGTCACTGCCCCCACACCCCCACTGCCCCATATACACTATGCAGTCACTGTCCCCACTGTCACATACACAATGTACACTATGTAGCCACTGCCCCATATACATTGCGCAGTCACTGCCCCCACTGTCACATATACACTATGCAGTCACTGTCCCCACTGTCACATATACACAATGTACACTATGTAGTCACTGCCCCATATACACTGCGCAGTCACTGCCCCCACTGTCACATACACAATGTACACTATGTAGCCACTGCCCCATATACATTGCGCAGTCAATGCCCCCACTGTCACATATACACTATGCAGTCACTGTCCCCACTGTCACATATACACAATGTACACTATGTAGTCACTGCCCCATATACACTGCGCAGTCACTGTCCCCACTGTCACATACACAATGTACACTATGCAGTCACTGCCCCCACTGTCACATATACACAATGTACACTATGTAGTCACTGCCCCATATACACTGCGCAGTCACTGTCCCCACTGTCATATACACAATATACACTATGCAGCAACTGTCCCCACTGTCATATACACAATATACACTATGCAGCCACTGTCCCCACTGTCATATACACAATATACAATATGCAGCCACTGTCCCTACTGTCACATATACACAATATACACTATGCAGCCACTGTCCCTACTGTCACATATACACAATATACACTATGCAGCCACTGTCCCTACTGTCATATACACAATATACACTATGCAGTCACTGTCCCTACTGTCACATATACACAATATACACTATGCAGCCACTGTCACATATACACAATATACACTATGCAGCCACTGTCACATATACACAATATACACTATGCAGCCACTGTCACATATACACAATATACACTATGCAGCCACTGTCACATATACACAATATACACTATGCAGCCACTGTCCCTACTGTCACATATACACAATATACACTATGCAGCCACTGTCCCTACTGTCACATATACACAATATACACTATGCAGCCACTGTCCCTACTGTCACATATACACAATATACACTATGCAGTCACTGTCACATATACACAATATACACTATGCAGCCACTGTCACATATACACAATATACACTATGCAGCCACTGTCACATATACACAATATACACTATGTAGCCACTGCCCCCATACACACAATGCAGTGTCCCCCACCTTCCTCTTCCTGGGAAACCTAAGAGCCCAGGCTGAAGCACTTGTCTTTACTCTGTCTCTGGTATAAACTGCAGGGAGGGCGGGTCTTTCATCTGATTGGCTGTCCTGACACGCCTTCTCTCTTTTATTGGCTTGGCGGCTCTCTTCATTCCTGCTCCTGGATCAGAGAAATACAGAGTGGAAGAGCTTAGGTAACCCTTTCCCTTCCAGATCAGAGCTGACCTGTTGACTCGGAGTGCAACCCAGGAGCTTTTACTAACCTGTTTGGCACAGTCCTATCGGTCCTGCAGTGCTGCGCTGTCATTAAGATACACTGTGTATGGTAATGACAGCCCTGCTGGCTATTGTTATGATAATGAGAGCGCAGCCTGCGATGTGTATTACAGACTGTGGCACACAGCACAGGGCTGTCATTATCATACACAGTGTATGGTAATGATAGTTCAGCAGGGCAGGCAGCCCACTGCATAATAAAAGCCCAGGTCCCTCCTCCTGCATTAATTAACCGCCCATTCAATGGGTTCAGCAGCGGCCGGGTCATAGGAGGGAGGGATTCCCTCCCTCTGTCCTTCCCTCCTTCTCCACTGTCGCAGAGAACAAAGCAGCGCGCCGAGCACCATGATCTCTCATGAGAGGCGACACTACACTGCGCAGTAGCGCGGTCTAGTATCGAAAAAATGAACATCCCGGTACCGAATCGATACTGGTATAAAAGTATTGATTGGGTATCGAAATTTCGATACCGGAAACAACCCTAGTAGATTCAGAAATGGTCTCTTTACCTACCTTGTACGGTTTATATAAATCATGTTCCCATTCTAGAATGGGTAGACTTGGGCTTATAAAAAATGAGAACCCACATTTGTCATACAACTTAATAAAATTTGAAAAAAGAATGGTTGCTTATTTACAGAAGCAGTGCCACACCTGTCCATAGGCACCAACACGGTTTTAAGAAAACAGCAACCAATTTTTTTCAAGTTCAGAACAATCCCTTTAAAGAATAATTGGGTCATTTAAAAGGGTTGCCTGCTTTATGCAATCCCTACAGAAGTTTTTTTTTTGTCAATTATTTGTCACTCAGTGACTAGCTTTAATCTGTTTGGCAACTTGGCAGTGGAAATTAACCACTTCAGCCCCCCTAGCTTAAACCCCCTTAATGACCAGGCCACTTTTTACAATTCCGCACTACACTACTTTACCCGTTTATTGCTCCGTCATGCAACTTACCACCCAAATGAATTTTACCTCCTTTTCTTCTCACTAATAGTGCTTTCATTTGGTGGTATTTCATTGTTGCTGACATTTTTACTTTTTTTGCTATTAATAAAAATTTTACGACATTTTTGCAAAAAAATGACATTTTTCACTTTCTGTTGTAATTATTTTTTTTTTTTAATTACATTTCTATATAAATTTTTCTCTAAATTTATTGTTCTACATGTCTTTGATAAAAAAAAAGTCCAATAAGTGTATATTTATTGGTTTGGGTAAAAGTTATAGCGTTTACAAACTATGGTGCAAAAAAGTGAATTTCGGCATTTTGAAGCAGCTCTGACTTTCTGAGCACCTGTCATGTTTCTTGAGGTGCTAGAATGCCAGGATAGTATAAATACCCCCCAAATGACACCATTTTAGAAAGAAGACACCCCAAAGTATTCGCCGAGGGGCATGGTGAGTTCATGTATAATTTCATTTTTTTTCACAAGTTAGTGGAAAATGACACTTTCTGAGGAAAAAAAAATAATAAAGTTTCCATTTCTGCTAACTTCTGGCAAAAAAAAAAAAAAAAAAAAAACACAGACTCGCTATGCCCCTCAGTGAATACCTTGGGGTGTCTACTTTCCGAAATGGGGTCATTTGTGGGGTGTGTTTACTGTTGTGGCATTTTGGGCGGGGCTAAATTGTGAGCAGCCATGTAAAAGCTAAAGGTACTCGTTGGACTTTACGCCCCTAGGCTGCAAAAAAAAGTGTCACTCATGTGGTATCGCTGTACTCAGGAGAAGTAGGGCAATGTGTTTTGGGGTGTATTTTTACATATACCCATGTTGGGTGAGAGAAATATCTCTGTAAATTGTCAACTTTGTATAAAAAAATTTAAAAAGTTGTCGTTTACAGCGATATTTCTCACACAAAGTATGGGTATATATAAAAATACACCAGAAAACACATTGCCCTACTTCTCCTGAGTACAGCGATACCACATGAGTGACACTTTTTTGCAGCCTGGGTGCGCAAAGGGGCCCAAATTCCCATGAGTACCTTTTAGGAGGGCATTTTTACGCATTTTTCCTTTCACGCTTTAGGGCACCTAAAATGCCAGGGCAGTATAAATACCCCACATGTGACCCCATTTTGCAAAGAAGACACCCCAAGGTATTCTGTGAGGGGCATGGCGAGTTCTTAGAAGATTTTTTTTTTTGGCACAAGTTAGCGGAAATTGATTTTTTATTGTTTTTTCTCACAAAGTCTCCCTTTCCGCTAACTTTTGACAAAAAGTTCAATTTTTCATGGACTCACTATGCCCCTCAGCGAATACCTTGGGGTGTCTTCTTTCCAAAATGGGGTCATTTGTGGGGTGTGTTTACTGTTCTGGCATTTTGGGTGGGGCTAAATTGTGAGCCGCCATGTAAAACCTAAAGGTACTCGTTGGAATTTCGGCCCCTTTGCGCACCCAGGCAGCAAAAAAGTGTCACACATGTGGTATCGCCGAACTCAGGAGAAGTAGGGCAATGTGTTTTGGGGTGTATTTTTACATATACCCATGTTGGGTGAGAAATATCTCTGAAAATTGTCAACTTTGTATACATTTTTTTTAAAAAGTTGTCGTTTACAGCGATATTTCTCACACAAAGTATGAGTATATATAAAAATACACCCCAAAACACATTGCCCTACTTCTCCTGAGTACGGCGATACCACGTGTGTGACACTTTTTTGCAGCCAAGATGCGCAAAGGGGCCCAAATTCCAACGAGTACCTTTAGGATTTCACAGGGCATTTTTACGCATTTGGATTCTCACGCTTTAGGACCCCTAAAATGCCAGGGCAGTATAAATACCCCACAAGTGACCCCATTTCGGAAAGAAGATACCCCAAGGTATTCTGTGAGGGGCATGGCAAGTTCACAGAAAAAAAAAATTTTGGGCACAAGTTAGCGGAAATTTATATATTTTTTTTTATTTATTTTTTTACAAAGTCTCATATTCCACTAACTTGTGACAAAAAATAAAATTTTACATGAACTCACCATACCTCTCACGGAATACCTTGGGGTGTCTTCTTTCTAAAATGGGGTCACATGTGAGGTGTTTGTACTGCCCTGGCATTTGAGGGTCTCTGCAATCATTACACGTATGGCCAGCATTAGGAGTTTCTGCGATTCTCCATATATTGAGCATACGGGTAATGAGATATTTTTTTCCGTTCAGCCTCTGGGCTGAAAAAAAACCCCAAAAATGAACGGCACAGATTTTTTAATTCGCATTGATCAATGTGGATGAAAAAATCTCTGCCAAAATCAGTGACTGCGGTGCGGTGGGCTGGGCGCTAACTACCTAACAAGTAGCTAACTAACTGGCGGTGATAAGGGACCCTTATGCCCCATTCACACGTCCGAAATTCTGTTTGCGGAACGGAATTGCGGACCCATTCATTTCTATGGGGACAGACTTTGTCCCGCTCGGATCCGGAATTACGGATCCGCGCTTCTGGGTCTGCACTTCCGTTCCGCAAAAATATAGAACATGTCCTATTCTTGTCCGCAATTGCGGACAAGAAAAAGCATTTTCTATATAGTTCTGGCAATGTGCGGATCTGCAAAATGCGGAAAGCACATTGCCGATGTACGTGTTTTGAGGATCTGCGGATCCACGGATCCGCAAAACACATATGGACGTCTGAATGGAGCCTTACAAGGGGTGTGATCAATGACAGGGGGGTGATCAGTGACAGGGGGGTGATCAGTGAATCTAGATGGGGTAATCAAGGGGTTAACAAGGGGTTAATAAGTGAGGGGGGAGGGGGGGGGTAGTGTAGTGTTTGGTGCAACTTTACATAGCTACCTGGCCCTCTGGTGGTTGATCCCAGTAAATGGGACCACCAGAGGACCAGGTAGCAGGTATATCAGACAATGTTAACAAAACAGCGTGTGATATACCTCTTTGATGCAATTTATTTCGCATCTACAGCCTGCCAGCGATTGATCATCGCTGGCAGGCTGTAGTACAACTCCTGAGACGCACAGGAAGTCTCGCGAGATGACGCGCCGATGCGTCCACTCAGAACTACAGGACCGCCGGACGCATCCGTGCGTTAGGCGGTCCTGTAGTGGTTAAACACTGCACAGTGCAATGGTTTGCCTGAGTAACGTAGGAGGTCCTCTAGAGCATGAGGCATCCTACGCGCTCCCTATTATGAATTCTACCTTAGTGGGTATACTTTTATAGGTTTTCTAAACTTAACAACTTAAAGCAACTTACCCACAAACATAAAACAGGGTGTAGAGCTTTGCTGCATCAGCCATGCAACTGCGCGAAAGAGTAAGAATGCCCTTCGCACCAACTGACAATGGATCCAATGCAGGATTTCCAGATTCAACAAGCTGTGTGAATAGACGCTCCACACTCCTCCGACAACCAACACATGGGACCAACTGAGAAAGTGTATTGAAAACTTCACGTGATGTCACCATCATGGCAAGATTCATATCCTGTTCTTTGAGCATACTGTGACGCTGAAAAAATTAAAAAATACTAAATTATATTTTGTTTTTTAATTAACAGCAAAAAAAAAAAAAAATACAACTTTTGCAATTATGAAATATGCTGCACGGAAGAAATGAGAATGATCAAGGCCTAAGAACCCAATCATGTGATAATAAATAAACTAAATATGGACATGAACACAGATCACTTTGGCTGTGATTAGCTCTGTATTTAGCCCTCAATATTTCGCTGTGTCTAAATAATTTTTCCATCTGTATTACCATCAGCACTGCTGCCACACTGCATAAAGTAGTTCAACCAAAGGATGGATGAGAATGTGAACTAAGAGCAGAGAAGTGAAAAAGCTGATTTTCTAGAGGCGTCGGGTGAATATGAATAGTCTACCTAAGGAGGCAATTACAGCAGGAGCACTCGATGAATTTTTAGATTTTAATAACCTTAATGCTCATGAAAATGTGTAGAATCCTTTTTTTCTTCACCAGTCAGAGGCAGTGCCCCCTTGCCTTGAGGGGATTTTACATGGAGCGTATTCACCATATTTGTAGTATGGCCCATTTATTTGTATAGGTTAATTCTCTGTTTCCCAACCAGTGTGCCTCCAGCTGTTGTGAAACTACAACTCCCAGCATGCCTGCACGGCCAAAGGCTGTGTGGGCATGCTGGGAGTTGTAGTTTTGCAAAAGCTGGAGGCACACTGGTTGGGAAACACTGGGTTAATTATATCCTCCCTTAGAATTCTCTTATCAGGACTAAATAAATGTATTTTAAAGGGATTCTGTCACCAGGTTTTAGCCTATATAGTGCGGACATGCACAGCTAGATCGCCACTAGCATGTCCGCACTATATCTCTGCCATAGCGCTGCGCTTTTTTATTCAGTGTAAGAAGAGCCCAGCACCGCCTTCGTTTTACCAATCTCCTCCTTGCTCACAGTTACATCGCCATAAATCTCGCGATGCGCGAGATAACGAATATGCAGTTCCGACATAGTGTTCCTTCCCTGTGTTGCCCGATGGTTAACCCCTCCCACACAGCGGCAGCATGGGAGGGGTTACACGGCCGTTTCAAGCAAAGTGTCAGCTGTATGTTACAGCTGACACAATGCGCACCATTCTGCCTTACCGAACAGGGGTGTAGGGGGTAGAGACAGTGCACTTGCCGCCCACCTCCCCACCGTTTAGGATAGCAAAGCGGCAGCCATGCAACGAGTCAGATGTTTAAACCCTTCCATGCCGCAGTCCTCAGGGACCGCTGTATAGAAGGGGCTAACCATCGGGCCACTGCTATGCTGTGAATGTGGATGCTTGAAAGGCTACCAGATGGAGGGAGCTCGCTCCCTCTCTCTCTCCCTCCCCCTCCCCCCGGCGAGTACGGCGATACCACGTGTGACACTTTTTTGCAGCCTAGGTGCGCAAAGGGGCCCAAATTCCAATGAGTACCTTTTAGGAGGGCATTTTTAGGCATTTGGATTCCAGACTTCTTCTCACACTTTAGGACCCCCTAAAATGCCAGGGCAGTATAAATACCCCACGTGACCCCATTTTGGAAAGAAGACATCTCAAGGTATTCACTGAGGGGCATAGTGAGTCCATGAAAGATTGAACTTTCTGTCACAAGTTAGCGGAAAGGGAGACTTTGTGAGAAAAAAAGAAAGTCAATTTCTGCTAACTTGTGCCAAAAAAAAAAATAACTTTATGAACTCGCCATACCCCTCACAAAATACCTTTGGGTGTCTTCTGGTATCGCCGTACTCAGGAGAAGTAGGGCAATGTGTTTTGGGGTGTATTTTTACATATACCCATACTGTGTGTGAGAAATATCTCTGTAAATGACAACTTTTTAAATTTTTTTTTACAAAGTTGTCAATTTACAGAGATATTTCTCTCACCCAGCATGGGTATATGTAAAAACACACCCCAAAACACATTGCCCTACTTCTCCTGAGTACGGCGATACCACATGAGTGACACTTTTTTGCAGCCAAGATGCGCTAAGGGGTCCAAATTCCAATGAGTACCTTTAGGATTTCACAGGGCATTTTTACGCATTTGGATTCCAGACTTCTCGCGCTTTTCTCGCCCCATTATTGTGAACAGAGCCAGAGCAGACTTCCGGCGGCACGGTGGGCTAGCATTAGCACGGATCCGGCAGGCTGTTCTCTCGCCAGAACAGCGTGCTAGACCCTGCTACTGCAACTGTGCAAGTCGCCTTACCCGATTGCTCACCTTGAAGAATAAGCAACTGGGTGAGAGCCCATCTAGGCAAGTGTTTTAAATTTTTACTCAACATGGCTTATTGTACGCGATTCTTCTTAGTAGCCTTATAAAAGCCCCTTGTTTAAGGGAGCAGTGGAAAAGGACAGAGCGCATTAATGAAAGCTGTTAATATAAGGTAATTACAGATCTCCTGGAAATCACTGACAGACTAACTCAGGTATACATGCCTAGCTCTAATAAACTAGAAAATGACAGTTACACTTTAAGAGCTCATTTACATACCTTCAACTCTGCCCTTGCGCACCTTTTTAGCTCATATTCACCTTGCACATCATAATACACTTTCACCACAACAGCATGCGAACAGGTTACAAACTGGGCAGTTTCAGAAAGACCTGAATACAATATGGCCGGAAAGCCAGTATTGACTTTTTTTTGCAATGCTGATCACCCCTTTTACCTATGACAGCAAAAAGGGAGGTTTGTGCAGACAGCCTATTGCACATCCTGCATACTCACCAAGCTAGTTCACGACATGTGACTTCCTTATTGAGCTTCTCACTGCCAACGTCGAAAGTAGGGAGCGGTCATAATAATGTGACTCGACTATGCAAATTTTTTTCTTTATAATAGCCTGCTAAATTTGTTTAGTAGAAACCTCATAAAATATGAAATCTAGTTCACACAATACCTGTGCAAATTTTTTAAGTTGCAGGTTGTCTATCTGTTGTTTGCCAAGAGTCAACATGCTGTCCGAAAACTCCATCACCATCTGAAAAAAAAAAAAAAATTAAAAAGTTATTAAGAATATAAAAAGTAGGAATTTCCAAGAGTCCCTCATGACAGCACTACTTGAGATTGTCTTCACCTTCTTGGGACAGGAAACTGGTTAAATATACCCTGACACCACAATAATCCAGTTTTTGCCAGATTACTACACCAGGAGAAATGCAAATGATTTAACAAAACTGATTTACTGCTATAACTGCAATTACCAGCAAGTGTAATTCCTACCTTCACGTTTGTCCCTTACGAAAGCACTACCTGATTGCAAGCCTTTTGGGAGAGAGGGGCAAGCCTGAAGGAAAATATGTCCCAGGCAATGTCTCGGTTAGACAGAACATCCTGCAATTTAAAGTAGAGGATCTGAACCCACACTAAGGCCTCTTTCACACAGGCGTCACGTTTGATGGACGGATAAGAGGCGGGTGCGTTGCAGGAAAATAAGCGATTTTCCCACGCTAGTGCAAAGTGTTTTAATGCGTTTTGCACGCGCGTGCGAAAAATTGCCATGTTTGGTACCCAGACCCGAAGCCGGACTTCATCACTGAAGTCCGGTTTCGGGTTGAGTATTCTCTACATTTTATTATTTTCTCTTATAAACATGGTTATAAGGGAAAATAATAGCATTCTTAATAGAGAATGCAAAGTAAAGGGCAATAGAGGGTAAAAAATAATAAAAAGAAATAAACTCACCTCTTCCATTTGATCACGTAGCTGCCGGTGTTCTGTTCTGTCTTCAGCAGGAGGGGGATGAAGGACCTTCAGTGACGTCACTGAAGGTCTTTCGTTCTCTTCCTGACTGAAGACAGAACAGGAAACCGGTAGCTATGCGATCAAATGGAGGGGGAGAGTTAGTTTTTTTGTTATTTTTACCCCTCTATTGCCCTTTTTACTTTGCATTCTCTATTGAGAATGCTATTATTTTCCTTTATAACTATGTTATAAGGAAAAATAATAAAGATCGGGTCCCCATCCCAATAGTCTCCTAGCAACCATGCGGGAAAATCGCACCGCATCCGCACTTGCTTGCGATTTTCCCGCAGCCCCATTCACTTCTATGGGGCCTGCATTGCGTGAAAAACGGAGAATATAGAACATGCTGCGATTTTCACGCAACTCAAAAGTTATGCGGGAAAATCACTGCTCATGTACACAACCCCATTGAAATGAATGGGTCCGGATTCAGTGCGGGTGCAATGCGTTCACCTCACGCATTGCACCCGCACAGAAATAACGTCCGTGTAAAAGGGAGCTAAGACTTCGAGCTATTTAAGAACTGCTCATAAAACATAAGTTATAACTATAAGAGACACAAAAGATCAGATTCTGAAACTAATGTAATTAAAGATGGCTCGTTATCTAAAAACACAAGCCTGGTTTTGTTTAAAAGGATTGTCCCATCACAATAAATGATCTCCAATCCACTGGAGAGCAGATAAGTGTCTGATCGACGGGTGTAAAATAAATCGGCCTTGACCGATCACTCAAACAGAAGCCTCTCTCGCTGTTGTTCTACTCAACTCTATGGCAGCCCTGCAGAACTGCGGACACGCATCGCATGTGTCTGACGTTTTATTCAAATGGGGTACAAGTAATCAGGGGGGGACCTAAAGGTCAGACTTATATCTACCCATAACACAGGTAATTGGTTTTCACAAGTCTCCAAAATGGCACCCCTGAGATGCCTCCGCACTTCCAGGGACAAGAAAACAGAGGTTATAAGCATTTCCCCTCCCCCACCTCCTCCTATCATCAGTGATTTATATAGAACCGAAGTATTTAATCTTTATGTATACATTAATTCATCACAACTAAAAATTTATGACAAACTCATTCTACCCCGGGAGGTATTTTTGACTTTGCGTTTTCATTTTTTAGTCCCTGCCTTCCCTGAGCCATAACTTTTATTTTTCCATTTACAGTCATCTGAGGGCTTATTTTATTTACCGGGACAAGTTATACTTTCCAACGCCACCATTTAATATTGTATAGAATGAAGTGGGCAAAAAATTCCAAGACTGTGGAATTGGGAAGAAAAAAAAAAAATAAAGAATTTTTGCCTCAGTTTTACAGTTTTTACGGCGTTCATTATGCGGTAAAACTGACTTGTTATCTTCATTCTCCAGGTCAGTACGAATCCGGCGATACCACATATGTATACTTTTCCTTGCAACTTGATGCTGGTAATCAAAACTGATTTTACAAACCCTTTAGGTGTTTCTCAACAATTATTGGCAAATGGAGATGAAATTTCAGAATTTTAATTTTTGGTAACCTTACCTCACAAAAATGTAATATACAGCAACCAAAAATCATATGTACCCGAAAAATAGTCCCAAGAAAACCGCCACCTTATCCCGTAGTTTCCAAAATGGGGTCACTTTTAGGGAGTTTCTACTCCAGGGGTGCATCAGGGGGCTTGCAACAGGACACTGTGTAAATAAACCAGTCCATAAAAGTCAGCCTTCCAAAAAACACACGCCGCTCCTTTCCCTCTATTCCCCGCTGTGTGGCCGTACAGTAGTGTACGACCACAAATGGGGTGTCTGTAAACGGCAGAGTCAGGGCAATAAAGATACAGTCTTGCTTGGCTGTTAACCCTTGCTTTGTTAGTGGAAAAAAATGGGTTAAAAATGGATACTTTGGCAAAAAATTTAAAATCAGAAAATTTTATCTCCATTTGACAATAACTCTTGTGGAGCACCTGACAGGTTAACAACGTTGTTGAATACCTTGAAGGGTGTGGTTTCTAAAATGGGGTCATTTTTGGGTGGTTTCTATTATGTAAGCCTCACAAAGTGACTTCAAACCTGAACTGGTACCTAAAAAGTGAAAATTTCCAAGATTTGCTTATAAACTTATAAGCCTTGTAACGTCACATGATATATGGGGAATGTAAATTAATACATTTTTGGAGGTATTACTATGTATTATAGAAGTAGAGAAATGTAAACTTGGAAATTTGCAAATTTTGCTCGGCGCATGCCCAGTGACGCCGATGAGGCTCTTGCCCTCAGTTTACTCGTGATCGCGCAGGCGAGAGGCGGTACTGCGCCTGCGCGAGATTTCGGCCAGCGGGGAGACGCATCCTTAGGAGAAGAGGAGACAGGACCTGGCGCGGGGGGGGGGGGGGGGGGCCGGAGCTTTTAGACTCGCCGTGGGAGGCGATTTAGGGCAATGGAGGAGTTATGGATTTGAAATTTTCAGCGGGCACATTACATAAGGGGGGCGTTCCTGGGCTACTTGCTACAGGAGGAACGCCCCTCTGGGCTCCCTAACCCTTAATTAGCATATCAGAAAAAGCTCTTTTCAAAAGAAACTACTGGACAAAAATAAAAACGAAGGACGCATATGGATTTCAGGTATTTGATTTTATTAGGATGCATGAAAAAAAAAAAATAGTAATATGATGCTGACACATTCCCTTTAAGGTGAAATATGGCCGTGTTCTTAAAGGGTTAATATTGCATATGATTTAGTGGGAAGCTGGAAAAATAAAATCCAAATGGGGTGAAATTGCAAAAAAAAAATTTCCACCAGTTTTACGGGTTTTTAAATTCAGACGTTTGATGCGCGATAAAACTGATCAGTTTTATTCTACAGGCCAGTACGAATCCGGTGATACCCTATATGTATAGTTTTTCTTGCGTTTTGATGGTGGAAAAAAATAAAATAAAAAATAAAGTGAGGGGAAAAAAAAAAAACTTTTTTGTCTCAATATATTGACCGCTATAACTTTTTTGTAGTTATGCGGGGCAATCTGAACTTTTCATTGATACCCTTATGGGGCGTGTATGACTTTTTGATAACGTTTTATTTGTTTAATTTTTTTTTGGAGGAAATGAAGCGTCCAAAAACGGCGAATCGGCCATTTGGAAGCTTTTTTCCGTTTTCCGTATGGGGAATATATTTTTATATGTTTATACTATGGGCATTTTCACACATTGCGACACCCATGAAGTGTTATTTTTTTATATTTTTTGGTTCTTCTATTTATATTTGGGAAAAAAGAGGCGATTTGAACTTATGAATATTTTTATTTTTAAACTTTTTGTTTTGCACTTTTCTATAGTTCCCATAGGGATCTATAACAATCAATCAGATTGCTATTCTCATACTACAATGCACTAGCATTGGAAAATATGAGAAAATTGCTTATTTCCTATGAAGTTCTCTTACAGGCTAGAGCTCCATAGGAAAGACTATGCAGCAGCCTTGTGTCATTCACAAAAACACAGGCTGCAGCATACACGCTCCGGTTCCTCCGATCACTACACGGGGGAGCTGGAGCAAAACCAAAAGTAAAACTTTCGGTTTTCTGCGCGCACAGATGCCGTGGTCAGGATTTACCACGACATCTGAGGGGTTAAATGTCCGCGATCGGCATTACTGCCGGTCACAGACATTTACTGCGGGTGTAGACTTCAAGAAGCAGGCAACCACCTGCGGCTATGGCGCCTGCAGTGAGCGGGCACCCCGTTTAGGACCGGACCCATGATGTACAGCTACGTCATGGGTCCTTATGGGGTTAATCAACTTTAAACAATGCAATCCCTTCTTTTGTTAGCTTGGCGACGACTTTTCTGTGATGCTCGACTACCCTCAACAATAATTGTTTTTGTTGTTCATCCCTGACAGATTCATTAAAAATTTGTTATCAAAGCAATTCCTCTTTCTGTAGTATCATAGTCCACCTTAACAGCGTTCACATGCCTTCTTAGAGAATCACTGCAGTATTCTGTCACGTTGTGGATCCCTAACAATTCAAAGAACGTCTTTGTTTTATTAGAACGAAATTGCTCAGGTCTTTAACTTCAAAAAATAGGGTATTACCCTCTAATCCAGGGGTGGCCAACCTTACAGATACAGTGAGCCAAAAAAAAAAAAAAAATTACCAGGAGCCACAAGCTATACATTTACACAGTCACCGTATTTTACTACAAGATGCACCTAGGTGGTAACAAAAAAAGAAAAAAGATTTTTCATCTGATCTGAGGTTTGATAAAAAAAAAAAAAATTTATTTTTCATTAGCAGAGGGGAAAAAAAAAAGAAAAAGAAAAATAAAAAAAAATAAATCTATTTTTCACCAGACCTCAGATCAGACTCCTGAATCGGATCCCCAATTCTCATCTGACCTAAAATAAGATCCCCAAACCTCATCAGAAAACCTCATCAGAACCTCCAAATCAGACCCCCAATGCTCGTATCAGACAACATAAATCAGACTCCCAGTGTCAGACCCTCAGTGCTCAGATCCCCCCCCATTCTCAGACCTGCCCCCCCATGCTCAGATGAGACCTCAATTGCCCATATCAGGACCCCCCCTCCCCCATGCTCAGATCAGACCCCCATGCTCAGTTCTATAATTTTAGAAAAAAAGTACGTCTTCACGTACTACGTTCTCACACTGTGTGCATCAGGACGTAGTGGAGAGTGAGCTAGAGCTGCAAAGTAGCAACGGTGCCCGATCAGGAAAAAATATCTGAGCATGGGGTGGAGAGTGAGCCAGCCTGACTGCTTCCCAGCTCCACAGCAAGAGCCAAATCTTGAAGAAGCAAAGAGCCAAAGGTGGGCCACCCCTGCTCTAATAGTTGCATTTCCTTTTTCTTTGCAGGTTTGGTTTCTAAATTTGTCATATTTTCCTTAACAGCCTGAGTAATACGTTCGTCCAAAAAAGCTAATCCAACGTTTGTTTGACAGATACCAAAGGTGTCCCTTAGAAACGGTGAGAGCACTTTTTTTACGTCTGCATCTGGGTAAGTGCTCAGAAGCTGTAGCATATCCAAATCATTCTTTGGAGCCCATCGACTTACAATTGCTTTGTGCCATAAGCGAACATATATTAGACTGACAAAATGTGCAACCCGTTTCATTCCTTTCTATTCTCGTTGAGGAATATTCAACTGTTTAGTGAAGAGGACAATTTTAAGTACATATTGTAAGAGGGTGCAAGGTACCGTGGTCGATGGCAGGTACGTGTCACCGTGGTTCCTGGCCTCGGTGAGGTAAGAGCCGGGTTTTCGTGTGTCAGCAGCAGCTAGTGCTGTTTGACACCTTGTTTTTTAGTTTGGCTGCAAAGCCAATCCGGGCCGGCTCTTACTGGGAGTAGGCAAAGAGTTGGGTGGGTGCCTATTCCCCACGGTCCAGGCCGGACTTTATCCGGGCCTTTAAAAGGCAGCCTCCTCAGCAGCTGAGTGTGATTGTCCTGGAGCTGCTGTTAGGCTGTGGAATCACTTGAGTTTGGGAGTGCTGATCCATGCTGTGCTGTGTGGAGTTCTCTGGGCTGGGAGCAAGACCCCAAGCAAGGAGGAGTGCAGACGGCCTGGAAGCCGGAGGTCGATCGCCTTGCGGCTGGACTGACAGCCAGGTGCGAACCTGCACCTAAAGCCTCCCAGGTGACTGGAACCTGTTTTTGACTATTTCGTTTTGCTGCACGTTTTCTGATGGGTGTGAATTACCACCAAGTGACTGTTTGCTGTGTATTTGCTACAAGTGTGAATTAAACACTGTTTGCTACACTTTCTGGACTCAGTTTTGCCTCTATACTGCACCCGCACTGCTATCTACCAGAGCGACTCCCCACAATATATTACCTTTGCCACCCACCTTGCTTGATGCAGAGCCCCTGGGATCCTGAAACTGTAGTCGTTTTTAGATCAACCTCCTAGATACAGGAGTGAGAGTTGTAATAAAAGTGATCAAGTGTGTGCAACCCCTAAACATTATCCAATCTTCTTGAAATTTGGCATATATATCTTTTACATCACTGAGACTCGGGGCGTAAGCAAAGTCATATGAAAATCACATCTTTGGCAAAATATATACAGACACACAGACTAATATATATCTTTTTTACATTTTTTATTCTCATTTTAGGGAAAGAGGGGGGTGATTTGAACGTTGATATTTTAAAAAAATATATATATTTGTAAAACTTTTTTTTTTATATAGTTCCCAGGAGCAGGCGCTAACTTTAACGAACCGATACATGACATGCTATTACGTCACGTCAGGAAGGGGTTAATCAAAGGTATCATATGTCCTTTTTTCTAGGTAAGGGAAACTTAGGGTGCCATTGTAGAGACTTCCAGAAACCAATTACCAGTAAGTAATTTACTTTTTCCCCAGTTGTCTTCACGACTGCACCCCCGAGATCTAACAAAGAACTAACACTATGGTGGGCCTTCAGGACCTTACATCCAAATACTGAGTCTTGGTTGTCTGATAAGTCTATCCTATAATGCTTTGTGAAATTATGAGTTTGTTTCCATGTTTTTGCTCTGCGCATTTGCTCAATAGAAATGGACACCCTTTTGGCCCAAGATACTGACAGAGCTTGCGCAGAGTGAGCTTTCAACACTTGAAGACTTTCCTTCCCCGGAGCCTCATAGGCTATGGCCATTGTATTTTTAATGGGGTTTTCCAAGAATGTTTTTTTTTTTTTACCAACGCCCTATCCTATGGCTTCTTGCAGTATAGCATGCACACCACCATACATTGTATAGTGGCTGTGCTTGGCATCACAATCAACATCATTCACTTCAATGGAGTTGACACGATACCAAGAACAGTCACTATACAGTCGTGGCCAAAAGTTTTGAGAATGACACAAATATTAGTTTTCACAAAGCTTGCTGCTAAACTGCTTTTAGATCTTTGTTTCAGTTGTTTCTGTGATGTAGTGAAATATAATTACACGCACTTCATACGTTTCAAGGGCTTCTATTGACAATTACATGACATTTATGGAAAGAGTCAGTATTTGCAGTGTTGGGCCTTCTTTTTCAGGACCTCTGCAATTCCACTGGGCATGCTCTCAATCAACTTCTGGGCCAATTCCTGACTGATAGCAACCCATTCTTTCATAATCACTTCTTGGAGTTTGTCAGAATTAGTGGGTTTCTGTTTGTCCACCCGCCTCTTGAGGATTGAACACAAGTTCCCAATGGGGAGTTTCCAGGCCATGGACCCAAAATGTCAACGTTTTGGTCCCTGAGCCACTTAGTTATCACTTTTGCCTTCTGGCACGGTGCTCCATCGTGCTGGAAAATGCATTGTTCTTCACCAAACTGTTGTTGGATGAAGTTGCTGTTGGAGGATGTTTTGGTACCATTCTTTATTCATGGCTCTGTTTTTGGGCAAAATTGTGAGTGAGCCCACTGCCTTGGATGAGAAGCAACCCCACACATAAATGGTCTCAGGATGCTTTACTGTTGGCATGACACAGGACTGATGGTAGTGCTCACCTTTTCTTATCCGGACAAGCCTTTTTCCATATGCCCCAAACAATCGGAATGAGGCTTTATCGGAGAATATGACTTTGCCCCAGTCCTCAGCAGTCCATTCCCCATACTTTCTGCAGAAGATCAATCTGTCCCTGATGTCTTTTTTGGGGAGAAGTGGCTTCTTTGCTGCCCTTCTTGACACCAGGCCATCTTCCAAAAGTCTTCGCCACACTGTGTGTGCAGATGCGCTTACACCTGCCTTCTGCCATTCCTGAGCAAGCTCTGCACTGGTGGCACTCCGATCCCGCAGCTGAATCCTCTTTAAAGTATAACTGTCTATTTTTATTTTACTATTGGATTTTGGTGATTAACCGCTACAGGACCGCCTAACGCAGGGATGCGTCCTGCGGGCGGCCCTGTAGCTCTGATACGACGCATCGGCGCGTCATCTCACGAGAGGCGAGATTTCCTGTGAACGTACAGCCTGTCAGCGATGATCCATCGCTGGCAGGCTGTAGATGCGAATAAAATCGCATCAAACTGCTATATCAGACGCTGTTTTATGAACAGCGTCTGATATAGCTGCTACCTGGTCCTCTGGTGGTCCCATTTACTGGGATCGACCACCAGAGGACCAGGTAACACAGTAAAGTTGCACCACACACTACACTAACCCCCCACCACCCCTCACCTATTAACCCCTTGATCACCCCATCTAGACCCCCTGATCACCCCCCTGTCATTGATCACACCCCTTGTAAGGCTCCATTCAGACGTCCATATGTGTTTTGCGGATCGACGGATTGACGGATCCGATCCGCGGACCGGCGGATCGGATCCGCGGATCGGATCCGCGGATCGACGGATCGGCAGATCCGATCCGCAAAACACGGACACCGGCAATGTGCTTTCCGCATTTTGCAGATCCGCACATTGCCAGAACTATATAGAAAATGCTTTTTCTTGTCCGCAATTGCAGACAAGAATAGGACATGTTCTATATTTTTGCAGAACGGAAGTGCAGACCCGGAAGCGCGGATCCGTAATTCCGGATCCGAGCGGGACAAAGACTGTCCCCATAGAAATGAATGGGTCCGCAATTCCATTCCGCAAACAGAATTTCGGACGTGTGAATGGGGCATAAGGGCCCCCTTTTACCGCCAGTTAGCTAGCTACTTGTTAGGTAGCTAGCGCCCAGCCCACCGCACCGCAGTCACTGATTTTGGCAGAGATTTTTTCATCCACATTGACCGATGCGAATGAAAAAAATCTGTGCCGTTCATTTTTTTTTTTTTTTCAGCGCAGAGGCTGAACGGAAAAAAAAATCTCATTACCCGTCTGCTCAATATACAGAGAATCGCAGAAACTCCTAATGCTGGCCATACGTGTAATGATTGCGGAGACCCTCAAATGCCAGGGCAGTATAAATACCCCACATGTGACCCCATTTTAGAAAGAAGACACCCCAAGGTATTCCGTGAGGGGTATGGTGAGTTCATGTAAAATATTATTTTTTGTCACAAGTTAGTGGAATATGAGACAAAAAAAAAAAAACAATTTCCGCTAACTTGTGCCAAATTTTTTTCTGTGAACTCGCCATACCCCTCACAGAATACCTAGGGTGTCTTCATTCCAAAATGGGGTCACATGTGGAGTATTATACTGCCCTGGCAATTTAGGAGTCCTAAAGCGTGAGAATCCAAATGCGTAAAAATGGCCTGTGAAATCCTAAAGGTACTCATTGGTTTTAGGGCCCCTTTGCGCATCTTGGCTGCAAAAAGTGTCACTCATGTGGTATTGCCGTACTCAGGAGAAGTAGGGCGATGTGTTTTGGGGTGTATTTTACATATACCCATGCTGGGTGTGAGAAATATCGCTGTAAACGACAACTTTTTAAATTTTTTATTCAAAGTTGTCAATTTACAGAGATATTTCTCTCACCCAGCATGGGTATATGTAAAATACACCCCAAACACATCGCCCTACTTCTCCTGAGTACGGCGATACCACATGAGTGACACTTTGCAGCCAAGATGCAAAGGGGCCCAAATTCCAACGAGTACCTTTTAGGAGGGCATTTTTACGCATTTTCTTCTCACGCTTTAGGGCCCCTAAAATGCCAGGGCAGTATAAATACCCACATGTGACCCCATTTTGGAAAGAAGACACCCCAAGGTATTCGCTGAGGGCATAATGAGTCCATGAAATATTAAACTTTTTGTCAAAAGTTAGCGGAAAGGGAGACTTTGTGAGAAAAAACAATAAAAAATCAATTTCCACAAACTTGTGCCAACAAAAAAATCTTCTATGAACTCGCCATGCCCCTCATGGAATACCTTGGGGTGTCTTCTTTCCAAAATGGGGTCACATGTGGGGTATTTATACTGCCCTGGCATTTTAGGGCCCTAAAGCGTGAGAAGAAAAATGCGTAAAAATGCCCTCCTAAAGGTACTCATTGGAATTTGGGCCCCTTTGCGCATCTTGGCTGCAAAAAAGTGTCACACATGTGGTATCGCCGTACTCAGGAGAAGTAGGGCGATGTGTTTTGGGGTGTATTTTTACATATACCCATACTGGGTGAGAGAAATATCTCTGTAAATTGACAACTTTGAATAAAAAAAGTTAAAAAGTTGTCGTTTACAGCGATAACATATTTCTCACACAAAGTATGGGTATATGTAAAAATACACCCCAAAACACATTGCCCTACTTCTCCTGAGTACGGCGATACCACATGAGTGACACTTTTTTGCAGCCTGGGTGCGCAAAGGGGCCCTAAAACCAATGAGTACCTTTAGGATTTCACCGGCCATTTTTAAGCATTTGGATTCTCACACTTTAGGGGCCCCTAAAATGCCAGGTGAGTAAATACCCCACATGTGACCCCATTTTGGAAAGAAGACACCCCTAGGTATTCTGTGAGGGGCATGGTGAGTCCACAGAATTTTTATTTTTTGGCACAAGTCAGCGGAAATAGTTTTTTTTTTTTTTGTTTTTTTGTTTGTTTTTTTACAAAGTCTCATATTCCACTAACTTGTGACAAAAAATAAAATTTTACATGAACTCACCATACCCCTCACAGAATACCTTGGGGTGTCTTCTTTCCAAAATGGGGTCACATGTGAGGTATTTATACTGCCCTGGCATTTTAGGGGCCCCTAAAGCGTGAGAAGAAGTCTGGAATCCAAATGCGTAAAAATGCCCTGTGAAATCCTAAAGGTACTCATTGGTTTTGGGGCCCCTTTGCGCACCCAAGCTGCAAAAAAGTGTCACACATGTGGTATCGCCGTACTCAGGAGAAGTAGGGCAATGTGTTTTGGGGTGTATTTTTATATATACCCATGCTGGGTGTGAGAAATATCGCTGTAAACGACAACTTTTAAAAAATTTTATACAAAGTTGACAATTTACAGAGATATTTTTCTCACCCAACATGGGTATATGTAAAAATACAACCAAGCACATGCCCTACTTCCCTAGTGCGGCGATCTACATGAGTGACTACTTTTGCAACCTGAGTGTACAAGGGCCCAAATTCCAACGAGTACCTTTAGGTTTTACATGGCGACTCACAATTTAGCCCCGCCCAAAATGCCAGAACAGTAAACACACCCCACAAATGACCCCATTTCGGAAAGTAGACACCCCAAGGTATTCACTGAGGGGCATAGTGAGTCCGTCTGAGATTTTTTTGCACCATAGTTTGTAGCGCTATAACTTTTACCCAAACCAATAAATATACACTTATTGGATTTTTTATCAAAGACATGTAGAACCATAAATTTAGAGAAAATTTATATAGAAATGTAGTTTTTAAAAATTTTACAACAGAAAGTGAAAAATGTCATTTTTGCAAAAATTTCGGTCATTTTTGATTAATAGCAAAAAAGTAAAAATGTCAGCAGCAATGAAATACCACCAAATGAAAGCTCTATTAGTGAGAAGAAAGGAGGTAAAATTCATTTGGGTGGTAAGTTGCATGACGGAGCAATAAACGGTGAAAGTAGTGTAGTGCGGAATTGTAAAAGTGGCCTGGTCATTAAGGGTGTTTAAGCTAGGGGGGCTGATGTGGTTAATATCACCTTGTTGGCCCTGTTTTAACCACTTAAGCCCCCCTAGCTTAAACACCCTTAATGACCAGGCCACTTTTTACAATTCTGCACTACACTACTTTACCCGTTTATTGCTCGGCCATACAACTTACCACCCAAATGAATTTTACCTCCTTTTCTTCTCACTAATAGAGCTTTTATTTGGTGCTATTTCATTCTTGCTGACATTTTTACTTTTTTGCTATTAATCAAAAATTACCGAAATTTTGCAAAAAATGACATTTTCACTTTCTGTTTGAAAATTTGTCAAATAAAACTACATTTCTATATAAATTTTCTCTAAATTTATTGTTCTACATGTCTTTGATAAAAAAATGCAATAAGTGTATATTTATTGGTTTGGGTAAAAGTTATAGCGTTTACAAACTATGGTGCAAAAAGTGAATTTCCGCACTTTGACTTTCTGAGCACCTGTCCTGTTTCCTGACGTACTACAATGCCCAGACAGTAGAAATACCCCATAAATGACCCCATTTCCAGTAGACACCCTAAGGTATTCACTGAGGGGCATAGTGAGTTCATGGAAGTTTTTATTTTTGTCACAAGTTAGCGGAAATGTTTTTTTTTTTTTCAAAAATTTCATTTTCCGCAAACTTGTGACAAAAATAAAAACTTCCATGAACTCACTATGCCCATCAGCGAATACCTTAGAGTGTCTACTTTCGAAATGGGGTCACTTGTAGGGTATTTTTACTGCCCTGGCATTTTAGGGGCCCCTAAAGCGTGAGAATACAAATGCGTAAAAATGCCCTGTGAAATCCTAAAGGTACTCTTTGGAATTAGGGCCCTTTTGCGCATCTTGGCTGCAAAAAGTGGCACACATGTGGTATCGCTGTACTCAGGAGAAGTAGGGCAATGTGTTTTGGGGTGTATTTTTACATATACCCATGCTGGGTGAGAGAAATATCACTGTAAATTGACAACTTTGTATAAATTTTTTTAAAAAGTTGTCGTTTACAGCGGTATTTATCACACAAAGTATGGGTATATATAAAAATACACCCCAAAAGTCATGCCCTACTTCTCCTGAGTACTGAGATACCACATGAGTGACACTTTTGCAGCCAAATGCGCAAGGGCCTAAAACCAATGAGTACCTTTAGAGATTTCACTGAGCAATTCTACGCATTTGGATTCAAACCCCTTCTCACGCTTTAGGGGCCCTAAAATGCTGGGACAATAAAAATACCCCACAAGTGACCCCATTCTGGAAAGTAGACACCCTAAGGTATTCGCTGATGGGCATAGTGAATTCATGGAAGTTTTTATTTTTGTCACAAGTTAGCGGAAATGTTTTTTTTTTTTTCTTTTTCTTACAAAGTCTCATATTCCACTAACTTGTGACAAAAATAAAATTTTACATGGACTCACTATGCCCCTCACAGAACACCTTGGGGTGTCTACTTTCTAAAATGGGGTCACTTGTGGGGTATTTTTACTGCCCTGGCATTTTAGGGGCCCCTAAAGCGTGAGAAGCGGTTTGGAATCCAAATGAGTAGAAATGTCCTGTGAAATCCTAAAGGTACTCATTGGATTTAGGGCCCCTTTGCGCATCTTGGCTGCAAAAAGTGCCACACATGTGGTATCGCCGTACTCGGCAGAAGTAGGGCAATGTGTTTTGGGGTGTATTTTTACATATACCCATACTGGGTGTGAAAAATATCTCTGTAAATGACAACTTTTTCCATTTTTATACAAAGTTGTCAATTTACAGAGATATTTCTCTCACCTAGCATGGGTATATGTAAATACACCCCAAAGCACATTGCCCTACTTCTCCTGATGCGGCGATACCATGTGTGCCACTTTGCAGCCAAACGTCAAAGGGCCTAAATCCAATGAGTACCTTTAGATTTCACAGGGCATTTACGCATTTGGATTCCAAACTCCTTCTCACGCTTTAGAGGCCCCTAAAATGCCGGGACAATAAAAATACCCCACAAGTGACCCCATTCTGGAAAGTAGACACCCTAAGGTATTCGCTGATGGGCATAGTGAATTCATGGAAGTTTTTATTTTTGTCACAAGTTAGCGGAAATGTTTTTTTTTTTTTTCTTTTTCTTACAAAGTCTCATATTCCACTAACTTGTGACAAAAAATAAAATTTTACATGGACTCACTATGCCCCTCACAGAACACCTTGGGGTGTCTACTTTCTAAAATGGGGTCACTTGTGGGGTATTTTACTGCCCTGGCATTTTAGGGGCCCCTAAAGCGTGAGAAGCGGTTTGGAATCCAAATGAGTAGAAATGTCCTGTGAAATCCTAAAGGTACTCATTGGATTTAGGGCCCCTTTGCGCATCTTGGCTGCAAAAGTGCCACTCATGTGGTATCGCCGTACTCGGCAGAAGTAGGGCAATGTGTTTTGGGGTGTATTTTTACATATACCCATACTGGGTGTGAAAAATATCGCTGTAAATGACAACTTTTTCCATTTTTTATACAAAGTTGTCAATTTACAGAGATATTTCTCTCACCCAGCATGGGTATATGTAAAATACACCCCAAATACATTGCCCTACTTCTCCTGAGTATGGCGATACCATGTGTGGCACTTTTGCAGCCAAGATGCACAAAGGACCCCAATTCCAATGAGTACCTTTCATGAGGGCATTTTTACGCATTTTTCTTCTCACGCTTTAGGGCCCCTAAAATGCCAGGGCAGTATAAATACCCCACATGTGACCCCATTTTAGAAAGAAGACACCCCAAGGTATTCTGTGAGGGCATGGTGAGTTCATACAAGATTTTTTTTGGCACAAGTTAGCGGAATTTGATTTTTTGTTTTTCACACAAAGTCTCCCTTTCCGCTAACTTGTGACAAAAATTCAATCTTTCATGGACTCAATATGCCCCTCAGCGAATACCTTGGGGTGTCTTCTTTCCAAAATGGGGTCACATGTGAGGTTTTGTACTGCCCTGGCATTTGAGGGTCTCCATAACCATTACACGTATGGCCAGCATTAGGAGTTTCTGCTATTCTCCTTATATGGAGCATACAGGTAATGAGATTTTTCTGTTCAGCCTCTGGGCTGAAAGAAAAAATGAACGGCACAGATTTCCTCATTCGCATCGATCGATGTGGATGAAAAAATCTCTGCCAAAAATATGCAAAAAAATAGAGGGGCCTGGCGATTGCCAGGACATAGGAGCTCCGCCCAAACATCCATACCCACTTCAGCTCCTATGTCCTGGCAAGCGTGATTTCTCCATTCACATCGATCAATCCATCGGTGTGGAGGAAGACATCTTTGCCAGATTTTTGATACAAAGTGTTTGCCAAAGCATATGAACTCCAACACCTCTCCTCAGCTCACATGTCAGGGCAAGCGTGCCTGTCCTGCAGAGGAGAAATCTCGTCTTGCAGCGCCGCATACACCGACTTCACGTGTCTTCTGACAGCAGCGCAATGCTTCTCTCAGAATTCACATCAGTGCTGCGGCGTTTTCATCGGTTGGTCCGTTGATCTACCTGGAAAATAAAGGGTGGTTAGGGAAAAAAAAAAAAAAAAAGAAAAACAGGCAACAGGCACATGACTTGAACGTTGCAAACTTTATAAAACATGAATAAAACCTGAACATGAAAAAAAAACTGAACTTTTAAAACCTGAACTAACTCAAGATTTTTTTCTTGCTACCTGTTTCATTTTTTTCTTTTTTAACCATTTCACGCTTTATTTTCCTAGCAGAAACCTCTCCTTTCCCATGGGACAATGTGTAAAGTGTAAATCACACAGAGATGGTGCGAAGTACACTATACACGTTATCCCAAGTGAAAGGAGAGGTTTCTACCGTTTCACACTTCTGCAGCAGCACAGCAGCACCGTCCCCTATGTGTTAGGGTCTCTCAAAACCTAGTATCCTGAGAGACCCTTGAGCCTGATTGTAAAAACTACCTGTGTCCTGCAATCCCTAGGTCCCTAAGTGTACCTGAGTGTGGTACTTCCGGAAACACTCCCTAGGCATAGGGCAGGGTGGTCAGGACAGTCAGGACAGAAATAACGGGTGTCACGCCTTATTCCACTCCTGCTACAGACACGACATCTTTTCGGGGTGGCGGTTGGGTTGAGGTACCAGGCACAACGCTAGGGAAGTGCCGCTCGTGTAGACGGCTAACTACACTGGTGGATGGGGCCACGGAACCTCCTGGATACAGGAGTTCCGAAATGATCTCTTCCTGAAATTTGAGGAAGGATCCTGTTCTCCCAGCCTTACTGTAGAGAACGTAACTATTATAGGCAGCCAATTGAAATAAATATACAGACACCTTCTTATACCAGCGTCTGGTGCGTCGGGAAATTAAATACGGGGCCAACATCTGGTCGTTGAAGTCCACCCCTCCCATGTGGAGGTTATAGTCGTGGACCGAGAGGGCTTTTCAGCGACACTGGTTGCCCGTTCAATTTGGACTGTCGTGTCTGCGTGAATGGAGGAGAGCATGTAAGCGTCACGCTTGTCTCTCCATTTCACCGCGAGCAGTTCGTCGTTACACAGTGCAACCCTCTGCCCCCTTGCAAGTCGGGTGGTAAGAAGCCGTTGGGGGTAGCCCGGCGACTAGGTCGCGCGGTGCCGCAGCAGCCAATCTGTTCTAGGAACAAATGCTTGAAGAGGGCCACACTTGTGTAAAAGTTGTCCACGTAAAGATGGTACCCCTTGCCGAATAAGGGTGACACCAAGTCCCAGACTATCTTCCCACTGCTCCCCAGGTAGTCAGGGCAACCGACCGGCTCCAGGGTCTGATCTTTTCCCTCATAGATCCGAAATTTGTGCGTATAGCCTGTGGCCCTTTCACAGAGCTTATACAATTTGACCCCATACCGGGCGCTTGCTTGGGATGTACTGCTTGAAGCCAAGGCGCCCGGTAAAATGTATTAGGGACTCGTCTACGCAGATGTTTTGTGCAGGGGTATACAAATCTGCAAATTTCAGGTTGAAATGGTCTATGAGGGGCCGAATTTTTGTGGAGCCGGTCAAAAGCTGGGTGGCCTCTGGGACGGGAGGTGGTGTTGTCACTAAAGTGCAGGAAGCGCAGGATGGTCTCAAAGCGTGTCCTGGACATGGCAGCAGAGTACATGGGCATGTGATGAATTGGGTTCGTGGACCAATATGACCGCAATTCATGTTTTTGGTTATGCCCATGTTGAGGAGAAGGCCCAGAAAAGTTCTAAATTCGGAAACTTGGACTGGTTTCCACCGGAAAGGCTGGGCATAGAAGCTTCCCGGGTTGTCGGCGATAAATTGAGTGGCATACCGATTTGTTTCTGCCACGACTAAGTCATAGAGCTCCGCAGTGAAAAACAGCTCAAAAAACCCCAGCGCCCGATCCTATCTGAGCTGTTTCCACCCGAACTCCTGACTGGGCGGTGAAAGGGGAACTACTGGTGCGGCTGAAGTTGGGGGCTGCCAATCAGGATTTGCCAGCACCTCAGGGACTCTAGGGGCTCTACGGGCCTGTCTTTGCGGTGGCTGCGGCGGGAAACTACTGCACGTGCCACCGTACCAGCTTCAACTGCCCTTCTGGTGCTCGCCACTTCACCATGTTCTACGGCAGTGCTGGTACTAGGTCCAGGACGGGCTGCGCTGCTGGTGTATGCCTCACCACGTAATCCGGCAGCGCCAGCCCCACTCTGCTGCCCTTGAGCGGATCCTGCGCTACCTGCGGTCTAGCAACACGGGGCCGGGTACGCCTGCTTCTATCAGGGACCTCCACCTCCTCGTCAGAACTTTGAGTCAGAGAGCCACTGCTTTCTACAGGTTCATATTCTGACCCGCTAGATTCGTCAGATGAGGGTTCCCATTCCTCATCCGACTGGGTCAGAATCCTGTAGGCCTCTTCAGAGGAATACCCCTTGTTTGACATTTGGCCGTCTAAATTTAGGGGTATTCCCTGAGACTACCAAGAAAAAAAGCAAGCCTGTCTTACAAATGGGAGTGTAGCGAAGTACAGAAGCCGCTGCGATTGATAAAAAGATCAAAACTGATTTTTATCGCCGCAGCGCTTGTGAAGTGATTGTGCAGTGATACAAAAAAAATTTTTTTGTCACTGCGGCGAGGCGAGGCGTGGGTGAGCGCAGGTGTGGGCGACCGATCAGGTCTGATCGGGCAAACACTGCGTTTGGGGTGGAGGGCGAACTAAAGTGACAGTAATACTATTATAGATCTGACCGTGATCAGTTCTGATCACTTACAGATACTATAAAAGTACAAGCGCTGATTAGCGCTACGCTAATCAGCGAATCAGTGACTGCGGTGCGGTGGGCTGGGCGCTAACGCTAACTACCTACCAAAGGGACCTAAACTAACCTAAACCTAACAGTCAATACTGGTGAAAAAAAAAAAGTGACAGTTCACAAAAGTGACACTGATCACTTTTTCCCTTTCACTATGTATTGACAGGTGATCAAGGGGTTAATTATAGGTGATCAGGGGGTGATCAGGGCCTGATATGTAGTGATTGGTGCACTTACTTGGGATCTGTGCTCTGTGCTGGGTCCAACCGATGAAAAGGACCCAGCACATGGCACAGATCCCTATAAAAGCCATATATTTGTAAATATAACTTATATCGCCTGTTTTCATAGGCGATTTTGAAAATCACCAGCCTGCCAGCTCTGATCATTGGCTGGCAGGCTGGTGACGAACTTGTCCTGAGCCCGGCGGTGCGTTCCATTTGCGTTCCACCGGGCTCAGGAGCGCGTCATCTCGCGTCTCGCGAGATGACGCGCGGGCGCGTCAAGGAGGAATGAACCGACCGCCCGCAGGACGCAATCCTGCGTGAGGCGGTCGGAAAGAGGTTAATTTCTGATTATTTAATAAATAACCCCTAAAAGCCACCTAAAAGTCCCCAGTATTGGCTATTGTTACCTGAGATAAAATCAGGTTGCTATGCTCCTTCCGTCTACCAGATGAGGACGGCTACCAGATGAGTACGGAGCAGCTGCGTGCACTGGGAACTGATAGTGAGTCAACATTGTAAGGGAATGTATAAAAAGCCAGGTCCTTCCTGACAGGAGATAACAGTGCTGGGCTGTATGTGTGAACTTCTCCACATGCCTGTGCTTGGCAGACACTCCCTTAGCAGTGCTGGAGAATGTAGAGCCCAGTATATAAATGACAGCCTTATCTGATAAGAGGAGAGCTTGTAGAAGGACTACAGGCTTCAGCCAGACCTGGGAACTTCACTGCAAGACCCCCCTATACAGAGCTGGTCTTCACTAACTTCACTGCAGGCGTCCTATGGATTACCTCAGAGCTGAGGGCGGCCATTTTAACAGAATAGTGAAATTGCAGTTTTATGCAGACTGGTTGCTAAGGGCTGAATCTTATTAAATAAGGGGTAAGTAAGTCTAATAGTTATTGATTCAGGAATATTATCATATTAGTAACTACATATATGAAAACTGAAATTAGGGTCTAAATGTGATAGTTATCCTTTAAGAAAGTCCAGCAAGCACCAGGATCGTCTCCTAAACGCCCTGAAGCCTTTTTAACAAGAATTGAACCTCTTTCCTTGAAGTTCTTGATGATCCTATAAATTGTTGATTGAGGTGCAATCTTAGTAGCCACAATATCCTTGTCTGTGAAGCCATTTTTATGCAATGCAGTGAAGGCTGCATGCGTCTCTTTGCAGGTCACCATGGTTAACAATGGAAGAACAATGATTTCAAGCATCATCCTTTTAACATGTCAATTCTGCCATTTTAACCCAATCAGCCTGACATAATGATCTCCAGCCTTGTGCTAGTCAACATTCTCACCTGAGTTAACAAGACGATTACTGAAATCTTAGCAGGTCCTTTAGGGTACGTTCACACGACGACAATTGTCGCGCGACTTTTAATAGAGCACAACTTCACTGCAACATTTGTCGCGCGACATTTTGTCGCACTATTGTCGCGCGACAATTTTTATAATGGGAGTCTATGGTGTCGCATTGCGACATGCGACATGCTGCGACTGCGACGCGACAGTCGCAGAAAAACCCATCTTGAATGGATTTTCTCCGACTTTCGTGTCGCAGTCGCAGCATGTCGCACTGCGACACCATAGACTCCCATTATAAAAATTGTCGCGCGACAATAGTGCGACTTTTTGTCGCGCGACAAATGTCGTCGTGTGAACGTACCCTTAATGACAGCAATAAAATGCACTGGAAAGGTTTTTTGGGGATTAAGTTAATTTTCATGGCAAAGAAGGACTGTGGAGATCATCTGATCACTCTTCATAACATTCTGGACTATATGCAAATTGCTATTATAAAAACAAGCAGCAACTTTTCCAATTTCCAATATTTATGTAATTCTCAAAACTTTTGGCCACGACTGTACAATGTACAGCACTGCTTGGTAAGCTGCAAGAAGGACGGGGCTCTCACAGAAGCGCCGACGCCTTCTTAAACAGCTGATTAGCAGGGGTCCCGGGTGTCGGACTCCATCGATGAGATTCCAGACTCCATTCGGTGAACAGAGCTTAGCCTCGCCCACGCCACTTGATACAAGTCGTGATGTCACTGGGCGGGACGCTAGCAGCGGTAAACAGTGAGAAGGCCGCAGCGCTCCTGCAGCGCCGCTGCCTTCTCGAACAGCTGATCAGCGGGGGTCCCGAGTTTCGGGCCTCGGCCGATCAGATGCTGATGATCTATCCAGAGGATAGATCATCAGTTGTAACAAAGTGAAGTACCCCTTTAATACAAGCCACTTATTAATGCATTATCCATATTGCTTCCTTGGCTGGCTGGATTCATATTTCCCCCATCAACTTAAACACTACTCGTTTCCACAGTTATGACCATCCAGCAGCAGTGGCCATGTTTGCACATTATAGGAAAAAGCATTAGCCTGTGTGCTCTCCCACGGTCCCGGCCACCAAAAAGGCAGGCACTAGTGTGGAGCGAACTTGTGTTTTAAGTTTGACGTCCAAAGTTCGGGTTATCGAAGAATCCAATTATGGATTCCAAATTTAGTTATGGTCCGTGGTAGCGGAATCCATAATGGCCCATTATGGATTCCACTACCACGGACCATAACGGAATTTGGAATCCATAACGAGATTCTTCGATAACCCGAACCCAAACTTTGGACGCCGAACTTAAAACATAAGTTCGCTCAACACTAACGACCACCACTAATGGATTGCAGGGTGGTCATAACCATGGAAAAACAGTGCGTAAAGTGATGGAAAAATGAATCCAGCCAGCAAAGGAAACAATACACATAACACATTAGTAAGTGGCTTGTATTCACTTTCAACGACATAATAAATGCCACTTACTGAAGCGAGACATCCCCTTTAATACTGTGCGCTCACTGGGAAGCATGCACAACACCTGGCCAATCAACTGCAGTCAAGATCGGACTGCTCGTCCCTCTATTGTCTCCGACAGCTGCTACACACTGTATATGGATCAGCACAGCTAAGGCTACTTTCACACTAGCGTTATTTACGGATCCATCATGGATGTGCAAAAATACTTCCGTTACAATAATACAACCACATACATCCGTCATGAACGGATGCGGTTGTATTAGGTCTTCTATAGCCATGACTGTTCAGTCTTCAACACCATTGAAAGTCAATGGGGGACAGATCCGTTTTCTATTGTGCCAGATTGTGTCAGAGAAAACGGATACGCCCCCATTGGCTTACATTGTGTGCCAGGATGGATCCGTTTGGCTCCGGTTAGTCAGGCAGCGTTTTGAATCTGCCTCCAGAGCGGCATGGTGACTGAACGGAGGCAAACTGATGCATTCTGAGCGGATCCTTTTCCATTCAGAATGCATTAGGACAAAACTGAAAGCCCTGAACAGATCAAGGCCTCTTTCACACGGGCGTCATGTTTGATGCCTGGATAAGAGACGGGTGCGTTGCGGGAATATGCACAATTTTCCAGCGCGTGTGCAAACGTTTGTAATGCGTTTTGCACACGTGTGAGAAAAATCGCCATGTTTGGTACCCAGACCCGAAGCTGGACTTCATCACTGAAATCCGGTTTCGGGTCTTCTGGAGAATTTATTATTTTCCCTTATAACATGGTTATAAGGGGAAATAGCATTCTTAATAAAGAATGCATAGTAAAATGAAGAGGAAGGGGTTAAAATAAAAGATAACTTGCCTTAGCCACTTGATCGCGTAGTTGCGATCTCTCCTCTCTTTCCCTGAATCAGCTAAGAACTAAAGGACCTGTGATGACGTCACATCACATGGTCCAATCACATGGTCCATCTTACCATGGTGGTGGACCATGTGATGTGACGTCATCACAGGTCCTTTAGATCTTAGCTGATTCAGGGAAAGAGGAGAGATCGCAACTACGCGATCAAGTGGCTAAGGTAAGTTAACTTTTATTATTTTTAACCCCTTCCTCTTCATTTTACTATGCATTCTTTATTAAGAATGCTATTATTTCCCCTTATAACCATGTTATAAGGGAAAATAATAAAGATCGGGTTAGGGTTGGGCGATATCAAAAATATTGCCACGATAACGATATTAAGAAATTTATCGCGATAACGATATATGTCACGATAAATGCCCATTTAGAAGAAAAAAACACTTGGAGACATTATACTGTATGGGGGCAGCCGCAAGGAGACGTTATACTGTATGGGGGCAGCGCAAGGAGACGTTATACTGTAAGGCGCACGGGGGCAGCCGCAAGGAGACGTTATACTGGCTGACGCACTGTTATGGGGGGGCACTGTGGCTGACGCACTGTTATGGGGGGCACTGTGGCTGGCGCACTGTTATGGGGGGCACTGTGGCTGGCGCACTTATGGGGAGCACTGTGGCTGGCGCACTGTTATGGGGGGCACTGTGGCTGGCGCACTGTTATGGGGGCACTGTGGCTGGCGCACTGTTATGGGGGGCACTGTGGCTGGCGCACTGTTATGGGGGGCACTGTGGCTGACGCACTGTTATGGGGGCACTGTGGCTGGCCGCACTGTTATGGGGGCACTGTGGCTGGCGCACTGTTATGGGGGGCACTGTGGCTGGCGCACTGTTATGGGGGGCACTGTGGCTGGCGCACTGTTATGGGGGCACTGTGGCTGACGCACTGTTATGGGGGCACTGTGGCTGGCGCACTGTTATGGGGGCACTGTGGCTGGCGCACTGTTATGGGGGGCACTGTGGCTGGCCGCACTGTTATGGGGGGCACTGTGGCTGGCCTGCACTGTTATGGGGGGCACTGTGGCTGGCCGCACTGTTATGGGGGGCACTGTGGCTGGCGCACTGTTATGGGGGCACTGTGGCTGGCGCACTGTTATGGGGGCACTGTGGCTGGCGCACTGTTATGGGGGGCACTGTGGCTGGCGCACTGTTATGGGGGGCACTGTGGCTGGCAGCACTGTTATGGGGGCACTGTGGCTGGCGCACTGTTATGGGGGGCACTGTGGCTGGCGCACTGTTATGGGGGCACTGTGGCTGGCGCACTGTTATGAGGGGCACTGTGGCTGGCGCACTGTTATGGGGGGCACTGTGGCTGGCGCACTGTTATGGGGGCACTGTGGCTGGCGCACTGTTATGGGGGCACTGTGGCTGGCGCACTGTTATGGGGGCACTGTGGCTGGCGCACTGTTATGGGGGCACTGTGGCTGACGCACTGTTATGGGGGCACTGTGGCTGGCGCACTGTTATGGGGGGCACTGTGGCTGACGCACTGTTATGGGGGGCACTGTGGCTGACGCACTGTTATGGGGGCACTGTGGCTGACGCACTGTTATGGGGGGCACTGTGGCTGACGCACTGTTATGGGGGCACTGTGGCTGACGCACTGTTATGGGGGGCACTGTGGCTGGCCGCACTGTTATGGGGGGCACTGTGGCTGGCCGCACTGTTATGGGGGCACTGTGGCTGACGCACTGTTATGGGGGCACTGTGGCTGGCGCACTGTTATGGGGGGCACTGTGGCTGACGCACTGTTATGGGGGGCACTGTGGCTGACACATATATAGCATCTTATGCTATATATGTGTCATCCACAGATCCCCCATAACAATGTCAGCCACAGACCCTCAACACTGTAATGTCTTTAGAAGTAGCACGACCTTATTAACTATTGTTGCGCAGGCTCCCGGGCAGCTCTCTGTTCCTCCATGTGCCGTCTGCGCCTTCATTCATAAAGTGGGCGGAGCATGGAGGAACAGAGATTAACTACATAAATACTGGATAAGAGCTGCGGGGCCGGTGCAGTGTTACTCTGCAGTAATACACCGGCCCCGCAGCTCTATCAAGTATTTATGTAGTTAATCTCTGTTCCTCCATGCTCCGCCCACTTTATGAATGAAGGGGCAGACGGTGCATGGAGGAGCAGAGAGCTGCCCGGGGGGCCTGCGCAACAATAGTTATTAAGGTCGGGCTACTTCACTGCGGGGCCGGTGCTAAATTGTCGGCAGAGCCCACTACTTACTACCTGCCCGGCACTACATGTCCCGGGCGCCAGGAATTCGGCCCTGACATGGATGTTTTAGGAGCGGTCGGCACACGTGCGACCGCTCCTATGACGTCATTAAATACCGCGGTTATTAGGAAACTGTGATATCGCCATATCGCAGTTTCTTAATACCGCGGTATATCGCAGCCACCGGTATATTGCCCAACCCTAGATCGGGTCCCGTTGCTAAGCAACCATGCGGGAAAATCGCAACGCATCCGCACTTGCTTGCGGATGCTTGCGATTTTCCCGCAACCCCATTCACTTCCATGGGGCCTGCGTTGCGTGAAAAACGCACAATATAGAGCATGCTGCGATTTTCATACAACGCAGAAGTGATGAGTGAAAATCACCGCTCATGTGCACAGCCCCATAGAAATGAATGGGTCCGGATTCAGTGCGGGTGCAATGCGTCCTCCTCACGCATTGCACATGCGCAGAAAACTCGCCCGTGTGAAAGGGGCTTAATAGTTTACAGGCTGCTATCTGAAAAGGGGAGTGGGCTGCAGAAAGTAGGGTTGTTTCGGGTATAGAAGTTTCGATACCCAATGGATACTTCTCTGGTATCGAGCTCGATACCAGGATTTGTATTTTATCGATACTGGGCTGCGCTACTGCACAGCCCAGTATCGAAGAACATGGCTGCACTGCTCTCAGCCGGCCATGTTCTCCTCGGCAGTCTCTCCCTCCCGCTGTGCTGCCAATGGGGAGAGACTGGAGGAGGAGGAGGAGGGGCGGGCACACTGCGCCACCAATGAGGAGTAACGTTTCATATATAAATACAGGCAGAAGAAACTCATTGCCGGCACCTGCCTGTGACAGAGCGTGCGGCACCTGAGGGGTTAATTGCCTCTGATCTCAGCGCTCTGTCACAGGCAGGTGAGTTTCTTCTGCCTGTATTTATATATGAAACGTTACTAGTCATTGGTGTGCCCAATGATCGGCGCTGGCAGGCTGGTGTCTTTTAAAAAAAAACAAATCAAAAGCCATATTATAATGCATTATATTTATAAATATAATGGGTTAAATGGCTTCTGTGCTCTCTGCTGGGTCCTTTTCATCGGTTGGACCCTGCAGAGAGCACGTGACTAAGTACACCAAGTACTACATACTAAGCCCCAGATCATCCCCCATCACCCCAATTAACCCCTTGATCACCTATCAATCACTAGTGAAAGGGAAAAAAAATGATCAGTGTAAACTGTCACTTTTTTTTCACCAGTATTGACTGTTAGGTTTAGTTTAGGCCCCTTTGGTAGGTAGTTAGCTTCCGTTAGCGCCCAGCCCACCGCACTCACTGATTCGCTGATTAGCGTAGCGCTAATCAGCATTTGTACTTTTATAGTATCTGTAAGTGATCAGAACTGATCAGTCAGATCTATAATAGTATTAGTGTCACCGTAGTTCGCCCCCCACCCAAATCGGCCTGATCGGTCCCCCACACGTGCGTCCACCCACGCCCACCCCGCCGCAGTGACAAAAAAAATTTAATTTTTTTTTTATCACTGCACAATCACTTCATAAGTGCTGCAGCGATAAAAAAAAAAAAAATCAGTTTTGATCTTTTTTATCAATCACAGCGGCTTCCTGTACTTCGCTAGCCTCCCATTTGTAAGACAGCAGCGCTCCAGATGGCGACCAAAATGGTCGCAAATGCGACCAGGATTTTGCAAATGGCGACAAGACTTTTAAGTCTTATCGCCATTTGCGACTTGTCCCACCTCCGCGCGGCAGCTTTAAGGGAGAAAAAAAACTCTTCAGCAGACGCGCCACGCTCGGCACGTCTGCTGAGCCCAGCCCCCGACATCCAGCCTGCTCTGCCAGCCTGTAGTGGCTCGTCCTGGGCCCCGCCCCCTCACAGAGCCCGGGAAGTGAGCGCGCTTGGGAGCACTGACAGAGACGTGCAGAAGGACAGCCGGGTGCTGTCTGGACATGCGACATGCTCCTGACATGCGAGTCCTGTGACAGTGTGGCTCCTCCTGCCCCCCCCTGCAGAAGGACGGCCGGCCGGGTGCCTGGGTCAGTGCCTCCCCCCCTCCAGCTCCGTACATGTGAGTCCTGTGACAGTGTGGCTCCTCTGCCCCCCTGCAGAAGGACTGCCGAGTCCCTGCATCATTGCCTCCTGCAGTCCTCCGGCTCCTGACGTGAGTTCTGTGACACTCAGTATGGCTCCTGCTGCCCTCCCTTCCCCCCTTGTTCAGACTAGTAAGGTTTTTTCTTTTTCCCCCCAGTTGTTTAAAGTTTAACCCCTTCAGCTCTTCATTGAGAAGTCATACTTGTCTATGCTAAATCCTTAGTAGGTGGTGTCAGTAGCTACTGTCACTCAGCGCTGCTGTCACCACCAGTTATCACAAGAAAGTGTTCTGCCCCTGCCTGTATTGCGGCCCACAAACAGCACTTCCGCAATACACCGGCAGCAGCCCGCGTGCACTCTGCATCACGGATGCGAACCCATTCACTTGAATGGGTCCGCAATCACGGAAATGCAGAATGGAAGCACAAATTAGAACGCCATATAAGCACAGTCATAGTCAGCTCTCATTAACACATCAGTGTTTGGTCAGTGATTTCTATCAGTGATTGTGAGCCAAAACCAGGATTGGATCCTCCACAGACATAAAGTATAAGGGAAAGATCTGCTCCTGTTCCGTGTTTAAAGCCGCACCTGGTTTTTGCTCAAAATCACTGATGGAAATCACTGACCGAACACTGATGCCTCATTCACACAGTCAGTCTTCGGTCAGTGATTTCCATCAGTCATTTTTAGCCAAAACCAGGTGCAGCTTTAAACACAGATCAAGAGCAGATCTTTCCCTTATACTTTGTCTGTGTAGCATACACGCCTGGCTTTGGCTCACAATCACTGATGGAAATCACTGACCAAACACGGACGTGTGAATGAGGCTATTTTTTTTTATATCATAATTATGTATGTATTTAAATTTGGCGACTAAAATTTTTATTTGGCTCCTAAATTTTTCAGTTTAGGAGCCAATGGCTCCTAGGGATTTTTTTTTTGTCTGGAGCCCTGGACAGGCTTGCTCTTTTTCTTGGGTAGTCTCAGGGAATACCCCCTAAATTTAGTCGCCCAAATGTCAAATAAGGAGTATTCGTCTGAAGAGGCCCACAGGATTCTGACCCAGTCGGATGAGGAATGGGAACCCTCATCTGACGAATCTAGCGGGTCAGAATACGAACCTGTAGAAAGCAGTGGCAGTCTCACCCAAAGTTCGGATGAGGAAGTTGAGGTCCCAGATAGCACCAGGCGTACCCGGCCCCGTGTCGCTAGACCACAGGTTGCGCAGGATCCGCTTCAAGGGCAGCAGAGTGGGGCTGGCGCTGCCGGATTACATGGTGAGGCATACACCAGCAGCGCAGCCCATCCTGGACCTTCTACCAGCACTGCCGTACAAGATGGTGAAGTGGCAAAAACCAGAAGGGCAGTTGAAGCTGGTACGGTGGCACGTGCAGTAGTTCCCCCGTCGCAGCCACCGCACAGACAGGCCCGTAGAGCCCCTAGAATCCCTGAGGTGCTGGCAAACCCTGATTCGCAGACCCCATCTTCAGCCGCACCAGTAGTCCCCCTTTCACCGCCCAGTCAGGAGTTCGGGTGGAGACAGCTCAGATCGGATCGGCACTGGGGTTTTTTGAGCTGTTCTTCACTGCGGAGCTCTATGACTTAGTCGTGGCAGAAACAAATCGGTATGCCACTCAATTTATAACCGCCAACCCGGGAAGCTCTTATGCCCAGTCTTTCTGGTGGAAACCAGTCCAAGTTTCCGAATTTAAAACTTTTCTGGGCCTTCTCCTCAACATGGGCCTAACCAAAAAGCATGAATTGCGGTCATATTGGTCCACGAACCCAATTCATCACATGCCCATGTACTCTGCTGCCATGTCCAGGACACGTTTTGAGACCATCCTGGGTTTCCTGCACTTTAGTGACAACACCACCTCTCGTCCCAGAGGCCACCCAGCTTTTGACCGTCTCCACAAAATTCGGCCCCTCATAGACCACTTCAACCAGAAATTTGCAGATTTGTATACCCCCGCACAAAACATCTGAGTAGACGAGTCCCTGATACATTTTACCGGGCGTCTTGGCTTCAAACGATACATCCCAAGCAAGCGCGCCCGGTATGGGGTCAAATTGTATAAGCTCTGTGAAAGGGCCACAGGCTATACCCACAAGTTTCGTGTCTGAGGGTTGTGGGGAGTCGCTCTGGTAGATAGCGGTGCGGGTGCAGTACCGAGGCAAAACAAGGAGTCCAGAACGTGCAATCAACAGTGTTGTATTCACACTTGCACAAAAATAAACGACAAACAGTCTCTTGGTGTTAATGCACACACATCAGAAGTATTAAGGCAAAACAAAACAGTCCCGTACAGGTTTCAGTCACCTGGGAGGTTTTAGGTGCAGGTTCGCACCTGGCTGTCAGTCCAGCTGCAAGACAGTCGACGTCAGGTTTCCGGGCCGTCTGCACTCCTTGTTGGGCTCTGGCTTCCAGCCCAGGGAACTCCACATAGCACAGAATGGATCAGAACTCCCAAACTCAAATGACTCCACAGCCTAACAGCAGCTCCAGGACAATCACTCCCCTCAGCTGCTGAGGAGGCTGCCTTTAAAGGCCCGGCAAAAGTCCGGCCTGGACCGTGGGGAGTAGGCACCCACCCAACTCTTTGCCTACTCCCAGTAAGAGCCGGCCCGGATTGGCTTTGCAGCCAAACTAACTGACAATGTCAAACAGCACTAGCTGCTGCTGACACATAAAAACCCGGCTCTCACCTCACCGAGGCCAGGAACCTCGGTGACACGTATCATCCGTCCATGACGACACCTTGCGCCCTCTTACAGGGTAAAGATCAGACCCTGGTGCCGGTCGGTTGCCCTGACTACCTGGGGAGCAGTGGGAAGACAGTCTGGGACTTGGTGTCACCCTTATTCTTCAAGGGGTACCATCTTTATGTGGACAATTTCTACACAAGTGTGCCCCTCTTCAGGCATTTGTTCCTAGAACAGATTGGCTGCTGTGGCACCGCGCGACCTAGTCGCCGGGGCTTCCCCCAACGGCTCGTTACCACCCGTCTTGCAAGGGGGGAGAGGGCTGCCTTGTGTAACCAAGAACTGCTCGCGGTGAAATGGAGAGACAAGCGTGACGTTTACATGCTCTCCTCCATTCACGCAGACACGACAGTCCAAATTGAACCGGCAACCAGTGTCATTGAAAAGCCCCTCGACTATAATTTGCTCATGGGAGGGGTGGACTTCAGTGACCAGATGTTGGCCCCATATTTGATTTCCCGAAAGACCAGACGCTGGTATAAGAAGGTGTCTGGATATTTAATTCAATTGGCTATATATATAATAGTTTTGTTCTCTACAGTAAGGCTGGGAGAACAGGATCCTTCCTCAAATTTCAGGAAAAGATCATCGAGAACCTCCTGTATCCAGGAGGTTCCGTGGCCCCATCCACCAGTGTAGTGAGCCGTCTACACGAGCGACATTTCCCCAATGTCGTTGCTGGTACCTCAACCCAACCGCCACCCCGAAAAAAATGTCGTGTCTGTAGCAGTAGTGGAATAAGGCGTGACACCCGCTATTTCTGTCCTGACTGCCCTGACCACCCTGCCTAGGGGAGTGTTTCCGGAAGTACCACACTCAGGTACACTTAGGGACATAGGGATTGCAGGACACAGGTAGTTTTTACACTCAGGACCTAGGGTCTCTCAGGATACTAGGTTTTGAGAGACCCTAACACATAGGGGTGCTGGTGTGCTACAGCAGAAATGTGAAACGGTAGAAACCTCTCCTTTCACTTGGGATAAAGTGCATAATGTACTTCGCACCATCTCTGTGTGATTTACACTTTACACATTGTCCCATGGGAAAGGAGAGGTTTCTGCAAGGAAAATTAAGAGTGAAATGGTAAAAAAAAAAAAAAATTAAACCGGTAGCAAGAAAAAGAAATCTTGAGTTAGTTCAGGTTTTAAAAGTTTTATGATGATCAAGTTTATAAAGTTCGTAACGTTCAAATTTAGGGCTCTTTCACACTGGCATTTTTCTTTTCCGGCACAGAGTTCCGTCGTCTGGTCTCTATGCCGGAAAAATCCTGATCAGGATCATCCCCATGCATTCTGAATGGAGAGAAATCCAGTCAGGATGCATCAGGATGTCTTCAGTTCAGGACCAGAACGTTTTCTGGACGCAGCAAATACCGCAGCATGCTGCGCTTTTTGCTCCGTCCAAAAATCCTGAACACTTGCCGCAAGGCCGGATCCGGAATTAATGCCCATTGAAAGTCATTAATCCGGATCCGGCCTTAAGCTAAACGTTTTTTCGGCGCATCGCCGGATCTGACGTTTAGCTTTTTCTCAATGGTTACCATGGCAGCCAGTACGCTAAAGTCCTGGTTGCCATGGTAAAGTGTAGTGGGGCTCCCGGGGCGCTCCAGAGTGACGTCAGGGCACCCTACACGCATTGATCACATGATCGCATGGATCACGTGATCCATGTGCATGGGGCGCTCTGACGTCATTCTGGAGCGCCCCCGGAGCCGCACGGACTGTAAGTATACTGCTCCCCCGCTCCCACTATGGCAACCAGGACTTTAATAGCGTCCTGGCTGCCATAGTAACCTGAAAGCATTTCGAAGACTGATCAGGATCCTAATCAGTCTTCTAATGCTTTCAGGCGACTTGCGTTCTGACGGATCCGGCGGGACGGAAGTGCCTGCCGGATCCTCAGAACGCAAGTTTGAAAGAGGCCTTATGAGCCTGCTGCTTGTTTTTTTTTTTTGTTTTTTTTTTTACACTAACCACCCTTTATTTTCCAGCTGGACCAACCGATGAAAACGCCGCAGCACTGATGTGCATTCTGAGAGAAGCATTCCGCTGCTGTCAGAAAACACGTGAAGTCGGTGTATGCGGCACTGCAGGACGAGATTTCTCCTCTGCAGGACAGGTACGTTTGCCCAGGCATATGAGCTGAGGAGAGGTGTTGGAGTTCATATGCTTTGGCAAACACTTTGTATCAAAAATCTGGCAAAGATGTCTTCCTCCACAATGATCGATTAATCGATGTGAATGGAGAAATCACGTTTGCCAGGACATAGGAGCTGAAATGGGTATGGATGTTTGGGCGGAGCCCCTATGTCCTGGCAATCGCCAGGCCCCTCTTTTTTTCTTGCATATTTTTTGGCAGAGATTTTTTCATCCACATTGATCGATGCGAATGGAGAAATCTGTGCCGTTCATTTTTGTTTTTGTTTTTCAGCCCAGAGGCTGAACGGAAAAAAAAAATCTCATTACCGGTATGCTCAATATAAGGAGAATAGCAGAAACTCCTAATGCTGGCCACACGTGTAATGATTGCGGAGACCCTCAAATGCCATGGCAGTACAAACACCTCACATGTGACCCCATTTTGGAAAGAAGACACCTCAAGGTATTCGCTGAGGGGCATATTGAGTCCATGAAAGATTGAACTTTTCATCACAAGTTAGCGGAAAGGGAGACTTTGTGACAAAAAACAAAAAAAATCAAGTTCCGCTAACTTGTGCCAAAAAAAAAAAATCTATGAACTCGCCATGCCCCTCACAGAATACCTTGTGGTGTCTTCTTTCCAAAATGGGGTCACATGTGGGGTATTTATACTGCCCTGGCATTTTAGGGGCCCTAAAGCGTGAGAATCCAAATGCGTAAAAATGCCCTGTGAAATCCTAAAGGTACTCATTGGTTTTAGGGCCCCTTTGCGCATCTTGGCTGCAAAAAAGTGTCACTCATGTGGTATCGCCATACTCAGGAGAAGTAGGGCAATGTGTTTTGGGGTGTATTTTTATATATACCCATACTGTGTGTGAGAAATATCTCTGTAAATGACAACTTTGTATAAAAATTTTTTAAAAAGTTGTCATTTACAGAGATATTTCTCTCACCCAGATTAATATCAAAAAAAGTAAAAATATCAGCAGCAATGAAATAGCACCAAATAAAAGCTCTATTAGTGAGAAGAAAAGGAGGTAAAATTCATTTGGGTGGTAAGTTGCATGACGGAGCAATAAACGGTGAAAGTAGTGTAGTGCAGAATTGTAAAAAGTGGCCTGGTCATTAAGGGGGTTTAAGCTAGGGGGGCTGATGTGGTTAAACCTCAATGAAAACACCTCCCCCATGTACTGAGAGCCGGGCGGCCATTTTCTGGCTACCGTTAATGTGTTTGTCAGATGACTATGTGGCACTTACTGGCTCTGTTGATATAATGCACCATTTTCTTTATTTCATAAGCTTTTTGGCAGATCTTCTGTGCTGCCCACATAGAGCTCCTGTCCATAAGATGGCCACTGATGGCGGAAAATGTGACCAGTCACCAGACATCACTCTGCCTCCTCCATCCAAAAACACGGCACCTGCAATACACTCCCAACAGAGCAGATTTTCAGGGTCACATGACCCTCCGCCTGCGGCCATTTTACGGAAAGGATATCTCTGTGGACAGCACTACAGACTTGGCTATAAGGGGGCATCCCTTATGAAATATCAAAAAATGGCGCAGAACAACAAAGAGTATAGAAGTGCCATATAGACATCTTACAAAAACATTCATCAGGAGCCTACCCCTTTACGTTAGAAAAAGCAATGATATAAATGTATATATTACAAGTTATACTGAATCTTATCCCATAAAAATATACAACTGCTCGGCTTCTCCTGCTCTGTAACATGACACTTTCAGATTGCATTGCATTTTGTGGTGACAGGTCCTCTAAGATTGACACACCAGACTGGCAAACCTGCTGCCTCTTGATATCACTAGAGATATTTTGCATTTTGTTCCAGCGTCTAACCTTAAAGTGGTATTTATCATGTAGAGAAAGATAATACAAGGCACTTACTAATATATTGGTATTATCCATATTGCTTCCTTTGCTGGCTGGATTCATTTTCCCATTACACTATACACAGCTCGTTTCCATGGTTACAGACCACCCTGCAATCCATCAGTGGTGGCCGTGCTTGCTCACTATAGAAAAAGTGTCAGCCTCTCTGGTGGCCGGGACCGTGGGAGCGCACATAGGCTGGTGCTTTTTTTCTACAGCGTACAAGCTTGCATAACCATGGAAACAAGCAGTGTATAATGTGATGGAAAAATTAATTCAGCCAGCAAAGGAGTCAATATGGATAACAATACATTAGTAAGTGCCTTTCTCTACATAACGTATGCCATTTGCTGAAGTGAGACAACCCCTTTAATATTGGCCAGAAACAATCTTTATATAGACCTGTCAAGAGAATACTAGTGCCGTCACCTATAAATAGGAGACTACTTTGTAGACCATCGTATTTTTTGCTTTACAAGACGCACTTTATTTCCATCAAAAGTCGGGGAGGGAGGGGTGGGTCTAAAGGCAATGCGTTTGATAAATCGAATACTAGTGGGCACTTGCATTACAAAATGTTACTAATATGCAGTAGGTGCAGGGAGCGGAGCGCTTCTGGCACTGGCTGTGCTGACCGCTACCAGTTCTAATCCAGGCCAGCACTGCCCGGAGTGTAGAGCTGCAACGATTAATCAAGTAAGGCCTCTTTCACACTTGCGTTGTGAGGATCCGGCGTGCACTTCCGTCGCCGGAAATGCCCGCCGGATCTGTCACAACGCAAGACAACTGAAAGCATTTTAAGACTGATTAGTCTTCAAAATGCTTTCAGTGTTACCATGGCAGCCAGGACGCTACTAAAGTCCTGGCTGCCATAGTCAGTAGTGGGGAGCCAGGGGAGCAGATACTTACAGTCCGTGCGGCTCCCGGGGCGCTCCACAATGACGTCAGAGCGCCCCACGTGCATGGATCACGTGATCCATGCACATGGGGCGCTCTGACGTAATTGTGGAGCGCCCCGGGACTCGGGAGCCGCACGGACGGCAAGTAGACTTCTCCCCTGCCTCCCCACTACACTTTACCATGGCAGCCGGGACATTAGCGTCCTGGCTTCCTTGGTAACCATTCACAAAAGCTAAACGTCGGATCCGGCGATGCGCCTAAACGACATTTAGCTTAATGCTGGATCCGGATTAATGCACTTCAATAGGCATTAATTCCGGATCTGGCGTTACGGCATGTCTTCCGGATTTTTGGACGGAGACAAATCCGCAGCATGCTACGGTTTTGTCAATGTCCAAAAAACGTTCACATACTGAACGGAAGACATCCTGATGCATCCTGAACGGATTTCTCTCCATTCAGGATGCATTAGGATAATCCTGTTCAGTATCTTTCTGTCCTAGAGGCCCCGAGGACAGAACTCTAGGACGGAATGGAAAAGCACAAGTGTGAAAGGGGTCTTAATCTAGTAACTCAACACAGAAAAATCCTCAATGCAAATTTCTTGTATCAAGGATGCGTTTGTGTCATGTGACCACAGAGCGAGAGTGAAGCGCTTGCTATTACTCACACGCCATGGTCACCCGCCGGCCCACACCACGCTGCACTGTATCCTTTTGAAACTGGACAACCCCTTTAAGGCTCTGTGATTGCCGATACAATATTTTCTATTTAATTCATAAATGGCATAGTACTGCTAAACTAAAAAAATTGAATATTTTTAAAAGTTTTTAAAAATAGCCCTTTCTGAAGGAAGTAACCCAGTATCCAACTGCTCGAAGAGGCTGTCAGTTCCATTGCCCCATGAGAAATTTTACTTTAGCGCACTGCTGCAAAGCATGATGGTAACAAACCTGGTTAGTTATGCATTAAGATTACATATTGTTTTCCAAATTATTTTAAACAAAACTGCCCAAAGCAAATAACAAAATAAAGCAGATGTAACCATCAGTTATCCCCCCACAATTTACAGCTGCCCCCCTTCTCACCTGACTGCAGAAATGAAGTACCATGTACCCCACATCAATGACAGGACAACAGCAAGCGGTGACTGGCTGCAGCAGTCATGCAGTTTATATGGAATGTCACATCATTGCAGCCATGTAAACAAAACTTGACAGGAAGCCGCAGAATAGCAGCACTTAAAAATGGGGATTAAGGGTAAATTCACATAACAATGACAAAAAACAGCAGTTAAAGAGGTAAAACAGTCTATTCTTTTTGAAAAACAGCCACCTTGACTTTCATGAAAACAGACAAGTTAGGTCACGTCGAGCAGTCCTCGCAATGGATTAGAAAAGGGCAATGTGAACACACCCATAGACTGTCACTGCTCTGAAAACAGGCGTCATTGGGCCATTTCTCAATGTCATGTGAATACAGCCTTTATAGTCAGTGAGCGGCTGGGACAATCCTGTAAGGTGTCCCCCGGGTCACAAGCTCGATGTGGCTACACATTCTCCTGACAGAAACGGCGCCTTTTATGAGAGGGCAGAGAGTACAAGCTGCCAGCACTTGCAGCAGGCCACTTGTGTGCATGCGGTACCGGCTCCGTTTTCCTGTAAGACACTTCACGTCTCCTGTGTGCGGGAAGAGAGCTGCAGCAATCACTGCCCAGAACTTCCTCAAGTCCGCTGAGGCCTAGGCGGCAGGCGAACAAGTTGGACTAACTACATTAACCTTTGCCCAGATAGCGCAGGCAAAGTAGAGAAGAAACTTCGCACAGTGCGGAAGAGGCACACAACACTCACTGTCAGCGTGTCATCGATGTACAGAGGGATCTGCCTTCTACCGAAAGGAAACTCCTCGTCTCCGTCCTTGCAAACCGCTACCAGACGCGCCATCTCAGGCCACTTTTCGCAGCTCCTGCATGAAACAGTATCTTCGCCACTGTCGTAAACAGTAGGCGGACCCCGCCCTCGGCTTTTAGTATGCGAGCACTTCCGTGGCAGTCAGCAGATTCCGTAGCCTCCTGAGTCTGTCGTCAGCGTTGTGCGGCCCAGTGGCTGTGAGGCGGCTTAACGTTATTACAGGTTAATTTTTAAAAATATGGTTAATGAAATAGCAAGTTTATGCACCCGCACTGACGTGACACGCTGGGTGGCGAATCTGAGAAAGCGAATTGATAGCCTTGCAACAAGAAAAACTTTATTGTTACCACGTATCCATCACATGGACAGAATGTTCTAGGGCAGTGACGGTAGTCAGCCTACTTATTGCTAGACAAAATCTCACAGTTCTCAAAGTAAAGGCTTCAGACTGCATTTCTGTCCTATCTTTTCTGACATCCTGGGTTAATAACTGCCAGTTGGTACTTTAACCACTTTAGCCCCCCTAGCTTAAACCCCCTTAATGACCAGACCACTTTTTACAATTCTGCACTACACTACTTTCACCGTTTATTGCTCCGTCATACAACTTACCACCCAAATGAATTTTACCTCCTTTTCTTCTCACTAATAGAGCTTTCATTTGGTGGTATTTCATTGTTGCTGACATTTTTACTTTTTTTTATATTAATAAAAAAATGACCGACATTTTTGTAAAAAAATTACATTTTTTGCTTTCTGTTGTAAATGTTTTTAAAAAAAAAAATACATTTCTATATAAGTTCTTCATGTCTTTGATAAAAAAAAATGCAATAAGTGTATATTTATTGGTTTGGGTAAAATTTATAGCGTTTACAAACTATGGTGCAAAAAAGTGAATTTCTGCATTTTGAAGCAGCTCTGACTTTCTGAGCACCTGTCATGTTTCTTCAGGTGCTAGAATGCCAGGATAGTATAAATACCCCCCAAATGACACCATTTTAGAAAGAAGACACCCCAAAATATTCTACTTTCCGAAATGGGGTCATTTGTGGGGTGTGTTTACTGTTCTGGTATTTTGGGCGGGGCTAAATTGTGAGCCGCCATGTAAAACCTAAAGGTACTCGTTGGAATTTGAGCCCCTTTGCGTACCTAGGCTGCAAAAAAGTGGCACACTTGTGGTATCGCCGTACTCAGAAGAAGTAGGGCAATGTGTTTTGGGGTGTATTTTTACATATACCCATGCTGGGTGTGAGAAATATCTCTGTAAATTGTCAACTTTGTATAAAAAAAAATAAAAAAGTTGTCATTTACAGAGATATTTCTCTCACCCAGCATTGGTATATGTAAGAATACACCCCAAAAAAAAACACATTGCCCTACTTCTCATGAGTACGGTGATACCACATGTGTGACACTTTTTTGCAGCCTGGGTGCGCAAAGGGGCCCAAATTCCAAAGAGTACCTTTAGGATCTCACAGGGCATTTTTACGGATTTGGATTCCAGACTTTTTCTCACGCATTAGGGGCCCCTAAAATGCCAGGACAGTATAAATACCCCATATGTGACCGAATTTTAGAAAGAAGACACCCCAAGGTATTTTTTTTGGCACAAGTTAACGGAAATTGACTTTTTTTTCTTACAAAGTCTTATATTCCACTAACTTGTGACAAAAAATAAAATTTTACATGAACTAACCATACCCCTCAAGGAATACCTTGGGGTGTCTTCTTTCCAAAATGGGGTCACATTTGGAGTATTTATACTGCCCTGGCATTTGAGGGTCACCGCAATCATTACATGTATGGCCAGCTGTCAAGGATGGAGGACAGTTAGCAGGAACTGATAAATAACGACAGACTGGCTTGATCCCAAACTAAGGAAAACATAGGAGGGCCCTATAAATCCCTAAGAACTCTCCCTAAGTGCTATGCACATGTACAAGTCCTGGTGGTAGACAGATACATGCCCTCGTACCTATAACTGAGTGACACCTGAATTCCCTATAGTAGTGAGGGGAATGGCCACCAGCTCCCTGCACTGAATATGGAGGGAGTCAGGGTCACCTAGAATCAAGCCAGCAAACAAAACACAAAGTAAACGGAATGCACTTATCTTAGAGCAAAACAACTGCAGCCTCCAGCAGCACACTCTTCATCCAGGAAGTAATATAAACCGCAAGAAGAAGCAGTAAGGGAGAGAATATATAGCAAACCAATTAATCAAAGATAAGAGGCAGCTGAGGGAGAGAAAGGAACTTAGCAAAGTGAAACCAAAACAAAGAACGTCATACACAAGACAGGGAGGAACCTCTGACCGACCGTCTCCCAGAACCGGCGGTGACACCAGCATTTGGAGTTTCTGCTATTCTCCTTATATTGAGCATACGGGTAATGAGATTTTTTTTTCCGTTCAGCCTCTGGGCTGAAAAAAAAATGAACGGCACAGATTTCTTCATTCACATCAATCAATATGTGGATGAAAAAATCTCTGCCAAAAAATGTGCAAAAAAAATAAAAAAGAGAGTGGAAAGGACATAGGAGTGCTTGCGAAGTAAGGCCCCATTCACACGTCCGCAAAAAAGTCCGCATCTATTCTGCAATTCTGCCGAATAGATGCGGACCCATTCAGTGTGAATGGGGCCGGCGGTGATGCGGAGAGCACACTATGTGCTGTGCTCTCCGCATCAGCATTTGTGGAGCTGCGGCCGCGAACTTCCGGGTTTCGGCCCCAAAACATCAGGCCGCAGCTCCGCAAAAGATAGAGCATGTCCTATTCTTGTCCGCATTTGCGGACAAGAAAAGGCATTTTCTATGTAGTTCTGGCAATGTGCGGATACGCAAAATGCGTAAAGCACATTGCCGGTGTCCGTGTTTTGTGGATCTGCAAAACACATACGGACGTCTGAATGAGCCTTACAAGGGGGGTGATTAGTGACAGGGGTTGATCAGGGGGGTGACATGGGGTGATCAGGGGTTAATCAGTGATTGGGGGGGGGGGGTGATTGGTGCACTTACTTTAGCTGCCTGTATCCTCTGGTGGTCCCAAGCAAAGGGGACCACCAGATGGGCAGGCAGCAGGCATATCAGACGCTGTTTACAAAACAGCATCTGATATGCGATTTAAATGGCTTTTTCTGACATCTACAGCCTGCCAGCGCATAATCAGCACTGGCAGGCTGTAGTTAAACTTCCTCCCGACGCGATCCTGTGAACGTGCGCGTTCACAGGAAATCTCGCCTCTCGCGAGATGACGCACTGGCGCGTCAAGTAGGAATAACCCGGCCGCATCCCTGCGTTAGCAAGGGAGCAAACAATGATTCAGTATGGGGACGAGCAATGGCATTAGTGATTGCTCCTCCCCATACTATGGAGGAGCTCGCTGCATGTAATAGCAGCCGTGTCCTCCACTAAGAAGCAGGCGGTTGCCAGGAAGGAATGGTTCCCTCCCAACAATCGCCTGCAAAATCTTTTCATATAATACAGCCCTTAAAAACCTGATCATACATTTTTAGGAGCCATAGTAGAGAAATGCCAAAATTCATAGTTCTGAGAATAGATGGTCCAGAATTGTTATATTATGGGGAATAAAAATATTTTTACAAAAATAGACACATAAGGAGAGATAACAGGTCTTGGGACTGAGCTTCTACACTGTACGCAGCCACAGCAAATTGTTTAAAGCTGTGCCTGTAATCCTGGAATTCAGCTAGAATAAGGTGCTAATCTATAGGAGTCCAGGAGACTGTGTCTCAGTCCCAGAAAAAAAAGTGGGAAGAAAGTGGCCGGGGGCGTCTATTAGACTGAATGCTAATGACAGCTTCCATTATACATACAGGAGGCATGGGAAAGTGAGGGCAGCACTGCGCTGGCTGTACTCATCCTCCCTGGTCTTCTTCTGGGTCCCGCTGTTCACGGAGTCCTGACCGCGCACAGCAGCAGGATGTAGTGCACGCAGTTGCCCACTATGTACTGACGTCATGTCACCTGCTATGTCAGGTCACAGTGCATCAAAGGCCGGAAGAAGCATTGTAGCGAGCGGTGAGTCCTGGATCTGCAGCGCCATGCGGAGCAAGCAAGGTAAATTATTATTTTTTTTTTTAATTTATAAAATGGCTGTGAAATCTAGTGCTGGGGTCCATCCTTGTACCCCACAGGCATATCAGGAAAATAATGACAGAACCAGCTCTAATGAATTACACAGTATAGGATATTTTACAAAGTCCTAGTAGTTTTGACCATGCTAAACTGCTGACAGAACTAGGTTGGGGCTGGGGAGAGTTCTACAAACATATCTTTTGTGAAGCTTTCATTACCAGCTACATCCACTTTATAAAGCTAAGGCAATGCAATATAGCAGTGGGTACCAGCATTAAAATGATACGTTTGTGCCGGTTATCCATTGTGGTAAGGTGCAAGGTACCGTGGTCGATGGCAGGTACGTGTCACCGAGGTTCCTGGCCTCGGTGAGGTAAGAGCCGGGTTTTCCTGTGTCAGCAGCAGCTAGTGCTGCTTGACACCTTGAAATTTAGTTTGGCTGCAAAGCCAATCCGGGCCGGCTCTTACTGGGAGTAGGCAAAGAGTTGAGTGGGTGCCTACTCCCCGGATGCCTCGGAGGTAGGTCTCGGTGCAGTACTGTCTCAGGAGGTCAATGGGGAAGAACATCCCGTTGTCTTCCTGAGCCGTAAACTCACCCCAGCCGAGACCAGGTATAGTATAGTGGAGAGGGAGTGCCTGGCTATCAAGTGGGCACTCGAATCTCTCCGCTATTACCTGTTAGGGAGGAGGTTCCGTCTGGTGACCGACCATTCCCCTCTCAAGTGGATGAGCCAAGCCAAGGAGAGGAATGCTCGGGTCACCAGGTGGTTCCTATCCTTGCAAAATTTCAAATTTCCGTTAGAACACAGGGCAGGCCGCTTGCAGGGTAACGCAGATGCCCTGTCTCGCGCCCACTGCCTCACTTGTGTTCACCCCCTCAGGGTTGAACAAAGGGGGGGGGTATGTGGTAAGGTGCAAGGTACCGTGGTCGATGGCAGGTACGTGTCACCGAGGTTCCTGGCCTCGGTGAGGTAAGAGCCGGGTTTTCCTGTGTCAGCAGCAGCTAGTGCTGCTTGACACCTTGAAATTTAGTTTGGCTGCAAAGCCAATCCGGGCCGGCTCTTACTGGGAGTAGGCAAAGAGTTGGGTGGGTGCCTACTCCCCACGGTCCAGGCCGGACTTTTGCCGGGCCTTTAAAAGGCAGCCGCCTCAGCAGCTGGGAGAGTGTGATTGTCCTGGAGCTGCAGATGGTGCTGTGGAGCTCTCTGGGCTGGAAGCAGGAGCCCAGCAAGGAGGAGTGCAGACGGCCTGGAAGCCTGAGGTGGATTATCTTGCGGCTGGGCCGACAGCCAGGTGCGAACCCGCACCTAAAACCTCCCAGGTGATTAGAACCTGTGTTTGGACATTTTGTTTTACCTCACGTGTGTGATTTAACACCAAGTGACTGTTCGTTGTTTATTTTTGATGCAAGTGTGAATAAAACACTGTTTGCTGCACCTTCTGGACTCCCTTTTGCCTCTATACTGCACCCGCACCGCTGTCTACCAGAGCGACTCCCCACATTTGGTGTCGGATGCGGGCATGCGCAGTGAGGCTGGCGTGAACGCCGACGTTTTTTTTTTGCTAAGCACGAGTGCATGGAATATATTAAGCCAGCAAAGTTGCAAGCAGGAATTTCTGGCAACATGGAGGCTGCTGTGAAGGCTCTCATAGAGGCTAACGTGCAGCAGCTGGAGACCAACCAGCTACTGTTACAGCATGTGATGGCTTTACAAGCTGCAGGAGCGTCCCACCACGTCCATGATGCCCGGAAAGCGGTCCGTGCGGCGATCCCAAAGATGACCCCCTCGGACGACGTTGAGACGTATCTGGCGGTCTTTGAGAAGGTGGCCGTGAGGGAGAAGTTACCCCGTGACCAGTGGGCCGAGGTGGTCGCTCCGTTCCTGGCGTCCGGACCCCAGCAGGTTTTTTTTGACCTAGCAGATGACCAGGCTGCTGATTACCCCACGGTGAAGGGGGAGATCCTGGCCAGACTGTGGGTAAACGTGTTGGTCCGGGCTCAGCGGGTCCACCAGTGGGACTTTAAAACGGCTGAACCCGCCAGGCCGCAGTACTATGAGTTGCTGCACAGGTTGCAAAAGTGGCTGCAGCCTGATGTTCTAAGTCCGGCTGCTATGCTGGACCGTCTGCTGGCCGACATGTTCTGGAGGGCCCTGCCTTACCCCCTTCAGCACTGGATCGCCAGGTATCCCCCACCAATGCCCTGGAGATGGTCGACCTGGTGGAGCGTTACGAGGCCACCAGAAACCTGCAGGGGAGTCTTGCTGGGAAGGGGTCAGTTAAACCCCGGAGGCCTCCACCCCTGTTCCGACGACCGGCGACAGAGAGACCTGCCCGGAATGTACCCCCTGCGGATCCGCCTCCCGTGGTATGCTGGAGGTGTCAGGAGCCAGGCCACATCAGGGCCGACTGTCCGCATCATGGTGAGCCGATGGATGTGAACTACGGGGGTCGCCACTCCCTGTATGCACGGAAGCTGTGTGCAACTGGCACCCGTGAGGTGCAGGATAACAACCACCTGTGTCAGGTAGAGGTGGGAGATTCTCGGGCGGTGGCCCTGCTGGACTCCGGGAGTCTAGTCTCCCTGGTAAGAGCTGCCCTAGTACGGCCTGCGGAGTATACCGGCCGTAAAATCGTGGTCCTATGCATCCACGGAGACTTAAAAGACTACCCCACTGCGCTAGTGACTTTGTCCACCGCGGCTGGTAAGTGGACCCACGAGGTGGCTGTCGCTACCAAACTCCCACATGAACTGATACTTGGGAGGGACTTCCCAGGTTTCCCGGCGCTGTGGCCGGCAATAAAAATGTCTGATGGACCCGAGACAGGGGTAACCCTAGCAGAGTGGCCTGATACCACTGGAAGGCCAGAACCCTGGGAGCCCGAATCTGAAGGGCCAGCGGTAGGGGTGACCTCTGCTCCAGCGGTAGAGGGGAGACAACCCCACTGAGTGTATTGGTGGGAGACACGGAGGACTTGCCACCGGGACCTGAGTTGGCAGACCTCAATGTCTCCGGGAAAATTTTGGGACCGCACAACACCGGGACCAAACCCTAACCAGGGCCTGGGAAAGTGTTGTAATGGTTGATGGTAAACCCCAGAAACCTGGGGCTGAATTAATGTTTCCGCGATTTATTGTTCTTCAGGATATGTTGTATCGGGTGAACCAAATCCGAGGTGAGCCAGTTGAACAGTTGGTGGTGCCCACCGCATATCGCAAGCTTGTTATGGAGCTTGCCCACCAACATGTTCTTGGGGGCACATGGGGTGGCAGAAAACGCAGGACCGTGTACTGCAGCGATTTTATTGGCCTGGTGTGTTTAAGGAGGTAGAAGAGTATTGTAAATCTTGTCCAACCTGTCAGATAAATAGCCCCCAGCCACATTTCCGTAGTCCTCTGGTACCTCTTCCAATCATTGAGGTCCCGTTTGAGCGTATCGCTATGGATCTGATCGGGCCTGTACCAAAGTCTGCCAGGGGCCACCAACACATTCTGGTAGTTCTCGACTATGCCACTCGGTATCCGGAGGCGGTGCCTCTGCGACATACCTCAGCTAAGCTCATTGCCAAAGAGTTAATGGAAATGTTTTCCCGTGTGGGCCTGCCAAAAGAGGTTCTGACAGACCAAGGGACCCCTTTTATGTCCAAAGTTATGAGGGAACTGTGTAAATTATTGCGTATAAAGCAATTGCGGACGTCCGTTTACCATCCGCAAACGGACGGTCTTGTCGAAAGGTTTAACCAAACTCTAAAAAATATGTTAAAAAGGGTGGTGTCTAGAGATGGGAAGGACTGGGACCTGCTTCTGCCCTATCTCATGTTCGCAGTGCGAGAGGTGCCCCAGGCCTCTACTGGGTTCTCGCCCTTTGAACTGCTTTATGGCAGACACCCTCGGGGCCTGTTGGATATCGCCAAGAAAGCGTGGGAACAACAGCCTGTCCCCCACAAAAGTGTCATTGAGTATGTCACCCAGATGCAGGAATGGATGGAAAGGGTGTTGCCGCTGGTCCGGGAGCATATGGAGGCAGCGCAACAAGCCCAGAGTAGGGTGTATAATCGTCAGGCTAGGGTACGGGACTTCAATCCAGGAGATCGGGTTTTGGTTCTGGTACCCACCCTTGACAGCAAGTTCCTAGCTAGGTGGCAGGGCCCCTATGAGGTGATTGAGAAGGTAGGGAAGTAAATTACAAGGTACACCAGCCAGGCGGCGCAAGCCGGAGCAGGTGTACCACGTGAATTTACTAAAGCCGTGGAAAGATAGGGACACGGCCGACGACCACAGCCCCGGCCAGGGCTTCTAGGTGAAAAGGGTCCAGCCCCACAGTTCGAGGCCTGTGAAGCAGTAGCCACGGTAAAATTGCAGACAGCCTGTCTTCCAAACAAGTTCAGGAAGTCAGGGAGTTCATCAGTCGGAACACGGATGTGTTCTCGGACCTCCCTGGCCGCACGTCTCTCATCCAACATGACATCGTCACTGAGCCTCAGGCCAAGATCCGGTTAAAACCATACCGGGTACCCGAGGCTCGGCGACGGGCCATCGCGGAGGAAGTGCAGTTAATGTTGAAGCTCGATGTCATTGAGGAGTCGAAAAGTGAGTGGGCCAGTCCCATAGTCCTAATACCCAAGCCGGATGGGACGTTGCGGTTCTGCAACGATTTTCGCAAGTTAAATGAAGTGTCCAAGTTTGATGCATATCCCATGCCCCGGGTAGACGAGCTTGTTGAGAATTTAGGGCAAGCCCGTTATTTTTCTGTGCTAGACCTCACTAAAGGGTACTGGCAGGTACCCTTAACGGAGTCGGCCAAGGAAAAACTGCTTTTGTTACCCACGAGGGCCTGTATCATTACAAGGTGTTACCCTTTGGCCTGCATGGCGCCCCGCCACCTTCCAAAGGTTAATGGACATTGTGCTGCGACCTTATCGTCGGTACGCCTCAGCCTACTTAGATGATGTAGTCATCCACAGCACCGACTGGGAAAGCCATTTACCCAAGGTGCAGGCGGTAGTGGATGCCCTGAGGAAAGCTGGACTAACCGCCAATCCAAAAAAGTGTGCAATTGGGTTGGAAGAGACCAAATATCTGGGGTATGTAATTGGGCGGGGAGTCATCAAACCTCAGGTAACTAAGGTAGAGGCCATACGTAACTGGCCCCGACCGGTCACCACCAGGCAGGTAAAGTCCTTCCTGGGAATTGTAGGATACTACATGCGGTTTGTGCCCCACTTTGCCACAATAGCAGCGCCGTTGGCAGACCTGTTGAAGGGGCGAAAGTCTGGGAAGGTTAGCTGGAGTGAGAAGGCGGAGGAGGCTTTCTCCGCGCTGAAGTCGGCCCTGTGTGGGACCCCGGTTTTGGTGACACCCGACTTCAACAGGGAGTTCGTCGTTCAGACGGATGCCTCGGAGGTAGGTCTCGGTGCAGTACTGTCTCAGGAGGTCAATGGGGAAGAACATCCCGTTGTCTTCCTGAGCCGTAAACTCACCCCAGCCGAGACCAGGTATAGTATAGTGGAGAGGGAGTGCCTGGCTATCAAGTGGGCACTCGAATCTCTCCGCTATTACCTGTTAGGGAGGAGGTTCCGTCTGGTGACCGACCATTCCCCTCTCAAGTGGATGAGCCAAGCCAAGGAGAGGAATGCTCGGGTCACCAGGTGGTTCCTATCCTTGCAAAATTTCAAATTTTCGGTAGAACACAGGGCAGGCCGCTTGCAGGGTAACGCAGATGCCCTGTCTCGCGTCCACTGCCTCACTTGTGTTCACCCCTCAGGGTTGAACAAAGGGGGGTATGTGGTAAGGTGCAAGGTACCGTGGTCGATGGCAGGTACGTGTCACCGAGGTTCCTGGCCTCGGTGAGGTAAGAGCCGGGTTTTCCTGTGTCAGCAGCAGCTAGTGCTGCTTGACACCTTGAAATTTAGTTTGGCTGCAAAGCCAATCCGGGCCGGCTCTTACTGGGAGTAGGCAAAGAGTTGGGTGGGTGCCTACTCCCCACGGTCCAGGCCGGACTTTTGCCGGGCCTTTAAAGGCAGCCGCCTCAGCAGCTGGGAGAGTGTGATTGTCCTGGAGCTGCAGATGGTGCTGTGGAGCTCTCTGGGCTGGAAGCAAGAGCCCAGCAAGGAGGAGTGCAGACGGCCTGGAAGCCTGAGGTGGATTATCTTGCGGCTGGGCCGACAGCCAGGTGCGAACCCGCACCTAAAACCTCCCAGGTGATTAGAACCTGTGTTTGGACATTTTGTTTTACCTCACGTTTTCTGATGTGTGTGATTTAACACCAAGTGACTGTTCGTTGTTTATTTTTGATGCAAGTGTGAATAAAACACTGTTTGCTGCACCTTCTGGACTCCCTTTTGCCTCTATACTGCACCCGCACCGCTGTCTACCAGAGCGACTCCCCACACCATGTAGACAAACACCCGAAAATAAAATTTGTTAGTTATGGTAATGAGCTCAGCAGTGTATGAATAATGGTTCTTAGTGCCCAGGCACACTTCTGTAAGAGGACAAACACACCTCTTTACTTGTGCCCAGTACCTGCCCTTGTGCCTTCCAGTTCGCTCCTCTCCTCTGGAACATCATCCATCTTCCTTACTCCCTCCTGCCCAGGGCTGGCGCTACCGTTAGGCGAACTAGGCGTTCGCCTAGGGTGCCGGTCTGCTGGGGGCGCCCTGGTGGGCTCCCCCTGTCTGGGGCTGCAGCGCTGGGCGAGCGGCTCTTGAGCCACTCCCAGCACCATTACAGGGAGGGCCAGGAGGTGGAGGTCCTTCTTAAATATGGCAGAGCAGGCACCTGCTTACCCTGATGGCAGGTGCCTGCTCTGCCAGTAAATTACCAGAGCAGAGGAGGCGGGTGGCAAGGGCGGCTGTTCCAGCAGCTCCCCACTCCTCCCTCGCGCCCCTCTGTGATGCCAGGAGCCAGAATATGACGTCATTCCAGCCCCGGCATACTAAACGGCGGGCTGGAGGACTGAGGAGCTGCACCACACTGGACCCCAGGGAGGTGAGTGTTTAAGTGTTTGACTGAGTGAGTGTCTGCCTGTGTGTGTCTGTCAGTGAGTGAGTGTGTGTATGTCAGTGAGTGTATGTGTGTCTGTCATTGAGTGAGTGTGTGTATGTCAGTGAGTGTGTATGCCTGTCTGTCAGTGAGTATCTGTGTGATTGTATGTCTGTCAGTGTGTCGTTAAGTGAGTGTGTGCGGGTCCGTCAGTGTGTGCGGGTCCGTCAGTGTGTGCATGTCCGTCAGCGTGTGCGTGTCCGTCAGTGTGTGCGTGTCTGTCTGTCAGTGTGTGCGTGTCTGTCAGTGTGTGCATGTCTGTGTGTCAGTGTGTACGTGTGTGTCTGTCAGTGAGTGAGTGACATGGCGGGGGGGCGGCAAAATGGATCTTTGCCTAGGGCGGCAAAAATCCTTGCATCGGCCCTGCTCCTGCCACCTGGTCACCATCTCCCTCGTCTATATCGTGCGCAAGCGCGGAAAAGACAACTTCCTGTACTTGCGAATTCTCTTCCCTGCATTAGAATCAAGGAGAATACAGCGGATGCACCGAGATGTAGTTTATAGTGGAATGAACACATATTCTGCAAATGAACAATATATATGCATATTTTACATTGTAATAAACATATATTCCATATATACAGGTGTATACTGATTTCCCTGTGTTTCTTTGACAGGATATGAACGCAATGCATCTGTAGTACGTACACTGCATTTTCCACAGACAACACATGTCAGAGACATGCACTACTTTGGTCAATGATGTGGACCAAACACGTCCATTGAAGTCTATGTGTCCATGAAAAACCACTGATACAACATGGATTGTGTGAGTGTTTCACAGACCCATTGTTAAGAGATGCTTTGAAAATTTTTAGCTGCACATTATCTGTGGAATACATTTAACACAAGGACCACAAAAGCATTCTTCAGGGACTTCTTAACAGATGAAACACAGATGTTTTTTTTCTAAGGGTGTCAAATAAACATAGAAATTTAAATGAGGCCTTAGAAGCACATGGAATTCAGTAGATGTATTTATATATGGAATATGCTTAAAGGCGTTGCCCAAGTTATATTTATTGATGACCTATCCTCAGGACAGGTCATCAATATCAGATCGGCGGGGGTCCCACACCCGGCACCCCCGCCAATCGGCTGTTTCAAGAGAAGCCACACGCTGTGCCAGCGCTGCCTCCTCTTCATTGTTTACCTGCTCGCCGTCGCATCTGCAGAGGTGAGCAGGTGTATCTACAACCAAGCCACCCCATTCATTTCAATGGGACGGCTTGTTCTTATACAAGTGTGGAACGAGCCGTCCCATTGAAATGAATGGGACGCTTGGGTGTAATTACACATGCTCACCTCTGCAGATGCGACAGCGAGCAGGTAAACAACGAAGAGGAGGCAGCGCTTGCACAGCGTGTGATCGTCGGGGAAGCCGGGTGTCAGATCCCCGCCAATCTGATATTGATGACCTATCTTGAGGATAGGAAGAAGATCAACAAGCGGCGGCAGCATTTCCCATTATCTTTTTTATTAGGACTTCACAGCATACATAAAAACAGCAACATTTCGGCTGTGACCAGCCTTTATCAAGCACAAGAACAATATGGCCAATGTACATATGAATAATAAAATCAAGGTCCTCCCACTTCTGTTTTAACCAATCAAAGCCCATTGTGGGCATCCCCTCATGTACAGTGCTGCCCATAATTATTCATACCCCTGGCAAATTTTGACTTAAAGTTACTTTTATTCAACCAGCAAGTAATTTTTTGAGGGGAAATAACATAGGTGTCTCCCAAAAGATAATAAGACGATGTACAAGAGGCATTATTGTGGGGAAAAAAAACATTTCTCAGCTTTTATTTACATTTGAGCAAAAAGAGTCCCGTCCAAAATTATTCATACCCTTCTCAAACTGTCACAGTCTGTGGGAAAATCCAAAGTTCTATACCATTCCAAATAGTATAGAACTGTTCGTTTAAATTGATGAAATTGATCGTGCAACAGGAACATGGATTGCTAACCACATTACGTGAGGAGATAAAGTCTGCATAAGCCACTCTTTCTACTTTCTCACAATCACCACAGTTCACCGAATTGGATGATAAACTATGTGACAATTTAAATAAAATAGAAGATGACTTAATCCTATACAAGCAGAGAAAATTCAACAGAGACACGCTGGACTACAACACGGATTCCATATATACATGGGCTGACGCTCAGATGTCCCACGTCCATACTAAGAAGATCCCGATCTAGACGTAGAAATCATTCGAAAGTCTCCTTTAGCTCAACCGAACCTGAATCAGCTGACTCTTCACCGGAATTTTCCACTTCTATGACAGCCAGGAATGCAATTGAAGCTGAAGTTACACCGTCAGGTGCCGCCTCCCAGCATAAGAAATCGGCAAAAAACGACGGGCCGGCCGCCGCCGTAGGAAGAAACCGGCGTTACCCCTCATGGCGGGAGAAATAACTAAGGACATACAGGTTATTAATGCATCAGCCTCTCTTATTTCGTTAGAACAAATTGAAGTGCTCAAGAGGGGTCTTACCTTTTTACCCACTTGTCACTTCAACTTATATCGCACCATTTTAGATGTGAATCGGTTTGCACGTGTATTAACCCTGAAAAAATTTTTTTTCAATGATAGCTCTGCTAGTGATGTAAGCCAAATGTCGGCACCTGTTATCTCTATACAAGATCCTTGCACTGATACTAATGTGAACACACTGTCATTTACTGATATGATACAATGTAATGCTCTTCAAACAATGTATATCCCTAATGAGACCTTGGCTACTACCAATACTTCCCAGTCCTTCAGAACCACAAACCCTGATTTTTACCCAGTACAATCACGCACTTTTGCACTGGATAAATTCCAGGAGCTGGTGGAAAGAGATTTGAGCCGGTTGTCCAGTATGAGGAAACCCTATAATACATCTAATCTTACATTGCGGGAATGCTCTGCACTCCTAAGTCTGGAAGATAGGGATGATATAATCGTCAAGGAAAAAGACAAAGGAGGTGCGGTCGTCATACTGGACAAGGGCTTATATGGAAAACTAGTTCTAAATATGCTTGCCGATACCACCACCAATAAATTACTTTCTACGAATCCATTATCTGTTTTCCAGAAAAAAAATTCTGACATATGGGTTTATCGTTGGGCATAATTACTCAGAGGGAAAGGGACTACATCTTTATTCAGTATACAATTACTCCCATTTTCCATGCTCTTCCAAAATTACATAAGAATGTCTCCCCCCCCCCTAAGGCCCATTGTGGCAGGCACTGGCTCTTATTCAGAGCATTTGTCAGGATGAGTTGACTCTTTGCTTCAGCCTCTGGTTTCCCTTATATCTGTTTTTTTGAAGGACTCTAGAAAAGTTATACAGGCTGTGTCTGCTTTGCAGTGGAATGATAAATGCATATGGATTACGGCTGATGTGGTGGCACTATACACCAATGTTCCTCACAACTTGGCCATCACTGCTTTGCATTGGTTTCTTAGTCATTATACTGACTATACATTGGAGCTGAGGGATTTCATTATTATGGTGGTGGAGTTCCTCCTGAGGCACAACTATTTTTCATTTGATAATCAATTTTTTTTTGCAGGTTTTGGGGGTGTCGATGGGGGCTAAGTTGTCTCCGTCCATTGCCAATTTTTATGGCGTGGTGGGAGGGACACTTTCTCCACATCGACACCTTCCCTTTTAAGGATAACATCTTGTGGTATGGACGCTAAATCGATGACCTGCTTATGGTACTATCGGGCGATGTGGCGTCCATACTGCATATTCCTATATAAATTCTACAGTGGGATCTTTATCTTTCACACTGTATCACAGTGTAGATGAGATTCACTTTCTGGATTTGTGCCTCAGGCGGGACCCCTCCACGCATGGGATCGTCACCTCCACGTACCGCAAAGAACTAGAGGGTAATACAATCCTCCATGCAAGCTCATGCCATCCTACCCATGTAATACAGAATATTCCTTTTGGTGAACTTGTACGAGCCCGTCGAAACTGTTCATGAATACCATGATATTAGAGGTAGACTGTATCGTAGAGCATACTCTCATACTACCATAGATCGTGCATATAAAAAAGCATCATCTTTGGATAGAGAGTCTTTAATTTTTCCACCTACAAACAGGATGTCTGACCCTTTTCCTCACGGCCAGCAAGTTACTACTTTTGTTACACAATATAGTCAATAATATCCTGCTATTTGTAAAATTATTAAAAAATATTTCCCAATTCTGGCAAGTGACGAACAGTGGTCAGATATCGTGTCTGGAGCAGTCAGGTGTGCACCTAGGAAGGCTACTACTGTGGGCAACTTAATCAGCCCTAGTCTTTTTCTCACATCCAGTCCAAATCTGAATTCTACCTGGTTAAATTGTAAAGGCTGTTATAAATGTGGGCACCAGAGGTGCATATGCTGTTCTTACCTTATAGTGAACAGATCCTTGACATCTGTAACCAACAACAAGGAATTTGTCATACAATCCTACATCAACTGCAATACCAAATATGTTATATACTTGATTACATGCAGTTTATGCCAACTCCAATATTTTGGATGTACAACAGGTCCCCTAAAGAAAAGAATTCGTAGACATCTTTCAGATGTTCCATTTTTTGATAAACGCAATGTATCAGCGGTAAGTTCGCATGTTGCGATTATCCATACAGGGGAATTATCGCATCTGCGAGCCGAAGGTATTAAAAGAGTCTCTTTACTGCCGAGAGGGGGAGATCACAGTAGGAAGCCTCCTCAATAGGTGAAGCATTCTGGATCTTCAAATTAGGAACCAGGCAACCTCATGATCTGAACAAGCGCTTGGACCTCATATTACAATATTGAGGGGATTTTCCTTTTGTGTCTACGCCTGTGTTCGGTGGAAACAATATAATATATATTTTAACCTATTATGGTATTATTTTGATTATATATTATTTATATGCCCCTGGATTACTGTAGCTTTTCATTATAATGAAATTTTATATATGTAAAATGTTTGTGTTCTTTTTCAATTTGATTTGCCTTTTTGTATCAGTGAGTATTTGGTAAGAGGGTTAAATTCTGCTGTGCCCTCCTCCCTCACACAGGTGTTACCTGATGGGGGAGGGTATATCAGTCTGATGTCTTCCCAGACTCACTAAGTCTGTCATGAGGAAGGACTGTACATACTATCTGGTCCGAAACGCGTTGACAATACTGGCATGAATGGTGTCAATATGACTGAGTTTTTAATCGCTCAATAAAGACCGAAATTCAATTCTATTCCATCTACTGCTGGAGCTGGATTTTTTTCTTCTTTCTGCTCAGCTGCTATCAGGTGCATCATCCGTGCTCATTTGTTGGATGGTCGCTATTTTCAACAGGTGAGAGCTGCCACTCCCTTCTTTGCTTGATTCCAAATAGTCCAAGCTGTTCTAAAGCATCCTAATTACCCTGATTAATTGGGAACAGCTGGTTTGTGGACAGTCATGGCTAAGACAAAAAAGCTCAGTGAAGACCTGCGGCTGCGCATTGTGCCTGCTCACAAGTCAGGAAAGGGCTACAAGGCCATTTCTAAATGTTTTCAAGTTCCAGTGGCTACATTGCAAAGTATTATTAAAAAATACAAGATGTTCCGCACTGTGGAAAATCTCAGAGAACGTGGTCTGAAGCCAAAAGTTACACCTGTGCTGGCCAGGAGGATAGTTAGAGAGGTGAAAAAGAATCCAAGGATCACCAACAAGGCCACCCTGGTGAATATGGGCTCTGCTGGTGGCAATGTCTCAAGGCAGACAATCCAACGGACACTGCACACTGCTGGGTTCCACGGATGCAGACCAAGGAGGACGCCACTTTTCCAGATAAGGCACACAAAAGCTCGCTTGGCCTTTGCAAAAGCTCATCTGGACAAAGAAGAAGACTTCTGGTCTTCTGTGTTATGGTCAGATGAAACAAAAATTTAATTGTTTGGTCACAATGATGTTTCCTTCATTTGGCGTAAAAAAGGAGAAGCCTTCAACCCAAAGAACACCATCCCCACTGTCAAACATGGTGGTGGGAACCTAATGCTTTGGGGGTGTTTTTCAGTCAACGGACCAGGGAACCTAATCACAGTAAACGGCACCATGAAAAAAGACCAATACATGGGGATTCTCAACGACAACATCAGGCAGTCTGCAGAGAAACTTGGCCTTGGTCACCAGTGGACATTTCAGCATGACAATGACCCAAAACACACAGCAAAAGTGGTGAAGAAATGGTTAGCAGACAACAACCTTAACGTTTTGGAGCGGCCCAGCCAGAGTCCAGACTTGAATCTATTTGAGACTCTGTGGAGGGAGCTAACGATCAGGGTGATAGCAAGAAGACCCTCCAACCTGAATGATTTGGAGCTCATTGCTAAAGATGAATGGGCAAAAATACCTGTGGAGACATGCAAAAAGCTGGTCTGCAATTATAGGAAGCAGTAATAGCCAATAAAGGCTTTTTTTATTGATTATTGAGAAGGGTATGAATAATTTTGGACTGACACTTTTTGCTCAAATGTAAATAAAAGCTGAGAAATGTTTTTTTCCCACAATAATGCCTCTTGTATATCGTCTTATTATCTTTTGGGAGACACCTATGTCATTTCCCGTCAAAAAATTACTTGCTGGTTGTTGCTGGTTGAATAAAAGTAACTTTAAGTCAAAATTTTCCAGGGGTATGAATAATTATGGGTAGCACTGTATATCCACCTATCACAGTATGTATATTTTCAATCCCTGTTTAGCATAATTAAATAAGTCCACACTCATGTCACAGCACAACACATTATTTCTGTGGCACGCGTCTTCCGCACTGCAGTGCGCATGTCTCCCGCTCTGGATCACCTGGCTCCTACTCGCCAGCATTGGTCAGGCGCGAGAACTGACATCAGCAACGCTAGCTGACCTCATCCTCCACGCGTCAATCCCGCTCGTCCATCCAATGTGGAGCCAAGTGTCCCATCACCAAGGAGACACTCAGAACGCCTTAAAGATACACTAAGGGCACAATCAATACCTCAATTAGGCAAATATCTAATGTGATACCGCGACATGAGTATATTATACAATACTTCATTATATAGATTAAAGTGATATTATATAATAACATTTAAATTAGATAACCATGATCCTTCATCTATACATCGGTCACAGATCGTCAGCGGGGGAACCATAATATTACAAATAAGAGATAAAACCCAACATCCTATAGATTACCAAGTGTACCAAATACTAGTGAGGAATATCACCCCTACCTAATCAATGCTAGCTACATTAAACTCCAGATTGAGCCCATAGAGCTGCAATGAGTTAAAAGGATCCATTTTAACTCTTTCTTTCTCAGCAACTTATTTTTTATCACCCCCTCTTCTCAATAAACCTACAGAGTTGCAGCGGGGCTGTTGCATTTCATTGGAGTCGCATGGACCTAGGAGTGCTGCTCTGATCCAGAGAGCATGCACCGAGGATGTTTATACCCTCGTGAATACTTTGTACAAGATGGAGATCCCTACAGGTCTGGGTAAGACTGTTGAGACTTCTACAAAGCATACATGAGGAGGACATTCACCGCCTAATCAATGCTAGTGAAGGGGATGCATCATTTCTCAACACACCCTCTATTGATATGCTCAAACGTAAATATGAACAAGAAGCTAGGAAGCTCAGTACTATGAAGTTACATCTAATTACTCTGAGGGAATACTATAGAAACCAAAGGATCCCAAGGGGATTAAGATCACATCTTCATCCTAATTTGTTTCCGAATAGTGCAGAGTTTTGTAAACCATTTGAGGCTGTGAATAACAGATATTCCTTTGAACTTTTGCTGCTGAACATCGATTATTTGCAAAAAGAGGTGGAGATTTAAAAAAAGTTACTGAATGACTTGGAGAGCCAGATTCAGGGCCTCCTGAATATGGAGGACTTTACTGTACATAAAGAAAAGTTGTCTCAACATATACAGCGCCAAAAAACAGAGGTGGAACGTATGAAAAGGGATAAATGGCACAGAGACTTAGATGATTATCAGTCTTGGAAAGTTTGTAATTGGCAATATACTCAGTCACAAGATATATCCAGCAACTTATTTTTATCACCCCCTCTCCTCAATAAACCTACAGAGTCAATAGCACGAAAACAAAGTTGGTTAATGGAGTGTCCAGAGTTAATAAAGTGTTTCGCTTTGGGTTCACCACTGGAGAATCGGATTCTACTGATGAATCGGTGTCATCTAATTTTTTAGGAGCAACAGAAAATCTGGAGAGGTGGATATCGAAGGGGTGGAAGGAAATATCAACGGCCCCATAAAAATCTACCCCCGATACAATCTGTGCCCAACAAACAGGGCCGATTAACAAGACGAAACCAGAGGAAATAACTGACCTGGTGGTGAACATTTCTTCTATTGAATTGAGTGAAGATCAGATACATGTATTGAGCCGTGGCCTTACATTCTGCCCCACTAATTATCGGGACTGGTTTGAGTTTTAATTGGATCTCCAACGTTTTTTTTAGGAGACTGAGATTAAAAGCATTTTTCTCCACAGCGGACAATGCTAATACTGGTTCTATTAAAAATGTTGAAAAGAGTGAACTATTATGTAGAATGTATGGGTTCAGGAATAAAAGTAATTTTGTACCCCCACAGAATAACCATGTAGTAGAAACCTATATTGGGATTGTTAAGAAAAATATTGATGAATTGAAGGCAGTTAATTTGAAGAAATGTAGACATAACCTATCTTCTGGAGAGAGACGGGCACTTAGGGAGCTCGAGTCAAACAAGCAGCTCTCTATCAAGCCAGCCGATAAGGGGGGAGCCGTGGTTGCCATGGACACAAGCAAGTATATTGGTGAAATTATGAGACAGATACAGGATACAGAAGTGTATGAGGCTCTAGGGAGTGATCCTAAGTGGTAAATTATGCATATCCTGGGTAGTATCTTGGATACGGCTTTAGATGATTGAATCATCGATGATGATTTGAATAAATATTTGAGGATAAGCCAACCAGTTACCCGAGTGATATACATACTCCAGAAAATACTCAAGAGCCTGGTGGATCCCCCTGGCTGACCTATTGTGTCGGGCAGGGGTTCTATCTTTAACACTGTCTCTGTATTTTTGGACAAGATCTTGCGGGTCCATGCAACATCGGCTCCCTCCTATGTAAGGGATACTGGCCATTTTCTGACCAAGTTACAACCGATTACATTACCTGAAGAATTTTTGTTGGTGAGTTTCGATGTCTCACTCTATACCTTTATTGATCACATATATGGCATTAATGGTGTCGATGTGGCCCTGGCCAGTACAGGACTCTCCCAGGGCTCTTGCCGTCTAGTCCTGGATCTCTTGGAGGTGGTCCTGAGGAGAAATTATTTTCTCTTCAGCGACACCTTCTACCAGCAAAAGCGGGGTATGGCCATGGGGTCGAATGTGGCCCCCACCTACGCCAACATCTTTATGGCGGAGGTCGAGAACAGATTGGTATATTGCTCTATTTTTGCAGGGAGGGTCCTGTGCTGGTGGCGCTACATCGACATTTTTATTATCTGGAGTGGTACTAGGGAAGAATTTGAAGTTTTCCATGGGTATTTGAACAATGGTGTTCCGGGGCTACAGTTCATTAACAGTGTCAACTAATGAATTACAATTCCTTGATGTACTGTAAATGTTTACATTGAGGATGGTGAGATCAGGACTGATCTCTTTCAAAAGGTTACAGACAAGAACACGTTATTGATTTATGATACTAATGATCCCCGACGTATGGTTGATTCTCTACCTTGGAGCCAGGTATTATGTGTACTGAGAATCGTGTCAGACGAGGATACATTTCTAACTAGGACAGATGAAATGTGTAAAAAGTTTATGCAGAGGGGATATCCAAGGAAATTGTTACAGGAGACCAGAAGTAATGTGTTGGCTGTAAAGCAAGATTCTGTTCTGGGCATATCCACACAGATGAAGACGGATAATAGAATCCCCTTTGTATCTATCTTCGGTGGTGATAATGGTAGAATATCTACGATTCCTAAAAAGGAGTGGCATATCCTGCATATAGGGCTGCCAAACATTACGGAGTTTGAATCAACACCAATGATGGCATATAGAAGGAGTCCTTGTTTATGTGACAGAATAGTCAAATCTGATGTGGGTGGTGTGAGAGCGGAAAAACTGTCATTTTTAGCACCCAGAAAAATGGGACATTTTCCGTGTTTATCCTGCTGCAATTGCAGCGGCATTATGAAGGGAGATGTGTTTACTGATCCATACAGCAGAAAAAGCTTCAAAATCAGGGGATATTATACCTGTAGATCGAGGGATGTAGTGTACATGATTCAGTGTCTCTGTAGCTACATTTATGTGGGTGAAACCACTATGGAGCTCAGGGAGCGAATCAATAAACACAAGAGTACCATTAGGAAAGGTATGACTGACAAGCCTGTAGCGAAACACTTTATTGACTCTGGACACTCCATTAACCAACTTTGTTTTCGTGCTATTGACTGATTGATTGTAGGTTTATTGAGGAGAGGGGGTGATAAAAATAAGTTGCTGAGAAGGAAAGAGTTAAAATGGATCCATACTTTAAAATCATTGCAGCCCTATGGGCTCAATCTGGAGTTTAATGTAGCTAGCATTGATTAGGTAGGGGTGATATTCCTCACTAGTATTCGGTACACTTGGTAATCTATAGGATGTTGGGTTTTATATCTTATTTTAACATTATGTTTCCCCCGCTGACGATTTGTGACCTATGCATAAATGAAGTATCATGGTTATCTAATTTAAATGTTATTATATAATATCACTTTAATCTATATAATGAAGTATTGTATAATATACTCATGTCGCGGTATCACATTAGATATTTGCCTAATTGAGGTATTGATTGTGCCCTTAGTGTATCTTTAAGGCGTCCTTGGTGATGGGATGCTTGGCTCCACATTGGATGGACGAGCGGGGCGGGATCGAGGCGTGGATGAGGTCAGCTAGCGTTGCTGAAGTCAGTTCTCGCGAGATCTCGCGCCCGACTGCCGCTGGTGAGTAGGAGCCAGTTGATCCAGAGTGGCAGACATGCGCACTGCAGTGCGGAAGACACGGACCACAGATATAATGTGTTGTGCTGTGACATGAGTGGGGGACATCAGGTGAGGACTTATTTAATTATACTAAACTTTAAAAAATATACATGCTGTGATAGGTGGCTATACATGAGGGGATGCCCACAATGGGGTTTGATTGGTTAAAACAGCAGTGGGAGGACCTTGATTTTATTATTTGTATGTACATTGGCCATATTGTTCTTGTGCTTGATAAAGGATGGTCACAGCCGAAACGTTGCTGTTTTTATGTATGCTGTGAAGTCCTAATAAAGACGATAATGGGAAATGCTGCCGCCGCTTGTTGATCTGCTTCCTATCCTGGTCATCAATATCAGATCGGCGGGGGTCCAACACCCGACTCCCCCTGCCGATCAGCTGTTTGAAGAGAAGGCATGCGCTGTGCCAGTGCTGCCTCCTCTTTATTGTTTACCTGCTCGACGTCGCATCTGCAGAGGTGAGCACGTGTAATTACACCCAAGCATCCCATTCATTTCAATGGGACGGCTCGTTCCACACTTGTATAGGAACGAGCCGTCCCATTAAAATGAATGGGATGGCTTGGTTGTAATTACACCTGCTCACCGCTGCAGATGCGACTGCGAGCAGGTAAACAATAAAGAGGAGGCAGCGCTGGCACAGCGTGTGGCTTCTCTTGAAACAGCCGATTGGCGGGGGTGCCGGGTGTCGGACCCCCGCCGATCTGATATTGATGACCTGTACTGAGGATGGGTCATCAATAAATATAACTTTAAGCATATTCCATATATAAATGCATCTACTGAATTCCATGTGCTTCTAAGGCCTCATTTAAAACAGCAGTGGGAGGACCTTGATTTTATTATTTATATGTACATTGGCCATATTGGTCTTGTGTTTGAGAAAGGCTGTTCACAGCCAAAACGTTGCTGTTTTTATGTATGCTGTGAAGTTCTAATAAAGAAGATAATGGGAAATGCTGCCGCCGCTTGTTGATCTTCTTTGTATTGGTTGGCCCCCTTGATCTGCAGCTTATGTGGGGCTTTTGCATTCCATTGGAGTCGCTTGGACCTAAGAATGCTGCTCTTACGCATTGATGTGACTATCCTGAGGATAGGTCATCAATAAATATATCTTGGACAACCTCTTTAATTCCCATATAAGCTACACATACACGATTCACAAAAAGTTTGAGATATATGGCTTGTGGGTGAAATTTAGGGGTGAACCTAAAATGCACTCTAACCTTTATAGGTGAACTTAATGTAAACTTCCGCTAAACTTTTGAATGCAAATGTCTAACTGTTCAGTGTTTCAGTAATTTTTGCACAACTTGCTATTCTCTAACAAGGACCTTAACAGCAAAAATCACGACAGGTGTTTGATCCATGAATTGTCCAATAAATTTCCTGGTTCAATTAGAATTGGTATTGAAGCAGTCCTCCTCATCATGCTGTTCACATTTTGACATCATGAGACCAAGACGACACCTAACAATTGATAAACAGTACCTCGCCATTGCAGGGCTTAAAGCAGGATGTTCTCAGAACGAAGTGGCCACAGAGCTTAAAGTGTCACAGAGTGTCATCAGCAAGTTGCAACAGAGATACAGAGGGACTGGAAGAGTCACAGACAGGCATAGAAGTGGACGGAGGGAGGTGAGAGACATCCAATTGTCATGTCAGACCATTCAAAACCAGTTACATCAGCGTGGTCTGCGTGCTAGACGACCTGCAAGGGTACCTGACCACAGGCATCATCGTCTTGCATGGGCCAGGGAGCATCTACGCTGGATGAGGGACCAGTGGGCCTCAGTGCTGTTCACTGATAAAAGTTGATTCACAAGGGAGGGGGGGGGTCAGTCAGCACGTCCCTGTTTTTGATCAAAATGTACACTAACGACCACTGATAGCTTCTAGCATAGAGGCAGGGCGGAGTGCTAGTTGCAGAGTGCTGTTGCATTTCTGTGTTTTTAAAAGTTGATTCATGCTGAGCAGAAATGATGGCCGCCTACAATGTTGGAGATGTCAAGGAGAGCGCCATGCATCAGCCACTGTTGTCACCAGATGAGCCTTTGGTGGTGGTGTTACATTGTGGGCAGGTGTGTCTAGTCAATACAGAACTGCCCTACACTTTGTGAATGATACAGTGACAAGTCCTTACTTCTTGAATAACATCATTAATCTAGTCATTGTGCCTCTGCATGAACAACACAGGCCTAATTTGATTTTCATGGACGACAATGCACTAGCTGATCGGGGTCGCATCATTAAGGAATGGCTGCTGGAGACTGGGGTACCTCAAATAGAGTGACCCGCACTTTCTCCAGACCTGAATCCCATTGAAAACCTATAGGATCAGCTGAGTTGCCATGTTAGAGGCTCGTAACTCTGTACCCCAGAAACTTAATGACCTGAGGGCAGCCTCAGCAGACAATAAGTCAACTTGTGAACAGCATGAGGCGTCGTTGTCAAGCTGTAATTGATGCTTAAAGAGGACCTTTCATCAGAGTAAAAAACGTGTACTAAGTGTGCTGACATGTAGAGCGTTTTTTTTTCTCCCAGGCTGTGAGCTTAGCGCTGCGATTGGCCAGCGCTACAGCCTGGGATACGCCTACTATAACCAAGTGATACTAGGCTCCTCCTAGTATAACCAAGTCCCAGAAGATACCGGAGCCTATACCGGGCGAACGGAGCGGCGCCCAGGGATAATAGTAAGTGCAGGGAAATCCCTGGGCGCCGCTCTACATGTCAGCACACTTAGTACACATTTTTTACCCTGATGAAAGGTCCTCTTTAAGGCCACATGACAAGTTATTGAGATATTGAAATTTTTGTGGGGGTATACCCACCAATGACTTTTCTTTCAATAAATTGTTTGAAATGAGGACAATCATTGCATGATTCTACTTAAATGCCCTACTTTGGAATCTGTTTGGTTGCTATGAGCAACTGAGCCAGTTCTGCTTTAAACCAGTTTGATAAATCTCCCCTATGTGTTTATGCCACCATAAACTATGCATATATTCTGTTCATTCTCTGTCTAAGGAGCATAGAAAATTGAGTATACACCAGTATATGTGGAATATCTCTATATTCCACAATAATGTTTCATATGCATTCTGTTCATTCCATGTCTAAGTAGCACAGGGAATTTAGTATACACCTGTATATGTGCAATATATGTTTTCATTCTACTATAAACTATGCATATATCCTGTTCATTCCCAGTATAAGAAGCACAAGAAATTTAGTATACATCTGTAGAGGTGCATATCAATAAATTAGAATATCATCGAAAACGCACAGTATTTTTCCAACTATAAGATGCATCCCCCCCCCCCCCAAAAAAAAAAGTGGGGAAAAATGGCAGTGCATCTTATAGCCCGAATAGGGGTCTGATCTGAGGCCCAGGCAGGACAGTGCTTTATCCAAGCATATTAATGGTAAGTTGAGTTTGATAGTCAAGAAAAGGCCAGGAGGAGTGGACTGCGGCTGGAGTCAGTGCTTCAAGAGCCACTACACACATGCGTATCCAGGAAATGGTCTACAACTGTCGCATTCCTTGTGTTAAGACATTCATGACCTAGAGACAACACGAGAAGTGTCTTACCTGGGCTATGGAGAGAAAGGATTGGACTGTTCCTTAGTGGTCCAAAGTCCTGTTTTCAGATGAAAGTAAATTTTGCATTTCATTTGGAAATTAACACATCCATCTACCAGGATTTTGTTTTAAATTGTGTATTTATTAAAGAATGTTCAATAAAGTACAATACAATAATCCAAATCAGTATGCAAATCTCATTTTGAACAAAAAGTTATATAGTAAACTTGTAAATCAGTTTACAAATAGTATATATAAATGAGTAGGAAACTGACAAGACAAGAAAAACAGGACAAGACACATAAGGGAAAGTCAAGGAGTGGTTCACAGGGGCTATCAGTGATGTGGCGAATAATACACATCCCACAGGTCCCAAATCTTCTCAAAGCACTTTATACTACATTTTAAAAAGGCAGTGAGATATTCGGCTGACTTCAACAATTCTAGCAATCAAATTCTGATGAGTAGGGATATCTGACCATTTACGGAAAACTTAGCATATCTGGGGAATGTTTCATAACTAAAAAAGTGGGTCTAAAGGGAATAAAACTTGGAGTAACTGACGTAAGAGATCCTGTACTATCCGCCAGAAAGGATGAATTGTGTTACAGGTCCAAAAGATATATGTAAGAGACCCCTCCTCAGTTCCATATCTCCAGCATCTATCTTAGATTTTAGAAGACGATAGAGTAATTGGGGTATGGTACCAAGCATCACTATCTAATATTGAGTCTTTCTGTACGACATACAAATAGATGTCATGGCTGCTCTCTGCCATATCAACTTCCAGTCAATAGAGAATATAGAAATAGGACAATGCTGAAGAAGAGTGGAAGGGGAAGAAGGAATAAGAAACATACAGTGGATATACAAAGTCTACACAACCCTGTTAAAATGTCAGGTTTCTGTGCTGTAAAAAAAGAAGACAAAGAATAATTTCAGAACTTTTTCCACCTTTAATGTGCCTCATAAACTGAACAACTCAATTGAAAAACAAACTGAAATCTTTTAGGTAGAGGGAAGAAAAAATATTAAAATAATATGGTTGTATAAGTGTTCACACCCTTAAACTAATAGTTTGTTGAAGCACCTTTTGATTTTATTATAGCACTCTTTTTGGGTATGTGTCTATCAGCATGGGACATTTTGACTGGGCAAGATTTGCCCACTCTTCTTTGCAAAACTCCAAATCTGTTAGATTTGGTATTTGGTATTTCCTGTGCACAGCCCTCTTCAGATCACCCCACAGATTTTCAACGGATTCAGGTCTGGGCCCTGGCTGGGCCATTCCAAAACTTTAATCTTCTTCTGATGAAGCCATTCCTTTGTTGATTAGGATGTATGGTTTGGGTCGTTATCATGCTGAAAGTTGAAGTTCCTCTTCATGTTCAGCTTTCTAGCAGAAGCCTGAAGGTTTTGAGCCAATATTTACTGGCATTTGGAACTTTTCATAATTCCCTCTATCTCAACTAAGGCCCCAGTTCCAGCTGAAGAAAAACAGCCCCAAAGCATGATGCTGCCACAACCATGCTTCACTGTGGATCTGGTGTTCTTTTAGTGATATGCAGTGTTGTTTTTGCTCCAAACATATCTTTTGGAAATATGGCCAAAAAGTTCAACCTTGGTTTCATCAGACCATAACACCTTTTCCCACATGCATTTGGGAGACTTCAGATGTGTTTTTGCAAAATGTAGCCTGGCTTGGATGTTTGTCTTCGTAAGAAAAGGTTTTCGTCTTGCCACTCTACCCTATAGCCCAGACATATAAAGAACACGGGAGATTGTTGTCACATGTACCACACAGCCAGTACTTGCCAGATATTCCTACAGCTCATTTAATGTTTATGTAGGCCTCTTGGTAGCCTCCCAGACCAGTTTTCTTCTCGTCTTTTCTAGTGTTGAGCGAACAGTTCGAAAATCGTTCGGGTCCGTACCGAATTTTGGGGTGTCCGTGACACGGACCCGAACCCGGACATTTTCAAAAAAGTTCGGATTCGGGTCCGGTGTTCGTCGATTACTTCCCGCTTTCTGAAGGGCTGCACAGCAGCCAATCAGCTAGCGTTTTACTTCTTGCCCTAAGGCTAAGAGCCCATCACAGCCATGCCTACTAATGGCATGGCTGTGATTGGCCAAGTGCAGCATGTGACCCAGCCTCTATTTAAGCTGGAGTCACGTAGCGCCGCACGTCACACTGCTCTGACTAGTGTAGGGAGAGGATGCAGCTTCTGTGAGGGCGAGATAGGCAGGGATAAAGAAGTGATTGAATGATCTACCTTTCTACACCTGTGCATCAGAACAACTCAGCTGAGCTGTTCACTGAAAGTCACTATTTTGTTGAGACTGGCCAGAGCGATTTTTACTGGCACATGTAACTGGGCTGACCGGGCGGTGGCCATTTTGGGACTTGTGGTGCGCCAGCACAAGCTGCCACAGAGTCTAAACCAAAGCTCCAAAGAAGTGAAAAATCTACACCTGTGAATCAGAACAACAGCGATTCAGCTGCTCAGTCAAAGTCTATTTTTTTCTGGCTGGGCAGACTGTTTTCTGGGCACATGTTACTGGGCTGATAGGCGGCGGCCATTTTGGGACTTGTGGTGCTACAGCAAAAGCTGCCACAACGTCCATTAATCTCATGTAATAGTCAATTTTTTCATAGATATACTACATCAGGGGTTTGGCTGTGCTTGTGTCACCCATACTAACTGCAAAGATATTTAATATATCAGTGGTGAAACTGAAAGTAACCCACTTGGATAGCAAATCCCATGAATGTGCTGTTCCAGCTAGGCTAGCCAGTGCCACTACAGCCAAGTCCAATACTGTCAGCCAGAAATATATATTTTTTTTATGTGCCAGAAATATAAATTAGAAAAAGCTTTCACCGTAATAATAAAATTATTCTGGTGTTAGACCAGAAGAAGCACTCCTGTTGTAATTAATACTGTAAAAGGCTTAGGCAATATTTCTCCCAGTGTGGGAAATTTATCTAGCAAAACTAGCATTTTAAAAATTCCGGTGTTCTGAAATACCAGCAGTCCTCTTGTAATTAATACCGCAAAAGGCATTATATCGTCCAGTGTTGTAATTTTGGTGAAAAAAAGGCCAATTTAATCAATCTGGTGTTTGTTAGACCAGAAACAGTAGGCCTCACGTTTTACTCCTGTAAAAGGAATTATATCTCCCCGTGTGGGAATCTATGTACCAAAACTAGCATATTAAAAATTCTGGTGTCCAATTTGCAGCAGTTTTCTTGTAATTAATACCGGAAAAAGGAATTATATCTTCCAGTGTGGGAATTTATGTACACAAACTAGCATTTTAAAAATTCTGGTGTCCAATTAGCAGCAGTCTTCTTGTAATTAATACCGCAAAAGGCATTACATTGTCCAGTGTTGTAATTTTGGTGAAAAAAGGCCAATTTAATCAATCTGGTGTTTGTTAGACCAGAAACAGTAGGCCTCACGTTTTTACTCCTGTAAAAGGAATTATATCTCCCTGTGGGAACCTATGTACCAAAACTAGCATATTAAAAATTCTGGTGTCCAATTTGCAGCAGTTTTCTTGTAATTAATACCGGAAAAGGAATTATATCTTCCAGTGTGGGAATTTATGTACACAAACTAGCATTTTAAAAATTCTGGTGTCCAATTAGCAGCAGTCTTCTTGTAATTAATACTGCAAAAGGCATTACATTGTCCAGTGTTGTAATTTTGGTGAAAAAAAGGCCAATTTAATCAATCTGGTGTTTGTTAGACCAGAAACAGTAGGCTTCACGTTTTTACTCCTGTAAAAAGGAATTATATCTCCCCGTGTGGGAACCTATGTACCAAAACTAGCATATTAAAAATTCTGGTGTCCAATTTGCAGCAGTTTTCTTGTAATTAATACCGGAAAAAGGAATTATATCTTCCAGTGTGGGAATTTATGTACACAAACTAGCATTTTAAAAATTCTGGTATCCAATTAGCAGCAGTCTTCTTGTAATTAATACCGCAAAAAGGCATTACATTGTCCAGTGTTGTAATTTTGGTGAAAAAAAGGCCAATTTAATCAATCTGGTGTTTGTTAGACCAGAAACAGTAGGCCTCACGTTTTTACTCCTGTAAAAAGGAATTATATCTCCCGTGTGGGAACCTATGTACCAAAACTAGCGTATTAAAAATTCTGGTGTCCAATTTGCAGCAGTTTTCTTGTAATTAATCCCGGAAAAAGGAATTATATCTTCCAGTGTGGGAATTTATGTACACAAACTAGCATTTTAAAAATTCTGGTGTCCAATTAGCAGCAGTCTTCTTGTAATTAATACCGCAAAAGGCATTACATTGTCCAGTGTTGTAATTTTGGTGAAAAAAAGGCCAATTTAATCAATCTGGTGTTTGTTAGACCAGAAACAGTAGGCCTCACGTTTTTACTCCTGTAAAAGGAATTATATCTCCCCATGTGGGAACCTATGTACCAAAACTAGCATATTAAAAATTCTGGTGTCCAATTTGCAGCAGTTTTCTTGTAATTAATACCGAAAAAGGAATTATATCTTCCAGTGTGGGAATTTATGTACACAAACTAGCATTTTAAAAATTCTGGTGTCCAATTAGCAGCAGTCTTCTTGTAATTAATACCGCAAAAAGGCATTACATTGTCCAGTGTTGTAATTTTGGTGAAAAAAGGCCAATTTAATCAATCTGGTGTTTGTTAGACCAGAAACAGTAGGCCTCACGTTTTACTCCTGTAAACAGGAATTATATCTCCCGTGTGGGAACCTATGTACCAAAACTAGCATATTAAAAATTCTGGTGTCCAATTTGCAGCAGTTTTCTTGTAATTAATACCGAAAAAGGAATTATATCTTCCAGTGTGGGAATTTATGTACACAAACTAGCATTTTAAAAATTCTGGTGTCCAATTAGCAGCAGTCTTCTTGTAATTAATACCGCAAAAAGGCATTACATTGTCCAGTGTTGTAATTTTGGTGAAAAAAGGCCAATTTAATCAATCTGGTGTTTGTTAGACCAGAAACAGTAGGCCTCACGTTTTACTCCTGTAAAAGGAATTATATCTCCCGTGTGGGAACCTATGTACCAAAACTAGCATATTAAAAATTCTGGTGTCCAATTTGCAGCAGTTTTCTTGTAATTAATACCGAAAAAGGAATTATATCTTCCAGTGTGGGAATTTATGTACACAAACTAGAATTTTAAAAATTCTGGTGTCCAATTAGCAGCAGTCTTCTTGTAATTAATACCGCAAAAGGCATTACATTGTCCAGTGTTGTAATTTTGGTGAAAAAAGGCCAATTTAATCAATCTGGTGTTTGTTAGACCAGAAACAGTAGGCCTCACGTTTTTACTCCTGTAAAAGGAATTATATCTCCCCGTGTGGGAACCTATGTACCAAAACTAGCATATTAAAAATTCTGGTGTCCAATTTGCAGCAGTTTTCTTGTAATTAATACCGAAAAAGGAATTATATCTTCCAGTGTGGGAATTTTGGGGCTAAAAATAATATATTTTATTGTGGTGCGAGTTGAATCGCAACAATGAGGAAACATTCTATTAAGGGACGAGGACGCGGTCGTGGTGGTGTCCGTGGAGCCTCTGTTGCTGGCAGAGGACGTGGCCGTTCGGCCTCAGGCGCACAAAGTAGTGAACCAACTCCCTCAAGTAGCCGGCAGAATTTGCAGCGATATTTGGTGGGGCCCAATGCCGTTATGAGGATGGTAAGGCCTGAGCAGGTACAGGCATTAGTCGATTGGGTGGCCGACAATGCTTCCAGCACGCTTCACCACATTGTCTTCCGCCCAGTCTTCTGCGGAAAGCGCACAGGTGGCACCTGAAAACCAAGCCCATCAGTCTGTCACATCACCCCCATGCATATCAGGGAAACTGGCTGAGCCTCAAGTTATGCAGCAGTCTCTTATTCTGTTTGAAGACTCTGCTCCCACGGTTTTCCAGGGGCGTCCACCTAGCCCTTCCCCAGCGGTGGAAGACATTCCATGCACTGACGCACAACCACTTATGTATCCAGATGATGAGGACATGGGAATACCACCACAGCAGAGTGACCGAGTCTCTGATGATGACGAAACACTGGTGCCCACTGCCGCGTCTTATTGCAGTGTGCAGACTGAACAGGAGGAGGTCAGGAGGAAGACTGGGTGGAAGACGATGCAGAGGACGATGAGGTCTTAGACCCCACATGTACTGAAGGTCGTGCCGCTGACTTAAATAGTTCAGAGGAAGAGGCAGTGGTGAGACCGAGACAACAGCGAAGCCAAAGAGGGAGCAGGGGGCAAAAGCAGAACAGCCGCCGTCCAGAGAGTTCGCCTGCTATTGGCCAGCGCCAACAGGGACCCAGCACCCCAAAGGCATCTTCAAGGAGTTCCCTGGCATGGCACTTCTTCAAACAATGTGCTGACGACAAGACCAGAGTGGTTTGCACGCTGTGCCATCAGACCCTGAGGCGAGGCATTAACGTTCTTAACCTGAGCACCACCTGCATGATCAGGCATCTACATGCAAAGCATGAACTGCAGTGGAGTACACACCTTAAAAACAAGGAACCCGCTCAGGCTCCCCTGCTCCCTCTAGCGCTGCTGCCTCGGCTTCCGCCTCGAGAGGAATGTTGCCACCTGCCGAGCAGCAAACAGAGGATGTGCCACCGACACCACCACCACCACCGCCACCGTCACCTAGCGCCTCCACTATTTCACACAGCAGCGCTCAGCTCTCCATCTCTCAAACCTTTGAGAGGAAGCGCAAATTCCCACCTAGTCACCCTCGAGCCCTTGGCCTGAATGCCAGCATTTCTAAACTACTGGCCTTTGAAATGCTGTCATTCTGGCTGGTGGACACAGACAGCTTCAAACAGCTGATGGCCATGGCTGTCCCCAGTATGTGGTTCCCAGCCGCCACTACTTCTCCAAGACAGCCGTGCCTTCCCTGCACATGCAAGTGTCCGATAAAATCAAGTGTGCACTGCGCAACGCCATTTGTGGCAAGGTCCACCTAACCACAGATACGTGGACCAGTAAGCACGGCCAGGGACGCTATATCTCCCTAACTGCACACTGGGTAAATGTAGTGGCGGCTGGGCCCCAGGCGGAGAGTTCCTTGGCGCACGCCCTTCCGCCGCCAAGGATCACAGGGCATCATTCTTTGCCTCCTGTAGCCTCCTCCTCCTACTCGGCTTCCTCCTCCTCCTCCTCTGCTTCCACCAGCTCATCCAGTCAGCCACACACCTTCACCACCAACTTCAGCACAGCCCGGGTAAACGTCAGCAGGCCATTCTGAAACTCATATGTTTGGGGGACAGGCCCCACACCGCGCAGGAGTTGTGGCGGGGTATTGAACAACAGACCGACTCAGTGGTTGCTGCCGGTGGGCCTCAAGCCCGGCCTGGTGGTGTGCGATAATGGGCGAAATCTCGTGGCAGCTCTGGGACTAGCCGGTTTGACGCACATCCCTTGCCTGGCGCATGTGCTGAATTTGGTGGTGCAAAAGTTCATTCACAACTACCCAGACATGTCAGAGCTGCTGCATAAAGTGCGGGCCGTCTGTGCGCGCTCCGGCGCTCACATCCTGCCGCTGCTCGCCTGTCAGCGCTACAGCGGAACTTCGGCCTTCCCGCTCACCGCCTAATATGCGACGTGCCCACCCGGTGGAACTCCACCTTGCACATGCTGGAGAGACTGTGCGAGCAGCAGCAGGCCATAGTGGAGTTTCAGCTGCAGCACGCACGGGTCAGTCGCACTGCGGAACAGCACCACTTCACCACCAATGATTGGGCCTCCATGCGAGACCTGTGTGCCCTGTTGCGCTGTTTAGAGTACGCCACCAACATGGCCAGTGGCGATGCCACTGTTATCAGCGTGACGATACCAATTCTATGTCTCCTAGAGAAAACGCTTAGGGCGATGATGGAAGAGGAGGTGGGCCAGGGCCAGGAGGAGGAGGAGGAGGATGACGGGTCGTTTTTAGCACTTTCAGGCCAGTCTGTTAGAAGTGGCTCAGAGGGAGGTTTTTTGCAACAGCAGAGGGCAGGTACAAATGTGGCCAGCCAGGGACCACTACTGGAGGACGAGGAGGATGAGGAGGAGGTGGAGGAGGATGAGGATGAAGCAGGTTCACAGCGGGTGGCACCCAGCACAGCGCAGGCACATCCCTGGTGCGTGGCTGGGGGATACAGAGGATGATGACGATACGCTCCCACAGAGGACAGCTTGTCCTTACCTCTGGGGAGCCTGGCACACATGAGCGATTACATGCTGCAGTGCCTGCGCAATGACAGCAGAGTTGCCCACATTTTAACGTGTGCTGACTACTGGGTGGCCACCCTGCTGGATCCACGGTACAAAGACAATGTGCCCACTTTACTTCCTGCACTGGAGCGTGATAGGAAGATGCGCGAGTACAAGCGCACACTGGTAGACGCGCTCCTGAGAGCATTCCCAACTGTCACAGGGGAACAGGTGGAAGGCCAAGGCCAAGGCAGAGGAGGAGCTAGAGGTCGCCCACGCAGCAGTGTCACGGCCAGCTCCTCTGAGGGCAGGGGTTAGCATGGCAGAAATGTGGAAAAGTTTTGTCTCCACGCCACAGCTAACTGCCCCACCACCTGATACGGAACGTGTTAGCAGGAGGCAACATTTCACTAACATGGCTGAACAGTACGCCTGCACACAACTCCACGTACTGACGGATGGTTCGGCCCCATTCAACTTCTGGGTTTCCAAATTGTCCACGTGGCCAGAATTAGCATGTTATGCCTTGAGGTGCTGGCCTGCCCGGCGGCCAGCGTTTTATCTGAACGTGTATTCAGCACGGCAGGGGGCGCCATTACTGACAAACGCAGCCGCCTGTCCGCAGCCAACGTGGACAAGCTGACGCTTATAAAAATGAACCAGGCATGGATCCCACAAGACCTGACCCTCCCTTGTGCAGAGTAGTCCTTAATAACTGCCTTAAACCATGTTGTCTTGTACTCCTGGCCACTTCTTCATTGAAAAATCTATTTTTGAAATTAAGTAGGATCTTGGTGTGCAACCCAGAGTTGAATGAACCTTCCTCTGTCTGGGTGCCGGGCCAAAGTACATGAAAGTGTCCTTCTCCTGTGCTGGGTGATATGAATGTTATACTTGTGCTGTCTGACATGTCTCCTTTGTGTGGGTGCAGGGGGCCAAAGTCACTGAAAGCGGCCTTCTCCTGTGCTGGCTGATATAAATGCCTGAATCTCTGCTGTGGGACCTCTCTCCTCTTTCTGGGTGCAGGGGTCAAAGAAACAAAAGGTGGCCTACTCCTGTGGTGGTTGACATGATGCCTGATTCTCTGCTGTGGGACCTCTCTCCTCCGTGTGGCTGCAGGGGTCAAAGTCTCTAAAAGTGCCCTTCTCCTGTGGTGGTTGATGTAAAACTGATGCTTGTGCTATCTGACCTGTCTCCTCTGTGTCGGTGCTAAGGCCTAAGTCACTGAAAGCGGCCTTCTCCTGTGCTGGCTGGATATAAATGCCTGAATCTCTGCTGTGGGACCTCTCCTCTTTCTGGGTGCAGGGGTCAAAGAAACAAAAGGTGGCCTACTCCTGTGGTGGTTGACATGATGCCTGATTCTCTGCTGTGGGACCTCTCTCTCCGTGTGGCTGCAGGGGTCAAAGTCTCTAAAAGTGCCCTTCTCCTGTGGTGGTTGATGTAAAACTGATGCTTGTGCTATCTGACCTGTCTCCTCTGTGTCGGTGCTAAGGCCTAAGTCACTGAAAGCGGCCTTCTCCTGTGCTGGCTGATATAAATGCCTGAATCTCTGCTGTGGGACCTCTCTCCTCCGTGTGGCTGCAGGGGTCAAAGTCTCTAAAAGTGCCCTTCTCCTGTGGTGGTTGATGTAAAACTGATGCTTGTGCTATCTGACCTGTCTCCTCTGTGTCGGTGCTAAGGCCTAAGTCACTGAAAGCGGCCTTCTCCTGTGCTGGCTGATATAAATGCCTGAATCTCTGCTGTGGGACCTCTATCCTCCGTGTGGCTGCAGGGGTCAAAGTCTCTAAAAGTGCCCTTCTCCTGTGGTGGTTGATGTAAAACTGATGCTTGTGCTGTCTGACATGTCTCCTTTGTGTGGGTGCAGGGGGCCAAAGTCACTGAAAGCGGCCTTCTCCTGTGCTGGCTGATATAAATGCCTGAATCTCTGCTGTGGGACCTCTCTCCTCTTTCTGGGTGCAGGGGTCAAAGAAACAAAAGGTGGCCTACTCCTGTGGTGGTTGACATGATGCCTGATTCTCTGCTGTGGGACCTCTCTCCTCCGTGTGGCTGCAGGGGTCAAAGTCTCTAAAAGTGCCCTTCTCCTGTGGTGGTTGATGTAAAACTGATGCTTGTGCTATCTGACCTGTCTCCTCTGTGTCGGTGCTAAGGCCTAAGTCACTGAAAGCGGCCTTCTCCTGTGCTGGCTGATATAAATGCCTGAATCTCTGCTGTGGGACCTCTCCTCCGTGTGGCTGCAGGGATCAAAGTCTCTAAAAGTGCCCTTCTCCTGTGTTGGTTGATCTAAAACTGATGCTTGTGCTATCTGACCTGTCTCCTCTGTGTCGGTGCTAAGGCCTAACTCACTGAAAGTGGCCTTGTCATGTGCTGGGTGATAAAAATGTGATACAAGTGCCATCTGACATGGTTGAAGCTATCAAATTAACTAAAGGTGGCCGACTTCTGTAGTGGGTGATCAGTAAAACTGATGCTTGTGCTATCTGATCCTGTCTCGGTTCTAAGTCTCTGAGTGCCTTTCTGTGGCGCTAACGTCAAACTGACAGCTGTCGGCCCATATGTCACTTGTGCTGGGTGAGGTCTAAATGCACTGACAAGCTGGCCTTGTCATGTGCTGGGTGATATAAATGTGATACAAGTGCCATCTGACATGGTTGAAGCTATCAAATTAACTAAAGGTGGCTGACTCCTGTAGTGGGTGATCAGTAAAGCTGATGCTTGTGCTATCTGACCTGTCTCCTCTGTCTCGGTGCAGGGCCTAACTCACTGAAAGTGGCCTTGTCATGTGCTGGGTGATATAAATGTGATACTTGTGCCATCTGACATGGTTGCCGGGTCCCATTAAATGATGGCCTACTCCTGTGGTGGGTGATCTAAATGCCTGAATATCTGCTGTGAAACCTCTCTCCTCTTTCTGGGTGCAGGGGTCAAAGTAACTAAAAGTGGCCTTCTCCTGTGCTGGATGGTATAAATGTAATGCTTGTGCTATCTGACATGTCTCCTCTGTCTCGTTTCTAAGGCCTAACTCACTGAAAGTGGCCTTGTCATGTGCTGGGTGATATAAATGTGATATAAGTGCCATCTGACATGGTTGCCGGGGTCCCATTAAATGATGGCCTACTCCTGTGGTGGGTGATCTAAATGCCTGATTCTCTGCTGTGAAACCTCTCTCCTCCGTCTGGGTGCAGGGGTCAAAGTCTCTAAAAGTGGCCTTCTCTTGTGCTGGGTGATGTAAAACTGATGCTTGTGCCATCTGACATGGTTGCCGGGGTCCCATTAAATGATGGCCTACTCCTGTGGTGGGTGATCTAAATGCCTGATTCTCTGCTGTGAAACCTCTCTCCTCCGTCTGGGTGCAGGGGTCAAAGTCTCTAAAAGTGGCCTTCTCTTGTGCTGGGTGATGTAAAACTGATGCTTGTACCATCTGACATGGTTGCCGGGGTCCCATTAAATGATGGCCTACTCCTGTGGTGGGTGATCTAAATGCCTGATTCTCTGCTGTGAAAACCTCTCTCCTCCGTCTGGGTGCAGGGGTCAAAGTCTCTAAAAGTGGCCTTCTCTTGTGCTGGGTGATGTAAAACTGATGCTTGTACCAGCTGACATGGGTGCAGGGGTCAAATTAACTAAATGGTGGCCTACTCCTGTGGTGGGTGATATGATGCCTGAATATGTGCTGTGGGGCCTCTCTCCTCTTTCTGGGTGCATGGGTCAAAGTAACTAACAGTGGCCTTCTCCTGTGCTGGATGGTATAAATGTAATGCTTGTGCTATCTGACATGTCTCCTCTGTCTGGGTGCTAAGGCCTAAGTCACTGAAAGTGGCCTTCTCCTGTGGTGGTTGATATGATGCCAGATTCTCTGCTATGGGACCTCTCTCCATTGTCTGGATGCTGGGGTCGAAATAATAGTAAGCGACCTTCTCCATTGGTGGGTGATTTGAAGCCTGATTCTGTGCTATGGGACCTAACTCCAATTAATATTGGTTAATTTTATTTTATTTTATGTTAAGTCATCATTTCCCTATCTACATTTGTTTGCAGGGGATTTACCTACATTTTGCTGCCTTTTGCAGCCCTCTAGCCCTTTCCGGGAGTCTTTTACAGCCTTTTTAGTGCCCAAAAGTTCGGGTCCCCATTGACTTCTATGGGGTTCGGGTTCGGGATGAAGTTCAGGTTGAGTTCGGATCACGAACCCGGACATTTTCCGGAAGTTCGGCCGAACCTCTCGAACCCGAACATCCAGGTGTTCGCTCATCTCTAGTCTTTTCATCAATTTTGGAGGGATGTCCAATTCTTGGTAATGTCACTGTTGTGCCATATTTTCTCCACTTGATGATGACTGTCTTCACTGTGTTCCATGGTATATCTAATGCCTTGGAAATTCTTTTGTACCCTTCTGCTGACTGATACTTTTTAACAGTGAAATCCCCCTGATGCTTTGGAAGCTCTCTGTGGACCATGGCTTTTGCTGTGGGATGCGACTAAGAAAATTTCAGGAAAGACCAACTAGAGCAGCTGAACTTTATTAATCAGGGGCACTTTAAATGATGGCAGGTGTATGCTGACTCCTATTTAACATGATTATTATTTTTTTTTTCTTCCCTCCACCTAAAAGATTTCAGTTTGTTTTTCAAATGAGTGGTACAGTTTATAGGTCACATTAAAGGTGGAAAAAGTTCTGAAATGATTTCTCTTTGTCTCATTTTTTTACAGCACAGAAACCTGACATTTTAACAGGGGTGTGTAGACTTTTTATATCCACTGTATACACTGCTCAAAAATATGAAGGGAACACTAAAATACCACATCCTAGATCTCAATGAATAAAAATATTCTAGTTGAAAATCTTTAGTCATTACATAGTGGAATGTGTTGAGAACAATAAAACATAAAAATTATCAATGTAAATCAAAATTAATATCCCATGCAGGTCTGGATTGTGAATGATACTCGAAATCAGAGTGGAAAATCAAATTTCAGGCTGATTCAATTTTAGTGGAAATGCCTCAAGACAAGGAAATGAGGCTTAGTAGTGTGTGTGGCCTCCACATGCCTGTATGACCTCCCTACAATGCCTGGACATGCTCCTGATAAGGCGGCGGATGTTCTCCTAAGGGGTCTCCTCCCAGACCTGGATTAAAGCATCACTCAACTCCTGGACAGTCTGTGGTGCAACATGGCGTTGGTGGGTGGAACGAGACATGATGTCCTAGATGTGTTTGATTAGATTCAGGTCTCTAGAACTGGCAGGACAGTCCATAGCATCAATGTCTTTATCATGCAGGGACTGCTGACACACTTAAAGGGGTTGTCCAAGTTATATTTTTTGATGACCTATCCTTAGGATAGGTCATCAATATCAGATCAGCAGGGGCCCGAGAGCCAGCACCCCCGCCGATCAGCTGTTTGAAGAGAAGGCGCGTGCCATGGGAGCGCTGCCTCCTCTTCATTATTTACCTGCTGGCCATCGCATCTGCAGCAGTGAGCAGGTGTAATTACACCCAAGCTGTCCCATTCATTTCAATGGGACGGCTCTGTAGTATACACTTGTATAGAAAAGAGCCGTCCCATTGAAATGAATGGGACGGCTTGGTTGTAATTACACCTGATCACCGCAGTAGATGCGACGGCCGGCAGGTTAACAATGAAAAGGAGGCAGCGCTGGCACGGATGTCGGACCCCTGCCAATTTGATATTGATGACATATCCTAAGGATAGGTCATCAATAAATATACCTTGGACAATTCCTTTAAGCCACATGAGGCCTAGCATTGTAATGCATCAGAAGGAAACCAGGGCCCACTGCACCTTCATCTGGTCTCACAATGGTTCTGAGGATCTCATCCTGGTACCTAATGTACTCTGGGTAGCACATGAAGGGCTGTGCAGCCCTCCAAAGAAATGCCTTCTCGCACCATTACTTATCAACTGCCAAAACCAGTCATGCTGGAGGATGTTGCAGGCAGCAGAACGTTCTCCACAGAGTCTCCAGACACAACATCACAACAGCATGAGAAATTGATTCACAATCAGTGTTGCTTTATAGCTAGACAGGTGGATTTCACTGAAGTGTGATTGACTTGGAGTTACATTGTGTTGTTTAAGTGTTCCTTTGATTTTTTTGAGCAGTTCACTTTGCTGAAAAACTGACCTGTTCCCTTCATTCTCTGGGTCAGTACGATTACAATGATGCCACATACGTATAGGTTTTGTATGTCTAAATAGTGTAAAAATACATTAAAACACAAAAATAATATACAAAAAAAATAAAAAACTTTTTTTTTACATCACCATATTCTGACCCCCATAACTTTTTATAGTTATATCTACTGAGTTGCGTGGGGGCTTTTGCTGTACGATGTGTAGTTTTTATTGATACCATTTTGGAATGTGTGTGACTTTATGATTACATTTTATTACTTTTTTTCAGTAAGAGAAGCAATGAAAAAATGGTGACCCTTTTTTCCGTTACGCCATTCGCTGTATTGGGAAAATATTTTTATGTTTTAATAGTATGGGTGTTTTTTTAAGCGGTGATAACCATGATGTTTATATTTTTTGCTATTTATGAATTTATTTTTTTATTCTACAGAAGTTTTCTTTAACTTTTTTATGGTTTTGCAGCTTGCTAAAAGACAATTTTTTGTACCTTTATTTCATATAGATTTATAATGGTACTAGGATTGCTCATTTCTTATGTTGGTCTGCCACCTGCTAGCCAAAATAAGAATTGCAGCTCCAATATACTGGGTCTCTTTAGAGACACCCACTATATTGAAATCAATTACCGGCATCCTCATTGGTCGTAAAGGATGCCGGTAAGAAGTCCGGAAGCATAAGCTTCTGTTTTTTTTAGCTTTTAGATGACGTGATCACACTTAACAGCTTTAATGACCGCGATTGGCATTATTGCTGGTCACGGTCATTAGCCGTGAGTCTCTGTTATTTGAAACAGCGGAGACCCGCTGGCCATGGCCATGTTTACCCATCGCTCCAGCACTGTACATGTACAGCACTGGTAGCTCAAGGGTTAAATGGGTTGTATCCTTTAAGACAATGTCTTATAGGTGAGGGTCCCAGAGGTCCGTACACGGAGCCTTTAAAGTCACGGAGGGTGTAACATGCATAGAAATGAATGGAGGGCATCTGCAGATGCGCGGCACACCCTCCGTGACTTCTAAGGCTCCGTTTACAAGATAGACGGGACTTGCTCCTATCAGATAATGAGGGCATATCCTAGTAATATGCCCCCATTGTCTAAGATGATACAACCCCTTTAAATAACATAGAAAGAAAATCTTGCATTTGTACATAGTGATAATGAGAAGCCAGTGAAATGTTGAAAGTGGAGCTAAGGGTCTGAAATGTAAGAAGTTGCAGTGTTTTATTGTCCACTATGTTAGCAAAACGAAATAGTTTATTAGCAAACCAAGGCCTGAAAAATGATGAAAGAAGACTATCAGGGAGTAGGGATTTAAATAAAAAGGACACCATAGAAGACCTGAAATATGAAATAAGAGGAAACGGTTTTCTACAAGTATGCCACATGGCACAGGTAAATGACATTGGTCCAAAAAGCTGAAGGAGAGAACTGGTCGTTCAGTAGTCCATAGGAGAGAATTTGGGTGGACCGGGGCTGTCCATAGCTTTTCTATTTCCATCCACCTCGAATAATCAGAAAGAGTAAACCCGGCAGGTATCCATCTAAGGTGAGTAACCCAGTAGTAGTTAGTTATATCCAAGACGGTAAAGCCACCATGGGGCTTAAGAGCGGTGATTACTACTGAAGGGGCGCTATGGGGGACATTACTACTGAAAGGGCACTGTGGGGGAACATTACTACTGGGGTCAATATGCACACAACAAAAAAAAAATAATACCATGGACGCAGTCCAAAAATGTAAACTTTATGAGGTCAGTTAAAAACATTATAACATTCCTCAAATAGAAATGAAGACAACGGGGTACCACAGTTTACGACCACATATGAGGTGTTTCTGTAAACTACAAAATCAGGGTAAAAAATATTGTTTTGTTTGGCTGTTAACCCTTGCTGTGTTACAGGAAAAAAAATTGATTAAAATGGAAAATCTGCCAATAAAGTGAAATTCTGAAATTTCATCAAAATTTCTTGTGGAACACCTAAAGGGTTAACAAAGTTTGTAAAATCTGTTTTGAATACCTTGAGGGGCGTAGTTTCTAAAATGGGGTAATTGATAGTTGGTTTCTACTATGTAATTCCAACAGCGATTTCATAACTGAACTGGTCCTTAAAAAGGTGGGTTTTGGAAATTTTCTTAGAAATTTTAAGATTTGCTTCTAAAATTCTAAACCTTCTAATGTCCCCAAAAAAAATGGCATTTATAAAATGATCCAAACATAAAGTAAACATATGGGAAATGTAAAGTAATAACTATTTTATGAGGTATCACTATCTGTTTTAAAAGCAGAGAAATTAAAATTTTGAATTTTTGTATAAATAAAATTGAAAAATATTGACTCAAATTCACCACTATCATGAAGTACAATGTGTCACCAGAAAATAATCTCAGAATTAGAGATGAGCGAACACCTGGAAGTTCGGGTTCGGGAAGTTCGGCTGAACTTCCCAAAAATGTTCGGGTTCGGGATCCGAACTCGACCCGAACTTTATCCCGAACCCGAACCCCATTGAAGTCAATGGGGACCCGAACTTTTAGGCACTAAAAAGGCTGTAAAATAGCCCAGGAACAGGCTAGAGGGCTGCCAAAGGCAGAAAAATGTAGGTAAATCCCCTGCAAACAAATGTGGATAGGGAAATTAATTAAAATAAAATAAAATAAATAAAATTTAACCAATATCAATTGAAGAGAGGTCCCACTGCAAGGAATCATGCGTCATATCACCCAACACTGGAGAAGGCCACTTTCAGTTATTTTGGCCCCAGCACCCAGACAGAGGAGAGAGGTCCCACAGCAAGGAATCATGCGTCATATCACCCACCACTGGAGAAGGCCACTTTCAGTTATTTCGGCCCCAGCACCCAGACAGAGGAAAGAGGTCCCACAGCAAGGAATCATGCATCATATCACCCAACACTGGAGAAAGCCACTTTCAGTTATTTCGGACCCAGCACCCAGACAGAGGAGAGAGATGCCACAGCAAGGAATCATGCGTCATATCACCCACCACTGGAGAAGGCCACTTTCAGTTATTTCGGCCCAGCACCCAGATAGAGGAGAGAGGTCCCACAGCAAGGAATCATGCGTCATTTCACCCACCACTAGAGAAGGCCACTTTCAGTTATTTCGGACCCAGCACCCAGACAGAGCAGAGAGGTCCCACAGCAAGGAATCATGCGTCATATCACCCACCACTGGAGAAGGCCACTTTCAGTTATTTAGGCTAGGCACCCAGACAGAGGAGAGAGGTCCCACAGCAAGGAATCATGCGTCATATCACCCACCACCGGAGAAGGCCACTTTCAGTTATTTCGGCCCCACCACCCAGACAGAGGAGAGGTTCATTCAACTTTGGGTTGCACCGCAAGATCATGGTAAAGTTAAAAAAATGAGGATTCAATGAAGAAGTGCCCCGGAGTACAAGAATACATGAGGGGGAGGCAGTTATAAATGTCTATTCTGCACAAAGGAGGCACAGGTCCTGTGGGATCCATGCCTGGTTCATTTTTATGAACGTCAGCTTGTCCACGTTGGCTGTGGACAGGCGGCTGTGTTTTGTCAGTAATGACGCCCCCTGCCGTGCTGAATACACGTTCAGACAAAACGCTGGCCGCCGGGCAGGCCAGCACCTCCAAGGCAAAAAATGCTAACTCTGGCCACGTGGACAATTTGGAGACCCAGAAGTTGAATGGGGCCGAACCATCAGTCAGTACGCGGAGGGGTGTGCAGACGTACTGTTCAACCATGTTAGTGAAATGCTGCCTCCTGCTAACACGTTCCGTATCAGGTGGTGGTGCAGTTAGCTGTGGCGTGGAGACAAAACTTTTCAACATTTCTGCCATGCTAACCCTGCCCTCAGAGGAGCTGGCCGTGACACAGCTGCGATGGCGACCTCTTGCTCCTCCTCTGCCTTCGCCTTGGGCTTCCACCTGTTCCCCTGTGACATTTGGGAATGCTCTCAGGAGTGCCTCTACCAGAGTGCGCTTGTACTCACGCATCTTCCTATCACGCTCCAGTGCAGGAAGTAAGGTGGGCACATTGTCTTTGTACCGGGGATCCAGCAGGGTGGCAACCCAGTAGTCCGCACACGTTATGTGGGCAACTCTGCTGTCGTTGTGCAGGCACTGCAGCATGTAGTCGCTCATGTGTGCCAGGCTCCCCAAAGGTAAGGACAAGCTGTCCTCTGTGGGAGGCGTATCGTCATCGTCCTCCGTATCCCCCCAGCCACGCACCAGTGATGGGCCTGAGCTGTGTCGGGTGCCACCCCGCTGTGAACCTGCTTCATCCTCATCCTCCTCCACCTCCTCCTCATCCTCCTCGTCCTCCAGTAGTGGGCCCTGGCTGGCCACATTTGTACCTGGCCTCTGCTGTTGCAAAAAACCTCCCTCTGAGACACTTCTAACAGACTGGCCTGAAAGTGCTAAAAATGACCCCTCATCCTCCTCCTCCTGGGCCACCTCCTCTTCCATCATCGCCCTAAGCATTTTCTCAAGGAGACATAGAGGGTGGTATTGGTGGAGAGTGGTATTGTAACGCTGATAACGGTGTCATCGCCACTGGCCATGTTGGTGGAGTATTCGAAACAGCGTAACAGGGCACACAGGTCTCGCATGGAGGCCCAATCATTGGTGGTGAAGTGGTGCTGTTCCGCAGTGCTACTGACGCGTGCGTGCTGCAGCTGAAACTTCACTATGGCCTGCTGCTGCTCGCACAGTCTCTCCAGCATGTGCAAGGTGGAGTTCCACCTGGTGGGCACGTCGCATATGAGGCGGTGAGCGGGAAGGCCGAAGTTCCGCTGTAGCGCAGACAGGCGAGCAGTGGTAGGATGTGAACGCCGGAAGCGCGCACAGACAGCCCGCACTTTATGCAGCAGCTCTGACATGTCAGGGTAGTTGTGAATGAACTTCTGCACCACCAAATTCAGCACATGCACCAGGCAAGGGATGTGCGTCAAACTGGCTAGTCCCAGAGCTGCAACGAGATTTCGCCCATTATCGCACACCACCAGGCCGGGCTTGAGGCCCACTGGCAGAAACCACTCGTCGGTCTGTTGTTCAATACCCCTCCACAACTCCTGCGCGGTGTGGGACCTGTCCCCCAAACATATGAGTTTCAGAATGGCCTGCTGACGTTTACCCCGGGCTGTGCTGAAGTTGGTGGTGAAGGTGTGTGGCTGACTGGATGAGCTGGTGGAAGCAGAGGAGGAGGAAGCCGAGTAGGAGGAGGAGGCTACAGGAGGCAAAGAATGATGCCCTGCGATCCTTGGCGGCGGAAGGACGTGCGCCAAGGAACTCTCCACCTGGGGCCCAGCCGCCACTACATTTACCCAGTGTGCAGTTAGGGAGATATAGCGTCCCTGGCCGTGCTTACTGGTCCACGTATCTGTGGTTAGGTGGACCTTGCCACAGATGGCGTTGCGCAGTGCACACTTGATTTTATCGGATACTTGGTTGTGCAGGGAAGGCACGGCTGTCTTGGAGAAGTAGTGGCGGCTGGGAACAACATACTGTGGGACAGCCATGGACATCAGCTGTTTGAAGCTGTCTGTGTTCACCAGCCAGAATGACAGCATTTCAAAGGCCAGTAGTTTAGAAATGCTGGCATTCAGGCCCAGGGCTCGAGGGTGGCTAGGTGGGAATTTACGCTTTCTCTCCAAGGTTTGTGAGATGGAGAGCTGAACGCTGCCGTGTGACATGGTGGAGATGTTTGGTGACGCAGGTGGTGTTGTCGGTGGCACATCCTCTGTTTGGTGGGCGGCAGGTGCCAACATTCCTCCCGAGGCGGAAGAAGAGGCCGAGGCAGCAGCAGAAGAGGGAGCAGGGGGAGCCAGAGTGAGTTCCTTGCTTTTAAGGTGTTTACTCCACTGCAGTTCATGCTTTGCATGTAGATGCCTGGTCATGCAGGTTGTGCTAAGGTTCAGAACGTTAATGCCTCGCTTCAGGCTCTGATGGCACAGCGTGCAAACCACTCAGGTCTTGTTGTCAGCACATTGTTAAAGAAGTGCCATGCCAGGGAACTCCTTGAAGCTGCCTTTGGGGTGCTCGGTCCCTGGTGGCGGTGGCCAGTAGCAGGCGAACTCTCTTGGAGGCGGCTGTTCTGCTTTTGCCCCCTGCTCTCTATTTTGCTACGCTGTTGGCTCGGTCTCACCACTGCCTCTTCCTCTGAACTATGAAAGTCAGTGGCATGACCTTCATTCCATGTGTGGTCTAGGACCTCATCGTCCCCTCCATCGTCTTCCACACAGTCTTCCTCCCTGACCTCCTGTTTGGTCTGCACACTGCAGAAAGACGCAGCAGTTGGCACCTGTGTTTCGTCATCATCAGAGACGTGCGGACTCCGATGAGGTGGTATTCCCATGTCCTCATCATCAGGAAACATCAGTGGTTGTGCATCAGTGCATTCTATGTCTTCCACCACTGGGGAAGGGCTAGGTGGATTCCCTTGGGAAACCCTGCCAGTAGAGTCTACAAACAGCATAAGAGACTGCTGCATAACTTGAGGCTCAGACAGTTTCCCTGATATGCATGGGGGTGATGTGACAGACTGATGGGCTTGGTTTTCAGGTGCCACCTGTGCGCTTTCTGCAGAAGACTGGGTGGGAGATAATGTTGTGAACATGCTGGATCCACTGTCGGTCACCCAATTGACTAGCGCCTGTACCTGCTCAGGCCTTACCATCCAGAACGGCATTGGGCCCCACCAAATATCGCTGTAAATTCTGGCGGGTACTGGAACCTGAGGTAGTTGGTTCACTAGGACGTGTGGCTGTGGCAGAATGGCCACGTCCTCTCCCAGCACAAGAGGGTACACTAACACCACCACGACCGCATCCGCGTCCCTTACTAGATGTTTTCCTCATTGTTACCGTTCACCAAGCACCACAATAAGAAAAAAAATATTTGGCCCAATGTATTGATTTACCTAACACTATCTGCCTATTTATTTATGTAGCGTATTACACTAATCCAGGCACAGCAGTAACCACTGATTTAGGGGAATATCTCTTTTAGGGCTAGTATTTAGGCCCTGGATGAAAGGTATCCTTTTATGGACAGATTTACAATTGGCCTGCATCAGCTCGAACACCAGATTCAGGGTATTGCTATTTTAGCAATTGAATTTAACCCCAGAACAAAATATATGTTTTGGCGGACACTATTATACTTTGCCAGCCACAGCTGAAACCACTGATTTATGGTATTGCTATTTTGGCAATTGAATTTCACCCCAGAACAAAATATACCCTTTACGGACAGATTAACACTTGGCCTGCAACAGCTGGGACACCAGATTCAGGGTATTGCTATTTTGGCAATTGAATTTCACCCCAGAACAAAATATATGTTTTGGCGGACACTATGAAACTTGGCCTGCAACAGCTGGGACACCAGATTCAGGGTATTGCTATTTTGGCAATTGAATTTCACCCCACAACAAAATATATGTTTTTGCGGACACTATGAATCTTGGCCAGCCACAGCTGAAACCACTGATTTATGGTATTGCTATTTTGGCAATTGAATTTCACACCAGAACAAAATATATGTTTTTGCGGACACTATGAAACTTGGCCTGCAACAGCTGGGACACCAGATTCGGGGTACTGCTATTTTGGCAATTGAATTTCACCCCAGAACAAAATATATGTTTTTGCGGACACTATGAAACTTGGCCTGCAACAGCTGGGACACCAGATTCAGGGTATTGCTATTTTGGCAATTGAATTTCACCCCACAACAAAATATATGTTTTTGCGGACACTATGAATCTTGGCCAGCCACAGCTGAAACCACTGATTTATGGTATTGCTATTTTGGCAATTGAATTTCACCACAGAAAATAATCTATCCTTTGCCAGACAGCAAACAGTATTATACTTGGCTAGCCAAAGCTGGAACACCAGATTTAGGGGATCGGTATTTGGGCAATTGTATTTAACCCCTTAATAAAATATAGAAATTGCTATCCTGAGTTTCTAGGGGTGACAATTAGCACAGCCAAGCCCTTGATGTAGGATATAGCAAAAAAAAAAACTAGTATTGATGGATTGATGGACTTGGTGGCAGCTTGTTCTGGTGCACCACAAGTCACAAAATGGCCGCCGATCACCCCAGAAAATAAGTGACAGAAAAACGTTCTGTGCAGCCTAAAAAACAGTGAGCAAGCAACTAGCAGAAGTTCAATCATTCACAGCTGTAGATCGATCCGTTCATTAGGTGCCGTTGCTGACTTTTCCCTGCCTAATCTCGCCCTCACAGAAGCTGCGTCCTCTCCCTACACTAATCAGAGCAGTGTGACGTGCGGCGCTACGTGACTCCAGCTTAAATAGAGGCTGGGTCACATACTGCACTTGGCCAATCACAGCCATGCCATTAGTAGGCATGGCTGTGATGGGCTCTTAGGGAAAGAAGTAAAACGCTAGCCAACTGGCTGCTGTGCAGCCCTTCAGAAAGCGGGAAGTAATCGCCAAACAACGAACCCGAACCCAAACTTTTTTGAAAATGTCCGGGTTCGGGTCCGTGTCCCGGACACCCCAAAATTCGGTACGAACCCGAACTATGCTCGAACTGTTCGCTCAACACTACTCAGAATGGCTTGGATAAGTAAAAGCGTCCTAAAGATATTACCACATAAAGTGACACGTTAAATTCCCCAAAAAAACGCCTGGTCCTTAAGGTGAAATATGCAACATTATCAAAAAGTAACTAGTGAAAAAAAAGAAGAAAAGAAAAAAGGAGGAATTTAATTGACCAAGAATAATGTTCCAAATCCATGCATATATCTACTATTCTATTACTTCACAATAATCAGTGCATAAACATAAAATACATAAGTATAATTAGAAAAACAGTATATCACGATAAAAACTAATTAAATATACCATATGGGCAAGATTTATCATTACACTTACATCTTACTCCACTTTTACATATGCCCACAGTCACTTTAGGATAGTCAGATTTATTAATGGTCCTTTAATACTGTGATAAATGTGGTTTGACAGTAGCAGTTTATCCTTCAGTAAGCCGCTTTACAAAAGTCACACTCTTTACAAAAAAGTCGCATGTTCTATTAAAAAGTCGCATAAGATAAGCATGGTCCCCCCTGGAGTAAAATTGCGCATTTATTTGCGACTTTTTTGCGACTTTTTAAATGGTTGCAATAGTAAATATGTCTAGAGATTCATTTACCCGAGACAACATGCCACTTTCACAAAACTGGAGAGCTTAGTGCAGAGCTTGAAAAAGTCGCAAAAAATGCGCAATTTTACCGATTGCGCATTTTTTTGCAACTTTTTCACTCCATTAAAGTGACTTTAGCTGATGATAAATCTGGCCCTATATGTATATTGCAGTTTATCATGTATACCCAATATCCCAATAAATTAAGGTATTAAAGAGTTTAAATATTAGTTAACCACTTCCCGACCACCCATTAACTATAAACGTCCTGGGCGGTTGGGTTTATCTCTGAATGGACATTCTGAAACTTCCTTTCAGAGATGACAGCTGCACGCTAATCGTGCTGCTGTGGAGCGGGGGGCCCGCTGTCAGTGACAGCACGGCACCCCAGAGAGAAGTCAGGGACCGTTCTTGGGTGTCCCTGCCTTCTAGATCACTGTTTACACAGCCCAGATCAGGAAGCAATGTGCGCTTCCTGTCCTGGCCCGGTGGTCATGTGATTGCAGGGGCCGGGTGAGTGCAGGAGCTGTCGGGTCTTCCATAGACCACGATCAGCCCTGCACTGAGGCTGTACAGCACTGTATACGGCTGTACAGCCTCTCTGGGGGTGTATTTCCCCTTTAACTGAGGTATTATGTCAGCCCCAGTTACAGAAGAAATCAATAATTAAAAAAAATAAATGTGAAGTTGAATGTCCCCCAGAGGTTTTGTAAGACCTTATGGGGGACACAAAGTGTAAAATAAAAAATGTTAAAAATAAAAAAATTAAGTGTTTTGGAAAAAAAAAAAGTTTTACATTAAAAAAGAAATTTAAAAAATGTTAAAAAATAGAAGAAAAAGAATAAATTAGACATATTTGGTATCACCGCATCTGCAACGATTGGCTCTATAATAATATCATATGATCTACCCCATCAGGTGAACACTATAAAAAAATAAAAAAACATTGGGCCAAAACAGATTTTTTTTTTTAGTAAGCTCACCAACCAAAAAACATAATGGTAGCAATAAAAACGTCACCTCATCCCGCAAAAAATTAGCCCCCACACGGTCTGGGGTCAGAAAAATAAAAAAAAATGGCTCTATGAAAATTGCAACACAAAAACATGATTTTTTTTCTAAGAATGCTCTTATTGTGTAAAATGTAAAAAAAATAAATAAATAACTAGACATATTTGGTATAATGACCGGATCTATAAAAATATCACACGATCTACCCCATCAAGTGAACGATGTAAAAAAAAATAGAAACATGACACCAAACAGCTTTTTTTGTGACTTCACCTCCCAAAAATGAGATAAAAAGCAACCAGAAAGCCAAATGTACCCCAAAATGGTGCTAATAAAAACTACAGCTTGTCTCGCACAAAATAATCCCTCACTCAGCTCATTCAACAAAAAAAGTTGTTGCTCTTAAAAACCATGACAGAAAATGCCATGTTAGAAAATCCAGATGCTGCTCCTTCCCTTCTGAGCCCTGGCGTATCCCCAAATAACAGTTTATGACCGCAATTGAGGTGTTACTGTATTCAGGAGAGTGGGTAGAAAATTGGAGGGAGGGGGATATTCTCCTGTTATCTTTTGTGAAAAAGAAAGTTTGGGCCTAAAGCACCATTTTCTTGTAAAAAAAATTAATAATTTTTAATTTTCACACCCAAGTATTAAAAGTTCTATGAAACAGCTGTTTACAAAATGTCGTCACTTTTTGGGGGTTTTCACTGTGGGGTTACCTCAAGGCCTCTTCAAATGCAACATGGTGCCCAAAGCGCTCCTTGCCTTCTTTGCCCTGTCGTGTGCCCAAACAGCGGTATAAGACCACATATGGGGTGTTTCTGCAAACTGCAGAATCAAGGTAATAAATATTGAGGTTTGTTTTGTTGTTAACCCTTGATGTGTTCCAGGAAAAAATTGATCAAAATGGAAAATCTGCAAAAAAATGTGACATTTTGATATTTAACCTCTATTTTGCTTTAATTCCTGTGGAATACCTAAAGGGTTAACAATATTTCTAAAACCAATTTTAAATAGTTTGAGGGGTGTCATTTCTCAGTCTGCGTACTGTACTGCCCTTTGCCAAGCCCCCGTGTACTGGAGCAGTGTCGGACTGGGGTACTTAGGGCCCACCAGTGTAACTGATTCTGGGGGCCCACCTTAGGGCTCATGCACACAAACTTATTTTTTTTCCGTGTCAGTACCATTTTTTTTCTTGTGTGGCCTGTATGTGAAACTATTCACTTCAATGGAGTTGCAAAAAAAAAAAAAAAACGGAAATGACTCCATGTGCATTCCATGTCTGTATGTCCATGTAGGGGTCAGCCCCTAGAATACTGTTCTTTGCACAGATATCTGCAATATTGTGTTAAATAGACTGTGAGGACTTCTTCCAACCACCAGATGTCGTTGTGGCTTTAAGTAAAGCAGCGAAGTAGCTGTTGGTTCTTAGAGGAGAGCAGGGAACAGGACGTTCCCGCGTCTGGGCTGGTGTGTGTGCCTTGGTAGCTGTGAGTATGGCTGCCATGTCCGGAGCCAAGCTGAGAGACCAATGATGAGACATGGGCCCTTACTGATGCAGTTCTGAGACACTGGCTATGTATGGGACATATCAAGATAGGCTCTGAAGTGCTGCAGCTGCAATCCAGAGAGAGAGAGAAGCAGGCAACGTGCTGAGACAAGCAAGCGATTGATTGAGGAGCCAGAGGACACGGGCCACCGCGTTCCAGACCAGACAAGCATCCACCTCGTGGGAAAAGACTGCATCACAGACCTCTACTCAGATAATTCCAGAACTGTGAGTGTGCACCACTGCTAATCCGCATGCTAATCTGTAGAAAGCGCGCCCTGGTTAGCAGGGTTCGGACAGGATCATAAAGAGGTGAGTAGCTTGTATTTCTATCTGCATGCTGATGAGAGAGCGCATTTGTTAAATGACACTTCAAATATCCTTCTTTTAACGTTGTGCAAATTTGTTCATACTGTTCTTGCCATTTACCGATTGCGCCCCTGGCGTATCGGTACAGTACTGTTAATCTTAAGTGCCAGCCGTTATATTTTGTTGTTAAATAAAAAACGGCATTTGTTCAGCCTCCTCGTCTGCTGTACCGTATTTGAATCCTGCTTTGCAGTCTCTCCCTCGCCAGACCGCTACATCCACATGTCCGTTACGCAAAATTATAGAACCTGTCCTATTATTGTCGGCATTACAGACAAACAGGGGCATACATAGAATTCATTGGGCCCCATAGCAGGAATCTGAATTGGGCCACCATGGTCCTTTCCAAGCCCCGCTGACTACCCATGGTCCCTACAACCTTCTATCTCTGCCCCTCCCTTCCCTCACACATGAACGGTAGGTACATTGGTGCTACATTACACATTACTACTGTTTTTGATAACCTGGGGGGTGCTTATGAAACATGTACACAAGGGGTGACATTAGTAGGTATAATGTACTATATAGCACTACCATCCAAGCCTGCGTTCACATTACTGTTAGTTTTCCGTTTTTCCGATCCGTCAGACGGAAAAAAAAAGCAATAAAAAAACATCCTGTATTTTAAGCATCCGTTATGCTCATTTATGCACATTTTGCATCCATTTTAGCCATTTCCGTCTGAGATACGTTATTTTAGACGGTAAGAAAAAAAATACAGGATCTGTGTTTTGTTTATTTATCTCTTCTTCTGACGGATCAGAAGAATGGAAAATGGAACAGTGATGTGAACCCGGCCTAAGGCTTCATTCGTATCTCAGTTGACTGTATCCGGCAGGCTGTTCCGACAGAGACCATCCTGCCAGAGCTCACTGGATCCAGCATTGCTAGATTCTGCCGTTCACCAGGGACGCTCAACCAGCACCCTCCAGCTGTTGCAAATATACAACTCCCAGCATGCCTGGACAGCCTAAAGCTTTCCTACCATAGACTATTGCAGACTACCAGCAGGGTTGTGGCCTGACAAAAACTGTTCTACTCGTGAAGAGCAGAAACCAGCAGTGGTGGATTTGTGAACTCTGGCAGAATGTTCGCTACCATAGGGATCAGAAACCTCCGACACTCCAGCTGTTGTGTAACTACAACTCTGAGCATGCTCCACTCACTTCTATGGGAGTTCTGAGAACAGCCAAGCAAGTGTGCATGCTGGGAGGTGGTTTCACCACACCTGGAGTGCCGAAGGTTGCTGACCCCTGCCCTACCAGATGCCAATCACCAGAGATGTGACTGAAGGCTAATACGGCATCAAAGTGCAGTGATCAGATGGCTTTATTTTGTCCGGGTTCAGAGCTGAATCTCAGACCAATCCCCTTCTTCCCCCACTCAGCCCCTGTGACATGAGCATCGGAGCATTTCCCTTGCCCTGCGCTGAATCTGAAGAATTTTTCTGGAGATTCGGTGACGTCACTGGATCTGCAGAAAATGCCCTTGCCCTGCGCAATTCAACGCAGGGCAAAGGAGAGCATTGGAGCATAAAATGCTCCGATGCTCATATCAGAGGGGCTGAGTGGGGGAAGAAGGGAATATGACCAGTGGCGGATTAACATAGGGGCGTTCGGGTCGGCAGCCCCGGGCCCGGCATCACTGGGGGGCCCAATGCCGACCCGAGCGCCCACATACTGCGGCGGGGCACGGGAGCGTATAGTTCCCTGCCCCGCCGCCTATCACCGCCATAGGCTTCAGGCCTAGTAGGCCTGAGGCCTATGTGGTGGTATAAGCCCGGCGTGCGCGATGACATCATCGCGCGGCGCGCGTGATGACATCATCGTGCGCCTGTATAGTGGCGCACGCACGCTCTGATGTACGCGCGCCTGCCACACCATTCAGCATACAGGTAAGTATTAGCTTTTTATTTTTTGTGTGTGTGTGCTAACTTGGGGGAGATATTAAGGGACAGTGGGGCATGTTTCCATGGGGGCACATTAGTTAATGGATGACAGTTGTGGGGGCAAAATAATGGATGGCAGTTGTGGGGGCAAAATAATGGATGGCAGTTGTGGGGGCAAATTAATGAATGGCAGTTGTGGGGAAAATTAATGGATGGCAGTGTGGGGGCAAATTAATGAATGGTAGTTGTGGGGGCAAACTAATTAATGGATGGCAGTGTGGGGAAAATTAATTAATGGATGGCAGTTGTGGGGGCAAAATAATGGATGGCAGTTGTGGGGGCAAAATAATGGATGGCAGTTGTGGGGGCAAATTAATGAATGGCAGTTGTGGGGAAAATTAATGGATGGCAGTTGTGGGGCAAATTAATTAATGGATGGCAGTGTGGGGAAAATTAATTAATGGATGGCAGTTGTGGGGGCAAAATAATGGATGGCAGTTGTGGGGGCAAAATAATGGATGACAGTGTGGGGGCAAATTAATTAATAGATGACAGTGTGGGGGCAAATTAATTAATAGATGGCAGTGTGGGGGCAAATTAATTAATGGATGACAGTGTGGGGGCAAATTAATTAATAGATGGCAGTGTGGGGAAATTACTATATGGGGACAGTGTGGGGAAATTACTGTATGGGGGCAGTGTGGGGGAAATTACTGTATGGGGGCAGTGTGGGGAAATTACTGTATGGGGGCAGTGTGGGGAAATTACTGTATGGGGGCAGTGTGGGGAAATTACTGTTTGGGGGCAGTGTGGTGGGAAATTACTCTATGGGGGCAGTGTGGGGAAATTACTCTATGGGGGCAGTGTGGGGAAATTACTGTATGGGGGCAGTGTGGGGAAATTACTGTATGGGGGCAGTGTGGGGAAATTACTGTATGGGGGCAGTGTGGGAAATTACTGTTTGGGGGCAGTGTGGTGGGAAATTACTGTATGGGGGCAGTGTGGTGGGAAATTACTGTATGGGGGCAGTGTGAAGGGAAAATACTATATGGGGGTAGTGTGGGGTATTGGGGACACTATACAGGTATTGTTACCTGGAGCACAATATAGGGTGTTATTATTACTGGGGCACTCTATGGGACATTATAACTGCTGTAGACACTATAGGGATCTTTGGGGTCATTTATCAAACTGTTGTAGTAGAACTGGCTTAGTTGTCCATAGAAACAGGTTCCACCTTTAATTTTTGACAGCTCCTCTGGAAAATGAAAGGTGGAATCTGATTGGTTGCTATGGGCAACTAAGCCAGTTCTAATTTACACCAGTTTGATAAATGACCCAATTATGAGAAATCTAACGTGTCTGTGTAACAAACTCTGTAGGGATGAGATGCGGCGGGAGGAATTAGTCATGGCGGTCTGGGTCAAACGGAGGAGAAGAGGAAAGAGAAGATCTACATGACAGGAGAAGTCCCTGGATGTAAGAGGTATGTGGTGCTGTATCCTCACTGCTGTGACCTGCGTCTCATCTTCTCCTCCAAGTCTTTATCATAATCATATGTATTTTAAATTTGGCACCTCAAATTTAAATTTTTCACCTGCAGTCCTATGTAACAGCCCAGATAACAGTGATAACTTTCTGTGTGCAGATAATGTACATGTTCCCTGCAGTCTAGGTAACACCCCACATAACACAATAATTCATTGTGTTATGTGGGGTGTTACATAGGACTGCAGGAAACATCTATGACATCTGTACTCAGAGAGTTATGAGATGGTGGGGGTCTGACTCCTGGCACCCCCGCCAATCAGCTGTTAGAGGAGCCCGCGATGTTCCAGTGAGCGCCGCAGCCTCTTTGCTCCTTACAAAGCACGGCGCTGTCCATGTGATAGCACTGTGCTTGGTATTGCAGCTCAGCCCCAATCACTCAGATAGGACAGAGCTGCAGATAGGCCATGTGAACGATGAATGTGACATCATATGGCCTAGGAAGAGACTGTGACGCTTACAAAGCACCGCAGCCTCTTTATACAGAAAAAAAACCTGAAACCTAAAATGGAGTGGGGGGGGGGGGGGGGCCCAAGTTGGGTAGACAGCCCCGGGCCTATCATGCACTTAATCCGCCCCTGAATATGACAACCCCTTTAATAGTCACAGTCTTAACTAGTATTCAGTGAACTTGTATTTTCAAGTTTGGCATACAAGGTTTGGGTTCTCTAAGAATTCCATTATAGATTCTGCTACCACGGACCATATTAGAATTCTATGACGGCATAGCATGGTCAGCATAGACTTCTATTATGACAGAATGCAATACGGAAAGCCTCTTATAAGGCGTAATAGAATTCCGTTGTGGTCGTTGGTACCGAAATCCATAACGGGATTCTTAGAAAACCCAAACCTTCAGTGGTGTACCACCAATATAGGCAGACCATGCAGCTGCTATGGGGCCAATGGCGAATGAAAGGCCCCGCCTCCTGCAGACTTATGATCGCTAGTACGCTACACTACTAGCTAATATCGGGCTACTAATTAATATCATTGATGAGGCTTACTTGTCTTCTGTCCCAGGCCATTCCCCTCTGCTCAGGGCAGTGGCGTACTAAGGGGGGTGTGGGGGGCGGTCCGCCCCAGGTTTCAGCTCTCAGGGGGGTGCCAAAAGCAATGAGCACTTCCATCAATACATAGAAGCGCTCATTGCTGGAGCGCTGGGAGCTGTGGTCCTGTCACTAACTGCTCAGCTCCCAGCGCTCCTCCCCTCCTTCAGACCGGCGGCACTCTGAATGGTGAAGCAGGGAGACTTCTTCCCACTCCACCATTCAGCCTGCAGACACAAATGGCGCTGCCGGCATGTGTGAGCGGAGCCTGTAGCACAGACATCTGCATAAGCTCCACCCACACAGTGCTGCAGAGCAATATGTGCCTGCAGGGAAGAGAGATATGTGAGCTTCAGGAACGGGACAAGGTGAGTAGTTACTGTGTTTTTTTGTTTTGTTTTAATACAGAGGGGGCACAGAGGGCTTTATTACTATGGAGGGGGCAAAGGGCGCTTTATTAATATGGAGTGGCACAGACAGAGGACTTTTTTTACTATGGAAGGGGCACAAAGGACTTTATTACTATGGAGGAGGTACAGAGAACTTTATTACTATGGAGGGGGCATAGAGGGCATTACTACTATGGAGGGGCACAGAGGGCATTACTAATGTGAAGGGAGCACAATGGACATTTCTACTATGGAGGGGGCACAGAGCCAGAGGGCATTATTACTCTGAAGGGAGCACAGAGGGCATTATTACTGTGAAGGGGGCACAGTGGGCATTATTACTGTGAAGGGAGCACAATGGGGATTTTTACTATGGAGTGGCCACAGTGGGCATTACTAGCACAGTGGACATTGCTACTATTAAGGGGGCACAATGGGCATTATTACTATAAAGAGGGCACAAAAAAAGGGTACAAAGAGGGAATTACAACTATGAAAGGGGCACGGAGAGGGCACAATGAGGGCAATACTACTGTGAGGGAGGTACAATTTTTTGAAAGTATTGGGGGGGGGGGTGCTAAAGAAAGGACCCACCCCAGGTGCCAAATACCCTAGGCATGCCACTGGCTCGGGGTCCCCTTCCCCCATTGTGTGCACAACACGCTCCAATATCCCTCTCTCCCTGGTGCTGCCGCTCTCTCTTCTGTCTGCTGGCTTTTGCTGCACACTGGCCAATAAGCATTTAGCAGTGCAAAACTCCTGCTGTTGATTGGTCAGTGTATTGGTCGCAACAGGAGCAGTGCAGCAGGCTCAGCAGTTGTGCAGGCGGGCGCGGCAGTTGTATACCGCGGTCACTTGTTCCACAGTCAAGCACCCACCGGACAGGAGAACGGACTGAACACAGCCCAGACCTCCAGCTTCACTGCCGCTGGCTGATTGGCCTGCAGAGTTTTGCTATCCGCCTGACGAAGCGGAGCCAATCCGTCCTGGCACACAATGTAAGTCAATGGGGACGGATCCGTTTTCTCTGACACAATCTGGCACAATAGAAAACTAATTCCTCCCCCATTGACTTTTAATGGTGTTTAAGACGGACCCGTCATGGCTATAGAAGACGTATTACAACCGGAACCCGTTCATGACGGATGCATGCGGTTGTATTATTGTAACGGAAGTGTTTTTGCAGATCCATGACGGATGCGCAAAAAACGCTAGTGTGAAAGTAGCCTTAGTCGCACGACACTTAGGGCACAACTGCACTGCTACATGTGTCACTCGACAATTTTTATAATGTGACATGCTGCGACTGCGACACAGCAGTATTAGAAAAATCCATCTGTCATGTCGCAGCATGTTACATGTCGCAGTGTGACACCATAGCCTATCGTTATAAAAATTGTTGAGACAAAATGTCGCGCGACACACGTCATCATGTAGCCTTAGCATTAAAGGGGCAGGGTGCTGTGGAGGTCACTGTTAAAGGGGCGGGCACTGTGGAGGTCACTGTTAAAGAAGCGTTCACTGTGGATGTTACTGTTAAGGGGGCAGGCTGCTGTGGAAGTCACTGTTAAGAGGGCAGGGGCCACTATTAAAAGGCCCAACTGCTGTGGAGGTCAGTGTTAAGGCAGCAGGGTACTGTGAGGTCACTGTTAAAAAGGTTATCCAGGTTCAGAGCTGAAACCGGACATACCCATAATTTCACCCAGGCAGCACCCTTGATGTTAGCATTAGACCATCTTATGCTCCGATGCGCTCCTTTTAAAAAAAATAACACACTGCCCGGCAGAAGTGCTTCCTAGCAGCCCCATGGAGAGCCCGGTTCGTCACCGGAACTACGGAAAATGCCTTTGCCCTGCGATTTAGTGCAGGGCAAAGGAGAGCATCCGAGCATGAACTGCTCCGATGCTCAAGTCAGGGGGCTGCCTGGGTAAAAATGGAGGTATGTATTATTGTAACGGAAGCGTTTTTGCAGATCCATGACGGATCTGCAAAAAACGCTAGTGTGAAAAGAGCCTTAGTCGCACGACGCTTAGGGCACAACTACACTGCTACATGTGTCGCGCGACAATTTTTATCATGCGACATGTGACATGCTGCGACTTGTCAGGCATTTTCATAACTATATGTGATATCTGATGATGATATGGTCAAAATGGACGTTCAGTGCCTTTAAGAAATAGACTGAACCAGAGTTTTGCTATGTGACTGAAACAGGCCAAGATGAGGGCATAAAGAGTTCAGTCTGTGTAAAAGTTTATACTGAATACAAAGTATATTGTTTTAAAAAGTTATTGCCAACAGATGTGGGCTTATCTTAAAGAATATAATGGGTCTCACATACACTGTCTGGAAGACACGACCATGTAATAACAAAATGTGGTCCTTTCTTAAGTACCGGGGTCAAGAGAGGTTATTGAATGTCATTCCATATAATCACCGGTATAAAGTATATATTCATGTGTGATTGCATATAGTTTCTACAGGGTGGGCCATTTATATGGATACACCTTAATAAAATGGGAATGGTTGGTGATATGAACTTCCTGTTTGTGGCACATTAGTATATGTGAGGGGGGAAACTTTTTAAGATGGGTGGTGACCATCGCAGCCATTTTAAAGTCGGCCATTTTGAATCAAACTTTTGTTTTTTCAATAGGAAGAGGGTCATGTGACACATAAAACTTATTGGGAATTTCACAAGAAAAACAATGGTGTGCTTGGTTTTAACGTAAATTTATTCTTTCATGAGCTATTTACAAGTTTCTCTTTGTTTACATCCATTGACATGTCACCGAGGTTAACACGTGAGGAGCGGATAGAAATTGTGTTGATGTCTGATGAACGTAGTAACCGGGTCATTGCAGCAGATTTCAATGCAAGACACCCTACGAGACCACCCATCTCCCATGCAACAGTTAGCAAACTGCTTGCTAAGTTTCATGAAACTGGTTCAGTGTTGGATTTGCCAAAATGTCACTAATGAAGAAACATCAGTGGCTGTCCTAGCTTTATTCAGCAAGAGCCCACAGCGTAGCACTCGCCGCATGTTACTGGAGAGTGGCATTAGTCGAACATTCGGCGGATATTAGCTACTCACAAATGGCACCCTTACAAACTCCAGCTACTGCAGCATCTCAACGAGGATGACCCAGATCGGCGCACTGAATTTGCAGGATGGGCAAAACAAAAATTGGGACAGGACCCTCAGTTTACGCAGAAGATTTTGTTCAGTGATGAGGCAAACTTTTATGTGAATGGTGAAAATAACAAACAAAACCACCGCTATTGGTCTGACACTAACCCACATTGGATAGATCCCTCCAAGTCTGTTGGAACAAAAAAAATTGATGGTATGGTGTGGTATATGGGGTACAAAGATAGTGGGGCCATTCTTACATTTATCAATAGCTCTTGAGTGTTATTTGTGTATCTCTGAACATGTTTTTGGATTTTCTCTGTTATTTCCCATTTTTTGTATGTAAGTGCAATTCACACAATGCAGTTTTTGAACCGGAGCACACATCGTGATACCAACATGATTTTTCCTGTATGCACCTTTGATTATTTTAATTAGCAACAGTCAATGCCAGTCTCTGTGACCAATAGCAATTGAATCTCCCCCCAAAGGTCAAACGGGGTGGGTTTTTCTTTGTCTCATAAAAGGTCCGCATACAGACTGACACATTGTTACGACTAAGGACGTACAGTCCGAAACGTGTCAACGTCTTATCGCATCTGTAATGGAATCTGTTTGTGTATGAACACGTATCAATAAGGAAGGAACCTGATTTTACTCTACACAGCCGTGCCGGAGCCATTCTGTTTTTTTTTCCGGATTACTACTTCTGGGACTCGCCCTAGGCTTGAAGGCACACGGGGAAATCAAGGCTGTCAAGGTGAGCTGGATACAACATGTTTTACTTTCCCTCTTTATGCACTGAAGCTGGCACGTTCCCTGAGTTTTTCCAGCAAGATGGTGCATCACCACATTATGGGTGTCAGGTCCGAGCATTCCTAGATTAACAGTTTCCTGGAAAGTGGATTGGTCGTCGTGGGCCAGTTGAATGGCCCCCAAGGTCTCCCGATCTGACCCCCTTAGACTTTTATCTTTGGGGTCATCTGAAGGCAATTGTCTATGCTGTGAAGATACGAGATGTGCAGCACCTGAAACTACGGATACTGGAAGCCTGTGCTAGCATTTCTCCTGCGGTGTTGCTATCAGTGTGTGAAGAGTGGGAGAAGAGGTTTGCATTGACAATCCAACACAATGGGCAGCACATTGAACATATTTTATAAGTGGTCAGAAACTTGTAAATAACTCATGAAAGAATAAAGATACGTTAAAACCAAGCACACCATTGTTTTTCTTGTGAGATTCCCAATAAGTTTGATGTGTCACATGACCCTCTTCCTATAAAAAAAAAAAGTTTAATTCAAAATGGCCGCCATGGTCACCACCCATCTTGAAAAGTTTCCCCCCTCACATATACTAATGTGCCACAAACAGGAAGTTAAAGAGGACCTTTCATCAGAGTAAAAAATGTGTGCTAAGTGTGCTGACATGTAGAGCGGCACCCAGGGATCTCCCTGCACTTACTATTATCCCTGGGCGCCGCTCCGTTCGCCCGGTATAGGCTCCGGTATCTTCTGTGACTTGGTTCTACTAGGCGGAGCCTAGTATCACTTGGTTATAGTAGGCGTATCGCAGGCTGCAGTGCTGGCCAATCGCAGCGCACAGCTCATATCCTGGGAGGTTTTTTTCTCCCAGGCTGTGAGCTGAGCGCTGCGATTGGCCAGCCCTACAGCCTGGGATACGCCTACTATAACCAAGTGATACAAGGCTCCTCCTAGTATAACCAAGTCCCAGAAGATACCGGAGCCTATACCGTGCGAACGGAGCGGCGCCCAGGGATAATAGTAAGTGCAGGGAAATCCCTGGGCGCCGCTCTACATGTCAGCACACTTAGCACACATTTTTTACCCTGATGAAAGGTCCTCTTTAATATCACCAACCATTCCCATTTTATTAAGGTGTATCCATATAAATGGCCCACCCTGTAGTATATTTTAAACTATGATGCATATGTTTGTATATTCATATCCAGTTATTGATAATGTATCATTGTATCCATTTGTGTATATATATATATATATTATGCCATGTATGTATCAATGAGTGTATATTCTATAGAAGCATATGAGCTGGTTTTCTACTAAGAGGAATTTTTTTAGAGAAGAGCTCAATTATCTTAGACGGCAATTAATCAGTCATTTGGATGGCTAAGATACACAAACTGGTTAAACTCTCTAAAGACCATTGTATTCATATCTGCCCCATAAATTCAAGGATTTGGAAAACTTCTAATACCGCCAGTCGGTCTGAGCAAAGTGTCAGAAAGGGCATCTCCTTGGCTGATATAATGAGCAAAGGTTAAGAAGGTCATGTGAACAGATTAGATATGTACGCATCTGGCATTCCTGAACATTTGAATTTTAAAAACATCATAGATGATACAATAGTGCCATCAAGGGACAGATGGAGAGACGTTTCTAAAAAAATGCCAATTAAATGACGTCATCACCATAATTACCATATATTAACCTCCACCTTATCTGATTGGAAATCCCTAATCCAAGAGGGGATGGACATAGATAATTATTAGGATATCTGATCCAGTTTTGGGAAGTCAAAAAACACATCACAAAGAGATCACGGGACATCACAGGACGTCACAGATCACAGAACATCTTTGCCACCTCCAGTCCTAAGAAAAAGTTCCCTCCACCCTAAGGAATTCTTCCAGGAACACACCCGAGACTCACAAAACATAGTAACATAGTAACATAGTATATAAGACCTAAAAAAGACATTTGTCCATCCAGTTCGGCCTGTTTCCTACAAGTTGATCCAGAGGAAGGCAAAAAAACCCTGTGAGGCAGAAGCCAATTTTCATCACTTAAGGGGAAAAAAATTCCTTCCCGACTCCAATCAGGCAATCAGAATAACTCCCTGGATCAACGACCCCTCTCTAGTAGCTGTAGCCTGTAATATTATTACACTCCAGAAATAAATCCAGTCCCCTCTTGAATTCCTTTATTGTACTTACTATCACCACCTCCTCAGGCAGAGAGTTCCATAGTCTCACTGCTCTTACAGTGAAGAATCCTTTTCTATGTTTGTGTACAAACCTTTTTTCCTTCAGACGCAGAGGATGTCCCCTTGTCATAGTCACAGTCCTGGGGATAAATAGATGATGGGACAGATCTCTGTACTGACCCCTGATATATTTATACATAGTTATTAGATCTCCCCTCAGTCGTCTTTTTTCTAAAGTGAATAACCCTAATTTTGATAACCTTTCAGGGTACTGTAGTTGCCCCATTCCAGTTATTACTTTAGTTGCCCTCCTCTGAACCCTCTCCAGCTCTGCTATGTCTGTCTTGTTCACAGGAGCCCAGAACTGTACACAGTACTCCATGTGTGGTCTGACTAGTGATTTGTAAAGTGGTAGGACTATGTTCTCATCACGGGCGTCTATGCCCCTTTTGATGCAACCCATTATCTTATTGGCCTTGGCAGTAGCTGCCTGACACTGGTTTTTGCAGCTTAATTTGCTGTTTATTAAAATTCCTAGATCATTTTCCATGTCAGTGTTACCAAGTGTTTTACCATTTAATATGTACAGGTGACTTGCATTATTCCTTCCCATGTGCATAACTTTACATTTGTCAGTGTTAAACCTCATCTGCCATTTTTCTGCCCAAGCCTCCAATCTATCCAGATCCCTCTGTAGCAGAAAACTGTCCTCTTCAGTGTTAATTACTTTACACAGTTTAGTGTCATCTGCAAAAATAGATATTTTACTGTGGAAGCCTAAGTTCTACAAGATCATTAATAAATATATTAAGGAGAATAGGGCCCAATACTGACCCCTGAGGTACCCCACTAGTTACAGTGACCCAATCTGAGTATGTACCGTTAATAACCACCCTCTGTTTTCTGTCACTCAGCCAGTTACTTACCCACATACAGATATTTTCTCCCAGTCTGAGCATCCTCATTTTATATACTAACCTTTCATGAGGTACGGTGTCAAATGCTTTGGAGAAGTCCAGATATACGACATCCATTGATTCGCCGCTGTCAAGTCTAGAACTTACCTCCTCATAGAAGTTGATTAAATTTGTTTGGCATGACCGATCCCTCATGAAGCCATGCTGATATGGTGTTATTTGCTTATTTTCATTGAGATACTCCAAAATAGCATCTCTTAGAAACCCTTCAAACAGTTTACCCACAACAGATGTTAAACTTACCGGCCTATAATTTCCAGGCTCTGTTTTTGGACCCTTTTTGAATATTGGCACCACATTTGCTATGCGCCAATCCTGTGGAACATTCCCTGTTATTATAGAGTCTGTAAATATCAGAAATAATGGTCTGGCTATGACATCACTTAATTCCCTTAGGATACGGGGGTGTATGCCATCCGGTCCTGGCAATTTGTCTATTTTAATCTTTTTAAGTCGCTGTTGTACTTCTTCCTGGGTCAGACAGGAGACTCACAAAAGAAACTGGTAGATCTAAATCTTGGAAAGCTGGGTCCCTTCTAAAAGCTCTTTATCCCAAAGCCAGGGGTAACGTATAATTTATTTTATTTACAGTAATTATAAATCGCTCTAATTGGCATATAGTTGAAACCCCATTTTGAGTGGGTCAATAGTGTTAAAACAGTGTTTTATGGGAAATTTTAATGAACGTGCACATCATTAAAATTCCTGTAATATTTCTATCAGAGTGAGATCACTGATTGGATTTTTTTATCCGTAATTAGGCCAATAGGCGTATTTATAAGGTGTCTGTGGCGTTTCGAAATGTCAGCCTTATACAATCACGCATCTGTGAGGTGACTTGTTGAATCAGACATTCTCCACTTACAGTTTAAGCATCAGACACCCAGGAGTTAATCAAGTAGTTTTTAATTCGGAGATTGTATTACAAGATATGCAGGGAATCCAGATGATAAAGAATTATGCCTCTAATAATCTCCTTGATAAGAAGATGAGATACTACACAGATTCTCCTCAGATTTTACTCAGATTCTCCTCAGAATTACAGCACACACAAACACCAATGCATGACAGGGAAAACAGGAAGTGGCTAGACTGAACCAACTAGAAGCTGAAACAGAAGGGGGAGGAAAGAGAGGAGCATACCAATACACCATGCAAGATACTGAAACAGAACAGTGTCTTTTACTGCTATATTCTTTGAGCATAAGGGATTTTCCACAGATATATTTCTATTGTTTCTTCCTTATATTATAATGTTTTGATAACCAGTACACTAATTCGTATTAATTTGCTGAAGAACAGCATTGTGTTGTACTTGGTTTTAGTAAATTAAGTGAGCCTGGTGTAAATGGTGGAGCACTATATTATGGACAATTTTGATATTTTATCCAAACTTTCTTTGTATTAATTTGTATGCCATTTTACTGTATTTATCTGTAATAAATTATATTTTATATAACTAATTGCACCCTGTTTCATTAGCTGCACAAATTGACTATAGATCTCATCAAAAAAAGAACTGGCGTTTATATGTCCGCCAATTAAATTTTTCATATTTTCATTTTTCATATTTCATAAAAATATAAAATCATAATTTTTATGATTTCATATTTTATATGAAATATTCGACAGACTGCGACGCAGGAACTGAAGATAGTTGCAGTAGAGGCCTGGCAGAGCATCACCAGGGATGAAACCCAGCGTCTGCAGATGTCTATGTGTTCCAGGCTGTAATTGACTGCAAAGGATTTGCAACCAAGTATTAAAAAGTGAAAGTTTGAGTTATGATTATTATTATGTCTCATTACTTTTGGTCCCTTAACAAGTGGGAGGCACATATGCAAACTGTTGTAATTCCTACACTGTTCACCTGATTTAAATGTAAATACCCTCAAATCAAAGCTGACAGTCTGCAGTTAAAACATATCTTGTTTGTTTAATTTCAAATCCATTGTTGTGGTGCATAGAGCCAAGAATGTTAGAATTGTGTCGGTGTCCCAATATTTATGGACATAAATAAATAAAAATAAATATATTACACTGGCACACACTTACCTTCTGAGCAGGTCTCCAGGGTAAACAGTCAGGATTGATAGGAGGACATCTTCTGCCTCAGCTGGACAGTGCAGCAGGCTCTCTTCGCCCCTTCCTCTGTCCCGACTGCTGCACATGGTTTACATAACAGCAGATGATGACTCTGCAGTGTTCCAGGCAGGGCCGGACTGGGGATAAAAACCAGCCCTGGAAAAAGTTGCATACCAGCCCCGGAAAAAGTTGCATACCAGCCCCAAACACACACGCCGCGAGCGTGTGTATGTATGTGTGTATATATATATATATATTGTGGGGAGTCGCTCTGGTAGACAGCGGTGCGGGTGCAGTTTAGAGGCAAAACAAGGAGTCCAGATTGTGCATCAAACAGTGTTTTATTCACACTTGCACACCAGAAATGAAAACAGTCTCTTGGTGACAGTTCACACACAACAGAAATCATGTGGCAAAACAAAAACAGGCCAACACAGGGTCCAGTCACCTTGGGTGGTTTAAGTGCGGGTTCACACCTAGCAGTCGGTTCAGCCGCAGGCGATTCCTCCTTCAGGTTGCAGGGAAACACCACCTTGCTGAGCTCCGTCCTCCAGCACAGAGAACTCCTCAGTCCTGTTAGCAGGCTCCAGGATAATCACACACAGACACAGCTGATGGCTGTGTTTTATACCCAGCCCAAAACTCGGACTGGACCGTGGGGAGCAGCCACCCACCCTACTCTTTAGCTGCTCCCAGTAAGAGCCGGCCCGGATCGGCTTTGCAGCCATGCTATTTAAAAGAGTCAAACAGCACTAGCTGCTGCAGACAAAAACCCGGCTCTCACCTCACCGAGGCCAGCAACCTCGGTGACACGTACCTGCCATCGCAAATGACACCTTGCACCTTACCACATACCCCCTTTGTTCAACCCTGAGGGGTGAACACACGTGAGGCAGTGGACGCGGGACAGGGCATCTGCGTTGCCCTGCAAGCGGCCTGCCCTGTGTTCCACGGAAAACTTGAAATTTTGAAGAGATAGGAACCACCTGGTGACCCGAGCATTCCTCTCCTTGGCCTGACTCATCCATTTGAGGGGGAATGGTCGGTCACCAGACGGAACCTCCTCCCTAACAGGTAGTAGCGGAGAGATTCGAGTGCCCACTTGATAGCCAGGCACTCCCTCTCCACTATACTATATCTGGACTCGGCGGGACTGAGCTTACGGCTCAGGAAGACAACGGGATGTTCTTCCCCGTTGACCTCCTGCGACAGTACCGCACCGAGGCCTACCTCCGAGGCGTCGGTTTGTACGACAAACTCCTTGTTGAAGTCGGGTGTCACCAAAACCGGGGACCCACACAGGGCCGACTTCAACGCGGAGAAAGCCTCCTCCGCCTTCTCACTCCAGCTAACCCTCCCAGACTTTCGCCCCTTCAACAGGTCTGTCAATGGCGCTGCTATTGTGGCAAAGTGGGGCACAAACCTCATGTAGTAACCTACAATCCCCAGGAACGACTTTACCTGCCTGGTGGTGACCGGTCGGGGCCAGTTACGAATGGCCTCTACCTTAGTTACCTGAGGTTTGATGACTCCCGCCCAATTACATATCCCAGATATTTTGTCTCCTCTAACCCTATGGAGCACTTCTTTGGGTTAGCGGTCAGTCCGGCTTTCCTCAGGGCATCCACTACCGCCTGCACCTTGGGTAAATGGCTTTCCCAGTCGGTGCTGTGGATGACTACATCATCTAAGTAGGCCGAGGCGTACCGACGATGTGGTCGCAGCACTATGTCCATTAACCTTTGGAAAGTGGCGGGGCGCCATGCAGGCCAAAGGGTAACACCTTGTAGTGATACAGGCCCTGCGGGTAACAAATGCGGTTTTTCCTTAGCCGACTCCGTTAAGGGTACCTGCCAGTACCCTTTAGTGAGGTCCAGCACAGAAAAATAACGGGCTTGTCCTAAACTTTCAACCAGCTCGTCTACTCGGGGCATGGGATACGCGTCAAACTTGGATACTTCATTTAACTTGCGAAAGTCGTTGCAGAACCGCAACGTCCCATCCGGCTTGGGTATTAGGACTATGGGACTGGCCCACTCACTTTTCGACTCCTCAATGACCTCGAGCTTCAACATTAACTGTACTTCCTCCGCGATGGCCCGTCGCCGAGCCTCGGGTACCCGGTATGGTTTTAACCGGATCTTGGCCTGAGGCTCAGTGGCGATGTCATGTTGGATGAGAGGCGTGCGGCCAGGGAGGTCGAGAACACATCCGTGTTCCGACTGATGAACTCCTGACTTCCTGAACTTGTTTGGAAGACAGGCTGTCTGCAATTTTACCGTGGTTACTGCTTCACAGGCCTCGAACTGTGGGGCTGGACCCTTTCACCTAGAAGCCCTGGCCGGGGCTGTGGTCGTCGGCCGTGTCCCTATCTTTCCACGGCTTTAGTAAATTCACGTGGTACACCTGCTCCGGCTTGCGCCGCCTGGCTGGTGTACTTTGTAATTTACTTCCCCTACTTTCTCGATCACCTCATAGGGGCCCTGCCACCTAGCTAGGAACTTGCTGTCAAGGGTGGGTACCAGAACCAACACCCGATCTCCCGGCTTGAAGCCCCGTACCCGAGCCTGACGATTGTACACCCTACTCTGGGCTTGTTGCGCTGCCTCCATATGCTCCCGGACCAGCGGCAACACCTTTTCCATCCGTTCCTGCATCTGGGTGACATACTCAATGACACTTTTGTGGGGGACAGGCTGTTGTTCCCACGCTTCCTTGGCGATATCCAACAGGCCCCGAGGGTGTCTGCCATAAAGCAGTTCGAAGGGCGAGAACCCAGTAGAGGCCTGGGGCACTCTCGCACTGCGAACATGAGATAGGGCAGAAGCAGGTCCCAGTCCTTCCCATCTCTAGACACCACCCTCTTTAACATATTTTTAAAGTTTGGTTAAACCTCTCGACAAGACCGTCCGTTTGTGGATGGTAAACGGACGTCCGTAACTGCTTTATACGCAATAATTTACACAGTTCCCTCATTACTTTGGACATAAAGGGGTCCCTTGGTCTGTCAGAACCTCTTTTGGCAGGCCCACACGGGAAAACATCTCCATTAACTCTTTGGCAATGAGCTTAGCTGAGGTATGTCGCAGAGGCACCGCCTCCGGATACCGAGTGGCATAGTCGAGAACTACCAGAATGTGTTGGTGGCCCCTGGCAGATTTTGGTACAGGCCCAATTAGATCCATAGCGATTCGCTCAAACGGGACCTCAATAATTGGAAGCGGTACCAGAGGACTACGGAAATGTGGCTGGGGGCTAGTTATCTGACAGGTGGGACAGGACTTACAATAATTCTCTACCTCCTTGAACACACTGGGCCAATAAAACCGCTGCAGTATGCGGTCCTGGGTTTTCTGCCACCCCAGGTGTCCCCCAAGAACATGTTGGTGGGCAAGCTCCACTGACAAGCCTGCGATACGCTGTGGGCACCACCAACTGTTCAACAGGCTCACCTCGGATTTGGTTCACCCGATACAACATATCCTGAAGGACAATGAATCGCGGAAACATTAATTCAGCCCCAGGTTTCTGGGGTTTACCATCAATTATTATGACACTTTCCCAGGCTCTGGTTAGGGTTTGGTCCCGGTGTTGTGCGGTCCCAAAATTTTCCCCGGAGACATTGAGGTCTGCCAACTCAGGTCCCGGTGGCAAGTCCTCCGTGTCTCCCACCATTACACTCAGTGGGGTTGTCTCCCCTCTATCACAGAAGTGGTGGTCACCCCTACCGCAGGCCCTTCGGACTCGGGCTCCCAGGGCTCTGGCCTCCCACAGGAACCAGGCCACTCTGCTAGGGTTACCCCTGTCTCAGGGCTATTAGTCACTTTCACCTCAGGCCATAGTGACGGAAAACCAGGAAGTCTCTTCCAATTATTAGTTCATACGGTAGCTTGGCGGAGATCGCCACTTCACAAGTCCATGTGCCGGCCGCCGTGGACAGAGACATTACAGCCGTGGGATAGTCCTTTAAGTCTCCGTGTATGCACACCACCCCAACTTTCCGGCCCGTATACTGGGAGGGCTGTACCAGGGCAGCACTTACCAGGGTTACTAGGCTCCCTGAGTCCAGCAGCGCCACTGCAAGATTATCACCGACTTGCACCTGGCACAGATGACGATTGTCTAGGGTCTCGGGGTGCCGGTCGCACACAGTCTCCGGGCATACATGGAAGCCCGGTACCCATAATTGGTCTCCATGGGTTCTCCCCACTGTGGACAGTCGGCCCTCACATGGCCAGGCTCGTGACACCGCCAGCAGACTATCGGGGCCGGGTCTACAGGGGTACACCCGAGCAGGTTTCTCGGGTACCAGTCGTCGGGACTGGATGGGAGACCTCCGGGGTTTGACCGGCCCCTCCCAACAACACCTCCTTTCAAGGTTTTTGTGGCCTCATAGCGCTCGACCAGGTCGACCATGTCCAAGGCATTAGTGGGTGACACCTGGCCGATCCAGTGCTGCAGGGAGTACGGCAAGGCCCTCCAGAAGATGTCAGCCAGCAGACGGTCCAGCATAGCAGCCGGACTTAGAACCTCAGGCTGCAGCCACTTTTGCAACCTGTGCAGCAACTCATAATACTGCGGCCTGGCGGGTTCAGCCGTATTAAAGTTCCACTGGTGGACCCGCTGAGCCCGGACTAACACGTTCACCCCCAGTCTTGCCAGGATCTCACCTTTCACGGTCGGGTAGTCAGCGGCTTGGTCATCTGGGAGGTCAAAAATACTTGCTGGGGTCCAGACGCCAGGAACGGAGCGACGACCTCTGCCCACTGTTCTCGGGGTAATTTCTCCCTCACGGCCACCTTCTCGAACACCGCCAGATAGGTCTCCACATCATCCGAGGGGTCATCTTAGGGATCGCGGCACGGACAGCTTTCCGGGCATCGTGGGCGCGGTGGGACGCTCCTGCCGCTTGCAACGCCATCACGTGCTGTAGCAGTAGCTGGTTGGTCTCCCGCTGCTGCACGTTAGCCTCTATGAGGGCTTTCACAGCCGCCTCCATTTTGTCGGGGATCACAGGCTGCAACTTTGCCGGCTTAATATAGGACATTCACTTCTGCTCAGCAAAAACAAAGTTCGGCGTTCACGCCAGCCTCACTGCGCATGCCCGCATCCGACACCAAATGTGGGGAGTCGCTCTGGTAGACAGCGGTGCGGGTGCAGTTTAGAGGCAAAACAAGGAGTCCAGATTGTGCATCAAACAGTGTTTTATTCACACTTGCACACCAGAAATGAAAACAGTCTCTTGGTGACAGTTCACACACAACAGAAATCATGTGGCAAAACAAAAACAGGCCAACACAGGGTCCAGTCACCTTGGGTGGTTTAAGTGCGGTTCACACCTAGCAGTCAGTTCAGCCGCAGGCGATTCCTCCTTCAGTTTGCAGGAAACACCACCTTGCTGAGCTCCGTCCTCCAGCACAGAGAACTCCTCAGTCCTGTTAGCAGGCTCCAGGATAATCACACACAGACACAGCTGATGGCTGTGTTTTATACCCAGCCCAAAACTCGGACTGGACCGTGGGGAGCAGCCACCCACCCTACTCTTTAGCTGCTCCCAGTAAGAGCCGGCCCGGATCGGCTTTGCAGCCATGCTATTTAAAAGAGTCAAACAGCACTAGCTGCTGCAGACAAAAACCCGGCTCTCACCTCACCGAGGCCAGCAACCTCGGTGACACGTACCTGCCATCGCAAATGACACCTTGCACCTTACCACAATATATATATATATATAATTATATACACACACACAGGCCGGGCCTTACCCTAGCGTTGCCGTGACTTGGCCTCTGCGCAGTGGCAACTCTAGGAACAATATATGGGAGGCACATAAGATACCACAGTCAAAATGGGGGGCACTAATAATTTTCCCCACTTAAATTCATACAACTGAAAAAAAACGAAATAAGTATATATAAATTCAAAATACGAGAGTATTGCGGTATGCAGGGATACATTTATAATAAAATAATTTACTTACAAAAGAACCTATTCCATCTTCTGCTGTGCTGTCCTCTGCTTGCTTCCACGGATCTTCCCCTCTTTTCAATCTGTCCTCAGTGCGCAGGGCAGGCACACTGCTATGGGGATCTGTGGATGACACACTGTTATGGGGGATCTGTGGATGACACTGTTATGGGGGATCTGTGGATGACACACTTTTATGGGGGATCTGTGGATGACACACTGTTGTGGGGATCTGTGGATGACACACTTTTATGGGGGATCTGTGGATGACACACTGTTATGGGGATCTGTGGATGACACTGTTATGGGGATCTGTGGATGACACACTGTTATGGGGATCTGTGGATGACACACTTATGGGGGATCTGTGGATGACACACTTATGGGGGATCTGTGGATGACACACTTATGGGGATCTGTGGATGACACTGTTATGGCGGAATCTATGGATGACACTGTTATGGGGAATCTGTGGATGACATACTGTTATGGGGTACTTTTACACCTGCGGCATGGCTATCCGACCTATCCGGGCTGTTCACCCTCCTGATCCGCCATGCCGCAAGTACCCGTGCACTGCCGTGCTGCTGCTCTGTCCCCATTGACTATAATAGGGGCAGGGGCGGAGCTATGGTGCAGCATGGCAGAGATCGCCGGACTAAAAAGTCGGACATGCAGTACTTTTTAGTCCGGCGATCTCTGCCGTGCTGCGCCATAGCTCCGTCACCTGCCCCTATTATAGTCAATGGGGACAGAGCAGCTGCACGGCAGTGCACGGTACTGCGGCATGGCGGATCAGGAGGTGAACAGCCCGGATAGGTCGGATAGCCATGCCGCAGTGTAGTACCCCATAACAGTATGTCATCCACAGATCCCCATAACAGTGACATCCACAGCGCCCCATAACAGTGACATCCACAGCGCCCCATAACAGTGACATCCACAGATTCCCATAACAGTGTCATCCACAGATTCCCCATAACAGTGTCATCCATAGATTCTGCCATAACAGTGTCATCCACAGATCCCCCATAACAGTGACATCCACAGTGCCCCCATAACAGTGTGCCAGTAGCCGTCCCCTTTAGTGCCAGTAGCCCCCTTTATGTGCCAGTAGCCCCTTTAGTACCAGTAGCCCCTTTTATGTGCCAGTAGCCTCCTTTATGTGCCAGTAGCCCCCTTTATGTGCCAGTAGCCCCCTTTAGTGCCAGTAGCCCCCTTTATGTGCCAGTAGCCCCTTTATGTGCCAGTAGCCCCTTTTTGTGCCAGTAGCCCCTTTATGTGCCAGTAGCCCCTTTATGTGCCAGTAGCCCCTTTATGTGCCAGTAGCCCCTTTAGTGCCAGTAGCGCCCTTTATGTGCCAGTAGCCCCGTTTGGTGCCAGTAGCCCCCTTTAAGTGGCAGTAGCCCCTTTAAGTGGCAGTAGCCCCCTTTAAGTGGCAGTAGCCCCCTTTATCTGCCAGTGGCCCCTTTTATCTGCCAGTAGCCCCTTTATCTGCCAGTAGCCCCTTTAGTGCTGCCAGTAGCCCCTTTAGTGCTGCCAGTAGCCCCTTTAGTGCTGCCAGTAGCCCCTTTAGTGCTGCCAGTAGCCCCCTTTAGTGCTGCCAGTAGCCCCCTTTAGTGCTGCCAGTAGCCCCCTTTAGTGCTGCCAGTAGCCCCAAGAAAAAAAAAAAAAAAAAGAACACTTATACTTACCTCCAGCGATGCGATGCAGGCCTCTTCCGGCCTGTGTCTCGAGCTGTACGGCTCCGGCAGGCCTAGTGCTGGCAGCCTATCAGAGGAACAGGGAGAGGTCACGCCTCTCCCTCCTCTGCTGCTGCTCCGCACAGAGATGAGCGCAATGCAAGCGCTCATCTCCGTCGCCACTGAGTGGTTTTCTAACCGTGCGGCATCGGCAAATGGAAAATAGGTGGCGCAGTGTGTGTATGGAGCCTCACAGGAGATTTCTGGAGAGTGCATTGGATGAAGCTGCTACCAGTGTGACCTGGGCAGGTTCTCATCTATTGGAAGTAAACAACGGAGGTGCCTATTCAGTGACGGCAAGCAGAGCTACCGGAAGCAATGAGTGATTGATAAACTATAGCAGCGATCAGAAACCTCTGGCAGGCCAGGTGTCCTGAAACTACAATGCCCAGAGTGTTCCATTCACTTGAAGAACAGCATGTTTGCATGCTGGGAGTTGTAGTCTCACAGCAGCTGGCACTATAGAGTATAGTGTATCAGAGAATAATCTAGAGCCAATACCGTCACCCATTCGTCATTAGGCTGGTTATAGGCAACAGCGCTGCGGTATATGTAAGCGCTATGTCACATAATGCGCATTTGTCTCCTAGTCTATGCCAAGTGCTAGTCTACGACAACATCATGAATTTTATTTCATGTCTCGCCGTGGTTTTCTCTAAACACGGGCACAACCCAAAATGCGGTTAGTGTTCGGCTGTAGTGTTGAGCGAACTTGTTTTCTAAGTTCTGCGTCCAAAGTTCGGGTTATCGAAGAATCCCGTTATGGATTCCAAATTCTGTTATGGTCCGTGGTAGAGGAATCCATAACGGAATTCTTCGATAAGTTCGCTCAACACTTTCCGGCTGCAGTCACACAACGGGGAAGAATCAGGCCGTTTGCAATTTATTTTTACGCCATTTTTTGGAAAGTAATGTGAATGTACCCTAAGGCTACATGCACACGACCGTTGTTTGTTTCCGCGTCCGTTCCGGTTTTTTTCACGGATAGGATGCTTCCCCTTTCATTTCAATGGGTCCGTCAAAAAATGCGGATGGTCAACCGTTTTTGTTCCGCATCCGTGATCCGTGTTTTCATTCCATCAAAAAAATAGTGCATGTCCTATTTTTTTCACGTTTGCGGACATGGATAGGCATTTTTACAATGGATCTGCCATAAAAATCGGATCCGTCAAATAAAACGGTCCATCATCCGTTTTTTTTTGCAGGAGGAGCGGACACGGAGGCAGGCAACGGTCGTGTGCATGTAGCCTAATGGTCACCATGCCACAACCAGGCAGCTCACACCTAAGGGCTCGTGCACATTCCGGCTACCGGCACCACTTTTTTAAAAACTTCTGTAAAAATGTCCTATGCTTGTCTGCAAAACGGACGTGTTCTATATTCTTGCGGGGCCGCGGAACGTGTGCTGTCCGCATCTTTTGCTGCCCCATTGAGATGAACGGGTCGGCATCTGATCCGCATTTTTTGCCAAAGTGTGCAAACATCGATGGGGTGTGTGGTTCTGGCCTTACAGAGGACGTATGCACTGGTAACATATCCATCACTGCGGCCTTACCTGCTGGGACCCCCTCTGATGCTTAGCGCTATGGGACCCCAGCCTTTCCTGCAGAAGGTGCTGCTTCTCAATCCTGATTTTTACCGGACTGCCCTGACAACCGGATCATAAGTGTTTACTCTCATTGACATGAAAAGGGCATTTTAGGGGGCGTTCCCATGAGAAGGAGAACATATTCATATTTCCGGGGAGGAAAATGAAATTGATTCCAGTTCCTTAAAAATTCAGTCTTGCGTCTCTTTTGACGACGTTTTACACCCAGAGAAAGCTTTCCGCTTCTACCCTAACTGTGGACCCATTCACACTACCGATAGAAAAGATGACTGTCATGAAATGCAGCATGTGAATCTGTCCGTGATGTTTTCCTGCAGATACAGCACATGGCGGATAACTGCTGCGCTCAGTGAAGCTCTCAGAGGACACAGTAATCTACGGGGAGAGTTCTCTGCAACGCAAGCGCCAGTCACCGCCACTGTGTATTCTCCGTCCTCACCTGTTACACATCCACAGCTTCCCTACTTATGCAAGTGCACCTTAGGGCTCATGCACACGATCGTGTGCCGACAATTTCGTGCCTTGGGGGCCGCAAATTGAGATCCCCAAGGCACAAGCGCCGTCTGTGTGGCTGGTGCAGTTGGATGGGTCCGTGATCCGTCCGCACCGCAAAAAAAAAAAAAAAAACAGAACAAGTTCTATTTTTTTCAGACAGAAAACCACGGAAGCAGTCAGTAGTGCCTCTGTACCGCACCTTCTGGATTGTGGACCCATTCAAGTGAATGGGTCCACATCTGTGATGTGGTGCACAAATGGCCAGTGCCTGTATATTGCGGATCCGCTCAACAACGGTCGCGTGTACGAGCCCGTATTCACATGACGGCCGCCTACTGTCTTGTAGAAACACCAGGGAGGCGAGCATTGCTTAGATGCACGTGGTGGACAGCATCATCTGGAGACAACCCCAAGAACACGTCCATCCTACGTATTCAGTAGTGTTGAGCGCGAATACTCGAACCGCGAATTTTAATTGCGAATATCGCCACTTTGAGAATTGGCGAATATTTAGAATATAGTGCTATATATTCGTATTCGCGAAGAGTGTTGATTCCGGATATTCTAATCGCGAATTTATCGCGAATATCAGCACTTAGCAACATCCCTAGAAACCAATAGGAAAGTTGCCTACCCCTTAGTGTTGATCGCGAATATTCTAATCGCAAATTTTTATCGCGAATATATTACATTGCCGATTTTCGCAATCAAGTAAATAATGACTGGAGATCACGAATTTGCAAAGTGAATATTCGGCCAAAAATTCGCATAATATGGCGAATTCGAATATTGCCTATGCCGCTCATCACTAGTATTCATCCTAGTCAGACCGTATCCCCGAAATCTAGGAATGCTTAAAAACCAGATACGCTGCAGAAAGTTGGAACAGGCTCTGACATTCCTGTAACAAATCTGCTGCGTGTGAATTTTTCTTTGGACCGAGTTCACATGTTGCAACTGCATCAAAACAGGCATCCTAAAAATTGCTTGAGGTTTTTACGGAGCACGGCCAGTTTATTCAGCGGCCGCACCGTTCAGCTCTGAACAAGTCCACACAATTGAGTAAATCACTTGAGGTTTTTAAAAAGCACATTAGGCTTTTACAATGATGTTTTTACAACATAAAGGTGTCTTAAGCGCACCCTTAACCCCTCCCCTTCCCTTCCTTGTATTAAGGTCCCATGCACACGTGGACCCGCCAAACACGGATACCGGCCATTTTTTTTTTTTTTCGGCTATTGCAGAAGTGTCCTATCTCTGTCCACAATACGGACAAGAATATTTTTTGCAGAGCCGCGGAGCGGACATACAGGATTCTTGAGATGACTGGTTCCGCATCTGATCCGCAAAAAACGCAGATTGGACGTGGACCAAAACTACAGCTACGTGCAGGAGGCTGAGAAAATTGATGTAATTGGAGGTTCACTAACCTTTTATTAGGGACATTTATCACCCCCGTGGAGTCTTATTATGGTGGACAGGAGATGGCGGTTTCTTCTCATCATGAGGACTATGCATATATGGTGTATATAGCTCAGTAAGGGCAACTGATCCAACGTCTAGCTGATTGTCATATTATATCACCATGGATTACTATAGTAAAAGAGCCTCCAGGCAGCCCCCAACCATGGATGCTGAAATAAAGACTGGGCATGTTGGGCATTTCCTGCACAGAGCCGAGCATGCACGTTTATGGCCGGTTTCCTCAAGATGTTCAGGCAAAATCACGCAGAAAATAAGTTGTCCATGGTAGATATTTCAAGGTGTTTGTCGAGACTTTTCTGCTAAAGGCCTGTCCTCAGGATAGGGAAGGTCATTAGTATCTGATCGGTGAGGGTCCGACACCTGGTTTGTATAGCGGTTGTGCTTGGTATAGGGCTGCGCTGCGCCTAGGCCATGTGACCGATGAATGTCGGGGCTAAGCTGTGAGAAGGCCACGACGCTGCTGAACGGGTGTTGAACTCCCACTGATCGGATACTCATGACCTATTCTCTGGATAGAAAAGTCTCCGAAAACCCCTTTAAGAGGTGAAGAAAAATGCCTAATACGCACCGGGTACATATATCCTTATAGGTCCTTTCATGGCTGACACTTTTATTGCTACTATTAGAAGAAAGTTTAGGAAATAGTAGAACAGAATTGTGGGGGAAAAGAACAAAAGACGTTATCTTCTGCCATTTTTAGGTTAAGCAGGAAAATGTCTTTGAATGGACATTTATTGGCAGCCGAGAAGAGAACGCTTTTGTAGGTTCTGCCCATGTCCAGCAATCCAGCCTCTTGTGAGCAGAAGCCAGCCGTCAGAGTAAGGACTATTCTCAGGAAAACTCTCCTTTTCTCTGTTTGTCTGCCAGTGAAAACATGAAAGGTAAAGCGAGAAGGATGGGAAGAAAGGGACAGACACCAGGGGCTTCATTGTCCTCTCCAGCACTTCTCCCTGGCTGCTAGGTGGTGGCTATGGTTGTAAACACTAGGTGCAGCTTATCAGACATCTCAGGCCTGTCCCTTTTATTGTTTTACTACAAGACTCAGTGATAGGACTGGCGCCTGGGAGGGGTGACTGGTCCAACTAACCACCCTGACTGAACTCCAGCTGGATCCACAGGGGGCAAGGCTCAATCGACACACTGCTGGGAAGACGGGACCTTCCTGTGATCTGATCTACAGTGGTGCAACATTACAGCCTGGAAATACATCCAAATACAAAGCATGTTATCAGCTTCACCATTTGCGGCGAGCAGATCAGCTTTCTGACAGCACAGTACAGCCTTGTGTCCGGGCTGAGGCGCGTTCCGCGACTGCACACTAGAGGGCGCTCTTTAGCAGCTTTCTGTCATTCAGCTCGCAGAGCGAAGTGCAGCGTGCGCCGGAGCTCAGGCATCAGGGGGGCTGACCGGGTGGGGGGCACTGGCAGTGGAGCCCAGTGTGCCTGCGGCCGCCGGCCGGCCGTGCGGCAGTCAGGGCTACCGGCCTACCGGGAATTTTCCCGGTATCCCGGTAGGCCAGTCCGGCCCTGGTTCCAGGACAGGGAAGAGGAGCAGAGTGGAGAAGCGGAGCACTGGGGAGGCTTCTGATGGCAGCAGCACATCCTGCTGTAGCTTCTGAAAAACAGACCTCTCCTCAGCAGTGCAGCCCCTAACTACATGTGCAGGCTGCTGCTAGAGGCATCTCCTCATGGTACGATCGGGGCCTTGCTGGGGGGAGGGGGTAAGCCAGAGCACAGCCTGCTTAGGAGAAGCAGTGAGGGGAGCTGGAAGGCAGAGCCAGAGCCCCTGGCAAGTACTCTAGACCAGAGCTGTTGTACTAATGGTAATAAGGGGGCAGGGCATTTCCTCCACAGCCGGGCCCCCTTCCCTTACGGACCCCATAGCAGCTGCCTCTATTTAGGGCCGGTGCAAGGATTTTTGCCGCCCAAAGCAAAAGAAAAGTTTGCCGCCCCACCCCATGTGACATCACAATGCCCCATCAATATGATCTGCCATATTAACTAACGCCAGTGCCATTGTGTTTACATTAAAAAGCCTGCATGGACAAAAAGACCATGCCACTACATTAAGCTGCAGTGGTTCTGGGGACTATACTGTCCCCTTAATGTGAGGTAAATTAGAGACTAGTGCCACGAATAATATACTAGATTGCCTACTTACAACCAGATGAGGATGATGATGGTTCTGGCTGCAGTCTGGCTCCACTGGTCTTGTGTAGAACAGGAGGCTGTTTGTAACTGTGGTCACAAAAATCAATGTTCTGGGAGAACAGGAAGCAGCTCCATTTTCTGGCGCCCTTTACACAGTTCAAGGTCTGGGCCCCAGGGCCTGACGGTGAGTATGCCCATAAGGCCCACCCACCTACATGTTCCACCCATTAATTTGTTCACAGTGGGTGAAGTGTGTAGGGGATGTGTTATGTGTTGCTGTGGAGAAACTAATGTGTGTGCTTATGGAATGTAGTGTTTAGGGATACCAGTTTGTTTAGGTGATGCAGTGTGTGTGTGTGTTTAGATGATGAAGTGTGTGTGTGTGTGTAGTGGATGCAGTGTGTTTTCGTGTAAGGGATAGAAAGCAGTTTGAGTTTGTGTATAAGGTATGTATTGTGTGTTTCTGAATGTGTGTACGGAATGCGTTGTGTGAATCTGTGTTTGTATGTGTAAGTGCTGCAAGGTGTGTTTCTGGGTATGTAAGGGATGCATTGAGTGTGTGTGTAAGGGGTGCATTGAGTGTGTGTAAGAGATGCAGTGTGTGTAAGGGATGCATTGAGTGTGTGTGCAAGAGATGCATTGTAAATTCAGAAATTAAGATAATAAAAGGGATATCCAGCACCAGAGTATTTTTGAGTGTGAATTTTTTATTTTCAGTTGCTTTACATACAGTGATTCTTCATAAAAAATCCTCACAAATCCATTCAGTCAATGCGTTTCGAACACTTGGGGTTCTTACTCATGACTGTCATGTTGCTTTAGAGGTTTCACCTTTTTATACAGATGTTACAATTACCCATACTCCATTTGAATGGGAGGGGTAAAAAGATCACATGTTTGTGGTTAGGTGAACTCAATTAAAGCAACAGGTTCTGTGTGATTACCTACCAATGTTTAAAATCAAATGTTACAGACATATAAAAAACAAGGGGTCACAGTACTTGGTAAATCCTGGATGTCACAAATTAATCAGAATTCTTGAGTATAACATCAACGGCAAAATGTCTTCTTTATGTCCACTGCAACATTGTAACAAAACTTCAGACAATAATAAAATCATTACAGATAGTGTGTATTTAGAGTGGCGTTTGTCATTACCTTTGACATGGTGGGTTAATATGTACACATAAATTCCCTTCTCAGGTTTAGACCTGCTGGATACCTAGTACCAAGATAAAATATCCAGTAAGCCTCTCTTTGTAATATTAATTTCTTTAGATCACCCCCTCTTTTTGGAAGTAAAATTTTCTCGATGGCATAACCTACAAATGTATTTGATTTTCTATTGTGTGTCCCAATGAAGTGTCGCGCTGCATTTGAAATATTCAGAGAAGCCGTGTTTGTAATGTAGTTTAAATGTTCTAGCAATCTTGTTTTAAATTTACGAGTAGTGCAGCCCACATATAATAACTCACATTTCGTACATTCAATTATATAAACTACTCCCAAGGAGTTACAGTTTATATATGATTTAAAGGGGAAAGATTCTTTCTTATTGGAATCATGAAAGACCTTGCGTGGAATGACATATAGACATGCTTTACAGGAATTACTACCGCACCGTGTGAATTCCGTGTAATTAAGCCAGGGTTCATAAAGTTCTTGTCTTGCGGCCGGGGTAAAGAGTGAGGGAGACAGAGAAGCCTCGAGAGAATTGATTATTTATTTTTTCTTTGCATTTAATGAAGGTCTAACCTTGTATCCTGTGCACCTTGGGATAAAGTGAGCTGGATTTACAAGACAGGTGAGCTGGATTTTTTGCAATCTATTGTGTTTCAGTGTATGTAAGGGATGCAGTGAGTGTGTGTAAGGGGTGCATGGTGTGTGTGTAAGGCCTCTTTCACACGGGCGTCATTTTTGACGCCCCGGATAAGAGACGGGTGGGTTGCGGGAACATGTGCGATTTTTCCGCGCGAGTGCAAAGCGTTTAATGTGTTTTGCAGGCGCGTTGGAAAAATCGGCATGTTTGGTACCCAGACCAGAACCCGGACTTCATCACTGAAGTTCGGGTTTGGATTGAGTATTCTGTATATTTTATTATTTTCCCTTATAACATGGTTATAAGGGAAAATAATAGCATTCTCAATACAGAGTGCTTTGTAAAATGTGCATTAAGGTGTTAAAAATAAAAAAATTAACTCACCATATCCACTTGATCGCGTAGTTGCGATCTCTTCTCTCTTCTTCATTCATTAGCTGTCGGCTAAAGGACCTGTGATGACGTCACTGAGCTCATCACATGGTCCAATCACATGTTCCATCACCATGGTGATGGAGCATGTGATTGGACCATGTGATGTGACATCACCACAGGTCTTTTAGCTGGCAGCTAATAATTGAAGAGATCGCAAGTACGCGATCAAGTGGATAAGGTGAGTTTATTTTTTTTTATTTTTAACCCCTTAATGCACATTTTACTAAGCATTCAGTAGTGAGAATGCTATTATTTTACCTTATAACCATGTTATAAGGGAAAATAATAAAGATCGCGTCCCGTCCCTTAGGAACCTTGCGGGAAAATCGTACTGCATCCGCACTTGTTGCGGATGCTTGCAATTTTCCCGCAGCCCCATTCACTTCTATGGGGCCTGTGTTGCGTGAAAAACGCAGAATATAGAACATGCTGCGATTTTCATGTGCATAGCCCCATAGAAATGAATGGGTCAGGATTCAGTGCGGGTGCAATGCGTCCACCTCACGCATTGCACCAGCGCGGAAAACTCACCCCCTTTGAGAAAGGGGCCTAAAGGATGTCAATCTCTCCCCCCCCCCCTTGTCATTTTCTTCACCCCCCCCCTTGTCATTCTCCAACCCCCCCCCCTTGTCATTTTCTTTCTCCCCCTTGTCATTCACCAGCCCCCCGCCCCCTTGTCATTTTCTTTCTCCCCCCTTGTCATTCTCTCCCCCCCATGTCATTCTCTTTCCCCCTCTTGTCATTCTCTTCCCCCCTTATCATTCCCTTTCTCCACCCCGCCACCTTGTCATTCTCTCTCCCCCACTTGTTATTCTCTTTCCCCCCCCCTTGTCATTCTCTCTCCCCCTCTTGTCATTCTCTCCCCCCTTGTTATTCTCTTTCCCCCTCTTGTCTTTCTCTTTCTCCACCCCCCCCTGTCATTCTCTTTCCCCCTCTTGTGATTCTCTTTCCCCCCTTGTCATTCTCTCTCCCCCTCTTGTCATTCTCTCTCCCCCTTTTGTTATTCTATTTCCCCCTCTTGTCTTTCTCCACCCCCCCCTTGTCATTCTCTTTCCCCCTCTTATGATTCTCTTTCTCCCCCTTGTCATTCTCTCCCCCTCTTGTGGTTCTCTTTCCCCCTCTTGTCATTCTCTTTCCCCCTCTTGTCATTCTCTTTCCCCCTCTTGTCATTCTCTTTACCCCTGTTATCATTCTCTTTCCCCCTCGTCATTCTCTTTACCCCTATTGTCATACTCTCTCCCCCTCGTAATTCTCTTTCACCCCTTGTCTTTCTCTTTCTCCACCCCTCTTGTAATTCTCTTTCCCCCTCTTGTGATTCTCTTTCCCCCCTTGTCTTTCTCTTTCTCCAGCCCCCCCTTGTCATTCTCTTTCCCCCTCTTATGATTCTCTTTCTCCCCCCTTGTCATTCTCTCCCCCCCCCCCTTGTCATTCTCTTCCTCCCTCTTGTGGTTCTCTTTCCCCCCTTGTCATTCTCTTTCCCCCTCTTGTCATTCTCTTTCCCCCTCTTGTCATTCTCTTTCCCCCTCTTGTCATTCTCTTTCCCCCCTTGTCATTCTCTTTGCCCCTCTTGTCATTCTCCACCCCCTTGTCATCCTCTTTCTCTCCCCCTCCCTCCCCTACCTCTAGTGTAGCGTGGCCAAGCTCTGTATGGTCCACGGGTACAAGAGCTTTTGTTTCCTGTACACGGTCCGACTGACAGGAAGTGCACACTGTGTGCGCACTTACTGTCAGTCCGGCCAGGTACAGGAAACAGATGCTCCCTGTACCCGTGGACCATACAGGGCTTGGCCACACTACAATAGAGTGACAGCCCCTCTCCTCTTAGAGTGACAGCCCCTCTCCTCTTGCTGCGCCCAGGCGGTGCGCCCTCATGGACGCGCCAGCCCGGGCAGTGCTGCAGCCGCCAGAGGCTCATATAGAGCGCTCGGGCGGCTGCAGCATGAGGGGGGCTGGCACTCCTGGCGGCACCCCTTCCCAAGGGGAGCCCTACACGGCTGCCTAGTCCACCTATAGAATGCGCCGACCCTGCCTCTATTAGAGGATGCCACTGCAGACAAGAAAGGACTGTTCTATTAGGGGCCGACCGTTCTGTTACGCAAAATGTGGAAAGCACACACCCGGTATCCATCTTTTGCGGACCAGCAAGTTGCTGACTGCAAAATATCCAACAGTCATGTTCATGAGCCCTTAGAATGACAAACATACATGTGGCAGAATTTTGTTGCAGTAACAGGTGGGGAACAGCCTGCTGGATCCGTACTAACGCTAGCCACCGTGCCGCCGGAAGTCCACTGTAGTTTTTGTCCGTCTGCCTTTTGGCATGTTTGCCGTGCTGCGGCGGAACCTCTGGCCTGCCCCTATTATAGGGAATGGGACTGGAGTGAACTTTCGGCGGCATGGTGGGCTAGCCTATCGGACCCTGCTAGTGCAAGTGTGAAAGTAACCTGACATATATATGGATATCCTGCACTTAAGTCAGTCAGAAACAAGACACATGCAGCACACCAATCACTCATTGGACACATATGGCACACAAGACACTTATACATTGGTCACATGCCACTGATTTGTCACATGCTGCACATACGCCACTGACACATAGATCACATATAGCACACACCAAGCACCCATAGGAAACATGCAATGCACACACCAATACATGTATGCCTAACACTATTAAGTGTAGCACACTTAAAGGGGTTGTCTCACTTCAACAAATGAATTTTATCATGTAGAGAAAGTTAATACAAGGTACTTACTGATGTATTGTGATTGTCCATATTGACTCTTTTCCATCACATTATACACAGCACGTATCCATGGTTTTGACCACTCTGCAATCCAGCAGTGGTGGCCGTGATTACACACTATAGGTAAAGGTGTTTTCCTATGCGCACTTCCAGCCTTTCCCTATAGTGTGTAAGCATGGCCACTGCTGCTGGATTACACGTGGTCGTAACCACGGATACATGCTGTGTATAATGTGATGGAAAGGAGGCAATATGGAGAATCACAATACATAAGTAAGTGCCTTGAATTAACTGCATGATAAATGCCATTTACTGAAGTGACAAAACCCCTATAACCCCTTTATGCATAAATGTCTGGCATTAAATTTAAAAAATCTTAACCTCCTCAGATTGCACATAATCTACAGTATATTTAAAAGGGTTGTCCTACCATAATGACCTATCGTCTATCTACAGGATAGGTGATAAATATCAGATTGCTGGGGTCTGTTCTGCTGGAACACCCACTAATCATGAAAAAGGGGTCCTGAGTCATTCAATCACATTACTGCCAATCTATGTACACAAGGGTCTTAAGACCACGCTCCCTTGATCATGGGGGTCCCAGTAGTCACATTACCACCAATCTATGTACACAAGGGTCTTAAGACCACGTTCCCTTGATCATGGGGGTCCCAGTAGTCAGACCCCCGCCAGTCAGACATCACCTGTCCGTGTCATAGCTAGAGTTGAGCTGAAACCTGGGAGTTCGGGTTTGACGGGTTCGGCCGATCTTCACAAAAAAGTTCGGGTTTGGCATCCGAACTTAACCCGAACTTGACCCCAAACCCCATTGAAGTAAATGGGGACCCGAACTTTTGGGCACTAAAATGGCCCTAAAAATGTAATGGAAATGGCTAGAGGGCTGCAAAAGGCAGCAACATGTGCTTTAGAGCATGGCAAGTGCTTTACAAACAAATGTGGATAGGGAAATAACTTAAAATAAAATAAATAAAAATTTAAAATTATTAACCTGCAACTCAGAGGAGAGGTGGATATGAAGTCGGAGGTTGCGGAAGCGGTGAATGTGGTGTTGTAGGTGGAAGCGGCGATGAAGGAAGAGGTGGTAGCCAGCTTTTTAAATTGGGGTAGCCCCCCAAATAATTGGACAAATGAAAAAAATAAATCAAAGAATAGGTGCACTTGAGTACAAGAATGTATGGTTGAGGCTGGTATAAATGTCACAAGGTACAGACAAGTCTTGTGGGATCCAAGCCTGGTTCATTTTAATGAATGTGAGCTTGTCCACAGGCCAGCACCTCCAAGGCATAAAGGGCAAGCTCAGGCCATGTGGACAATTTGGAGACCCAGAAGTTGAATGGGGCAGAACCATCAGTCAGTACGTGTAGGCGTGTGCACACGTACTGTTCCACCATGTTGTTCAAATGCTGCCTCCTACTAAGACGTTCCATATAAGCTGGTGGTGTCGGTTGCTGTGGCGTGGTGACAAATCTTTTCCACATGTCGGCCATGCTAACCCTGCCTTGTGAGGTGCTGGCCATGACCCAGTTGTGTTGGCAAACTCTTCCTTCTCCGCCTCTTTTTTCTGCCTTGTGCTCCCACTTGTCCCCCGGTGTCAGTTGGGAATGCCCTCAGGAGCGCATCTACCAGCTTGCGCTTGTAGTTGCGCATCTTCCTATCATGCTCCAGTGAGGGAATTAAGGATGGCACATTGTCTTTGTAATGGGGATCCATCAGGGTGGCAACCCAGTAGGCAGCACAAGTTAAAATGTGGGCAACTATGCGGTCGTTGCGCAGGCACTGCAGCATATAGTGGCTCATGTGTGCCAGGCTGCCCAGAGGTAAGGATAAGCTGTCCTCTGTAGGTGGTGTATCGTCTGTGTCCTCCGTATCCCCCCAGCCACGCTCCAATGATGGCCATGAGCTGCGTTGGGTGCCACCCTGCTGTGAACCCGGTTCCTCCTCCGCTACCACCTCCTGTTCCAGAACTGTGCCCTGGTTGGCCACATGTGTACCTGGCCCCTGCTGGTGCAGGAACCCACCCGCTGAGCCACTTCTGAATGACTGGCCTGAAACCCTGTGTAATGCCCCCTCTTGCTCCTCCTCTTCCTCCTGTGCCACATCCTCTTCCATCAGCGCCCTAATTGTTTTTTCAAGGAGACATAGAAGTGGTATTGTAACACTAAGAACGGCGTCATCGGCACTGGCCATGTTGGTTGAGCACTCAAAACACCGCAGTAAGGCACACAGGTCTCGCATGGAGGCCCACTCATTGTTGGTAAAGTGGTGCTGTTCTACAGAGCTACTGACCCATGCTTGCTGCAGCTGAAACTCCACTATCGTCTCTCCAGCATATGCAAGGTGGAGTTCCACCTGGTGGGCAGGTCGCATATGAGGCGGTGAGCGGGAAGGCCGAAGTTACTCTGCAATGCAGACAGGTGAGCAGCAGCAGGGTGAGAACGCTGAAAGTGCGCACAGACTGACCGCACTTTCTGCAGCAGCTCTGACATGTCTGCACATGCGCCAGGCAAGGGATGTGCGTCAAACCGGCTATTCCCAGAGCTGCTACAAGATTTTGCCCATTATCGCACACCACCAGGCCGGGCTTGAGGCTCACTGGCAGCTAGGGCTGTGGAGTCGGTAGATAAATGCTCCGACTCCTCAGTTTTTGGTACTTCCAACTCCCCTACTCTGACTCCTCTGTATTTAATATGCGAATGTATTTTATACATTCCCTGAAGGAAAGAAAGGCAACATACATGTCATTACCACAGAACTACTGGCTAGGAAGTGTAAGAGGGTGCAAGGTACCAAGGTTCCTGGCCTCGGTGAGGTAAGAGCCGGGTTTTCGTGTGTCAGCAGCAGCTAGTGCTGTTTGACACCTTGTTTTTAGTTTGGCTCCAAAGCCAATCCAGGCCGGCTCTTACTGGGAGTAGGCAAAGAGTTGGGTGGGTGCCTATTCCCCACGGTCCAGGCCGGACTTTATCCGGGCCTTTAAAAGGCAGCCTCCTCAGCAGCTGAGTGTGATTGTCCTGGAGCTGCTGTTAGGCTGTGGAATCACTTGAGTTTGGGAGTGCTGATCCATGCTGTGCTGTGTGGAGTTCTCTGGGCTGGAAGCAAGACCCCAAGCAAGGAGGAGTGCAGACGGCCTGGAAGCCGGAGGTCGATCGCCTTGCGGCTGGACTGACAGCCAGGTGCGAACCTGCACCTAAAGCCTCCCAGGTGACTGGAACCTGTTTTGGACTATTTTGTTTTGCTGCACGTTTTCTGTTGGGTGTGAATTAACACCAAGTGACTGTTTGCTGTGTATTTGCTACAAGTGTGAATTAAACACTGTTTGCTACACTTTCTGGACTCCGTTTTGCCTCTATACTGCACCCGCACTGCTACCTATCAGAGCGACTCCCCACATTTGGTGTCGGATGCGGGCATGCGCAGTGAGGTTGGCGTGAACGCCGAATTGTTTGTGTTTTGCTGAGCACAAGTGCATGGCATATATAAAACCGGCAAAGCTGCAAACAGGAATTTCTGGCAACATGGAGGCGGCTGTGAAAGCCCTCATGGAGGCTAACGTGCAGCAGCGGGAGACCAACCAACTACTTTTACAGCACGTGATGGCGTTACAAGCTGCAGGAGCGTCCCACCACAACCATGATGCCCGGAAAGCGGTCCGTGCGGCGATCCCAAAGATGACCCCCTCGGACGACGTGGAGACGTATCTGGCGGTCTTTGAAAAGGTGGCCGTGAGGGAGAAGTTACCCCGTGACCAGTGGGCTGAGGTGGTCGCTCCGTTCCTGGCATCCGGATCCCAACAAGTTTTTTTGACTTAGCAGATGACCAGGCTGCTGATTACCCCACGGTGAAGGGGGAGATCCTGGCCAGGCTGGGGGTAAACGTGTTAGTCCGGGCTCAACGGGTCCACCAGTGGGACTTTAAAGCGGCTGAACCCGCCCGGCCGCAGTACTATGAGTTGCTGCACAGGTTGCAAAAATGGCTGCAGCCTGATATTCTAAGTCCGACTGCTATGCTGGACCGACTGCTGGCTGACATGTTCTGGAGGGCCTTGCCTTACCCCCTTCAGCACTGGATCGGCCAGGTATCACCCACCAATGCCCTAGAAATGGTCGACCTGGTGGAGCGCTATGAGGCCACCCAAAACTTGAAAGGGGGTGTTGTTGGGAGGGGCCGGTCAAACCCCGGAGGACTCCCATCCAGTCCCGACGACTGGTACCCGAGAAACCTGCTCGGGGTGTAACCCCTGTAGACCCGGCCCCGATAGTCTGCTGGCGGTGTCACGAGCCTGGCCACGTAAGGGCCGACTGTCCACAGTGGGGAGAACCCATGGAGATTAATTATGGGTACCGGGCTTCCATGTATGCCCGGAGACTGTGTGCAACCGGCACCCACGAGACAGTAGACAATCGTCACCTGTGCCAGGTGCAAGTGGGTGATAACCTGGCAGTGGCGCTGTTGGACTCAGGGAGCCTAGTAACCCTGGTAAGTGCTGCCCTGGTACAGCCCACCCAGTATACGGGCCGGAAAGTTGGTGTGGTGTGCATACATGGAGACTTAAAGGACTATCCCACTGCTGTAATGTCTCTATCCACGGCGGCCGGCACATGGACTTGTGAAGTGGCGATCTCCACAAAGCTACCGTATGAACTAATAATTGGGAGAGACTTCCCTGGTTTTCCGTCACTATGGCCTAAGATGAAAGTGACTAATAGCCCTGAGACAGGGGCAACCCTAGCAGAGTGGCCTGGTTCCAGTGGGGGCCAGAGCCCTGGGAGCCCGAGTCCGAAGGGCCTGCGGTAGGGGTGACCACCACTGCTGTGATAGAGGGGAGACACCCCCACTGAGTGTAATGGTGGGAGACATGGAGGACTTGCCACCAGGACCTGAGTTGGCAGACCTCCACGTCTCCGGAGACAATTTTGGGACCGCCTAACACCGGGACCAAACCCTAACTAGGGCCTGGGAGAATGTGGTGGAAATTGATGGTAAACCCCAGAAGCCAGGGGCTGAGTTAATATTTCCCGCTTTGTCGTTCACCAAGAAATGTTATATCGGGTGAACCAAATCCGAGGTGAATCTGTTGAACAGTTGGTGGTGCCCACAGCGTATCGCAAGCTGGTCATGGAGCTTGCCCACCAACATGTTCTTGGGGACACCTGGGGTGGCAGAAAACGCAGGACCGCATACTGCAGCGGTTTTATTGGCCTGGTGTGTTTAAGGAGGTAGAAGAATATTGTAAATCTTGTCCAACCTGTCAGGTAAATAGCCCCCAGCCACATTTCCGTAGTCCCCTTGTGCCTCTTCCAATCATTGAGGTCCCGTTTGAGCGTATCGCTATGGATCTAGTCGGGCCTGTACCGAAGTCTGCCAGGGGCCACCAACACATTCTGGTAGTTCTCGACTACGCCACTCGGTATCCGGAGGCGGTGCCTCTGCGACATACCTCGGCTAAGCTCATTGCCAAAGAGTTAATGGAAATGTTTTCCCGTGTGGGCCTGCCAAAAGAGATTCTGACAGACCAAGGGACCCCTTTTATGTCTAAAGTTATGAGGGAACTGTGTAAATTTTTGCGTATAAAGCAATTGCGGATGTCCGTTTACCATCCGCAAACGGACGGTCTTGTCGAAAGGTTTAACCAAACTCTAAAAAATATGTTAAAAAGGGTGGTGTCTAGAGATGGGAAGGACTGGGACCTGCTTCTGCCCTATCTCATGTTCGCAGTGCGAGAGGTGCCCCAGTCCTCTACTGGGTTCTCGCCCTTCGAACTGCTTTATGGCAGACACCCTCGGGGCCTGTTGGATATCGCCAAGGAAGCGTGGGAACAGCAGCCTGTCACCCACAAAAGTGTCATTGAGTATGTCACCCAGATGCAAGAATGGATGGAAAGGGTGTTGCCGCTGGTCCGGGAGCATATGGAGGCAGCGCAACAAGCCCAGAGTAGGGTGTATAATCGTCAGGCTCGGGTACGGGGCTTCAATCCGGGAGATCGGGTTTTGGTTCTGGTACCCACCCTTGACAGCAAGTTCCTAGCTAGGTGGCAGGGCCCCTATGAGGTGATTGAGAAAGTAGGGGAAGTAAATTACAAGGTACACCAGCCAGGGCGGCGCAAGCCGGAGCAGGTGTACCACGTGAATTTACTAAAGCCGTGGAAGGATATGAACGTGACCGACGACAACAGCCCCCGGCCAGGGCTTCTGGGTGAGAAGGGTCCAGCCCCACAGTTCGAGGCCTGCGAAGCGGTAGCCACGGTAAAAATTGCAGACAGCCTGTCTTCCAAACAAGTTCAGGAAGTCAGGGAGTTCATCAGTCGGAACACGGATGTGTTCTCGGATCTCCCTGGCCGCACGTCTCTCATCCAACATGACATCGTCACTGAGCCTCAGGCCAAGATCCGGTTAAAACCATACCGGGTACCCGAGGCTCGGCGACGAGCCATCGCGGAGGAAGTGCAATTAATGTTGAAGCTTGATGTCATTGAGGAGTCGAAAAGTGAGTGGGCCAGTCCCATAGTTCTAATACCCAAGCCGGATGGGACGTTGCGGTTCTGCAACGATTTTCGCAAGTTAAATGAAGTGTCCAAGTTTGATGCGTATCCCATGCCCCGGGTAGACGAGCTTGTTGAGAATTTAGGACAAGCCCGGTATTTTTCTGTGCTAGACCTCACTAAAGGGTACTGGCAGGTACCCTTAACGGAGTCGGCCAAGGAAAAAACGCTTTTCTTACCCCGCAGGGCCTGTATCACTACAAGGTGTTACCCTTTGGCCTGCATGGCGCCCCGCCACCTTCTAAAGGTTAATGGACATAGTGCTGCGACCTCATCGTCGGTACGCCTCGGCCTACTTAGATGATGTAATCATCCACAGCACCGACTGGGAAAGCCATTTGCCCAAAGTGCAGGCGGTAGTGGATGCCCTGAGGAAAGCTGGTCTAACCGCCAATCCAAAGAAGTGTGCGATTGGGTTGGAAGAGACTAAATATCTGGGATATGTTATTGGGCGGGGAGTCATCAAGCCGCAGGTAACTAAGGTAGAAGCCATACGTAACTGGCCCCGACCGGTCACCACCAGGCAGGTAAAGTCCTTCCTGGGAATGGTAGGGTACTACATGCGGTTTGTGCCCCACTTTGCCACAATAGCAGCGCCATTGACAGACCTGAAGGTTAGCTGGAGTGAGAAGGCGGAGGAGGCTTTCTCCGCGTTGAAGTCGGCCCTGTGTGGGTCCCCGGTTTTGGTGACACCCGACTTCAACAGGGAGTTCGTCGTAAGGTCGGCCATCGTAAGGTAGGCCTCGGTGCGGTACTGTCTCAGGAGGTCAACGGGGAAGAACATCCCGTTGTCTTCCTGAGCCGTAAGCTCAGTCCCGCCGAGTCCAGGTATAGTATAGTGGAGAGGGAGTGCCTGGCTATCAAGTGGGCACTCGAATCTCTCCGCTACTACCTGTTAGGGAGGAGGTTCCGTCTGGTGACCGACCATTCCCCTCTCAAGTGGATGAGCCAGGCAAAGGAGCGGAATGCTCGGGTCACCAGGTGGTTCCTATCCCTGCAGAACTTTAAGTTCTCTGTAGAACACAGGGCAGGCCGCTTGCAGGGTAACGCAGATGCCCTGTCCCGCGTCCACTGCCTCACATGTGTTCACCCCTCAGGGTTGAACAAAGGGGGGTGTAAGAGGGTGCAAGGTACCGTGGTCGATGGCAGGTACGTGTCACCGAGGTTCCTGGCCTCGATGAGGTAAGAGCCGGGTTTTCGTGTGTCAGCAGCAGCTAGTGCTGTTTGACACCTTGTTTTTAGTTTGGCTGCAAAGCCAATCCGGGCCGGCTCTTACTGGGAGTAGGCAAAGAGTTGGGTGGGTGCCTATTCCCCACGGTCCAGGCCGGACTTTATCCGGGCCTTTAAAGGCAGCCTCCTCAGCAGCTGAGTGTGATTGTCCTGGAGCTGCTGTTAGGCTGTGGAATCACTTGAGTTTGGGAGTGCTGATCCATGCTGTGCTGTGTGGAGTTCTCTGGGCTGGAAGCAAGACCCCAAGCAAGGAGGAGTGCAGACGGCCTGGAAGCCGGAGGTCGATCGCCTTGCGGCTGGACTGACAGCCAGGTGCGAACCTGCACCTAAAGCCTCCCAGGTGACTGGAACCTGTTTTGGACTATTTTGTTTTGCTGCACGTTTTCTGTTGGGTGTGAATTAACACCAAGTGACTGTTTGCTGTGTATTTGCTACAAGTGTGAATTAAACACTGTTTGCTACACTTTCTGGACTCCGTTTTGCCTCTATACTGCACCCGCACTGCTACCTACCAGAGCGACTCCCCACAGAAGCCAACAGTCTACTGTATTGAACAGTTTACGCAAAAGACTTCTCCTTTGTGTGCTGATCTTCTGCTGAAGATAGGGCAGTGGGAGGATCCAGAAAGGGGCAGGGGAAAGGGGCCTTTATTTAAAAACATGATTTCCCTAGTAGAATCCCATAGTCATGTTTAAAGTTTAAGCTAACAATCTGAGTTTACAAGTTTTTATAGCCTTAGCTGAATGACAGCAGTTTTTCAAATAGTTTACAGCTTCAGTCTTGAACTATTGACTATCTCTAGTCCCGCAAAAAACATATTTACTTAATTAGTTATCAGTGAGAGGCTAGGTTATCCATGGGCGTTGCTTTCCCTGTAACAGCGGAACACAACACAATGGAAAGTATAAGTATTGCTGCTCTCTAACTGTGCGTTTCATGCCATATAGTGAAGCATATGAAAAGCATGCTTCTTCACGGTCACTTAACGTGTTCGTTTTGTAGTAACGTGACGCACTGCATGCTTTGGCCTTTATTCTTAGAGTAGAGAAGTAATTCATTATAACCTTTTGTGAATTGCGACATTTAAACTTTCTTTTTTTTATTGTATTCCAATTTAAATTCAGTAGGAGTCGGAGTCGGTTCATTTTTGACGACTCCGACTCCAGGTACCCAAAATTGGCTCCGACTCCTCGACTCAGACTCTGACTCCACAGCCCTGCTGGCAGCAACCACTCATCGCTCTGTTCTTCTATGCCCCTCCACAGCTCTTGTGCGGTGTGGGGTTTGTCCCCCAAACACATGAGTTTTAAAACCGCCTGCTGACGTTTACCCCTGGCTGTGCTGAAGTTGGTGGTGAAGGTCTTTCGCTGACCAGATGAGGAGGTGATAGAAGAAGAAGAAGAGGAAGCGGAGGAGGAGGCAACAGGAGGCAAAGAATAATGCCCTGCGATCCTCGGTGGTGGAAGGACATGCGCCAAACCGCTATCCGCCTTGGGCCCAGCCGCCAATACATTTACTCAGTGTGCAGTTAGGGAGATATAGCGTCCATGCCCGTGCTTACTGGTCCATGTATCTGTGGTTATGTGGACCTTGCCACAGATGGCGTTGCGCAGTGCACACTTGATTTTATCCTTTACTTGGTTTTGCAGGAAAGGGACAGCTCACCAGGAAAAGTAGTGGCGGCTTGGAACGATGTACTGTGGGACAGCCACCGCCATCAGCTGTTTAAAACAGTCCTTCTCCACCAGACGGAATGAAAGCATTTCAAAGGCCAGTAATTTAAAAATGCTGGCATTCAGTAACAGGGATCGAGGGTTGGTAGGTGGGTATTTTCTCTTTCTCTCCAGTGTTTGGGAGATGGACAGCTGAACGCTTGCGTGTGACATCGTGGAGATGCTTGGTGATGATGACGGAGATGGTGGTGTTGGTGGCACATCCTCTGTTTGCTGGGTGGCAGGTGCCACTGTGACTCCAGAGGTGGAAGAAGAGGCAGAGACGGCAGCAGAAGAGGAAGCAGGAGGAGCCTGAGACCTTTCTTGGTTTTTCAGGTGTTTACTCCACTGCAGTTTGTGCTTTGCATGTAGATGCCTGGTCATGCAGGTTGTGCTCAGGTTTAGAACATTTATGCATCAAGGCTCTGATGTCACAACGTGCAAACCACTTGTGTCTTGTCATCAGGACATTGTCTGAAGAACTTCCACACCAATGAACTCCTTGGAGCTGGCTTTGGTGTGCTAGGTCCCTGGGTGCGGTGGGCAGTAGCAGGCGTACTGTCTCGGGATGGCCGCTCCGGTTTTGCAGCCTGCTCCCTGTTTTGCTGTGCTCTTGCCTCTGTGCGACCATCGCCTCTTCCTGAGAACTGCACACATCACTAACTTGAGTCCAGTCGGGGTCTAGGACCTCATCGTCCTCCACATCATCTTTCACCCATTCTTGACCCCTGCCCTTCTCGTCGGTCTGCACACTGCAGAAAGCCACAGCAGTTGGCACCTGTGTTTCGTCATCATGAGAGATGTGCTGCGGTGGTATTCCCATGTCCTCATCCTGCAACATAAGTGGTTGGGCATCAGTGCATTCAATGTCTCCCACTTCTGTTGCAGGGTTATGTGGATGGCCCGGGGAAACCCTGCTAGCAGAGTCATCAAAAAGCATAAGAGTCTGCTGCATGACTTGGAGCTCAGGCTGCTTGGCTGCTTTGCAAGGGGGTGAGGTGAAAGACTGATGGTCATGGGCTGCAGGTGCCAACTCTGAGCTTTCTGCAGAGGACTGGGTGGGAGATACTGTGAAAGAACTGGCGCCACTGTCAGCCACACAATCTACTATCGCCTGTACTTGTTCTGGCCTCACCATCCGTAGAGCGGCATTCGGGCCTACCAAATAACGCTGCAGGTTCTGTCGCCTACTCGCACCTGAGGAAGGTGTTTCACTTGGACCTGTAGTTGGCGCTGAATAGCCACATCCTCTCCCAGCAACAGGAACTCCACCAACACCACCACGACCATGCCCACGTCCCGTGTTTCATGTTCTCCTCTGTATTTGCGTTCACGCACCGAACTTACAGATGGTTTATCTCCGGTGTCAATTTAACTGCCAATAGTCAACAATTAAGTTCACTAACAGTAAGGCAGTGCCTGTGTCATAAACAGGATACATTTCTTTAGGTCACACAACAGTGTAACGGAGCAATTCAATACAATTACTTCACTATCACCAAAAATTAGATTTTTCAAACCAAAAATGTAAAAGCAGAAGTTAAAGGGAGTCTGTCGCCACCTATAACCAATTCTGCTACAGATGTACGTTAGAGAAATCCCCTGATTGGTTGTGAGTGATAGTCCCTGTACAAGCAATGGTAGATAGCTGAACTCACCAATATCTCCAGATACAGGCACCAGTTGCATGTGATAATCCAGTGAGGATAATACAATGGTGAAGCTTTGATAATTTATTGATTTGCCTTGGAGAAAACAAATGCAGGGAATCAGGGTATGCTAGAGGATATTAGAGGTCAAAAAGAAATGCTCTCACCAGCTTGAAGTCTGCAGCAAAGAGGAAAGACGAAGGACCTGCCAGAGGATGTGATGTCACAAAAGAGGGAGGAGAGCATTGGAATGGAAATTTACATAACACACTATAAAGGGTATTATAAGAATAACCACAGGGTGGCAGCGTTACACTACATAGTGATGGTAAGATAATGCGAACACAGCAATTTTACAATAAAATAGAAGAATAAAAGCTGGAACAGCACATAACCCCTCTGAGCTAAACATATGCTCATGTCTAGGGTAATATTATGATTTCTAAGGTGGCCTTATAAAATCGATTTGTGGCTTTATTTTGCTAAAAAACAGGTTTTACTAACCTGTCAATCACTCATTTAAGGTGCCCAAGGGGAGGTCCGTTGATCCATGGTGCCCAGCCGCACCCATGGAAGGCGGCGCTGGGCACCAAACGGCGATGGGTGCGGCCAGGCACTATGGATCAACGGACCTCCCCTTGGGCACCTTAAATGAGTGATTGACATGTTAGTAAAACCTGTTTTTTAGCAAAATAAAGCCACAGATCAATTTAATAAGGGCAGCTTGGGAATCCTGATATTACCCTGGACATGAGCATATGTTTAGCTCAGAGGGGTTATAGGTGGTGACAGAATCCCTTTAACAGTTTAATTTGACTGTCAGAAATGCAGCGTACACCACAAATGTGCTATCTACCACAAAACCAGTGTGTTTGCAACCAACTATGTAAATGCAGAGTTCAAAAGGTTACTTAAAATGACTGAAATACAGGGTAGGTCTCAGATCTGCTATGTAGCGCAAAACCAGTGTTTATTGCAACAAACTACAGAAATGCAGTATGTCACTGCTAAGTTTTAAAATAGGTTTTTCAGCGTTCTATGAAAAACTGGTCTGTGGACCAACAATAACGGTTTGTTTCCCAAAATACACAAGTGCAGTATTTCACAGCTGAAATTTAAAATAGGTATTTGTGCGTTGTATGCAAAACTGGTCCGTGGACCAACAATAACGGTTTATTTCCCCAAAATACAGGAATGCAGTATGTCACTGCAGAAATTTAAAATAGGTATTTGTGTGGTGTATGCAAAACTGCTCTGTGGACCAACAATACCGGTTTATTTCCCCAAAATACACCAATGCAGTATTTCACTGCTGAAATTTAAAATTGGTATTTGTACGTTGTATGCAAAACTGGTCTGTGGACCAACAATAACGGTTTATTTCCCCAAAATACACAAATGCAGTATTTCACTGCTGAAATTAAAAATAGGTATTTGTGCAGTATATGTAAAACTGCTCTGTGGACCAACAATACCGGTTTACAGTTGTGTTCAAAATTATTCAACCCCCACTGAAATTGAGTGTTTTGGCCAGTTTGACATTGATTTTGATCATTTCAGTTATCTTGTTTACAATTAATTCAAAGAGGCACTTGTAAGTCAGACAAATATAACATAACATTTATAATGAAATAACCACAAATGTCTTTTCTGTGCTCACATCATTATCAGTTTTATTTAACCCCCAAGTGACATTGAATCTTAGTACTTAGTACAACATCCTTTTCCAGTTATAACAGCTTTTAAACGTGAAGCATAGCTTGACACAAGTGTCTTGCAGCGATCTACGGGTATCTTCACCCATTCTTCATGGGCAAAAGCCTCCAGTTCAGTCACATTCTTAGGCTTGCGCGCTGCAACTGCTTTCTTTAAGTCCCACCAGAGGTTCTCAATCGGATTTAAGTCTGGTGACTGCGATGGCCACTTCAAAATGTTCCAGCCTTCAATCTGCAACCATGCTCTAGTGGACTTGGAGGTATGCTTGGAATCATTGTCCTGTTGAAAGGTCCAACGTCTCCCAAGCCTCAGGTTTGTGACGGACTGCATCACATTTTCATCCAATATCTCCTGGTACTGAAGAGAATTCATGGTACCTTGCACACGCTGAAGCTTCCCTGTACCTGTAGAAGCAAAACAGCCCCAAAGCATGATTGACCCCCCGCCATGCTTCACAGTAGGCAAGGTGTTCTTTTCTTCATAGGCCTTGTTCTTCCTCTTCCAAACATAGCATTGATCCATGGGCCCAAACAGTTCTAATTTTGTTTCATCAGTCCACAGAACACTATCCCAAAACTTTTGTAGTTTGTCCACATGACTTTTGGCATACTGCAGTCGACTCTTATTCTTTGGAGACAGCAAGGGGGTGCGCCTGGGAGTTCTTGCATGGAGGCCTTCATTACGCAGTGTGCGCCTTATTGTCTGAGCTGAAACTTCAGTACCCGCGGCTGACAAATCTTTTTTCAGTTCCTCAGCAGTCACACGGGGACTTTTCTCCACTTTGCGCTTCAGGTAGCACACAGCAGTCGAAGTCAGCATCTTCTTTCTGCCACGACCAGGTAGCGTTTCAACAGTGCCTTTTGCCTTGAATTTGCGAATGATGCTTCCTATAGTGTCTCTTGGTATGTTTAACATCTTTGCAATCTTCTTATAGCCATTGCCCTTCCTGTGAAGAGAAATCACCTCTTCTCTTGTCTTCCTGGACCATTCTCTTGACTTCACCATGTTTGTAAACACATCAGTAAATGTCTAGAAGGAGCTGAGTATCACAGTCATTTTAAATCTGCCTAATTGGTGCTTATTATGCTTGATTGCTGCTCCTTGACATCCACAGGTATTTTCAATACCTGATCGAAAACACTTGAATGAACCTCTGTTCTTAAGAGTGGTCGTCTTTAAGGGGTTGAATAATTGTGTCAATGAAGAAATCACAAAAAAAACATTTAATACTGTATTACAAAAACAATTGATGTCATTTAAGTTGCATTTGGTTCTTTAAAAAGTCCTTGTAAGATTTCATTCTGAACACAATTACCAATGTACACTAAATTCCCTAAAACCCTTTACAGCATTGGGGGTTGAATAATTATGAACACAACTGTACTTCCCCAAAATACACCAATGCAGTATTTCACTGCTGGAATGTAAAATAGGTATTTGTGCGGTGTATGCAAAACTGCTGTGTGGACCAACAATACCGGTTTATTTCCCCAAAATATACAAATGCAGTATTTCACTGCTGAAATTTAAAATAGGTATTTGTGCGGTATATGTAAAACTGCTCTGTGGACCAACAATACCAGTTTATTTCCCCAAAATACACCAATGCAGTATTTCACTGCTGAAATTTAAAATAGGTATTTGTGCGTTGTATGCAAAATTGCTGTGTGGACCAACAATAACGGTTTATTTCCCCAAAATACAGGAATGCAGCATGTCACTGCAGAAACGTAAAATAGGTATTTGTGCGGTATATGTAAAACTGCTCTGTGGACCAACAATACCAGTTTATTTCCCCAAAATACACCAATGCAGTATTTCACTGCTGAAATTTAAAATAGGTATTTGTGCGTTGTATGCAAAACTGGTCTGTGGACCAACAATAACGGTTTATTTCCCCAAAATACAGGAATGCAGTATGTCACTGCTGAAAAAAGGAATTTTTCCTTCACTGAGCTACCAAAAAAGGATTAGACTAATGTCCCTGGCAGGCTGGCATACATGCAGGTCACATGCAGTTCCAAGGACACTCCAGTTGCTAAAATGGCCGCCGACCCCCACCTCAGTAACAGATGAATAATAAAAAATTTTTTTTGCAGTATCACTTGGCTCAGGGCTGGGTACAAAAAATGTAGGATAGCAGTAGCACCCTCCCTCAATAATTGCTGTAGCTTGAAGATTTCACACAACCAAGTTCAACAGATTTCTTTCCTAATCTCTCCCTGAGAGCACCGGCAGCAACCTGTCCCTACACTAAGATTAGCAGAGTGATGTGCAGCACTACGTGACTCCAGCTTATATAGAGGCTGGTTCACATGCTGCACTCAGCCAATCACAGCCATGCTATATGTAGGCATGGCTGTGATGGCTTCTTAGGGCAAAGTAGTGAAACGCATGCTGATTGGCTGCCCTGCAGCCTTTCAAAAAGCGAGAAGAAATCGCCAAACAATAAACCCGAACTTTTATGGAAATGTTCGGGTTCAGTTGCGGGTGCGAAAAATCGTAAAGTTAGGTACAAACCCGAACTTTACAGTTCGGGTTCGCTTAACTCTAGTCATAGCTGTTTCACCTGTTCACATTCCCTTTTCTTAAAGGTTTTCTTTGGGTGTAAAAAATAAAATAAAAAATCTGGCCCAAAATATGTATTAAACTAAAATAGAAATGTTCGCCTGTTAAAGGGACTGTGTCTACTTTTCTAGTTATCCTCTATCCACAGGATGGGGAATAACTACTGTATATGATCATTGGGGGTCTGAACACTGGATCCCCACCGATCCCCCTTCTTGACAAGCACATGCCCGACTTCTCCATCCATTCTCTATGGGGTCGCCGGAGATGGCAGAGGACAGCGCTGGCTAATTTCAGTGGTCCCAAAGAGCAGTGGCGTTGCTAGGGCTGGTATCACCCAGTGTGGTAGAAAATGGTGTCTAGATTATACTAGATTGCCTACTTACAACCAGATGAGGATGATGATGGGCTCTAGCTGCAGTCTGGCTCCACTGGTCTTGTGTAGAACAGGCCCTCTGGAGGCTGTTTGTAACTGTGGTCACAAAAATCAATGTTCTGGGAGAACGGGAAGCAGCTCCATTTTTTGGGGCCCTTTACACAGCTCAAGGTCTCGGCCTCAGGGCCCGACGGTGAGTATGCCCATAAGGCCCACCCATAAGTCCGTCTACATGTTCCACCCATGAGTTTGTTCACAGTGGGTGTAGTGTGTAGGGGATGTGTTATGTGTTGCTGTAGAGAATCTAATGTGTCTGCTTATGGAATGTAGTGTATAGGGATACCAGTTTGTGTAGGTGATGCAGTGTGTGTGTGTGTGTGTAGTGGATTGCAGTGTGTTTTCGTGTAAGGGATAGAAAAAAGTTTGTGTTTGTGTATAAGGTAGGTATTGTGCGTTTCTGAATGTGTGTACGGATTGTGTTGTGTGAATCTGTGATTATAAGTTTAAGGGCTGCAAGGTGTATTTCTGTGTACGTAAGGGATGCAGTGTGTGTGTCTGTAAGGGGTGCACTGAGTGTGTGTAAGAGATGCATTGTGTTTCAGTGTGTGTAAGGGATGCATTGTGTTTTTCTGGGTTTAAGGGATGCATTGTGTGTTTCTGTGTATGTATGCAAGGGGTGCATTGTCTTTATGTGTAAGGGTTGCATTGTGCGTGTGTGTGATGGATTTCAATCTCTCTCCCCTCCCTCCCTTGTCACTCTCCCCCCCCCCTTGTCACTCTCTTCTCCCCTCCTCCCTCCCTTGTCACTCTCACACCCCCCCCTCCCTCCCTTGTCACTCTCACCCCCCCTCCCTCCCTTGACTCTCTTTCTCCCCCTCCCTCCCTTGTCACTTTCTTCCCCCCCCCCTCCCTCCCTTGTCATTTTCTTCTCCACACCCCTCCCTTGTCACTCTCATTCCCCCCTTCCTCCCTTGTCACTATTATTCCCCCATCCCTCCCTTGTCACTCTCATTCCCCCCATCCCTCCCTTGTCACTCTCATTCCCCCCTTCCTTGTCACTCTCATTCGCCCCTCCCTCCTTTGTCACTCTCATTCCCCCCTCACTCCTTTGTCACTCTCATTCCCCCCTCCCTTGTCACTCTCATTCGCCCCTCCCTCCTTTGTCACTCTCATTACCCCCTCCCTTGTCCCTCTCATTCGCCCCTCCCTCCTTTGTCACTCTCATTCCCCCTACCTTGTCACTCTTATTCCCCCTCCCTCCGTTGTCACTCTCATTCCCCCCTCTCTACCTTGTCACTCTCATTCGCTTCTCCCTCCCTTGTCACTCTCACCCCCTCCCACTGACACTCTTTCTCACCCCCCTCCCTCCCTTGTCACTTTCTTTTACACTCATCCCTACCTTGTCACTTTCTTTTCCCCCATCCCTCCCATGTCACTTTCTTTTGCCCCATCCCTCCCTTGTCACTTTCTTCCCCCCCTTGTCACTCTCTTCTCCCCTCCCTGTCACTCTCTTTCCCCCTCCCTCCCTTGTCACTCTCATTCCCCCCTCCCTCCCTTGTCACTATCTTTCTCACCCCTCTTGTCACTTGCTTTCTCACCACCCTCCCTCCGTTGTCACTCTCTTCTCCCGCCCCCATCCCCCCGCCTCTAGTGTCGCCGAGCTCTGTTCGGTCGGCAGTACAGGAGCAATTGTTTCCTGTTCCCGGCAGGACTGAAAAAAAGTGCTCACTTAGTTGCTAGGGCTGGTGTCACCCGGTGTGGTAGAAAATGGTGCCCCCCCCAGCCCCCCCCCTCCCCTGAAGAGGTTAATGATAACATATGTGAGCTGGGGGAGAGCTACACCTATCAGACTCCGACAATGTCATAGCTGAAACTTCTTTGATAATAATGATGACTTGGGTGACACTTACTCTTGATCCCCTGGGTGAAGTGCATCATGTACTGACGTAACATGGAATCTCCGATTAGGAAAAGGTTCTTCCCCTGCAGACATTTAATGAAATCGTTCCCCGACTTATAGACGGTCATGTTACAGTAAACGGGGCGCCAGGTGTAATTGTAGAAGTATCCACTGGGAAAGGGAGTAGCGTGGCCGAGCTCTGTCCGGTCTGCGGTACAGTAGCAATTGTTTCCTGTACCCGGCCGGACTGAAAAAAAAGTGCTCACTAAGTGAGCACTTCCTGTCAGTCCGGCCGGGTACAGGAAACAAAAGCTTCTGTACCCGCAGATCCGGACAGAGCTCGGCCACGCCACACCAGAGAGACTGACAAGAGGTAGCGCTGAGAGCTTCCCTCCTGTCAGTCCCTCTCTTCATGCTGCGCCCGGGCGGTGCGCCCTCATGGACAAGCCAGCCCGGGCAGTGCTACAGCCGCCTGAGGCTCTCTATAGAGCACTCGGGCGGCTGCAGAATAAGGTGGGCCGGCGCCCCTTCCCAAGTCCACCTATAGGACACGCCGCCCCTTGACTCACCCTTTCCACCCCCACGCACCCCCTCTCAATGCCACTGCCAAAGAGAATGAATGGAGCAGCAGGGCGTATATGTAGCCTGTCACACCATAAAAAGAGGGAACAGGACCCGTTCCTGGGATCAGTGGGGGTTGCATAATCAGACCCCACTATTCATAGAGTTATGCCCTATGGTGTGGAGAGGATAACTTGAAAACTTGTACAACCCCTTTAAATCCTCCACCACCAGTATCTCTTTACATGACAGCAGTGATGCCTGTAAATACGGAATATCATCACTGCTGCCATGTAAACCATACGTGTCAATACTGGAGAATGTGGGGCACAAGTCCAACCCCCTTTGCAGGTCACAACGTTTAACAAAGCCCAAGCAAAGGCGCTAGAGGAGCAACGTGAGCAAAAGGCACAAACGGAGAGTTATAACTGAAGCAGAGGTATTAGGGTCTCCTGAGGCAGGGTAATAGTGGGGATCCTGGAGCAGGGGTAACTGGAGAAGAGGCAATATGAGTGGGGCCATCTGGAGCTGGGGAAATTAAGGGGTGCACCTAAAGCAGCGGCTTTAGGGTCACCTGAGGCAGAGTAATAGTGGGGATCCTGGAGCAGGGGTATTAGGGGGGCAACTGGAGAAGAGGCAATATTAGGGGTGCATTTAGAATGGGGTCATTAGGGGGCATCTGGAGCTGTGGCACTAATAGCGGTACACCTACAGCAGAGGCATTGGGGGGACCTAGGGCAGAGTCCCCCCAATGCCACTCTGAACTCTGAAGAAAGCAGCACACATACACAGATCTGAGTCTACTATAAACAAATCCCCTATTTCCCCCTTACAATCTCCTAAAGCTCACTACTGTCACACACCTGAGAAATCATCCCAGCACCCCAGAAGAGTCCTTCTCTCCAGCAGCCACAGTTTTCTGACAGCAGGGAGGTTTAGAAGCTACTGCGGAGCTTCCTGTACAATTTACACGAGTAGGAGGCTGCATCTCTGTGCGATATTGCCATCGAGTGGCTACAATATTTATCTCTCCTGAGAAAGGAGAAATAATTACTCCTCCATCTTATCTCTGGGTGCAGAAAACTAGGGGCCCACCGAAGAATCTCCGCCTCTCCAGTGGGTCAGTGCGAGCCTTCACTGGAGCGTGCATGGGCACGCTACATTCAGCAAGTAAAGGGATGTGCTCTATGCTACTCAGTTATGCTCCTGCTCTTCTCCAAAGCAGCAGCATGTAAATGGCAGGGGTCAGCACTGTGTGCGTATGGAAAACATTAATACTAGTGGAAGATCAGACAGGACTGCGCTGTGCTCAGTGACCTGTACTCAGTGGTGCAGAGACCTGAAAGAGCAGCAGTCACGAAACATGCAGAGTCTGGAGGAAAAGGTCAGGATAGATATACCAGTGTTCCAGCCTCTCCTCCCCACAGGGGCGGATTGGCCATAGACCCTACAAGGAAATTTCCCGGAGGGCCGATGCCCAGGCGGCTGCCTGAGCCCTCCTCACGGCCGGCCAGTGGAAGTTTTTGGGGATGTAATTTGTGATGGACTTTGGTATTGGTTCTGTTGGGGTGGTATAATGTGCCACAATATGGTATTGATGCCCCTGCCTTCCATCAATTTGGACCCAACTACAAAACAGGGCCACTTTAAGTTCCCAGTCCACCCCTGCCTCCACCCTGCCTTCCCATAACACACCTGTAAAATTCCCAGTCATTTGTTAGAGTTATATCAGTGCAGAGACACTTTGGAAGCAAAATCTATGCAGTATTATAGTGATCACTGCTAATGACATTAAAAGAAAAATGGGGCTGATTTATTCATGTGTTTATTTATATTGACTTCACTAGAAAAGTGTGTGTATGATGATGGGCTGTACACACCTCCCAATCGTCCCAGATCCAGTGGGATAGTTCCAGATTTTGGTGGCTATCCAGCCATCCCGGGACCACAGGACAGCCACTAAAATCTGGAACTGTCCCACTGGATCTGGGACGATTGGGAGCTGTGTACAGCCCATCATCATGCACACACTTTTATAGTGAAGTCAATACAAATAATAAGTGTCTGCAGAGATGGAGGAGTAAGGATGATTCCCTGGTCCCTGTGCTCTAGTGCTCAGCAGACGGAATGAAGTCACTTTTAGGGCTTGTTCACACGAACGTGCCGTGTTTTGCGGTCCGCAAATTGCGGATCCACCAAACACTGATGCACTCCATGTGCCTTCCCCAATTTGCGGAACAGAACGGACGGCCGTTTATAGAAATGCCTATTCTTGTCAGCAAAATGGACAAGAATAGGACACGGAACAGAGCAACGGATGCGGACAGCACAAAGAGTGCTGTCCGCATGTTTTGCAGCCCAGTTGAATGGGTCCACACCCGAGCCGCAAAAAATGCGGGTTAGGATGCTGAATCAAACCACAGTCGTGTGATTGAGCCCTTATAGCGCCTGCTACTGGGGAGAGTATGTGTGCTGTATACACTATTGTGTAGGGGAAATAACAGGACATAACTACTGTGAAGGGGGCACTAAGGCAGCATTATATTGTGTGGGGATAGAAAGGGCACTGGGGGGGGGGATTGGGGCATATATAGATAGACATTGAGCAGAGTTAATGAAACACCTATAAAGAACGGGTCCTCTAACAATCCTCGCAGGTGCAGGAGGGAATATACGAAAACACTGAAGAGGGAAAGTGCACTCTGCGAACACTATATGGTTAAAAATATCAGCTTTATTGTACATCATGAGTAAGAATCACACATATTTGTTAAAGACAAAAAAACACCACATAACAAGGCACCTACTGGGTCTGTATATCTGTATCCCTCCATTGTGGCCTTGTTACTTAAGCTACCTTAGATAAGCTACCTCCATTGTATGATGTATCTGTATTGGTCCAACTGTGTTTATTTTCACCCTAGTAGGTGTCTTGTCATGTGGTATTTTTTGTCTTTACCAAATATGTGTGATCTCTACTCATGATGTATTATATAGCTGATATTTTTAACCATATAGTGTTCACAGAGCGCACTTTTCCTCTTCCTTGGTCTCATTGAGCAGAGTTAGAGGCTTGGCTTAGTGTCAAATAATTTGTTGCGACGCGCTATGCTCCACTAATAATGTCCCTCCTTGGGCTTTTTCAAAGTTGGGAGGTATGAATATAGGTCTGACCATTGATTATTATATTTTGTGATGAATCGTGGTCGTTCATTCTTTGGTCGTGCCTTAGGTATCAGAAGTTGCCTACGATCACTTCTTTGTGCTCTGGAATAGGCCCTCGAAATTATCCCACGTGGGTATGCACAATCCCTAAAAGATTGGGTGGGTCTGTGGGTAAGAGCAGATAGTAATGTTTGTTGCTTAATTGTCTTGTGGCTTCACAAATGTATTGGTCCACAGGCAAATGTACTACATTGCCTCCTTTGTCTGACTTCTTAATCAGAAAGGCAGGATTTTGTTGTAGTGCTGTGATGGCTAATATTTGCTGCTTAGATAGATTTTGTCCCCTAACATGATCAATGGGCAATGTACTAATCTCCTGCATAACCACATTTAAAAAAATCCCATATAGCTAGTTTTTATGTTTATATTACTAATGGGGGGCACAGAAAATCTACTTCTAAACGAGATAGATGAGGCGGCAAATCATGAGGTCGTTATTATGGGGGACTATAACTACCCAGATGTAGACTGGGAAACTGAAACCTGTATATCTGATAAAGGAAACAGGTTCTTGGCAATAACCAAAGACAATTACCTTTCCTAACGGGTCCAGGACCCGACTAGAGGGATGGGCATATTGGACTTAGTACTAACCAACAGACCTGACAGAACAACAGATGTGCAGGTTGGGGATGTCTGTCAATGATATCCAGAAAATCTATAAATCTTCTTGTGCCGTCTGACATTTGTCTATCTTTCACGAATCCCAGTTGATCGTTGCTGACTAGATCAGGTAAGATATCTACCAGACGGTTGGATAGGAGTTTGGAGAAAATCTTTAAGTCGGAGTTGAGTAGAGATATGGGACGGAAGTTAGCCAGGGTATCAGGGGATTTGACCGACTTAGGTAGTGTAACTATCATGGCCAATAGCATTTCTTTAGGTATGGGTCTGCCATCAAAAAATTGCTGGAAGCATTTCCTCATGTGTTCTGACAATTTTGGAGAAAACACCTTATAATATTCATTAGTGAGTCCATCGGGACCTGGGGACTTGTTTAGCTTGAGGGAAGCTATGACTTTCACTATTTCTGAGGTTTGTATTTTTTTATTTAATGTTTTTTTTGTTGATGGATGTCTGAGAGCTTGGGAAGACATATTTTGTTTAGGAACGTATTAATAGTTTCCAGAGTGGGTTGTGGGGTGTTGTCATCTTTAGCAAGATTATATAGGTTAGTGTAATAGGATGTGAATTAATTTGCAATATCCTGTGGGTTCATAATTTTCTGTCTGTTGGCGTTATATAGGAAACTAATTCTGGATTTGCCTGATTTTGTTTTGATTCTGTTCGCCAGCGAATTTGCCTTATTTCCACTATAATAATACATAGATTTAGATTTACAAAGAAGAAATTCGAACCTAGATTGCATGAGAATATACATTTTGTGTCTGAGATCTTTCAGTTGTGAGGTGAAGATTGCCTTAAGTGATTTTTTGTTTTCATTCTCCAGCTGTGTAATTTTATTAGTAAGTAATTAAATTTCTTGGTGGCGTTTTTTCTTTTCAAGGGCAGAATATTTCACAAAAAGACCTCTCATAACTGCCTTATGAGCACACCATAGTGTTGTTATAGTGATATCTGGGGTTGAGTTAATTTCAAAGTATTCCTGTAGAGCTGAGCGAAATACCATTAGATATTCCGGGTTATTTAGTATAGGGTTGTTCAATCTCCAGGGTGCAAAATGTGATATTGAGAATTGCAGTTTAACAGTTATGGAAGTAGGGGCATTATCTGACCAATAAACGAGGCCTATGTCTGCTGAGATGACATTCTGTAATAAAACTTTGTCAACAAGAATCATATCTATACGTGAATATGAGTTATGCAGGGTGGAGAAAAAATAAAGTCTTTTTCAGATTCATGTAAAATGCGCCAGGGATTAAAAAATGCCTCTTTGTGTAAAAAGTCTCTGAAAGAGAAATCTTTATCTCTAGAGTCTATGGGAGATTTATCCATTGTGGGATCTATGATCTTATCATAGATCACCACGCAGTATAATAACCACTTATAATCACCACGCAGTATCAAGAAGCCTTGCTTTAAAGACATTAATGTTGTACAGAATAGGCGTAGGAGTGGATTTGGAACCTGTTGGAAGTGTATATGGATGCAATGGTATATATCTGGTTATCGATTGAACATACTACAATCATATATCGACCATGAGGATCAGCATAGGATGTAATGGGAGACTGTGTCCTTAATTGCTATAATTACACCCGCTTTATTTTTTTCCAAATGTGATGTGATAAATATGAGGGAATTTTTTGTTATGAAGTCTGAAACTATCTTTGGCTATCAGGTGTGTCTCTTGTATGCAGAGAATACAACATTTTAGTTTGAATGACTTTCTCCACAGGCTCGATCTTTTAAAAGGTTATTTAACCCTTTAACATTTAAAGATGATATTTTAAGTGCCATATTGACGAGTGAATATATGGTTATGAACAGTAGGCTTGTTGTAGGTAGTGATTTGGACATAAGATAAGGGATTTGGTTAGCCCCTAACAATCTGTTGTGTATCTTGTCTCCAACCTTTATGACATACATATCACCCTCATAACATGTAAACTGAAGAACATAAAAAACAAAACAATGTAGAAATCTAAACATTCCCAGACAGTCGCCAATCCCTGTCACAGTTGCCATGTGTAGGATTGGGGAAAATCTAGTGGAGGGAGTGGGGGTGGGGGGGTGGGGGGTACCTGCTAGGAAAAAGAAGAAATAAATAACTAAGGTATTACTACCAATATGGTTAGGGGTAGAGTAGGTCCTCAGATCAACTAGAAGAGTATTGTAACAACAGCTAGCCAACAGCTATAACTTCTGAAAGTTCTCTTAGGGAAATGAAATAAATGTCCCTGAGAATTGGGATATGTAAAAGTACCTTGTAGTACCACAATAAATGTCCATCTTTATCTTGAAACTTTCACTACGGTCCATTCTTGCATCAGGGTTGGAGGCTTCTGTTTAACTAGAGAACTTTCTCCCTCTTGTGGTGGGTGAAGAAGAGACCATTTCTTTAGCAACTCCGCAGCTTGTGAGGGAGATATTAGAACAAAGTTAGTGCCATTTCTGCTGACAATCAGTTTTACTAGGAACCCCCAGCGGTAGGAAATGTTATTTTCTCTCAGTATAGCAGTGTATTTAGCTAATTCCCTTCTCTTCTCACCAGGGTTGCGGGAGAGAGGTCGGCATAAAATGAGATCTGTTTGAACCTCTCATGAATGTCTTTTATGCGACCAGCTTCTCTCAGCAGCTTGTTTTTAAAATGAAAAAAAATGTAGTCTCACCAGCATGTGCCTTGGCATGCTTGTAGGCAAAGATCTCTCTATCTATGAGAGGGTCTCTTTCAGGGGTATCAGGGAGAACTAACGTGAAAAGATCTATCAGGATCTCTTGAACTATATGTCCTCCCTTTCAGACCAAATTACAGTCCTAGAAATGCCTCCTAATGGAGAGCTTTAAGATGAGCCCCCACTTGAAGTAGACAATTTACTTGCCGGAAACGCTTGACCTGCAGCTCCTCAGGGCGGTTGTTGTCTCGTGGTGCATGTAACAGATTGACCCTGTTATATTAATTTATGTTCGGCTGTCTGTACACCAAACCAATTATGTGTGGGTCACCAGACGTCTGTTGTATGTTGCTCACCCTGAGCCCATTATTGGTGCAGGGTATGTAAATGTATTGCTTCTTCCCCTTTTCCTGTCCCATTGTTTCCCAAGAGCAGGGCGGTGTCCCAGGGACCCTGCACGACCTGTGTAAAAACTAGCTGCCTTGTCCCTCCTCAACCCCCCATCAGCCCTTGCTATTGTCTCACCCCACCATGCTTTGTATTATAGTAATCTATGTATTCTATTGTATGTAAATGAGGCTGTTCGGGTTTTAAAACTTGTGCACCATGCCTAGTAAAATCAGTTGACTCCCAAAACTGTGTGTCGTCTAGTTACTGGGGGAATTGTCTCTTGGACATTGACCTGCTTCTTCAGCTACAAGGGGACTTAAGCGGAGATATTGATGGTATATCTTGGAGCTCCAAAACAATTGGTGGCAAGCAGCGGGATACAAGCCCTGCAGCAGAAGGAAGCAGCGTTTGTACGGATTGAAAGAAACAAACGGAAAAGTGAAAGCAGCAGCGGATCGTGAAGATAACAGGCCATTTCATTTTGGGTCATACGAATGGAACTGTGAATGGAGACGAACCATGCAGAGGGCAGCCCTAGCCTTGCTACAGGCAATCCAAGCTTTTTCAGCAGAGGAAATTACCTAGCTGGTCCTGTTGGAAAAATTTTTCAATGGACTAAATCCAGAAGTGCAGGAGTGGGTAAGGGATTGGAAACCTACCACTCTATCCGACGCAGCCAGACAGGCGGATGAATAGCAGGATGCCCGCAGACAATCCAGGGTAAGCTTCAGACCCAATCCCAGACCAATACACCCTAACCCTGGGCCACCAGCACCACAATGCACAGGGCTCCTGCCTAGTATCCCAGCAAACAGATAGCCTAATCACAGCGCCATACAGTGCCATACCTGCAAAAAGTTTGGGCATTATAAAAGGGACTGTACCCAGAACTGAAACCAGGCTGCATGGATCCGTCCAGGTCCACCTCCTCCAGCAAGGGCAGCCGCCCACTACTACCATACAGAGGCTGTCCCGTTTAACATCAGAGCAGAGGATCCAGAGAAACACTGGGGTGTTCTACACAAAGCAGACCCAATACAGGCGGAGACTGATAATCGACAGCATCACAGGCAGACGGTTATCCTCAACAGCAAGGAGACCCAGGGGCTGCGCGATTCTGGTGCCACCTTCACCCTAGTGCAACGACATCTGGTTCCAGAGAAAAACCGCACTGGGGGTTCTGTAGCTGTACGGGTGGCGGGAGGGACCATCCACACATTTCCCACAGCCAGGGTACATCTACATTGGGGTGTGGGGGCTGGAATGGTTAATGTTGGGTTGATAAAAGACCTACCCACTGATGTTTTGCTGGGAAATGATCTTGGCCCGATGACTTCCACTTTTGTACCACCCCCGGGGACCAACGCGACCTATCCCGTTACCACCAGGTCACAGGCCCACTCTATGAACAACCCGGCACACTCTGAGGTCCAGGTAAGAACCTTTCCCCAAAACGTATACCGTATCCCCTGGGATACCCCCGCAGAATTTGGCCAGGAAACCCTCAGTGACTCTATGTTGCAGGTTTATAGGGATAAGTTTAACCAGGCTCAGACCGGAATAGAAGGAGAGAGATATTCTTGGCAGCAGGGGTTACTGTACCGGGACTCTGAAAGGGTCACAGCAGGGTCCCCAGCTATCTCCACCCGACAGCTAGTAGTCCCACAGAAGTACAGGAGGGAGTTATTACAGATCGCGCATGATATCCCCCTAGCAGGACACCTAGGGGTCAGCTGCACCAGGTATAGGTTTACCCACACCTTTTTTTGGCCTGGCATCTCGAAAGATGTTAGGCAGTACTGTCAAACATGCGAAACATGCCAACGAGTAGGTAAAAGAGGGGATCACCGCAAAGTTAAGTTGCAACCCCTACCCATCATTGAAGAACCGTTTGGACGGGTAGCGGTATATATTATAGGATCGTTGGCCAAACCCAGCCCGTCAGGCAAAAGGTATATTTTAACTATAGTGGATTATGCAACACGGTATCCAGAAGCTGTGGCTCTGACTAATATTCAGGCAGAGACGGTGGCTGAGGCATTGATGCGAGTCTTCTCTCGGATGGGTTTTCCAAGGGAAATAGTCTCGGATCAGGGCACTCAGTTCACTGCAGAAGTCACCCAACAGCTGTGGAAACTGTGTGGCATCAAATCCATTGTTAGTTCAGCTTACCACCCCCAGACGAATGGTTTGTGCGAAAGATTCAATGGTACCTTAAAACGGATGCTTAGCACCTTTACTGACACCCGTCGGGACTGGAAAAAATTCCTACCCCACCTCCTTTTTGCTTACAGCGGGGTGCCGCAGGAATCAACAGGGTTTTTGCTGTTTGAACTACTGTTCGGACGGAGAGTAGAGGTCCCCTAGATTTAATCTGGGAACACTGGGAGGGATCAGTAGGTGAGGATGGTACCCCTGTCATACCCTATGTGCTGGAGTTCCGTGAACGCTTGGAGGAATTGAGTCAGAAAGTGCATACTAACCTCCAAGCTGCACAGACCCATCAGCGCCGATGGTATGACAGAGGTTCCAGGGACCGGAGCTTTCAGATTGGACAAAAGGTGTTCATTTTAAAACCTGTACGCCATGACAAACTCCAGGCCGCCTGGCAGGGCCCATACCAAGTGGTGGAGCAGAGGCGTGACACCACTTACGTGATCGGCCCGTGCTCTGGTAGTGGGCGGAGAAGCATGCTCCACATGAACATGCTCAAACCTTACTATGAGAGAACAGAGGATGAGGCCACCATATGTGCGCCCGCCTCTGACGACTTTCAGAATATTCCTCTACCAGATCTTCTGGGGGAGCATGATAAACTAGGGACCCTAGATGAAGTTCAGCTAGGGGAGAGACTAAGTCCCCAAGAGCGTATCCAGGTGTGACAACTGCCACAAAGAGCGCCACATTCTCTAACGCACCTGGCTACACCCCACTAGTTACACATAGGGTAGACACGGGCGATCAACAACCACTTAGACAGATGCCCTACAGAATTCCTGAGGCTGTCAGGGAGCACATGAGACAGGAAATTCAGGAAATGCTCCACTTAGGGGTCATAGAAGCATCATATAGCCCTTGGGCCTCTCTGGTAGTTTTAGTACCAAAACGGGATGGCACAAACCGCTTTTGTGTAGATTACCGGAGACTTAATTATAAAACAGTCTCTGATGCATACCCTATGCCCAGGATAGACAAGCTCTTAGATAGGATGGCTAGAGGTCAATACCTCACGACTATCAACTTATGTAAGGGTAATTGGCAAATTCCCTTAGCGCCCGATGCCATTCCCAAGTCGGCCTTTGTCACTCCGTTTGGCCTCTACTAATTTAAGCTCATTTGGGATGAAAAACGCCCCAACCATGTTCCAACTTATGGTGGACCGTCTGCTTGATGGCTTCCAAGATTATGCATGTGCATACTTGGATGACATTGCTATTTATAGTGAAACTTGGGAAAAGCATCTGAGACACGTAAGTGCGTGATAGCCCGCATCAGAGAGGCTGGCCTAACCCTAAAACCCAGCAAGTGCCATATTGGGATGGCAGAGGTACAATACGTAGGACACCGGGTGGGTTGTGGTAAGCAAAAGCCTGAGCCCGCTAAAGTAGAGGCAGTAGCCCAGTAACCAACCCCCCGTACCAAAACGCAGGTATTAGCCTTCCTAGGGACTGCGGGCTATTATCGGATATTTGTTCCAAACTATAGTACCCTGGCCAAACCCCTCACTAACCTCACCAAAAAGAACCTTCCCCGCCAAGTAGTCTGGGCCCTAGAGTGTGAGCAGGCATTCCAACAGCTCAAGCAGGCCCTTGTTAATAGTCCTGTACTCGCTGCTCCCAATCCATCGAAAAGATTCCTCGTTCACACAGATGCTTCAATGTTTGGATTGGGAGCGGTACTGAGCCAAGTTGGAGAAGATGGCGGGGAACATCCCGTAGCTTACTTGAGTCGGAAGCTTCTACCCAGGGAAGTGAGCTACGCCGCCATAGAGAAGGAATGCCTGGCTGTAGTGTGGGCCCTAAAGAAGCTTCAACCCTACTTGTATGGACAGCAATTCACCTTACTCACGGATCACAACCCGTTAGTTTGGCTAAATCGTGTGGCAGGGGACAATGCCCAGTTGTGCGCTGGAGCTTGCCATTACAACCATACGATTTTACAATTCACTACCGCCCCGGAAAACAGAATGGCAATGCTGATGGGTTATCTCGACAAACTGAACTGGAAAAGTGATCCGTGAGTACTCCCCAGACATCCCCGAGCCGATCCGTTGGGGATTGGACTGTGTATGCTGTCTTGTGGTTAAAGGGGAGCAGTGTAACAGATTGACCTTGTTAAAATAATTTATGTTCGGCTGTCTGTACACATAACCAATTATGTGTGGGTCACCAGACGTCTGTTGTATGTTGCTCACCCTGTGCCCATTATTGGTGCAGAGTATGTAAATGTATTGATTGTCTGTGCCTCTTCCCCTTTTCCTGTCCCATTGTTTCCCAAGAGCAGGGCGGTATCCCAGGGACCCTGCCCGACCTGTGTAAACTAGCTGCCTTGTCCCTCCTCAACCCCCCATCAGCCCTTGCTATTTTCTCACCCCACCATGCTTTGTATTATAGTAATCTATGTATTCTATTCTATGTAAATGAGGCAGTTGGGGTTTTAAAACTTGTGCACCATGCCTAGTAAAATCAGTTGACTCCCAAAACTGTGTGTCGTCCAGTTACTGGGGGAATTGTCTCTTGGACATTGACCTGCTTCTTCAGCTACAAGGGGACTTAAGCGGAGATATTGATGGTATATCTTGGAGCTCCGCAACAGTGCACTTAGAGATGGAGCCCAGCGGTTCCTGTGCTGCCTCATGTGGGGAGCGGGCACCATCTTGGATCGGAGCAAAGGAGAAGAAGGAGGTGAGCTTAGTTGGCGGATCGGGAGTCCTCTTTGTCCTCGTCATTCCTGCGCTTCCCTTGTCTGCTTGTAAGGGCTGTAGAGAGGTTTTGGGTGGCCTTGAGTGAGTGACAGGAGGGAGCTTTTTAGCACTATAATCAGCCGAGGCTGCCGGAGCTCAAGCCACGCATGTCCTCTCAGCACGGCATCAGGCCACACCCCCATTATTGTTTGTTTTTCAATTCAGATATCTGGCGACTGGCAATTCTTTTTCGTCATTACATTTTGAGTTTAGAATGGGGACCTCCACAATTGCTGGCATGGTACGGGCTTCATGTGCCACCATTTGGTTGAGACTGAAAGCTTCAGTACTGTCACATCCAACCAGGCAGCAGTGGCTTGATATAGCCCAGGGCTTCCTGGAGAGGGCTCAATTCCTAAATTGTATTGGTGCCCTTGACAGGAAGCACATACGGGTTAAGAAGCCACCGAACTCAGAGTCCTGATTCTATAATTATAAACAAGTATCTGTAAAGAATAAATCAAGGCAACTGTACTTGCTGTAGATTTCTTGAAAACGCTTCACTCGTTCTTCCAACGAGCTTTATCAATTCTGGGTGACTTGTACCAGAATTCTTGTACAAGTCACTCAGAATTGAGAAAGCTCGTTGGAAGAACGAGTGAAACGTTTTAAAGAAATCTACAGCAAGTCCAGTTGCCTTGATTTTCTTTACAGATATACCATCACCTGGATAAATGAGAACCTTCACAGACATAATTATAAACAGTTTTTCTCTGTAGTTTTGTTGGCCTTGGCTGACACAAACTACAGGTTTATAATTGTAGATATTGGGTCCTATGGAAGTATTGCAGATGCTTCTATCTTCAGGACTTCCAGAATGGGTCGGTGGCTTCAGTCCAACCAACTGGACGTACCACAGCCAGCAAACCTTCTTGGCTCCTCTGCTCCACCTGCGCCTTATGTGGCTGTAGGGGACAAGAGTTTTGCCCTTTCTACCCACCTCACGCGTCCCTTTCCTAGGTGTGTTTTGGATGAAAAGAGGCGCACTTTTAATTATCGTTTAAGTAGGGCCAGAAGGTTTGTGGAGTCAGCCTTTGGTATTTTTTCTAGCAAATGGGTTTTTGTTTCGGCCATACAGCTGGCCCCCGAAATGTAAATGTGGTCATCAAAGCGTGTGTAGTGCTACACAACTACATACGCAGCTATGAGTCGACACCTGATGAAGACGCCCAAGCAGTGGTGTATCTTGGTTTTGTGCTGCCCTAGGCGAAACTAAATTCGGGCACCCCCCTAATATAAATTTGACCCACCCCTTCCTGTCAAGGCCAAACCCCTTCCTATATAAACACCCCCTTTCCTCTTTAGGCTCCACCCTTTCCTGTTAGAGCTTCACATCTTCCTTTCTGTATTTAAAAGTGAATAACGAAGGCCAATATTTTGTGCTTTCTGTACCAAATGTTGCATCTATTATTTAAAGAGAATCTTTAGATATAATAATATAAAGAGTAAATTCAACCACTTTACAAAGATCAGTCATCCATGATCCACAGATCCTCCTCCCCATAACAGTGCCATCCACAGATCCCCCCTAAACAGTGCCATCCACAGATCCCCCTCACCATGGGAACGCCTGACTGGGGGTTAGAATATACCATCAGATCTGAGTATGCCAGCATTTTGCCGCCCCATTGGCAAGTGCCGCCATAGGCAAATGCCTTGTTTGCCTCGTGATAGATACACCCCTGCGCCCAAGCATATAGTCCGCCATCTGGAAGAGACACTTTCCAAATTGGAAGACCAGGATCTGATGGACTGAGAGTGAGGGAGTTATTTTCTGAATATTTTATGTCCCCTATCGATTCGTTCCCTTTCCAGCAGTAGTACGCGACACGTTGTAGTTGCCAGTGTTTTTTTAATTTTTAATTTTCACAACCTGGATGGTTAATTTTTTGTTAGTTTTTGTGTTTTTTAGTTAGGGATTTGCAAGATAATTAGGACCCTTTACGTGGGTTGCAAGCGTACATATTTTGCTTATATATAGTGTTACGAACACAGGATGTGAAATATGTACAAATATCTCATTACTATAATGTGTAATTTTTAGCACTAAATGTATACATGTTTTACCATCATCATTAATAAAGTTGTCGTTGGCCTCATTCTGAATTAATAAAAACTATAATTACATGTGTCATGTCACTAAACTCCATCTGTATTGTGTTTACTATCATGTGCATAATGGACATTATATTTTTTCTGTAATGTTTTGTAGATATGTATTATAAATAAAATATGCTGAATAAAGTGTATAAATTTGTTGATATTGTTTATAACCACATTAATATGTGTATGTAACTGATTGAGAAATCAAGTTTATATAGTAAGTGTATTCAGGTGATATTAATGTATATTAAACGTTTACAATTATTAATGTGGTCTATGTGGTTGTGCTACATAAATATCATTATGCAATGTATGTAGTAAAGAGAACAAACAATAAAAATCATGAAAATTGAACTGTTTATTATTTTTTTCTTCTTCAAATAATAACATAAATAAATAATAGAAAAGAAAAATTACAAATTAAAAAAACGCCCAGGTGGCGAGGGGGGACACTGAAACTGAGGGACATGGTAGGAAGGTTGTGAAGGGGGCCAGAGTGCGGAGATGTCCCAGCTTGGGATGAGGAGGGGTCCTTCAGCACTCTATATCGGAGGTGGTCCAGAGGGAGTGTCCTCCTCGCAGGGTGCTCGAGTGCTGGGGAGCGGACTCTTTAGCTTTCACCTCTAGGTTGTCCTCCGTTCTTCACAAATTAAAAAAACAGAACATGTAAATTAATATATGAACACACTTTTTTATTATAAATATTCACGTCACATATTACTATCATCAGAAAAATACATTTAGCACTTAGTACTACATTAATTAACCAACATATTACATATGTGGTCATTTAGCAACATTGGGGAAACTAGAAGTGGCATAGCTGGCCATAGCAAAAAATCCAAATCCACTTGTAATATTGTGGATTTATAATGATGGCAAGTATGTATACTTTTTTATATTAATTACATATATTATTTTTGTAAGGTTTCTCGTGTATTATAATCACATATTTGGGATCTGTTAATGAGGGAAATATATTTATATCTATATTACATATTTATTTTTGCATCTTTTATGTAGCACTAAAGAAAGGAGCAAGGCAGCTCTCACCAGCTGTAGAACACCCTCTGTGCACGGATGCCGCACCTGGATGCGGGAGTATACAATCAGAAAGAAGAGAAATCCAGCTCAGCTCGGGTGACTCGTATTCATAGACTTTATTCCAGCGGTAAAAACTTCATACAAAATGCGAAAAACTGTTACGCGTTTCAGACCTCCATGGTCTGGTGTTTGTCATGAAGAAGGACCCAGATATTATGAAGGTCTGAAACGCGTAACAGTTTTTCGCATTTTGTATGAAGTTTTTACCGCTGGAATAAAGTCTATGAATACGAGTCACCCGAGCTGAGCTGGATTTCTCTTCTTTCTGTTTATGTAGCACTGGCACTTTAAGAATATGAATTCACCTTAGTTTTAAATTTGCATTTATAAGTTCATGGATTAATAATTATATATAATATGTATATTGTGAATAGTTAGAGAGGATTATTAATTATGCCTAGGCTATTTTAAATATTCACATATATAATTGCGGAGGACTCATTTGTAGTATGCATTATTTAGATTGTATAAGAGCTGGACATATGGCTAGATATGGCTGAGATCCATTAGAAAAATCCTGCATTTCGTTAGTCCCCCTCCCCCTTCTTTTCAAATCTCCCTATAGTTTACATTCTGACATGGTCAGTGGAAGTGCGCATCGCGGCCGGAGGGTTCAGCGGGCTTCGGCGCATGCTCCACGAGGCTTGGCCTCGGTGACGAGTGGACAAGATATACGTCTGCCCTCACTGAGGCCGATCAGGGGTATGGGCGGAAGTACGCGATTCTGGACCTGTATGGCGCGCGATGCGCCGCTATTACACTGATTCATGTGATCGGTATTACGATCTATGATTGGGCAGCACACATTTAAATAGCTCACTCAAACTCACAGATGGCCTCTCCTCCTGATGAAGCAAATACGCGAAACGCGCGTAGATGGGGCGCCACTCCTGCATAGGAGTACTGGAGATTATTCAAGGGTATGTGACCTCGGTTTATTTATGTGTGTTATACTGGTCAGCTAGGTCTATGTATTTAAAGAGAAGGATATAGCATGTTATGTTTAGCGATGCCTGTTGGTACTACATCTGCGATCTACCTTACATGAAAATTGAATAGCTGTGTTGCAGTGAGTAGGAGGATGTACAATCGGGGTTAGGATAGAGTTAAGATAACTGTGGATGAGTCATATTAAGCTAATTTACCCTTGGTATAACGGATTTGCAGGATATTGTGGCGCTTTTATGAATAGTTTCCCATATATAATGTATTGTTGTGTATGTTTTTATTAATATATTTAATAAACTATTTATTTTAACGGAACTTTGTGCCATCCGTATTTTTGAGATATTGTAATGTTGTTCGCCTACTTTTGCTAATGAAAGGAGGAATCGGCTTGGTTGCTATCGGCAACTATAACATTTCTAATTTACCAATTGTTGAAAATCACATTACTAACATAGTCAACATACAGTATGTATCGATAAACATGTAGTGGTCAGTGTTTATAATTAACTTACGGACGCAGTTCCATCACTTCAGGAAGGAACATGAGTTGTTCCCTAAACATGTAGGGCCTTTTCTTCGGTGGCCCGGAACCACTACCTCCTTGGTGCTGGATCTCCTTCCTGAACTGGTCATTGCAGCTCCGCCACCGGTTCATTTAGCAAAATATACAATCCTACAGAGGACAACGTATGACATAGGCTATTCTAGGGAGGATAATGTATGACATGTGCTATGCTAGGGAGGATAACATATGAGGTGCTATGCTAGGGAGGATAACATATGACGTGCTATGCTAGGGAGGACAACGTATGACATGTGCTATGCTAGGGAGGATAACGTATGACATGTGCTGTGCTAGGGAGGAAGGACATGTATAGATTGCCTACTTACCCAAACTCTGCCTACTCTGGCCTTTCGTTTTCTCCCATATGCTGGCAAACAGCTCTTGGGTTATTTCCACGCATGCTGCATCCTTTTTGTTATGGTACTCCCCCGACCTTTATCCCAAATGCAGGGCCTCTCCTGCATGAGGACAATGAGCCTTTCCACCTCCATGGACTTGGGTGGCTTTGGCATGCTTAAAAAGGTCTGCAAGGGCAGGAGACTCACCAAACCAACTTCTCACACTGCACTGCCTGGAGCCAGATGCTGAGAAATTCAACTTCCTGTCTAAAACCCCTTCACTGTTGCTAAGTTACTTGCGTTTACAACGCATTGCATCTGGGTGCAATGCGTTTTTCATGCAGCCCCATTCACTTTTATGGGGCCAGGACTCCGTGAAAAATGCAGAATGTAGAACTTGCTGCGCTTTTCACTCAACGCTCAAGTGATGCATGAAAAACAACACTCATGTACACAGACCCATTAAAATGAATGGGTCCGGGGGGCGTGGCTTGGCTTCCATGCAGGAAAGAAGCAGATAAGCAGAGCTCCGGTGAAAATACCTGCCTAAGCGCAAATTAAAGCTTTATAATGTGAAGCACCGACACAGGAGGACATATAGTGAGAGGAGAGACAACGAGGACCTAAAAAGGGGAACCTTGGTGGCTGCTACATAAATAAATAAATCAGAGTCAGCTTCCCAGCAGGTAGTGGTTGGAAGAAACAGTGAGCAGGAAGCAGAAAAGGGCACGAACTGCTACTGGGCCGAAGAGACGAAGGAGAAGCCAGACGCAAGGGCCATGGCGACACACTCACCCTCAACATGACAGTGGAGAGGAGCGTCGCACTGGAGACATCCCAGCCAGAATAGAGGTAACAGCGAAGGGGCACAGGGGAAAGAGGGAACTAGCGTCCAAGACCGGGAAGGAAAAAAATCAAAGGCTGCACTGAGCTATATGCAGTTAAAGCTCTAAGGCCATAACTCAGCAAAAAACTCAGCTATCCACCAACTGGCCGACGTGAGAGGCACAAATAAGGGCCAACAGAGACACCTGAAAGGAAAGGGCAGGCAGCGAGCCGACAGAGCGATACAAATATAAGGCCTAGTGTCGGGCCTGCACAAAGCTACCTGATAAGTGCAAAACTAGCAGAACAAATAGAAAGTGAACTGTGAAACTCTACCTGGTCAAATACCAGAACCAAAAAGAATCCTATTCCAAGAGGCATAGCATACCTGACATCGATAGACTTCAAATGAAACTAGCGGATCTGGAAGACCTCAATAGAAGAAACAATCTAAAATTTAAAGGTATCCTGGAAAGTATACCACCAGTAGAACTTAGAATGTATTTACAAAAACTAATTGCATCAGTGCTCACAGATTGTCCTCAACATGATTTGGAAATAGATAGGGCACACCGCCTACCTAGGCCAAGGGGAATGGACTCTTCAGTACTGCGAGACACCATGGCGAGAATTCATTTTTTCAGAGTTAATGAGAGATTCACACAAGAATTCAGGAAAGTAAAAAATCTACTGGAAGAGTTCAAAGACATCCAAGTATACACTGACCTCTCCCAATTTACAATTCAAAGCAGGAAAAAATTTAAAGCTATTACCAACACGTTACGTCACCACAACATACCTTACAGATGGGGCTTCCCGGTCAAACTACTAATACAAAATGGAGGAACTACAAAAATAGTCTCTACAGTAGAACAAGGCTTGGACTTGCTACACAGATGGGACTTACCTGTAGAAGACATAGGATTTCCCACTGGAGGGGCGCAGAAAAGAGAAAGGAAAAACCGAGACAACCCCTGCTGATCAAAGACTCTCTCGTTACTACAAGTATTATAATACCCTAGAGTACAACTAAGGCAGGATAGCCGAATGAGCATCTATATCCCAAGCATTTCCTATAGTTAATTGTTGTGTTACACAATTATCCCCCAATTGTGTAGCAGACAGCTACTCTGAGTTTCTCCACTTTACTATCCCTTTTATATAGCAATAACTATTTTCAAAAGGTTTAACGTATATAAAAAATACTAACCTTGTTTTGTTGCATTTGTTCTATCCTCGATAGACATTGACATTGACTATCACCCACTAATGTATGGTTTTTTTTTATTGTCTCTTGCATTAGCTTATAAACCCAGTTTCCTTTTTGTTCTGACCTCCTTAAGCAACAACCATACAGAACAGCAAGTCACAAAAACAGTCAACTTAGGACGGAGGTACGCAAAGAAAAACCAAACGTTTTCAAGAACACAAGATACACATCTTGAAACAGGGTAAGACCATTCACCTCACACGTCTTTCACATCCGGATCTTTCGGCCACCTTCATAGGGTTGGAGGAGGGATCAGGATGTCCCTTCAATTTCTCAGTTATAATGTAAGGGGATTAAATAGCCCACATAAGTGCTCCTTTCTTAAAAATGACATACACAAACATAAACCTGATATAACCTTCCTTCAAGAGACACACTTTAAAGGTGAAACCCATCCCCAAATCAAATTAATAGGATATTCTAAGATTTTCTACGCAAATACAAATACAAAATCAGAGGTAGCTATACTAGTCAAGGATTCTGTAACCTTCCAACTGATTGAACAAATCAGGAACCCAGTGGGCAGATACATAATCCTTATATGCAAATTAAATAATATCACATATACTTTAGTCAACGCCTATGCCCCAAATAGCAACCAAATAAACTATTTAAATAAATTATTAAAGAAAGTAAATCGTGTACAAAAAGGCACGTTATTAATAGGAGGAGATTTAAACTCTATTAACGACCCCTTACTAGATTCAAATGGTAAAAGGAATAAAAACAGAACCACTCTCACCAAATGGCTAAAAGAAAATGCCTTATACGATGTACAGTATGGAGATGTTTCAATGCAACAGAGAGAGAGAGACTACACCGATTACTCGCAGAATCACAACTCTTACGCGAGGATCGACATGTTCTTTGTTAATTCCAGAACGCTAAATGAAGTCACTTCATGTAAAATAAACAACATAACGTGGTCAGATCACGCACCCATATCACCCTTGAAATCAAATCTACTGCCTACTATAAAAATGACCCATCATAGAAAAATAACAATTTCATTCTTTCTAACCCAGAAACACAATTAAAAATCAGACATAGCTTAGAAGAATTCTTTAAAATTAACCAAGACTCGACAGACAACCCAGTGATGTTATGGAGGACACACAAAGCCTTCTCTAGAGGGATCATAACACAGCAAACGGCTAGGTTTAATAAAGCACACCAAAAGGATATCACAGATACCCTGGAGAAACTTAACTCTCTAGAAAGTTTACATAAAACAAACAATTCATATGTCACCCTGCAGGCCCTCGCATCTACCAGACATAAACTGCATGATCTCCTGGTAAAAAAACATATGAAAACAACTAAAAATACAGAAGCAAAATACTATAGAGACTTTAATAAGCCCTCTAAGCTGATGGCTAGTCACACAAAACCTACAAGAAAACAATTTAGAATAGACCATCTAGTTAATAAATTGACAAAAGGGAAGATAACCAACCCGATAGATATTGCCAATCATATAGCTCAATATTACAACAAACTGTATAACTTAAAGGAGAATGCCACACTGTCTCACCCTACCCAAGCTCAATACTCTTCATACTTAGATAAATGCAAACTTCCTAGAGCAACAAAGGAAATTAAAGAATCCCTCAACATCCCGTTCACTGATCGGAAATAGCCAAAGCATTAAAGTCATTAAAATCAATGCAACATTCTCAACGGAATATTACAAAATATTTGAAGATTTATTAACCCCTAATTTTACTAAAACTTTCAATAGAGCCAGCATTGAAGGAGCGTTCCCCCCAGAAATGCTTGCCGCAAACATTATTACACTCCCTAAACAAGGGAAGGAGCCCACATGCCCCGGAAATCTTAGGCCTATTTCGCTTCTAAACACAGACATTAAATTGTATGCGAAAATAATAGCTTTTAGACTACAGGATGTGGTACCACTGCTGATTCATATGGACCAAGTAGGTTTCACAAAACACAGACAGCCATATGACGGGTCTAGAAGAGTCATAGACTTAGCTTACTGGCCAAACATGAAGAAAACGCCTTCTATCCTTGGACGCAGAGAAGGGGTTTGACAGGATTCACTGAGGATATGTGAGGTCGGTCCTTAGATGTTTTGACTTTTCAGAGAGTCTCATCAGAACTATTTTCTCATTATATTCCAGTCCAACAGCAAATGTGCAGTGCAAAGGAATCTTATCAGAGGAATTCCATATAAGCAACGGAACTAGGCAAGGGTGTTCCCTATCGCCAATATTATTCATACTGGCTATAGAACCGTTAGCCGCAAATATCAGAAACAACATCAAAATTGAAGGCATTACTATCTCGGGCAAATGTTACAAAATAGGCATGTTTGTGGATGACATGATCTTAACATTAACGAAACCAGTAGAGTCCATTAAAGAAGTCCAAAAAGAATTAGATAACTTTGGAAAGGTATCATATCACAAAGTTAATCAAAACAAATCCCACGTACTAGGGATAGGATTAGATAAAAGTACTATGGTGCTAATACAACAAGACTTCAAATTTATCTGGAACCCTAGATCTATAATCTTTCTAAGAGTAGAAATCGCCACAGAGAAAAAAACACTAATAAAATAAAACTTTTCCAAACTGTACGCCGAACTGCAGAAAGAAATAAAACACACAGTTATCCCGAGAGTGGAGTTGGTTTGGCAGACTAACACTCTATAAAATGCTTATCCTACCTAAAATCCTATATAAATTTAGAACAATACCAATACCGATACCCAGTATTCTTCTGAAAAAAACAACAAACTCAGGCCTCAACCTTTATATGGAAAAACTCGAAACCGAGACTTGCGGCATACGTCCTTAACAAAAAGACACAAAATGGGGGCATTGCTTTCCCAAATTTAGCGGCATATCACAATACCACCCTCATTACACAATCCTTAGATTGGCTGAAAAGCAAAGCTAAACAAAAAATATGGGCACAAATAGAATCAGATGCTCTTCAAAATCCTGACTGGACACAACTAATAAAAAATGCTAACAAATTTACAGGCTTACCAAAAAACTGCATGCCTACCATCAAGGCATCACTAGATGCATGGAGCCTGCACACTAAAACTAGCAGTGGGCCACCTAACGTGACCACAAATAACATAGAGATAACATCTCTCAAACATTTAATGACACCAAAGAATATCAACACATGGATGGCCAGAGGATTCATATCTTTGGAACAAATAATAACAGACAAAAAGTTGATGGAATTTAAGAAAATAAAAAAAAGATTTAATTTAACAAATAAAGATAAATCAACATACAGACCATTAAAAAACATTTGGGAAAAATACCCTACCACAGAAACATACCTTCCACAGTGCCTATCAGATTTTTTAAAAATGTCACCTAACCGACAATCAACAAAAAATTTCAAAACGATCTACGACCTAGCAAATAATGATACAACACATGAAATATTGTCATACCATAAAAAATGGGAAATGGACTTATCCAAACCATTAAACTTGAACCAGTGGAACAAGGCAACACTTCTATTTAAAAAGGCCACCTCCTGTGCGAACCACAGAGAACAATATTATAAAGCAATATCTCAATGGTATTATACACCAGTAAAGCTACATAAATTCTACAACACTTGCTCGGACCTATGTTGGAGATTATGCAATCAACAAGGCACCCTTCTACATATCCTATGGACGTGCCCAAAATTGAGGAAGCTAAAAAAGGACTTAAATGAACTTAACAATCTAATAATAGGTAAACATATTACACTCAAACCCGAAATAGCCTTGTTGAACATCGGAATGGAGGAGATTGATCCACAAGTCCAAACACCAATAATACATATATTTATTACCTACCGCACGCTACTAGGAAACTAACACAATACCTAAAATCAGGGACATTATCGAATTAGTGTCCAAAAACTACATAAACGAACAAATACACGCAACAATGAGAGGAAAAAGAAACATCATGGAAGAAAAATGGAAAACATGGAAATTACATTATCCTAAACAATAAACATACATGAAAGGTCAAGAACTGGTCAAACCCAATATTTCTAGTATATTTATGCTATAAGGATATTGAATTTAATAGAGGAATGTCGATAAATGACATCTTTCTGTCAACATTCTTTCTTTTTCTTTTGTTTTGTCTTTATCTGATTCAATATGTCAAGATTTTAAACCTCTTTTGAGCTAGTTTCAAACATGTTTTAAAATACTGAAACTGTAATTCTGCTATCTGATTAACAAGCTTTAAATCACTTGCAAATTGTAAACTACAAGCTCATTGTGTATTCTAAACGTTTCTTTTTTTTCATGTTAATGTATGTAATAATTATTCCAAATTGTGTCAAAACAAAATAAAAATTATCAAGACTAAAATGAATGGGTCCGGATTCACTGCGGGTGCAATGCGTTCACGTTAATCATTGCACCCGCGCGGAAAACTCGCTTGTCTGAAAGAGGCCTAAAATGTTCTTCAATTATATAAATGGTAAAAAGTATAAAGGTGTCAGTCCTTTACAGAGTGATGGGGGGGGGGGGGGGAGTTGCAGACAGAGAAGAGGAGAAAGCAAAGCTATTAAATATTTTTTTCTCCACTGTATTCAATGAAGAAAATAAACCGAAAGATGAAAAGCACAATGCAAAAGTAAATTCCATATATAACATTACACTCTGCGTTCCCCTATGTTCAGAAAAAATTCCTTCTGTTCTCCTGCTGATGTTTTAGCAGGTGCCGCTGCAGGATATAAGTGCTGGTCCCCTTGAAAAGTACAGCTGGTTTATGCAAACTTGCTTTGATAAATAAATGCTATATCCGCGCTGGCATACTATTTAAAACAATGTTTAAGTCTCTGTTAACAAGTTCTCCTTAATTCACATATAATGCGCACAGGTTTCCTACCTTGTGTCACTTTGTTGATTTGGTTCTGTGTCCAGATCGGGAGCTTGTAATCGAATGATGCGCCCTTCAGCTAGACTGCTTAGTTCGCGTGCAGCCCCGGCCGGTGGCAGACGCGCGCGCAGGAGCCGCTCTGTGTGAAGGAAGAATGTGACATCACACTTGCTTCTACTGATACCGCCGTGGGACAATTCTCATTCTACGCATTTCGGGGCCTGCGGGCTCCTTCCTCAGGGATGTTTGGCATGTGGATAAATGACAATTGTCTAGTGGTATGTAGCTGTTGCTATCTGTGGGTTTGTGGAACGTTTTAGTTTGAATGCCTCCATTTTCGATAAATATGGTCAAATCGAGAAAGTTAATTATTTTTCTACTCCAAGTACAAGTAAAATGTAAATAAAAATCATTTTTATTTAAATTATCTAAAAACTGAATTAACATTGTCTCCCCTCCCTTCCAAATAAAAACAATATCGTCTATGAATCTCGGCCAGAGGACCGAGTCAGCCGGATGGGAATATCATAAGCTCCTCCCATCTTCCAACATACAAATTTGCGAAACTCGGTGCGAATCGGGTCCCCATGGCGGTCCACCACGTCTGGAGGAAAAAATAATTTTCATATTTAAAATAGTTGAGTGTTAAAATAAATGTTATACATTAGCCTATAAAATCAATTTGTGCCTCTGGGAGGTCTCCTTCTTTTCTAAGGAAGTATTCCGTCGCCTCCCGTCCCTTAGTGTTATCTATCACCGTATACAGTGATGTTACATCCAGTGTACCTGTTCTGTTTCAGTATCTTGCATTGTGTATTGGTATGCTCCTCTCTTTTTTCCCCCCTCTGTTTCAGCTTCTACTTGGTTCAGTCTAGCCACTTCCTGTCTTCCCTGTTATGCATTGCTGTTTGTGTGTGCTGTAATTCTGAAGAGAATCTGAGGAAAATCTGAGGAGAATCTGTGTAGTATCTCATCTTCTTATCAAGGAGAAATATTAGAGGGATAATTCTTTTACCATCTGGATTACCTGCATATCTTGTAATACAATCTCCGGATTAAAAGACTACTTGATTAACTCCTGGGTGTCTGATGCGTAAACTGTAAGTGGAGAATGTCTGATTCAACAAGTCACCTCACAGATGCGTGATTATATAAGGCTGACACTTCGAAACGCCACAGTAAAAGAATTGTCTTAGTACTCTCCTTCTCCTGCTAAGAAAAGAATATTCTCCTCCTCCAAGTAATAAGCCATCATCATTTGTCTCCGTTATGCTACAGAAATAAGAGTAATATCTTATACTGCTCAGTACTGAATTCACTAGGATCGCAGAAGCTTCTAGCAATTTCAGTTTCATACAGACTAGGAACTGTATTCACCCTGTTTTCTGAGGTAAATATCATGTGCCTGCTGTAAGCTATTAAAAGACTGAACCACCACTAGAGGTCACTGTTGTGTTACAGATGAAATGCAGGACACAGCTAGAAGGATTTCTAAGCCCTCATTAAAAATGAAGGAGGCGCTCCTAACTAACAAAATTGAAATATACAATAATTTATCTATTTTGTGGGAAAAGACTGAACCATGTATGGATGCAGCACGTGGATTAGGCTATAACGAAGATCAATTAAAGGTCATGTGTACCAAATTGAATAAAACCTATGATAGTTTTAAGAGACTCTCTGAAAAATATTCTTCTCTGTTATCAAGTCTCAACTCAGAGGAATTCATCCTAGAATTAAAGACCCACACTGCACTTAATGATGAAAGATATAGCAGATTTATGGCAGTCAAGTCAATGCTAGAGGACAAGATATCACAACAATATGAAACTGCGTCCCGCCATTAAAACCTTTCAAGGCACTCCAAGGCTTCATCCTGTTCCTCGAAATCTATTGCTCAGTCCTCATCGCTAAGGTCTCGCTCACAGCACTCTTCGCTGAGTACCTCATTAATGTTGGCACGCGCAAAAGCGGAAGCAGCGAAGGTACAAGCTCACTGCATTAAAAAGGAAGCAGCCATTAAGGCACAAGTCGCAGAGACACAAGCCCTATCCCAAGCTAATCAAGCAGCTATACAAGCCCAATCTCAAGCTAATCAAGCAGCTATACAGGCTGAGGCGCAAGCGACCAAAGCCAAGGCCGAAGCTGAGTTGGAGGTCCTTCATAAGAAAAGGGAAGAAGCAGCAGCCATGGCTGAACTCAGAGTTCTTGAAGAAGCTGCTGAAGAAGAAGAAGCTTATCATCCTATGTCCAAGATATCTAATGACTCAGAAGGCCGTACCCTGCAATTCGTCCTAGATCAAAGCAAAGTCAATGCATTTGCACCAGAAGATTTGGGCTCTGCACGCCAGCCTGCTGAACTCATGCGGATAGAAAAAGAGGCAGCTGATAACCATACAGTTGACCCCCAGTCCTATGGACATTTCTCTTTATTTCAAACCTCTGGCACCTTACACAGTATTTCAGGCGCCATTAGAGACCAAGCCACTTCAAGCTCATCAAATCACACTAAAACCTCCTGAGACTAATTACATAGCAACCAAGACGCTGGCGCCAAGATTACCAGATGTGAAGCCTTCATTTACGCTTAACCCAGCTGCCACTCCATTCCATCTTCCAACCCCCAAACATAGGGTATCAGATAGTGCCAACAACACCAGCGAGGGAGAAGTTCCCATCGCCATGATGCAGGAAAGAAATAACGCATCAGAAATCGCTAAGTACCTCACTCTCAGGGACCTCATCAGTACTAGCCTTACGAACTTTGATGATCGCCCAGAGAACTATAGAAGTTGGAAGGCCACCTTCAAGACAACAGTTCAAACCCTTGCTGTACCGCCTATGCAAGAACTTGATTTACTAATTAGATGGCTTGGTCCATGGTCGTCAAACTGTGTTAAGAGACTCAAAACCGGTCAAAGGCCTTCGTCTCGTATGGGAAAGATTAGAGCAGACATACGGCGGCTCGGAAGTAGTTGAACGTGCCTTATTTAAACGACTATACGACTTTCCTGGATTATCCAATACAGACCGCCAAGGGTTCCAGGAATTAAACGATCTTCTTCTTGAGTTTGAAATCATCAAGGGAGACCCGCAGCTACCAGGTCTCAGCTTCTCAGCTTTCTTGATACCTCCCACGGTGTGGGCCTGATCGTGGAGAAATTACCCCTCAATATTCAAGACCAATGGGCAACAACAGGTTTAAAATACAAGGAGCAACATCGTGTTCCCTTTCCACCATTTTCATTCTTTCTGCAGAAGACTGGGTGGGAGATAATGTTGTGAACGTGCTGGATCCACTGTCGGCCACCCAATTGACTAGCGTCTGTACCTGCTCAGGCCTTACCATCCTTAGAACGGCATTGGGCCCCACGAAATATCGCTGTAAATTCTGGCGGGTAATGGAACCTGAGGTAGTTGGTTTACTAGGACGTGTGGCTGTGGCAGAATGGCCACGTCCTCTCCCAGCACCAGAGGGTCCACTAACACCACCACGACCGCGTCCGCATCCCTTACTAGATGTTTTCCTCATTGTTACCGTTCACCAATCACCACAATAAGAAAAAAAGTATTTGGCCCGATGTATTGATTTCAAATTCAGGCCTTTTTTTACAGGCACCTAACACTATCTGCCTATTTATTTATGTACCGTATTACACTAATCCAGGCACAGCAGTAACTACTGATTTAGGGGAATATCAATTGTAGGCCTAGTATTTAGGCCCTGGATGAAAGGTATCCTTTTATGGACAGATTTACACTTGGAGATGCACAGTAGCGTGTGAAAAAATATGTAGGATTATGCCTTCAGCAATTGTATTTTAACACTTTGTGTAATATACCCTTTAACGTACAGAAATACAATGGGAGATGCACGGTAGCGTGTGAAGTTATTGTGGATGACTCTCTCAGCACTTGTATATACACCTTGAGTGTAATATACCCTTTTACGGACAGATTAACACTTGGCCTGCAACAGCTGGAACACCAGATTCAGGGTATTGCTATATTGGCAAGTGAATTTCACCCCAGAACAAAATCTATCCTTTGACGGATACTATTAAACTTGTCCAGTCACAGCTGGAACAACAGATTTACTGTATTTCTATTTTGGCAACTTTTTTTGATTGTTTGTTTCAGTTTTACATAATAAAGCATTTTTGAAAAAAATGATTTTTTTTTTTGTGTCTCCATATTCTGAAAGCCATATTTTTTTAATTTTTTGTGCGACTGTCTTATGTAGAGGCTCATTTTTTTTCAGTATGAGATGACGGTTTGATTCGTACTATTTAAGGGTGCATATGACTTTTGGATCGCTTGGTAGTACACTTTTTGTGATGTCAGGTGACAAAAAATTGCATTTTTTACACACTTTTTATTTAATTTTTTTTACGGTGTACACCTGAGGGATTAGGTCATGTGATATTTTTATACAGCAGGTTATTATGGACATGGCGAAACCTAATATGTATCCTTTTTTTTATTTAAGTTTTACACAATAGCATTTTTAAAAACAAAACAAAATCATGTTTTAGTGTCTCCATATTCTGAGAGCCAAAGTTTATTTTTATTTTTTGGGCGACTGTCCTAGGTAGGGTCTCATTTTTTGCGGGATGAGATGACGGTTTGATTTGTACAATTTTTGTGGTGCGTACGACTTTTTGATCGCTTGGTATTACACTTTTTGTGATGTAAGGTGATAAAAAAAATAGCTTTTTTTACACCGTTTTTATTTAATTTTTTATAGTGTTCATCTGAGGGGTTAGTTCATGTGAGATTTTTATACAGCAGGTTCTTATGGACAAGGCAATACCTATTATGCATACATTTTTTAATTTATTTAAGTTTTACACAATAACAGCATTTTTGGAAAAAAAATCATGTTTTAGTGTTTCCATATTCTGAGAGCCAAAGTGTTTTTATTTTTTGGGATATTGTTTTATGTAGGGTCTTATTTTTTACGGGATGAGATGATGGTTTGATTGGTATGATTTTGGGGTGCGTATGACATTTTGATCGCTTGGTATTACGCATTTTGTGATGTAAGGTGACAAAAAAATTGCTTTTCTGACACCGTTTTTTTTTTTTACGGTGTTCATCTGAGGGGTTAGGTCATGTGATATTTTTATAGAGCAGCTCGTTACGGATGTGGCAAAACCTAATATGTTAAATATGCTATGAGACTGGCACCCTCCCGTGTGTGAAACATCCACATAGATTGTATGAAATGTTTGTAAAAAATGATTTAATGTATGTCATACCAATCTAAAAAGTAGCATGCTAATTGGAAAATACAAAAAAACAGCAAACAAATCAATAAAAAATTTATAAAAAATGCCGTATGGATAATCCATCCACTGTGGAGTCACCGTGGAAAAAAAGAGTAGTCCGATCTTACCAGTGTTCAGATTGCTGTGAAGACTCTTTCGGCGTCTCCCCTGATTCTCCGCGGCTGCCGCTCACCGGTGCAGTCTCAGCCTTGTCATCAGTGAGCCACTGATAAAGGGGAAAGTAATCCCCAAAACGCCTTTGGTGCTTTATCCTTACCTCCAACTTGAACTATATTCAGATGCTATGAAGAAATCCTAACTGGTTCAAATATAGAATCACTGGAGCACTCCAGAGAATACAGTGCACTTTACTGTCATCTTCATTCATCGTCCACAAGTCCCCTCCTGCGAGTGCTGCCACGGTCCACGTGACAAGGCCGGGACTGCACACGGCGTGCGCACCGGAGAGCGGCAGCCGCGGAGAAGCAGGGGAGACGCCGAAAGAGAAGTCTTCACTGCGATCTGAACACTGGTAATATCGGACTATTCTTTTTTCCACAGCGACTCCACAGTGGATGGATTATCCATATGGCATGGCTTTATGAATCATCCCAGGTACCTGAGGCATTATTCTAATAACTAACCATTGAAAGTGGATTTATAGGAATAGCCCTCCTGGATTATTCACCATACTGTAACATAGTCGGCTATATCCTTGTGAGCACAAATATATTAGAAATATAAAGGTGGTACGTGTGTGGCCCATTGCTTCATACCAGGGCATTCAACACACCCATTGTGAAACCACTGCTGGATACATCCAGATTTGGAGAGAAAGACACAACTGATGGTTTATTAATTATCTCAGTTGATGAAATATTGGATAAATTCTTGCACGTTTTTAATAGGAGATCCTGAAATTATATATGGTCTTAGAACAACGGACTTTTGGATTATTATGATGTTTTATTAATTTATAATAATTTTTTATTAATTCTTTAGTCAGTTGGGACTAGAGCACTTACACTCACCTAAAGAATTATTAGGAACACCATACTAATACGGTGTTGAACCCCCTTTTGCTTTCAGAACTGCCTTAATTCTACGTGGCATTGATTGAACAAGGTGCTGATAGCATTCTTTAGAAATGTTGGCCCATATTGATAGGATAGCATTTTGCAGTTGATGGAGATTTGAGGGATGCACATCCAGGGCACGAAGCTCCCGTTCCACCACATCCCAAAGATGCTCTATTGGGTTGAGATCTGGTGACTGTGGGGGCCATTTTAGTACAGTGAACTCATTGTCATGTTCAAGAAACCAATTTGAAATGATTCAAGCTTTGTGACATGGTGCATTATCCTGCTGGAAGTAGCCATCAGAGGATGGGTATATGGTGGTCATGAAGGGATGGACATGGTCAGAAACAATGCTCAGGTAGCCCGTGGCATTTAAACGATGGCCAATTGGCACTAAGGGGCCTAAAGTGTGCCCAGAAAACATCCCCCACACCATTACAACACCACCACCAGCCTGCACAGTGGTAAGAAGGCATGATGGATACATATTCTCATTCTGTTTACGCCAAATTCGGACTCTACCATTTGAATGTCTCAACAGAAATCGAGACTCATCAGACCAGGCAACATTTTTCCAGTCATCAACGGTCCAATTTTGGTGAGCTTGTGCAAATTGTAGCCTCTTTTTCCTATTTGTAGTGGAGATGAGTGGTACCCGGTGGGGTCTTCTGCTGTTGTAGCCCATCCGCCTCAAGGTTGTGCATGTTGTCGCTTCACAAATGCTTTGCTGCATACCTTGGTTGTAACGATTGGTTATTTCAGTCAACGTTGCTCTTCTATCAGCTTGAATCAGTCGGCCCATTCTCCTCTGACCTCTAGCATCAACAAGGCATTTTTGCCCACAGGACTGCCGCATACTGGATGTTTTTCCCTTTTCACACGATTCTTTGTAGAAATGGTTGTGTGTGAAAATCCCAGTAACTGAGCAGATTGTGAAATACTCAGACCGGCCCGTCTGGCACCAACAACCATGCCACGCTCAAGATTGCTTAAATCACCTTTCTTTCCCATTCTGGCATTCAGTTTGGAGTTCAGGAGATTGTCTTGACTAGGACCACACCCCTAAATGCATTGAAGCAACTGCTCTGTGATTGGTTGACTAGATAATTGCATTAATGAGAAATAGAACAGGTGTTCCTAATAATTCTTTAGGTGAGTGTATTTCATAGTTGAGGAGGAGTAAGCTATTTACTATCAGCATCTCCAATAGCTAATATGTATACTTTTTTAATTTATTTAAGTTTTACACAATAATATCATTTTTGAAACAAAAAAATTATTTTTTAGTGTCTCCATAGTCTGAGAGCCATAGTTTTTTTTTATTTTTTGTGAGATTGTCTTAAGTAGGGTATCATTTTTCAGGGATGAGATGGTGGTTTGATTGGCACTATTTTGGGGTGCATATGACTTTTTGATCGCTTGCTATTACACTTTTTGTGATGTAAGGTGAAAAAAAATGTATTTCTGGATAACGTCTTTTTTTTTCTACAGTGTTCATCTGAGGGGTTAGGTCATGTGATATTTGTATAGAGCAGGTTGTTACGCGGCGATACCTAATATGTCAACTTTTTTTTTTTAACACAATAAAAGCATTTTCGAAACAAAAAAAAATTATGTTTTAGTGTCTCCATAGTCTGACGGCCATAGTATTTTTGGGGCGATTGTCTTAGGTAGGGGCTCATTTTTTGTGGGATGAGGTGACGGTTAGATTGGTACTATTTTGGGGGCATACGCCTTTTTGATCGCTTGGTGTTGCACTTTTAGTAAAGGTGACAAAATTTTTTTTTTAAAGTGTTCACCTGAGGGGGTTGGATACCAAATATACCAAAAAAAAATTATTATTTTTATTTATTTTACAGTTTTATTTTGGGAAAGGGGTGTTTTTTTTTTTAACTTAAAACTTTATTTATTTTTTTATTATGGAAAACAATGTATTTTTTACTTTTCTTTTACTTTTTATTTTCGTCCCACTCAGGGACTTCAACTTCTGGAGGTCTGATCCCCGTCTGTATTGTAATGCATTGGCTGTAAGTGTATTAAACAGTGTAATACACTTACAGCTCCCTGCCTGTGAGATCCATCCCTTCCCTTCCATCGGGTCCCCGTCACAGCAGTGCTGGGACTAGATGGACGCCCCACACCCAGCAGGATACCGCACTTGTTGCAGTCAGCGCTGACCACGGCAGTGCAAGGGTTAATACGGTGGAATCAGTGTTTTCACCAATGCCAACACATACAGCAGGGGTCCGGCTATCACCCGCCCCCCTGATCAGCTGGCCGTACATGTGCGTCGCTGGTCCTTAAGTTACGTACACCATACGCGGGTCCTTAAGGTGTTAATGGTACACACTCAGACTGGGTCACTGTTACTAGTGGGGTACCTAAGAGGTCAGTATTGGGCCCTATTCTCTTCAATATATTAATGATCTTGTAGAAGGCTTGCACAGTAAAATATCAATTTTTACAGATGACAGTAAACTGTGTAAAGTAATTAACACTGAAGAGGACAATTTACTGCTACAGATGGATCTGGATAGATTAGAGGCTCCGGCAGAGAAGTGGCAGATGAGGTTAAACACTGACAAATGTAAGGTTATGCACAACCTTACATGAAAAAGGACCTAGGAATTTTAGTGGACAGCAAACTAAGCTGCTGAAACCAGTGTCAGGTAGCTGCTGCCAAGGCCAATAAGATAATGGGTTGCATCAAAAGGGGCATAGAGGCCCGTGATGAGAACATAGTCCTGCCACTTTACAAATCACTAGTCAGACCACACATGGAGTACTGTGTACATTTCTGGCCTCCTTTGAATAAGGCAGACATAGAGTTGGAAAAGGTTCAGAGAAGGGCAACAAAAGTAATAACTGGAATGGGGCAACTACAGTACCCTGAAAGGTTATCAAAATTAGGGTTATTCACTTTAGAAAAAAGACGACTGAGGGGAGATCTAATAACTATGTATAAATATATCAGGGGTCAGTACAGAGATCTGTCCCATCATCTATTTATCCCCAGGACTGCCACTGTGACGAGGGGACATCCTCTGCGACTGGAGGAAAGGAGGTTTGTACACAAACATAGAAGAGCATTCTTTACGGTAAGAGCAGTGAGACTATGGAACTCTCTACCTGAGGAGGTGGTTGTTAGGAATATTCATTTCTTCCCCTCTTATTGGTACCCCTGGTACTAGACTTCGGTATTCAGCTTGATTTGATTCTTATCTGGCGCCAGGAGAGAGAGATTGACACAGGATACACTTAAGTGTAGTTCAAAGTCCCTCTGACCCTTTATTACGTACATGAGATATATATAGTCGTAGTCCAATGACATGATGTTTAAGTTTATCCAATCACAGAGCTACACATTTCAGTTACCTTATCTTTAGAGTCAAAGCTATATGTCAGCAAAACAGTTCCTCGAGAACTCTCTCACCTCCATGTTCCTGATATATTAATGTATATAGACCTTGGACTGCAACGTAAGCATTTACAGCTACATTACAGTCCAAAGTCCACCCCACACAAGCAGCAATGCCCCGTTCACTCAAAAAGCCCATACAAAATTGATCAGTAATAGAACCCTTCAATCCCCTCTTAAAAACCATCTACATATTTCATTTTTGGTTTTTTCATTTTGTTCCTTTCAAAATATTTCTGTAAATATTGTTGGTAATCCTCTGGAGACCCAGGGTTTCTTGAGGTACCTGAATGTATGCAGCTTGTGGTGTATCTGAGACTCGCCTATATCTCATAAATGTATTAATTAATGAGGGTATACATTGGATACAACAACATATAATAATCAAGGAGGCAATTATGACTATAATACTAACAAATAATATTCTTAACCACTTTAAATTCGGCATCCAGCTCAATAACCAGTCCCACCAAGAGGATGAATCAACATCCGTCTTAATATTATTGGCTATGTCATGTAACGATTGAATATGGGACTGGATTGATCTGGAATGGTCAGATAAATTAAAACAGCACATTCCTTTAAAATCCTGACATCCTACATTATGTTTCAGCAACAAGTAATCTACAGCAAATCTGTTTTCTAGCACTGCACCTCGTAATCCTTGTAGATCTAATAGTATGTCTGATAAGGCGTTAGAAGTATGATTCAGAGATTTGGCCAGGTCACATGCAATAGAATTTATAGTACGAGTATTATATACAGCCAGTCCGGGCACTCCTAATATAGAGACGCCCAAACTTGTATATTCTGCACGGCTGAGAAGGGGTAAGGTAGAGTCACAGTCTTCTGATAAAGTCTTGGTAACTGATCTATAAGTTCTCCTGGTAGGGGGTCGACTGGGAAGGGCTAAAGTCAGCCTGGATAATGCACAGGGACCTCCAATAACATTGGCAGGGATGTAATTGTAAGTACTGTTACCACAAAAACCATCCCTTAGGGAGCATGATATTATGGGTAAAACTAGGTGTCACAATGGTTTTGTTACAGCTCATGGAATTATTCAGGGAGCTAGCAGGTCTACTATTCTTTTTACAGGTGTCATCAATGTAATCATATACGCTATTCTTAGGTAGTCCTTCTTTTATACCTTTATCGTCACAATATAAAGTCATATCTTGGGAAAAAGTAAAACAGGTCTCTGCTGCAGTCACGTTAATAGTCAGTATTCTAATATTATCCACGCCATTTTCTAATTTCCGACACTCCCCACAGAAATCATACAACGGAATAAAAGATTGTGTATTGGTAGCCCTCGACCAGACTCCAAGAAGGGATTCATCGGGTGTAGGCACAGCAACAACACATGTTTGTATAAGATCCCGTGGACTCTGTAAAGCCTTAAGGCACAATGAGCTAACATTTAGGGCCTTCACTATCCTGATTATACTATTCTGTTCAGAATATGAGGGTCCAGGAACAACTGGATCTGATTATTTGGTGCACCACATAATAAGCTCATCTCCCCTGGATGATAAATACAAGTGGTAAAGAGTCCGATTGGCAAGAGAACACAAAGACTAATAATCAGCAGCAGACAAACAAATCTCCCAGAATATTGTGGGGTCTTCATCTTCAGCCTGTGGCAAGGCTTCTTCTGAGCTCCCCTCTTTGTCTTCGTTGGACACTGGAGAAGAAACTTTAGGGATCCTTTTCACTCTGCTAGCATGAATCCAGATCGGAGCCTCCTCTGTGAGAATCGCCGTTCTAGTGACTGCTACCACCGTGGTAGGGGGTCCGAATGCCAGCTCCTTGGGATCTTTTCCTTTACGTAGTACCCTGACCACCACCGTGTCTCCAGCTCGGAACGGGTGCGTCGGTTCCTGTGGAATAGAGGGAGACTTACAAGCAACTTTTTCTTCAGTTTCACTAAGAACTTTAATCAGTTTTGTGACATATTCTTCCCTAATCTGGTCTATGTCGCCTTCCTGTACCACTAGGGGGTGGCTTGCCCAAGGAGTTGGAAAGGGCCTGCCTATGAGGATTTCAACGGGTGACAGTCCTAACCTCTTATTAGGAGTCATTCTTATTTCTGTCAATATAATAGGTAGGGTTTGTTTCCATTTCTCAAAAGTACCTGCTGTGGCTTTCCTAAGTTTGTCTTTAACTGTTCGATTCATGCATTCTACAAGAAATTTTGGCTCAAAAGGGTGCATGTTTTGATGCTGTTGTGCCCTACTCCGTAAAAATGTGCTATGAAAAGTGCAGCGCTGTGCTGGGGTATACATGGTTTCCCCTCTTTGCAGACCAATCCAGTGTGTGGATTTTTCTGCAAAACAGGATAAACCCAGTCTTTTCCTCGAGTATGTGCTTTGCAATGTATAACAGCTATTTGTGAGGGAAGCTGGAAGGCGGCCAACAGATCATCTATAAGCTGGGAATGTGATATTTTCTTACCGTCAGCTGTGTTGCCAGATTACCCCATGGTCCCACACAACCCCGTGTGCATATCTGCTGTCTGTGTATATTGTGACAGGTTTGTTTTTGTGTATTTGACATGCCCTTGTAAGTGCTATTAATTCTGCAGCTTGGGCTGATTGCACATGAACGGGTCGTGACTTAAGGATAATATCTGGCAGCATCACTACTGCATATGCTGCACAGTAGACGGTGTCGAGTGGACGTGCACATGAACCGTCTACAAACACTTCTGGTGCGTTTGGTATGGGGGTGACTGACAAGTCTAGTCTGGGGGAGGTTTCGTATCCTAGTACCTTGAGACAGTCATGTTCGTCTGGTCTGTCCCTTTTAGTCCTAGTAATGCATTCAGTATAGGTGCTGGTCCTGCCGTATGTGAGGCATATTTAATCTGTAACGATGGATCACTGAGTAAAAGGACTTCATAACCTGACAATCTTTGTGCTGACATGTGCTGCGTATGAATACCTCTGAGTAGTCCCACTACGTCATGGATAGTATGCAAGACAGTGTGGTGTCCCAGTGTAAAGGGTGTGGCTAATTCCACCATCATCGCACAGGCCGCAAGAGTACGTAGACATGCCGGCATCCCTTGTACAGGGACAGGCATTACCTTTGAGAAAAAGGCACAAGGACGCAACTTTCCCCCATGTTCTTGAGTGAGTACCCCCGCCATGGTTTTACAGTTTTGTTGTGCAAACATGTGGAATGGTAGGTTATAATCAGGGAGGCCCAATCCTGGGCTACACATCAATGAACATTTCAGAGTATCGAAAGCATTCAACATTTCTTTTGACCATCTTATTAGCTCTGGGGATTCTTCCAGAGTGGCTTGCCTCAAAATATTTCTGTAATAAGAACAGTCGGGGATCCATTGTCTACAGTAGTTTATCATACCAAGAAAGGACAGCATTTCCTTTTTGGTGTGTGGGTGACCAGACCCACAATAGACTGGATTCTCCTGGGACTGATTCTTCTTTCCCCTGTGTGAGGACAAAGCCCAAGTATTCAACCTGCTTTTTGCACCACTGCAGTTTCTTTAACGACACTTTATGACCACATTCTGACAATCATTTCAACAAGGATATACCATCATTTACACTTGCCTCCACTGACATGCTGCACAACAGTAGATTATCAACATACTGCATCAGGATGGAACCTTGGGGGTGCCAGGGTTTCAAAGTGGCTTGGAGGACAATGCTGTACACAACTGGTGAATCAGCATACCCCTGTGGCATTCTACCCCAGGTCAGTTGACGTCCCTCAAAGGAAAAATCAAAATGGTACTCTTATTAAACAGACGGCTTGCGCGGGGATGGAGGAAAGGAGAGTTGTGACATCAGGAACCACTGAGGCTATGGGCACAATGAGATTGTTGATTGCCCTCAAATCCTGGACAAAGCGGGTAGTACCATCTGCCTTTGTCACAGGATTGATAGGGGTGGAGTAAGGTGAAATCACCTCCTCGAGGATTTCTTCTCAGAAATTCTTCTCTCATTGGCCGTAGCCCCTCAATCTTTTCCTTGGACAGTGGGTATTGCTTTTGATACACTGGTGTGGCACTGGGTTTAAGATTGGCTTGATAATCTGGCCCGTGTCATAGTTGCCCTGTGACCATAGTGAAGGGTTTATGTCTCCTAGCTCAGGGTGGTCCTGTAAACTAACAAAAGTACATATCGCCGGGGTCACTATGGGCATGGTGGCTGAGTGAATACTTAGTCCGTCATTTTTTACTGTCACTTCCAAGTCCAACTTCACAAACAAGTCCCTTCCTAATAAACTTACAGGGCAATCTGGTATGATGCTGAAAGTATGGTCGGTGATGTATTCACCGTCCACTGTCTCTATTGGGAGGACACTCGTTTTATATGTTTTAGTTAATACCCCGTTGATTCCCATAGAGGGGTCAGACTTTCTTAAAGGTCCCTTGTACATGTCTTTGTTTAACACCTTCTACTTCCACTACCTTCCTTCCCGCAACTTTAAGCAAAATAATCGGTGTATCTTTCCAGTGGGTGGTGACCTGTGTGAAAGCTGGGGTGACTCCCTCCGGGCCCCGTCAGTAGGGTTGTTGATGATTCCAATCAATGGGGAACCTGGGCTGAGTCTGCGTACCCTGTCTATCTGTATTCTGTCCCCTTTGTGTCATGGGCTGTTGTTTGCTGTTTGCTCCCTGATTCTGCGTGTCTCTCCTTGGCGTTGTGCACTGTCTAGGCCAATGTCCCTCCTGTCCACAGTTATAACAGCGGTTATTCATGGTTTGGAAGTCTTGGCTTCTATCATTTGATCTATGAAAGTTTCCTGCTGTCTTTCGCATATTTCTCCCTTTACAGGCTTTCTTTAAATAAGCCACTGTGCCAGACGGAGCCACAGTAGGCTTGGGGCAGTGTTTAATAATTTTATTAAGGTCATCTATGTCCAAGGCCTTTTTCATCAGTTGATTTCCAACCGTCAAAAAAGGCATGGATGTCTCAGGTCCCCTTATCTCACTATCCTTTTCCACTTTTCCCTTGTTCCTTAAATTATATCTCGATACAATTGGGGGTGGGGGTTGTTTACTAACTGCGTGTCCTGCTATTATGTGACTGGCTGCTAATTAATCCTGAGCGCTAAACAGTTAATTTTATGTACATATGAAAGTGGGGGATACATCTGATGTGTTTTTTATCATTTTCCTTCTTAGTCTGTATTTCATGTAGTTTTCTATCGTCTTTTGATCTTTTTAAACCTTTTGTACATGTTGGGGTCCTACCAGTGAGGAGCTATCTCTAGCCATTGTTCTCCTCCTTTCTGCATATAATCCATATCCCATGAAGGGTCAGGTTCAAAATACAGCCAGGCGGCAGTGTCGCCTAAGCATAGACCCTTGACCATGTCCATGTGATATATGCTATTATCTCCTTCCCTGGGAAAGGGGTCTACCACTTCCATTGCCTCTGTCCATCCTGCCAAATTATCTACCCATGGGTTAACAAGGTAATAATTTGTAGGACTGACTCAGGCAACATATTATTTACATGATTCTCCTGGTTCTGGTTTAGGGTATTCTGTCTTAGATTTTTTACTTATTATCAAAACTTATTTTCTTACAAACAGAATTCAAAACAGCAATAGCAAAAAACAAAACAGCATGTTAGTCTTGGGACGACAGCTGTACACTTACCACCCAGCCTGTCACTTCCCCTTATATAAGTATGTTAAACAAAACAACTTATCATGCAAAACTTCTACAATTGTCAAACAACTTATCATTCAAAACTTCTATAATTATCTTATTAAGAATCAAATCAAGCTGTGAAACCTTCTGTGAAATCAAGCCCTCTGAAGTACGCTTTCCTTGTTACTGGACTTCCCTAAGTTCCTAACTTGACAGTTCCCTGAACTGTGTACAACTCCCTGAGTTGTATCTTATGTGTCCCTGACACAATACTGGGTACTCCCTGAGTACCTATCTGACAGTTCCCTGAACTGTGTACAACTCCCTGAGTTGTATCGTATGTGTCCCTGACACAATACTGGGTACTCCCTGAGTACCTAATCTAACAGTTCCCTGAACTGTGTACAACTCCCTGAGTTGTATCGTATGTGTCCCTGACACAATACTGGGTACTCCCTGAGTACCTAATCTGACAGTTCCCTGAACTGTGTACAACTCCCTGAGTTGTATCTTGTGTCCCTGACACAATTCTATATGTAGTGCTCCAAGCACTAACTAACAGACTCCCTGAGTCTGTCTATGTATCCCGGATACAAAACTCTGTACTTACTCCGAGACGTGGCCAGTGCCCTCGGATCGGCCAGAGGACAAAATTGGTGTCTCTTCTCACCAGACCTGAGGATGACCTTCTCGATCCCGGACAGAGCCCCCAGATTGTTAGGAATATTCATTTCTTCCCCTCTTATTGGTACCCCTGGTACTAGACTTCGGTATTCAGCTTGATTTGATTCTTATCTGGCGCCAGGAGAGAGAGATTGACACAGGACACACTTAAGTGTAGTTCAAAGTCCCTCTGACCCTTTATTACGTACATGAGATATATATAGTCGTAGTCCAATGACATGATGTTTAAGTTTATCCAATCACAGAGCTACACATTTCAGTTACCTTATCTTTAGAGTCAAAGCTATATGTCAGCAAAACAGTTCCTCGAGAACTCTCTCACCTCCATGTTCCTGATATATTAATGTATATAGACCTTGGACTGCAACGTAAGCATTTACAGCTACATTACAGTCCAAAGTCCACCCCACACAAGCAGCAATGCCCCGTTCACTCAAAAAGCCCATACAAAATTGATCAGTAATAGAACCCTTCAGTGGTGATGGTGAGTACAATAAAGGAATTCAAGAGGGTCCTGGATGTATTTCTGGAGTGTAATAATATTACAGGTTATAGTTACTAGAGAGGGGTCGTTGATCCAGGGAGTTATACTGATTGCCTGCTCTGAGTTGGGAAGGATTTCTTTTCCTCTAATGTGTGGAAAATTGGCTTCTACCTCATAGTTTTTTTTGCCTTCCTCTGGATCAACTTGCAGGATACCAGGCTGAACTGGACAGACAGATGTCTTTTTTCAGCCTTATAAACTATGTTACTATATAATTCATGAGGGCATGAGCGGTCGCTGGCTGGGTACATGAGTCCCTAAATCTCACAGAGTTAATTACTGTTGAGAGCTCATTATGTACCTAGTCAGCAGCAGAAAGGAGGACTTGGGTGGCACCCTGGGGCATCGGCCCACCGGCAAATCTTCCTGTAGGGTCTATGACCAATCCGCACCTGGTCAGGCCCCTGTCCTGTGGATATAAAAGTATATAAGTGCATTAAATAAATAAAGGGCACAATGTGGGCACTTCTACTAAAAGGAGTGTATAATGTGGGCAATGATACCAAAAGGAGGGACAGTATGGGCATAACTACTAAAAAGGGGCACAATATGGGCATAATTACTAAAAGGGAGCACAGTGTCGGTATAATTTCTAAAAGGGGTACAATATTGGCATAACTTCTTAAAGGGGGCACAATGTGGGCATACAGTAACTACTGAAAGGGGGCACAATGTGAAGGCCCGGGAATCAGCCTTTTGCGCTCCTCCTACATAGCCCATCAGCGCAATGTGTTAACACTTCATGCCTGCTGGGAAGTGCAGCATGTGCTCCACCCTCAGGGGAACTCCTATGTGAGTATTTTGTGTTTTTTTATTTTATTAACAGAGGTGGTACTATTTAAAGGGGTGCACAATGTGGACATAACTACAAAAAAGGGAGGCACGATGTGAGTATAACTACTCAAAGGGGGACACAATATAGGCATTACTACAGAAACGGAGGCATAATATGGGCATTAATACTGTAAGGGGGGGCACAATAATATGGGTATAACTACTAAAAGGGAGGCACAATGTGAGCATAACTACTAAAAGAGGGCACAATGTGCAGGCCCGGGAATGAGCCTGTGCACTCCTCCTACGTAGCCCAGCAGCGCAATGTGTGACCGCATCATAACTACTAAAAGGGAGGCGCAATGTGGGCATTACTACTGAAAGGGGGGCAAAATGTGGGCATAACTACTTTGAGAGGGCACAATGTAGATATAACTTCTGTGTGTGGGCAAGGGACTGGGCAAGGGGGCTTAGCTAGCGGCGCCTGGAGGCAGACTTGTGAACCCTGTGCTCCTGAGCTTTCAGCCTCACATGGCCTAAACGCGGCTAAGTGCCCTTCTTTTAACAATCCCCAAGTTGTGTACTAACTATGCTGGCGGCGCACGCCCAGGCTAATATGCCAAGAGACGCCAAAGCGCCAAGAAGCTTACCAGCTTCTTCCCTGCAGCAGGCGCAACCCAAGATGGCGCCTCCTGCGTTCTGGAAACTGAAGCTACGCTACCATCACCAGCAGCTTTGAATACTGCTTCTCCAGCGTCACTACAATCTACAATCTAGAGGTACCTCTTCTTCCTCACCTACTGCACAAACATCAGTGCCTTTAACTCTCCCTGCCCAGCACAGCAGCAGTTCAGGGAAAAGGCAAAGTAACCATGCTGGCATTGCCTTCCAAGGAGGAAAATACTGTGAATCTAATAACAGCTCTTTTCGTCCTGGGGGTAACTCAGGAGATGCCCCTGTCACAGAGGCCACAATGAGGATTCTAATATCTGACCTTCAAAACTCCTTGCAAAATGATCTGAAAACTGCTTTCCACCAACTTCAGCAAGAAATCTCCTCTTTAGGCTCTAAAACCTTCCATGTGGAATCTAAAATGGCAGAGCTAACATCTGCCCACAACGAAATTGTGGACATTACCAATTCCCACGACGAGGAAATAGCTGCACTGAAATTAAAGATCGCAGACATGGAGGATCACTCTCGTAAGAATAATCTGCGTTTTTGCAGAATCCCAGAATCGGGCCGTGGAGAAGACTTGGCGGCCTTCCTACAGGACTTCTTTGCCTGTCTCCTAGCACAAGCAAGCACTGGAGATCTTCTCATCGACAGAGCACACAGGCTCCCTAAGCCCAAAGTATTGCCTGCTTTGGCCCCAAGAGATACTATTGCCCGCATACTGTACATTTTTTCCATATTAAGATCTCATGCACACGACCATTCTTTTGGTCCGCGGAGCCATTCACTTCAATGGTGCCGCAAAAGATGTCCGCATCCGTTGCTCCATTCCGTGGCCCCGCAAAAAAAATAGAGCATGTCCTATTCTTGTCCGTTTTGCGGACAAGAATAGGCATTTCTACAATGGGCCGCGTTCCGTTCTGCAAATTGCGGACCGCAATACACATACAGTCGTGTGCATAAGGCCTAAGAAGCAGATTTTGAGGGCATCTAGAGGCTCTCCTTCTCTACCTGACCGTTTCAAGGAACTATCCATATACTCTGAACTATCGGCAGCTACTTTGGCACGACGCAGGGAATTTGATTCAAGCACAACAATACTGCATGGAAAAGAAATCTCCTACAAGTGGGTCTTCCCCGTCAAACTACTCATCTCCTATAATGGAGCTCAATATGTGGCCTCTACACCAGCTTCGGCCTTAAAGCTGTGTCAAGAGTGGGACATAATCCAGAGGATCAACAAAATGTACAGTCGACATCATCGCCCCCTCAACATGTAGATGAAGAAAGGTTCCCTTCCTTCTAAGCCCTTCCGTGTGCCCGTACAGTAGTTTACAACCACATATGGGGTGTTTCTGCAAACTACAGAATCAGGGCAATAAATATTGAGTTTTGTTTGGCTGTTAACCCTTGCTTTGTTACTTGAAAAATGGATTAAAATGGAAAATTTGAAAGAATAATAGCTGTTTTGGGATCGTTTTTATTTTTTGTTATTTACATAGATGATCTGACAGGTTAGATCGTGTGCTATTTCTATAGAGCAGGTTGTTACGGTTATTTGCGACAATACCAAATATGACCACTTTTTGTGAATTTTTGTTTCAGTTTTACATGATAAAGCATTTTTGAAAAAAATGATTTTTTTTTAGTGTCCACATTCTGAAAGCCATATTTTTTTTTTTTTGGGGCGACAGTCTTATGTAGGGGCTCTTTTTAGCGGGATGGCGGTTTGATTGGCACTATATTGGGCTGCATATTACATTTTGGTTGCTTGCTATTACACTTTTTGTGATGTTAGGTGACAAAAATGGCTTGACACGGTATTTATATAATTATTTTTGCTGTGTTCATCTGAGGGGTTAGTTCATGTGTTTTTTTTATAGAGAAGGTTGTTACGGACGCGGCGATACATAATATGTATACTTTTTATTTATTTATTTAAGTTTTACACAACAATATCATTTTTGAAACCAAAAAAAAATCATGTTTTAAAGTCTCCATAGCCTGAGAGACATATTTTTTTTATTTTTTGGGCTATTGTCCTATGTAGGGTATAATATTTTGTGGGATGAGATGACGGATTGATTGGCATTATTTTGGGGTTCATATAAATTTTTGATCGCTTGCTATTACACTTTTTGTGATGTGAGGTGACAAAATGTTTTTTTTTGACACAGTTTTTCTTAAAAAAATTTTATGGTATTTACCTTAGGGGTTAGATCATTGGATATTTTTATAGAGCCGGTTTTTACGGAAGCGGCGATACATAATATGTATACTTTTATTTACTTATTTTACTTTAACACAATAACAGCATTTTAGGGAAAAAAAATCATGTTTTAATGTCTACATAGTCTGAGAGCCATATCCTATGTAGGGGCTCATTTTTTGCCCGAGGCATACGCCTTTTTGATCGCTTGGTATTACATTTTTAACATGATTAGAAGGGAACATGGTTATAAGGCAAAATAATAGCATTCTCAATACAGAATGCTTACTAAAATGTAGATTAAGGGGTTAAAAATGAAAAAAAAATAACTCCCCTTATCCACTTGATCGCGTAGTTGCCGAACTCTCCTCTCTTCTTCAAGCATTAGCTACCAGGTAAAGAACCTGTGATGACATTACATCACATGGTCCAATCACATGGTCCATCACCATGGTGATGGACTATGTGATTGGACCATGTGATGAGCTCAGTGACCTCATCACAAGTCCTTTAGCTGACAGCTAATGAATGAAAAAGAAATCGCAACTACGCGATCAAGTGGATATGGTGAGTTAATTTTTTTATTTTTAACCCCTCCATCCACATTTTACTAAGCATTCTGAATTGAGACTGCTATTATATTCCCTTATAACCATGTTATAAGGGAAAATAATAAAATCTACAGAGATCAAGTCCGGGTTCGGGTATGGGTACCAAACATGCCGATTTTTCCCACGCGCGTGCAAAACACATTAAAGCGCTTTGCACTCGCGCAGAAAAATCACACATTTTCCTGCAACGCACCCGCCTCTTATCCGGGCGTCAAACATGACGCCTGTGTGAAAGGGGCCTAATATGTGTAGTGTATTTTATTTTTTTATTTTTATTGAGTGATAAATGTTTTATTTTTCTTTTAACTTTTTTTTTCACTTTTTTTTACATTTTTTTGACCCAGACCCACTTGGTTCTTGAAGATCCAGTGGGTCTGAGGTCTATATAATTTTTATTATTTTTTATTTATTTTTTACTTTAGACTTAGTCTGATCAGACTTCTGCCTTTAGCAGAAGTCAGATCAGACTTACATTACCATGACAAGCAGGATGCCTTTGAAAGCGTCCTGCTGCCATGGTAACCATCACCCGTTGCCAGAACAGAGCAGCGGGTGATGGGGAGGGAGTGGGGCTCCCTCCCTCTGTGCTCCCATCAAGAATCGGGGGCTGCAAGGGCACAACAGCCCCCGATGGGAGAGGGCAATGTGCTGACACTCTGTTAAAACCACTAGACACCAGGGAGGTATACAGAGGAGGCGGGCAGGAGATCGCGATCCCACCTGCCACACCGCCCGTGCCACATCAGCGCCGCCCGCAAACACCGGGGCAAAAAAAAACTAAGAAATCGCAACTTGTAATTTTCTGATCCCCGTGGTCAAAGACCGCACCGATCAGAAACTGCAAAAAGCGATGCAAATGAATGAATTTTACCTCCTTTTCTTCTCACAAATACAGCATTCTTTTGGTGGTATTTGATTGCTGCTGAGATTTTTCATTTTTCTGATATTAATCAAAAAAGACAGCAATTTTCTCAAAAAAAAAATTCTGGTAAAATTGTTCAAATATAATTACATTTCTATACAAGTTTGTGTCAGAATTTATTGTGCTGCATGTCTTTGATAAAAAAAAAATGCAATAAGTGTATATTTATTGGTTTGCACAAAAGTTATAGCGTTTACAAACTATGGTACAAAAAGAGTGAATTTCCACATTTTGAAGCAGCTCTGACTTTCTGAGCACCTGTCATGTTTCTTCAGGTGCTAGAATGCCAGGATAGTATAAATACCCCCCAAATGACACCATTTTAGAAAGAAGACACCCCAAAGTATTCGCGGAGGAGCATGGTGAGTTCATGTATGATTAAAATTCTTTTCACAAGTTACTGGAAAATGACACTTTCTGAGGAAAAAAAATAATAAAGTTTCCATTTCTGCTAACTTCTGGCAAAAAAATAAAATCTCCCACAGACTCACTATGCCCCTCAGTGAATAACTTGGGGTGTCTACTTTCCGAAATGAGGTCAGTTGTGGTGTGTTTTTACTGTTCTGGCATTTTTGGGGGGGGGGGGCTAAATTGTGAGCAACCTTGTAAAGCCTAAAGGTACTCGTTGGACTTTCGGCCCCTTTGCGCACCTAGGCTGCTAAAAGGTGTCACACATGTGGTATCGCCGTACTCAGGAGAAGTAGGGCAATGTGTTTTTGGGTGTATTTTTACATATACCCATGCTGGGTGAGAGAAATATCTCTGTAAATTGACAACTTTGTATAAAAAAATTGAAAAAGTTGTCATTTACCGAAATATTTCTCACATACAGTATGGGTATATGTAAAAATACACCCCAAAACACATTGCCCTACTTCTCCTGAGTACGGCGATACCACGAGTGACACTTTTTTGCAGCCAAGATGCGCAAAGGGGCCCTAAAACCAATGAGTACCTTTAGGATTTCACAGGGCATTTTTACGCATTTGGATTCCAAACTACTTCTCACGCTTTAGGGCCCCTAAAATGCCACAGCAGTATAAATACACCACAAGTGACCCCATTTTAGAAAGAAGACACCCCAAGGTATTCCGTGAGGGGTATGGTGAGTTCATGTAAAATTTTATTTTTTGTCACAAGTTAGTGGAATATTAGACGTTGTAAGAAAAAAAAAAAAAAATCTATTCTTGCTAATTTGTGCAAAAAAAAATTCTTTGAACTCGCCATGCCCCTCACGGAATACCTTGGGGTGTCTTCTTTCCAAAATGGGGTCACATGTGGGGTATTTATACTGCCCTGGCATTTTAGGAGCCCTAAAGCGTGAAGTAGTTTGGAATCCAAATGCGTAAAAATGCCCTTCTTCTCACGCTTTAGGGGTCACATGTGAACGGCACACATTTCTTCATTCGCATCCATCACCCTGGGTTCACACCTGAGCGTTTTACAGCGAGTTCAAACGCGCTGTAAAACGCTCAACAGATTAAAACCAATGCATCCCTATGGGAGTGGTTCACACTTGAGCGTTTTACAGCGCGTTTGAGCGCGCTGTAAACGCCTAACGCATAAACAAGTACTTGAGCTTCTTTTGGGCGTTTGACGCGTGCTTTGTGATTGACACCACAGTAGTCAATCACAAGAACGCGCGTTTACGCGCGTTTCCTATTTGCAAAAACGCGCTGAAATACGCGCGACAAAAACGCGCGTAAAACGCGCGTTTTTAGAACGCTCAGGTCTGAACCCAGGGTCAATGTGGATGAAAAAATCTCTGCCAAAAAATGTGCAAAAAAAAAGAGGGGAAAGGACATAGCAGTGCTTGCGAAGTAAAGCTGCCATCGCTAATAAAGATCCAAAATGCTCAAAAGTGATCCTTATAGCGCCGCAGAAATTTTACAGTGTTTTTGCAGTGATCAGAAGAAAAAAAAAATTACACTGCGGTGGGGCAGACTGAACGCAAGTGTGAGCACAGGATAAGGGCTGATCGGGCGAACACTGCGTTTTTGCGGACCCATTCATTTCTATGGGGACAGTCTTTGTCCCACTTGGATCCGGAATTGCGGATCCGCACTTCCAGGTCTGCAAAAATATAGAACATGTCCTATTCTTGTCCGCAATTGCGGACAAGAAAAGGCATTTTCTATATAGTTCTGGCAATGTGCGGATCCGCAAAATGCGTAAAGCACATTGCCGGTGTCCGTGTTTTGCGGATCCGCAAAACACATATGGACGTCTGAATGGAGCCTTACAGGGGGGTGATCAATGACAGGGGGGTGATCAGGGAATCTATATAGCGTGATCAGGGGTTAATAAGGGGTAAATAAGTGACAGGGGGGGTGTATGTGTGGTGATTGGTGCTACTTACTGAGCTGCCTGTGTCCTCTGGTGGTCGATCCAAGTAAATGGGACCACCAGAGGACCAGGTAGCAGGTATATCAGACGCTGTTAACAAAACAGCGTCTGATATACCTATTTAATGTGATTTATTTTACATCTACAGCCTGCCAGCGAATGATCATCGCTGGCAGGCTGTAGTATAACTTCAAAACTGCACGCACATGCGCACGCGTTCACAGGAAGTCTCGCGTTTTGCGAGATGACGCGTAGATGCGTCTCACGAGGAATAACCCGGCCGCCCGCAGGACGGAAAGCGGTTAATCAACATTTTAGTAAGCATTCTGTATTAAGAATTATATTATTTTCCCTTATAACCATGTGTGACAGGGTGTCACAATGTTTGGCAGAGAAGGTGCTGGATGGTGTGTATATTGCACCAAGTTTCCGGCACTTCATGTTTTAAAAGGCTCTAGGAAGGTTTGGTTTTCTTTGTTTCTAGAAGCTTCCTGGGAAAAAGAAAGCCAGTTTAGGGTTTTGGAGCCGGTCAGGGAAGAGTTGGGTGGGTTCCCTGACCACCCGAAGTCAGACCAGGTTTTACCTGACTGGGGGAACTGCTCACACAGATGTACTAATTAGGTCAGCAGGCCTGACACAGGGGCTCTCTCTGGATTTGTGTGTAGTCTGTTTGAGAAGCTTCAAGCCTAGGAGCTCTGCTTTTCGATCTAACTACTCAACTGTAAGTTGTTCTGTTTTTCCCCTTGAAAATGCTCTTTGTGTTTTGTTTTTGTTATTTTGAGCAACTTACAAAATAAACTAGCAACAGTCTGATGTACAAGCTACAAAGGTGTCAGTATTCCTGTTTCTGCACAAAACAATCCCCGCAAGAGGACGTAACAGTTCACAAATGTTATAAAGGAAAATAATAAAGTGAAAGCTTGCGGATGCTTGCGATTTTTACGCAGCCCAATTCATTTCTATGGGGTCTGTGTTGCTTGAAAAATGCAGAATATAGAACATGCTGCGATTTTCACACAACGCACAAGTAATGCGTGAAAATCACCGCTCATCTGCACAGCCCCATTAAAGTGAATTGGTCTGGATTCAGTGCGAGTACAATGCGTTCACGTCCCGCACTGCACCCGTGCAGCAAACTCGCCTATGTGAAAGGAACCTAAGGGGCTTAATTTCCCTTACAAGTGATCACTATTGTGGAAGGACTCTAAGGCCCCTTTCATACAGGAGAGAATTCAGCGCAGGTGCAATGCGTGACGTGAAGGCCTTGCACCTGCACTTAATCCGGACCCATTCACTTCAATGGGGCTGTGCAGATGAGAAGTGATTTTTACGCATCACTTGTCTGTTGCGTGAAAATCACAGCATGTTCTATATTCTGCGTTTTTCACGTAACACAGGCCCCATAGAAGTAAATGGGGCTGGTGAAAATCGTATAGCGTCCGCAAGTAAGTGCGGATGCAATGCGATTTTCACACATGGTTGCTAGAAAAAGATTTAAGTAAATTGATTAAAAGTCAATTTACTGTATTATTTTCCCTTATTACATGGTTATAAAGGAAAATAATAGCATTCTTAATACAGAATGCTTTCTTAAATGTGGCTTAAGGGGTTAAAAAAATAATAATAATTTACTCCCCTCATCCAATTGATCGTGCAGCCGAGAATCATCTACTTTCTTCTTCTTTGAGACCTGGAGAAGGACCTTTGATGACGTAATCGCGCTCACCACGTGGTAAGCACGGTGAGGTCAGCGCAGGTCCTGCTGTATGAAGATAAAAGGATTCCATGTGGTGAGCGCGATTACGTCATCAAAGGTCCTTTTGCAGGTCCTCCGAAGAAGGAGAAAGAAGATGATGCCCGGCTGCGCGGTGAGTTAATTTTTTTAAATTGAACACCATAAGCCACATTTAAGTAAGCATTCTGTATTAAGAATGCTATTATTTTTCTTTATAACCATGTCATAAGGGAAAATAATAAAATATGCACAACACCGAACCCAAACCTGGGTACCACATTAAGTTTTTTTTTCACGCGCATGCAAAACGCATTGCACTTATTAGGCACCTTAACGCAGATAAAAACTGTACAACTGAACGCAATCGCAGTCAAAACTGACTGAAATTGCGTCCCATGACATCACATCCGGCCCTCACCCGCGACGCCCGTCTGAAAGAGGCCTAAGCGTTTTAAAGCAGACATAATCTGTAGGCAAGAAACACACCTGCTGTCTCGGGATGCCCCTAGACTAAAACACAAAAATTACCCATATATATATATACTCTTCACCTGCAATTGGAAGGAAAAAAAGGGTTGTGTCTATTGAGATCCGGGATTCCTTAGCCTATACACAAGATAGGGTGGAGGTGGATGGTAGCAGCAGATATGTTATCTTAATCGGTTTGATCAATAATGTTTATTATACATTATTATTGTTATATGCCCCTAACAAACATCCTTCTGCCTTTTACCGCTCTCTCCTGTCAAAAGTTGCTAACTGCAATGCAGTCATGTGGCCCTCTATGGATTCCACATCACTAACTAAAACCCGGGAACCAACGGAGGTGTCTCGGATTATGCATACCTATGATTTGTATGATGCCTGGCGGATTCAGCAACCTACTGAGCAAAATGTTACCTTTTTTCATGTGCCCACAAGAGTTATAGCCGTACATGTACGGCACTGGTAGCAAAATGGTTAAAAATTAAAAACACACTCATTCACAATTTTACATGTAATAAGAAACAATAAAAAAATGTAATAAAAAAGTATCTCCATGTCAAAAAAAGTCTGAACTATTAAAATATAAAATAGCTTTACTTGCATGGTGAGCATCATAACCAGAAAAAAATGTGCCATTACAACTTGCATAAATACAACTTGCCCTGCAAAAATAAGCCCTCATCGGGTGTGTGAAATTTAAAGTAAAAAAATGTAATAGATTTTGGAGGGGAGGTAGAAAATGAAAAATTACTGTAATTTTTTTTATGTTAAGCAGAATCGAAACAACAAACAAAATGAATACATAAAAAATAAGGTGAGAAAGACAAAAGGGGTCATTTATTACAGGGGTTATCCAACCCCTATAATGCCCCCCCAAAATGCCTAGGCCCCTTATACTGGTCATACTTACCGTACTCCTCTGCACAGCCGCCGCTGCATCTCCCCGTCATGCGGATCAAAACATCAGGCGCCAAGATTGGAGATGCAGCAGCAGCCATGCAGGCATGAGAAGCGACGTGTCTGCCGAGGAGCGGACCAGTATGAGGGGTCCAGGCATTTTGGGGGGCATTATAGGGGTTGGATAATCCCTTTAAGACCAGGGTTTTAGATGCTGCTCTTAATAACACCTATATGTGGCGGAGGATCTGCCAAAGCTATGAAGAGGCACCAGCCTCTATAAAACTTCTACGCCTCCAGCACCATTTCTAAATGTAAGACAGCTTCCTAGCTGGCTTGAATTTAGAACATTTTCTACGCCTAAGACGGGTGCATAAAACGATGAATGAGAGAGGCCTACCGGCCCGTCCCTTTCCCCGCCCACTTTTTTAGACCTGGCGTGAGCGGGGAGAAGTCGAAGATTGCGGCGCAACTAACTGTTGCCCCGCCATCTGTGCCTGAAATATGCCTAATAAGGGCATATTTCATTATAGTAAATGACCCCCAAAATTCACATAATGGCACCAGATTAGGCTATTTTCACATCTGTGGCAGAGAACAGCCTGCTGGAGTCCTTCAGATCTGTCATTGCCAGATACTACCGCCTTCCTCCTGGACCCCATTGACTATAATGGAGTGCAGCAGAGATCTGGCCGCTACCCGACAAATATGATAATAGGCAGGACGCTGTGGTTATTGTCTCTCCAATTCCTTGCAGTGTCTGCCAGGCGTGGAAAGAGCCTTAGATAGATATATTTAATTTATGCCGTAAAAAGGCAGCACCCAAGCCCAAGGACCCTTAGTGATCACCATAAAAAGGTGTATGGTTGGTCACTAAGGGGCCTTGGACTGGGGTGCCACCTTTTTATGGCAGCATTTCAGCCCAAATTATCGCTAAAGGTAAGCACTGGAGCTTCCTCTGGTAACTGAGGGCTCAAGACAATAATCAGAAACTGGTATATGAGTTTTTATTCGCCAACAGTTTAGATAGCAGAATAGACACTGTTTCATAGGCAGAAATATATTTAGATAGCGGTGAGACAAGCTCTACTTCTATCACTAAACCTCATAGCTCTATGTCACCACATCATCACATTTACGGCCCAGTGTTGCTGTCCCTTCTACAGCGTGGGATCCTGCAACTTAATTTCCCCACCAAGTACCCCAAATTTTTAGCTATACCACAAATTAATGTGGAAGTCTATGATTTTTTCATTTTTTTTGTGGACAATAAAGTTTTTGGAATTATTTGTACAGCAGACTAACCTTTGTTACACAGTTCGCTGTACAAAAGCCCTCATATATTTACTTCATAAGGTGGACCCCTACAGGTGTCCCTGAAATAAACAAAAAATAAAATGTGGGCATTACCATTATTATGGGCATAGTAAAAAAAAGTCATCTGTCCGATCCTACTGGGCTGCAAGTACTGTCCACTCAATCTGTGTTTGCAGCAGTTATGTCTGAAACTGCTATGAAGCCCTAATGCAAAATATGCATTTTTCCAGACTCACCCAACCTATGATTGACTAAATAAATTGAGGCCCTTAATTTACCTCCTTAGAGATTCATTCTTAAAATTATACACCACCGATAAAAATCTGTCTGTTGATAAGACCCTTCTTAGTTTTAAAGGCCACTTTCCTTCTGACAATTATTCCCTCCAAGCATGCCAGATATGTGGTGTAATTATACAAGTTGTGTGATAGCATGACAGGCTACACCTGCAGTGTGTCTGTATATGAGGGCAGATATTCCCAACTTAGAGGGTTTTTCGAGACTTTAATACTGATAGGTCATCAGTACCTGATCAGGGTTGATCTGACACCCTCAGCTTCCTCGAGTTCCAGGAGATGATGGTTAAAAGTCTCCTGTTTGAGTCCCCCGCACCTAGACAAGCCATAGTGTCTGAGGATGTTTGAAGTCTGTCAGAATGCCACGTCCTTCACCTCGTCAGAAATATCCTCTGAAACAATGCTGGGTGTGTAGCAAGCATAGAAAGAGGAGGTATACCCGATTTTACTGCCAAGTTGTCCATCACACCCAGGCCTTTGCACTTACCCCTGTTCTGAAACATATACGGTTTCTAATTATAAATTTTATTTAAAGGGGTTTTCCCATGACCAACGTAAAACATCATATAGTACATGACAATCTCTTGCCCTGTACCTTACATGGATCCAGCGATCTCCCCATTCATTGCTGTGCTAGATTTATATCAAGTTAACAGTTTAAGGGGAGTGTCTTTTCTGCTGCAGCTAAGGGGGCGTGTCCATTCTCTCCCTATCACGACTCAGGAGGCAGTTGAAGGATGAAACTGAGTATGTGTGGCCATCTCAGTGTCCAGAACAAATAAATAAGAAAAATAACAAACAGCAGGTGGCGCTATACAGATACATTTTATTGAATAACTCAGTCACTGTGGTAAATTTTTGATTACATGTCATTACAAAAGTATTCAGATGCAGGTGCTAGTTTGAAAACTGTAGAATATTTTTCGTGGGACAACCCCTTTAATAACAGAAAGGGTGAGTTGGGGGTCTTTTAAGGAAGTAAATTTATTCTCGTTTTGTGGGCTTTACAGGGTGGAAGTGATCCTTTTGGGACAGGTTCCCCAATTATTGCTCTGCTAGTTTGTATCAAGATGACAGCTCAAGGGGAGTGTCTTTCCTGCTGCAGCTCAGGGGGGCGTGTATCAGCTCAGGAGGCAGTTGAAGGATGAAACTGAGCATGTGCGGCCTTCTCAGTGAGCAGGTCAAAGAAATAAAAAAAACACACGGCATGTGGCGCTATACAAATATATTTTATTGAATAACTCAGTGGCAATGCTAAATTTGTAACTGCATATAATTACAAAAGTATTCAGATCCAGGCACTGGTTTGAAAAATGTAGAATATTTTTCATGGGACAACCCCTTTAAAACGTTACATTTTCAGATTTTTTTCCCCCTTAATTTTCTAATTTCATTTTTTTATGACTATGTCCTGCCACATAAAGCTGTTAATTCTATCCGCATTACTGTATCGTGATTTGGGCATGACATTTTTAATTTTTTTTTATAATAATTGAGTTGTTCCTTATCAATACACTAAGTGATTTATTAACAATTTGTTTCCGGCTGACCTCTTACACCCCACAACACGTCTAGAAATACTGACAGCACTTTGGGCGTCCATTACTGAAACTACAAATGGTTCTGACACTGTCCTTTTATATATTCTGTAGGTGACTGGTTTTGTGCATAGCAATTTCTACCTTGCCAGGCAGGGACCTGTTATGGTGCACCACATCACTTGGCACGTTTGTCTCTCATATAGGGATTAATGGATCTAAAGAGATGTTGTATGACCAGTCACTATGACTGTCATATGTCACTTTTCATTATAGCCCTATACGTGTTCTCTTATCTTGTGAACAATTTGAATTTTCCTCCACTTTTTTTGACATGTTGCCCTTCACTACAGTTTTTTCCTACTATAATATATTAAATGTTTATTAAATGTCAAACCATAACGCTGCTTACATCAGCATCAGAATGACATAAATGCGAGACAACTGCTTTGTTAGTGAGACATAGTCATATGTACAGACAAATGCCTACCTTTTAAATATTGAGCTTCACTTCTTGTCTGTATGCACCACAAAGATAAAGATGTGGCATGTTTCTCAGAGAGTAACAGTTACCCATTTAAAAAAATTTGTTTTTGTATTTTCATGTAAAAAGTTTTAAAAATGTAAAGAAAATCACACACACTATTTTATCATATAAAACTTTTGCACTTCGAATGCTCAATACACCATGCATGCTTTAGCCTGTTGGGGAAACATGACATACCAGTACGTCATGTGTACTACCGATCACCGCTGCTGAAATCATTCAGCAGGTACCTTGTTACAATGCCAAATGGGGGTCCTGTATGGACCACCCGCTGCTCTGTTTTGGCAGTGGGTGATGGTTACCATGGCAACAGGACGCCTTCACAGGTGTGCTGCTTGCCATGGTAATAGCAAATCTGATCTGACTTCTGCTAAAGGCAGAATGTAAAAAATACAGTACACTATGTAGTGTACTGTATTATACAGACATCAGACTGGGTCTGCAAGAACCAAGTGGGCCTGTCAAAAAAAAATGTAAAAAAGTAAAAATAAAAAAACACTTATCACTGAATAAAAAATAAATAAATAAATAAACTACACACATAAGGTATCGCCGCATCCGTAAAAACCTGCTCTATAAAAATATCACATGACCTAACCCCTCAGGTGAACACCATTAAAAAAAATGGTATAAAAAAAACATTTTTGTCACCTTACACCACAAAAAGTTTAATACCAAGCGATCAAAAAGGCGTATGCCTCCAAAAATAGTGCCAATCAAACCGCCATTTCATCCCGCAAAAAATAAGCCACTACATTGTTTCAAAAATGATATCATTGTGTAAAACTTAAATAAATAACTAAAAAGTATACATATTAGGTATCGCCGTGCCTGTAACAACCTGCTCTATAAAAATAACACATGACCTAACCCCTCAGATGAACACAGCAAAAAAAATATATATATAAATACGGTGTCAAAAGCCATTTTTGTCGCCTTACATCACAAAAAGGGTAATAGCAAGCGACCAAAAGTCATATGCACCCCAAGATAGTGCCAATCAAACATTCTTCTCAACCCGCAAAAAATGATACCCTACAGAAGACAGTCACCCAAAAAAATATATATATATATGGCTTTCAGAATGTGGAGACACTAAAAAAGATATTTTTTCAAAAATGCTTTATTATGTAAAACTGAAATAACCCCCCAAAAAGTAGTCATAAAAAGTAGTCATATTTGATATTGTCGCATCCGTAACTACCTGCTCTACAGAAATAGCACATGATCTAACCTGTCAGATCAACCCTGTAAATAACAAAAAATAAAAACTGTCCCAACACAGCTATTTTTTTTGCAAATTTTCCATTTTAATACATTTTACCAGCAACAAAGCTAGGGTTAACAGGCACACAAAACTAATTATTTATTGCCCTGATTCTGTAGGTTGCAGAAACACCTCATATGTGGTCGTAAACTGCTGTATGGCCACACTGCAGAGAGCAGAAAGAATAGAACGGCACATGGTTTTTGGAAGGCAGATTTTGCTGGACTGGTTTTTTTATACCATGACCCATTTGAAGCCCCCTGATGCACCCCTAGAGTAGAAACTCCAAAAAAGTGACTCCATCTAAGAAACTACACCCCTCATGGTATTCAAAACTGATTTTATAAACTTTGTTAACCCTTTAGGTGTTCCACAAGAGTTATTGGCAAATGGAGATGAAATTTCAGAATTTAAATTCTTTGTTACCTTGCCTCAAAAAAAAAGAAAAGTAATATAGAGCAACCAAAAATCATATGTACCCTAAAATAGTACCAACAAAATTGCCACCTTATCCCGTAGTTTCCAAAATAGGTTCACTTTTTTGGAGTTTCTATTCTAGGGGTGCATCAGGGGGGCTTCAAATGGGACATGGTGTCTAAAAACCAGTCCAGCAAAATCTGCCTTCCAAAAACCATATGGCGTTCCCTTCCTTCTATGTGCTGCCGTTTGGCCATACAGCAGTTTACGACCACGTATGGGCTATTTCTTTAAACGACAGAATCGGGGCAATAAATATTGAGTTTTGTTTGGCTGTTAACCCTTGCTTTGTTACTGGAAAAAATGGATCAAAATGGAAAATTTGCCAAAAAAACAACTAAATTCTGAAATTTTATCTCCATTTGCCATTAACTCTTGTGGAACACTTAACGGGTTAACAATGTTTGTAAAATCAGTTTTGAATACCCTGAGGGGTGTAGTTTCTAGAATGGGGTCATTTTTAATGGGGTCATTTTTTGGTGATTTTATTATGTAAGTCTCAGACAGTGACTTGAGACCTGAACTGGCCCTTAAACAGTGGGTTTTGGAAAATCTCTGAAAAATTTCAAGATTTGCTTCTAAAATTCTAAGCCTTGTAACATCCCCAAAAAATAAAATGGCATTCCCAAAATGATTCAAACATGAAGTAGACATATGGGGAATGTAAAGTAATAACTATTTTTGGAGGTATTACTATGTACTATAGAAGTAGAGAAATTGAAACTTGGAAAATTTTCCAAATTTTTGGCAAATTTGGTATTTTTTTATAAATAAAAATTTATTTATTTTGACCATTTTACCAGTGTCATGAAGTACAATATGTGACGAAAAAACAATGAACTGGATAAGTAAAAGCGTTTTAAAGTTATTCGCACATAAAGTGACACTGGTCAGATTTGCAAAAAATAGCCTGGTCCTTAGGGTGAAAATGAGCCCGGTCTCTAAGGGGTTAAGGAATATATGGGGTCATCTATTAAACTGGAATAAAGTAGAACTGGCTTAGTTGCCCATAGCCACCTATCAGATTCCACCTTTCATTTGTGACAGCTCCTTTGGAAAATTAAAGGTGGAATCTGATTGGTTGCTATGGGCAACTATACCAGTTCTACTTTACACCAGTTTGATAAATGACCCCCACTTGATTTGGGGTCATTTCTAGGTGAAGGAGACAGCTCAATGCCTTTATAGGTCTGTAATGGGGCCTGAAACATTTCCAATTTGTATTCTGAAAGCCACTGGGTGCTTCTTTACGTTTTGACCCTGCCATATGTAAAGACATATGATTAGGGCAACAATGAGGATATTTTTGAAGACAGAAGAAACAGGGTGATTTTGGAGTGTACTACTTCATTTTCATGTGCTCCGTAAAATGACACTTTTATACAGGGCTTTTTTTCTCAGAGAAAAGGTGGTGGAACTCGCCCCCCCTCCCCTGGCCACGCCCCCACCCACCCCTAGGACCGTCCCCTAAAACCGCCCCTTTAGAGAACAGGGATGCAAGTAAAATTTGGGGGGGGCTATAAAAGTCTAGCCCAGCAAAGAAACCCCCCAGATGGGAATGGCACTGTTAATGAGGGATCTGGGGATGGCACTGTTAATGGGGGATCTGGGGATGGCACTGTTAATGGGGTGGAGGATCTGTGAATGGCACTGTTATGGGGGATCTGTGGATGGCATCCACAGATCCCCCATCCTATAACAAAGTGCCATCCATATAAAATGTGTAATTCAATTAATAATGACTGGAGCGGCGGGGCCGGAGCACAGTGGACGCACCGGCCCCGCCGCAGTTGCCGGCCCCCTCCTCCTCTCAGTCCCTCCCTGCTGATACATCGCAGGCTGCGATGTCAAAATGTCAGCATGGTAGGTGGCGGAACGCCGTTACGGTGCGTTCCGCCAGAAAAAAAGCCCTGCTTTTATATAAAAAATGAAGAAAAAATTTGTCACTTGCTTAATTTTCTTTGAAAAACTGGGGATGGGGGAATAAAAAAAAAAAATTACTACAACCCTAGATGAATACCGTAAGAGGTCTAGTTTTTAAAATGGGGTAATTTATTGGGATTTTCTATAGTTTTGACAGCTCAACGCCAAAACTATGCAACTCCTGAAACCTTTTCAAGCAAATTTTGTGTTCTTAAAGCCATTGGGTCCTCCTTTAAGTTTTTCGGCGAAGACAGAAGGGACTTGGAGACCGACAATTTGGCTAAAGCCAACTGCATTTTCCTGTCTAATAGCGTCTTTTAATTCATTCTTTAAAGGATAACTGTCGTGTTTTTTTTTTTTTAGTTTTTTTTTTTGTGGAGTACTGGATTCTGGTGATTAATATCACCTTGGTGGAATTGTTTCAACTTTTCACTGTCTATTCAATTACTCCTTAATTCCACATTTTTGTTCCCTGTACTGCCTATTTTTGTGATGTCATAGCCAGACCATTATTTCTGATATTTACGGACTCTATAATAACAGAAAATGTTCCACAGGATTGGCGCATAGCAAATGTGGTGCCAATATTCAAAAAGGGTCCAAAAACAGAGCCTGGAAATTATAGGCTGGTAAGTTTAACATCTATTGTTGGTAAACTGTTTGAAGGGTTTCTAAGAGATGTTATTTTGGAGTATCTCAATGAAAATAAGCAAATAATGCCATATCAGCATGGCTTCATGAGGGATCGGTCATGCCAAACGAATTTAATCAGCTTCTATGAGGAGGTAAGTTCTAGATTTGACAGCGGCGAATCAATGGATGTCGTATATCTGGACTTCTCCAAAGCATTTGACACCTTACCTCATAAAAGGTTAGTATATAAAATGAGGATGCTCGGACTGGGAGAAAATGTCTGTATGTGGGTAAGTAACTGGCTAAGTGACAAAAAACAGAGGGTGGTTATTAACGGTAGATACTCAGATTGGGTCACTGTAACTAGTGGGGTACCTCAGGGGTCAGTACTGGGCCCTATTCTTTTCAATATATTTATTAATGATCTTGTTGAAGGCTTGCATAGTAAAATATCAATTTTTGCAGATGACACTAAACTGTGTAAAGTAATTAACACTGAAGAGGACAATTGTCTGCTACAGAGGGATCTGGATAGATTGGAGGCTTGGGAAGAAATGGCAGATGAGTTTTAACACTGACAAATGTAAAGTTATGCACATGGGAAGGAATAATGCAAGTCACCCGTACATATTAAATGGTAAAACACTTGGTAACACTGACATGGAAAAGAATCTAGGAATTTTAATAAACAGTAAATTAAGCTGCAAAAACCAGTGTCAGGCAGATACTGCCAAGGCCAATAAGATAATGGGTTGCATCAAAAGGGGCATAGATGCCCGTGATGAGAACATGGTCCTACCACTTTACAAATCACTAGTCAGACCACACATGGAGTACAGTGTACAGTTCTGGGCTCCTATGAACAAGACAGACATAGCACAGCTGGAGAGGGTTCAGAGGAGGGCAACTAAAGTAATAACTGGAATGAGGGATCTACAGTACCCTGAAAGGTTATCAAAATTAGGGTTATTCACCTTAGAAAAAAGACGACTGAGGGGAGATCTAATAACTATGTCTAAATATATCAGGGGTCAGTACAGAGATCTGTCCCATCATCTATTTATCCCCAGGACTGTGACAAGGGGACATCATCTGCGTCTGGAGGAAAGAAGGTTTGTACACAAACATAGAAAAGGATTCTTCACTGTAAGAGCAGTGAGACTAAGGAACTCTCTGCCTGAGGAGGTGGTGATGGTGAGTACAATAAAGGAATTCAAGAGGGGACTGGATTTATTTCTGGAGTGTAATAATATTACAGGCTACAGCTACTAGAGAGGGGTCGTTGATCCAGGGAGTTATTCTGATTGCCTGATTGGAGTCGGGAAGGAATTTTTTTCCCCTTAAGTGGGGAAAATTGGCTTCTGCCTCACAGGGGTTTTTTGCCTTCCTCTGGATCAACTTGTAGGAAACAAGCCGAACTGGATGGACAAATGTCTTTTTCCAGGACGTCCCCCATGACAGCACATGGGAGGATGTCCAATCCAATCTCTGTAGGGACAGGAAGTGAGACAGGTTAAAAGCCCCCCCCTTCTCTCCAAACTCCAGTGTCTTCCTGTCCCTACAGGGATAGGGGTGAGACAGGATTTCCTTCACGGATTCAGGGTGCTTACCCAGGCACCAGGGGCCAGGTCTGGTCGGGGGTCCCGTACTCTCCTCACAGCCCAGGTCGGGCGGCGTCCCGTATGGCCCTGCTAGCTCCCCCTTCGGGGGTTCTCTAGCTCTGTCCTGGCCTACCATGGATGGAGGTAGGCGGGATGCTGAAGCCGCTTCTCCTTCAGGAGCTCTGGGCTCAGCAGCGCGCTCCTGACCCTGCGACGGCATCACGTGACACGGCTATGACGTCACTTCCGGGGTCAACCGGAAACAAGATGGCGGCGCCCAGTACAAGCGCTAGAGACCCGGAAACCCGGTCTCGCGCTCAGGGGTTGACTCCCCCCTTTGGGGGTTGAGTCCCCCTTATAAGAATGGAGCAGCGCGGCAGCAGAGGTGGAAGGTAAGCCCCAGTGGGGAAGACTTAGCGGCTGTGTGTTTGCATTTGCCACCATGGAGCCCCAAATCTGAGATTGTCTGACTCCTCTGCTGCAGCCCATGTAAGTGTTCTTATCCCTAATTCCTTGGTGTACTCCCCCCCCCCCCCCCAGTCATTAAGCACGGTTTTCTCGATTTTTTTCCCCTAGGATAAAACAAGTTCAGGGCAGTCGGCTCTCCAAGATTCCAAAAGGAAACTGAGAAGGTGTGCGACTTGTGGGGAAAAAATGCATATATCATACAAAAAACAGTTGTGTGCCGATTGCATTGCCAAGCTAATGAAGGATGAGCAACCTTCCTTTCTCACAGAACTTAGAAATATTGTTCGTGAAGAGGTGCAGGCTACGGTTTCTTCTCCTAACCCTCCGCCACCTCCTTCTCAACCCGACTCCCCTCCCTCAAAAAGAAGGAGGACTCAGGAGGACTCTGATTCTGATAATCAGGAAGTTTCAGACGGAGAGATTGAGGAAGACACCATCTTTGCTTCAGGTTCTTCAGATCACTCTAAAAGATATCTATTTTCTATTGAAGACCTAGACGCCCTCCTCCATGCGGTTAGAGATACCATGCAGATAGAGGAAGCTAGCCTTCCCATATCCATTCAGGATGAAATGTTCGGGGGGTTAGGGGCAAAAAAGACTCGCCTGTTTCCAGTAAATTCCCATCTGAAGGAAATAATTCTGGAGGAGTGGAAGGAGGAATCACAGAAATAAACGTGGCCTAAATGGGTGGGACTGCTCAAAACCGGGCGGAGGGGTCCCGCGGGGGAAGCGGGGTCCCTTTTCGGAGGACGGGGCCCCCCGCTCCCGACGCGGCTCGCCCCCGGAGGGGGTACCCCCGGGTGGGCTTAAGGCTCGTCCCCGGAAGGGGTACCCCCGGGTGGGCTTAAGGCTCGCCCCCGGAGGGGTGCAACAGAATGTTTACCAGCCATATGCAATGGCACATTCAATACATATAAAACAAGAATCACAGAAATAAACGTGGCCTAAATGGGTGGGACTGCTCCAAACCCCAAACGCATGTTGTTCGCATCGAACGGCTATCCCCAGCAAAAATTGCATACAATGGAGGATACCGGCGCGAACCACAAGCACCACACAAACATCCTACACAAAATAAAACATGTGCGGATGAAAATATATAAACACATAACTCACAGAAAAAAGATGCACCACATGGATAAGCAACTGACAACAACTGAGCAGTCCCACCCATTTAGGCCACGTTTATTTCTGTGATTCTTGTTTTATATGTATTGAATGTGCCATTGCATATGGCTGGTAAACATTCTGTTGCACCTGGAAGCCGGTGTCACATGGTCTGTTGTAGGTGTAGCTTGCGGCCTCATTTGTTCCCCATTGCATTGTTGGTCCTGCAATGCAGGTGAGTGGGAGGGGGCTGTAGGCTGCTTAATACCTGTTCAGACCTTGTTCACACACCATAGGTAGTCTAGTGGTAGGACCCCATGTCATGCTGAGATACCGTGAAGTGGTCCTTAAAGGGGCTCCGATATGTTCCTGATTGGAAATATTGGCGAATCTCTCAGCTTTTAACACCAGAGTGAGGGATTAGCCAGTGTTGTCAGTTGCTTAACCATGTGGTGCATCTTTTTTCTGTGAGTTAGGAGTGGAAGGAGGCTGAAAAGAAATTAATTATACCTAAGGATTTTAAAAATCGGCTGATATTTAATCCTGAGGATACTAAATTATGGGATGAAGTTCCTAAGATAGACATTCAAGTGGCTAAGGTCACAAAGAAGACCTCCATTCCCTTTAAGGATTCCTCAAATTTAAAAGACCCTATGGATAGGAAGGCGGAGGGTCTACTTAAAAAAGCCTGGGAGTGTTCGTCTGCACTTATTAATACCAATATTACTGCCACCTCGGTAGCCAGGTCTATGGGTTTATGGCTGAATCAGCTAGAGAACCACCTCAGATTAAAAACCCCAAGGGAAGACATATTAGAAACCATTCCCCTTCTTAAGATGGCTACGGCCTATCTGGCGGACAATTCGGCCGAATCTATTAGAATTTCGGGTAGAAGCAGCACCCTGGCGAATACAGCTAGGAGGGCCCTTTGGCTAAAAAGTTGGTCAGGGGACATAGCTTCAAAAAATAAACTGTTCGATTCCTTTCTCAGGTTCGCATGTGTTTGGCCCAGTCTTGGATACAATCCTTGAAAGTGTTGCGGACAAGAAGAAGGGTTTTCCGGAAGAGAAAAATAAGAAAACTCAGTCCTTTCGGAAAAATTCAGGCCAGGGGCAGACACAAAATTTTTCAGGTAGAGGGAAAGGCAAGTCGGGCAGGTGGAGCTACCCCAAAGGTGGGAAGGGGAGGGGGTTCCTTCTCAGACCCAACACTTCCTCTTACCAGAACAAAAGACGCCAGACCAGTGGGGGGGGGGGGGAGACTCCGGTTCTTCAGTCATCAATGGACTCTAGTAACTCAGAACCCCTGGGTACTTCAGACAGTTCGAGAGGGGTACAAAATAGAGTTCAGTTGTCTTCCCCCTCAGAGATTTTGTGTTACCACACCCCAGTCTCCATCACTAAAGAACCAGATGGTTCAGGACTTAGTGAAACTTTGCGCAATGGAAGCAATAGTTCCTGTTCCAAGGCCCCAACAGGGCAGAGGCCACTACTCCAGGCTGTTCTGGGTAAAAAAAAACAGACGGTTCGCTGAGAACTATCATAAACCTGAAATTCCTGAACAAATGGATTCGATATTTCAGGTTCAAGATGGAGTCAATACGTTCAACAGTTCCACTGATTCCAGCAGGGGCATTAATGTGCACCATCGATCTCAAAGATGCCTACTACCATGTCCCAATACATCCGAGCCATCATCAGTTCCTCAGGTTTGCGGTGATGTTAGACGGCATTGTTCATCACTTTCAGTTCCAATGTCTTCCATTCGGGATCTCAAGTGCTCCACGCATTTTCACAAAACTAATGGTAAACATAATGGCATTCCTGAGACAACAGGGAATAACAATAATTCCGTATTTAGACGACTTCCTCCTGACAGCATACTCAGAGGTCCTTCTGCAGAACCATCTACAGACGACGTTAGAAGTTCTACAAAATTTAGGCTGGATAATCAACCTAGGAAAATCGGATCTCAACATGAGCGTAAAAAAGATCTTTCTAGGAACCCTTCTGGACTCCCAGAGACAGATGTCTTTTCTTCCAGAATCAAAATGCAACGCATTTATAGAAGAAATATCCTCCTTCCAAAGAAGAAACATCTGCTCCATCAGAGAGGCTATGCTCATACTAGGCTTGATGACATCCTGTATTCAGATGGTCCAGTGGGCTCAGATCCACTCGAGGCCTCTACAAGGCCTAGTTCTTACCAGGTGGGACAAAGACCAAAGGTCCCTAGACAGAAAGATCAAGATCCCAATGTTCATAAAGGAGTCCTTGAACTGGTGGATAACTCCCGTCAACCTGCAGAGAGGGGTACACTGGTTGAGAAGACCTTGCTTGACAGTGGTAACCGATGCCAGCATGTCCGCTTGGGGTTCACACATAGAAGATCTTTTTTTTTCAGGGTTCATGGTCCTTAGCAGAGAGTCAGCGTTCCTCAAACGTAAGGGAATTAATGGCGGTGCTAAAGTCTCTCCAAGCAGCAGAACTTCTCCTAAGAGGAAATCATGTACAAGTACTATCAGACAATATAACTAGTCTGTTATATAAGACATCAAGGTGGAACTCAGAACCCAGGTCTTCAGGAGGTCGCAGAAAAGATATTTCTTTGGGCACAGGAAAATATTCTATCTATCTCAGCCCTCCATATCAGAGGAAAAGACAACGTTACAGCAGACTACCTGAGCAGATGAAGATTCCATCCGGGAGAATGGATGCTGAACAGGCAGGTTTTTCATCAGATCTGCAGGAAATGGGGGTACCCCCAGATGGACCTTCTAGCCTCCAAAGAGAATGCCCAGGCGTCTCAGTTTTTTTCCCTAGATCCCAGCGGAGATCCTCTTGGGATAGATGCCATGTCAAAAACATGGGATATGGATCTAGCTTATGTCTTCCCGCCAATCCCGCTTATCCCGGCCACCTTGAGGAAGATCAGCGAGAGTTCGGGGAAATTCATCTTCATAGGTCCAGCTTGGCCGAAGAGGAGCTGGTATCCCCTGTTAGACAGGCTAAAGATAGAAGAACCGATATCACTCCCTCTGAGGCCAGACCTTCTCACTCAGGGGTCCCTTCTCCACCCGAATCTGGAAAAATTGAGTCTGAAAGCCTGGATCCTGAAAGGAGAATGCTGAGTAGGCAGGGCTTGTCACATGCAGTGATCTCCACATTACAGAAAAGTAGGAAACCAGTGACAAATGCCATTTATAAGAAAATCTGGAGCAGATTTAATTCCTGGCTGGAAGATACACATCCGTCCAGATCAACTCCTTCCATCGCTCAGATTCTTGACTTCCTACAGAGGGGCTTTGAGCTAGGGCTACGTCCTAGCTCGATCAAGGTGCAGATATCAGCATTGTCATCCTTTCTGGACTACCCTCTAGCAGAGCATCGTTGGATAAAAAGGTCTGTAAAAGCTATATCCAGACTAAAACCCACTCTGAGACAAATTGTCCCTCCTTGGGACTTATCCGTAGTCCTAGATACCCTCTGTAAAGTGCCCTTTGAACCATTGGACACCATCCTGTTAAAATTATTCTCCTGGAAGACGGCCTTCTTAGTAGCCATCACTTCAGCACGCAGAATTGGTGAACTACAAGCCTTATCTATGAAGGAACCCTTTTTAAGAGTCTTCCCGGATCGAATAATTCTAAAGCTAGACCCAGGGTTCCTTCCTAAGGTCATAACTACCTTCCACAGAGAACAAGAAATATTCTTACCCTCTTTTTATGCCTCTCCTAGAGATCCAGAGGAGGAGAAATTCCATTGCCTAGACGTACGTCGGGCAGTCCTTGAATATCTTCGCCGAACAGAATCTGATAGAAAGGACTCAAATCTGTTTGTACAGTTCGGTAAAGCAGGAAGAGGGAAGAAAGTGACTAAGAGGACTCTGACACAGTGGATCAAGTCAACAATTAAGGAAGCATATCGCCTTCAGAATAGTCCCTGTCCTATCTCTATCAGAGCACATTCCACTAGAGCAGTCGCAGCTTCCTGGGCAGAGAAAGCGAACGCCTCTATAGATCAGATTTGTCAGGCAGCCATCTGGACAAGTTATAACACCTTTTGTAAACATCACAGGTTGAACCTGGCGTCCAATCGTCAGCTTTCCTTTGGGCGTAAGGTTCTACAGGCTGTGGTCCCTCCCTGATGGTTAAGTTGGTAACTCTCCCATGTGCTGTCATGGGGGACGTCCTGGAAATCGGTCGTTAGTCTTACCGGTAACGTTCTTTCCAGGAGTCCAACATGACAGCACTCCTAATTCCCTCCCTAGATATGTGGTTCAGTGTGAAGTTAACATTGTATATCACAATAGAAATAAAATTGAGTTGCATCCATCCGGTGTAGTAATTTAGAAGACACTGGAGTTTGGAGGGTAGGGGGGTGGGGGGGCTTTTAACCTGTCTCACTTCCTGTCCTTACAGAAATTGGATTGGACATCCTCCCATGTGCTGTCATGTTGGACTCCTGGAAAGAACGTTACCGGTAAGACTAACTACCGATTTTCGGTCTTAAATACTATGTTACTATGTTAACTGTGCTTAAAATAGGGTTTCTAGGCATCCTCCGTCTCCCAGTCTCCTATGAGGGAAGACGAAGGACACACAAGCAGGCTGTCATCCTGCGTGAGCATGCGCTCACATTACTGCCCGGAAGTGACAGCCAGAGTAAAAGTTGTAAGAGAATGGTCCTACCTGGCAGCTGATAACAGTGCCTGGGCTGTGTGCGCCTTTCCCCATCCCAGTGCTTGGCAGACGCTCCCTCGGCAGTGCTGGAGAAAGGGGGCTGGAGCAGCCAAGCTGCTCAGCAACATGTGGTAAGAGGAGAGCTCGGGCAACCTCTCTGTGCTGCAGGAGGCTTCAGCCAGACCCGGGAACTTAACTGCAAGACCCCCCTATACAGTGCTAGTCTTCACTAACTTCACTGCAGGTGTCCTATGGATTAACCCCTGCATGACTGCATGGATTCACCAACTTCCCTGCATCCTACAAGTAACCTCTGCATGGATTTATTAAGCCCCTCATAACCTTGTATTAACCCTTGCATGGGTTCACTAAGTGCAGCCCCCATTACCCTAGATTAACCCTTTAGTACCACACATGGCTCTGCTCTTTCTATAAATTATATTAACCCCTTAGCCCTACACATGGCTCTGCTCTTCCTATAATATTAAACCCTGCAGCACAGTCAGTAAGTTCCATATATACTGTACCATCTGTATACACATGGCTCTCCTAAGTTCAATGAAAACATTTGGGGGGGCTCTGATTACTGGCACTTTTGGGGGGGCTCTTGTTACTGGCACATGATTGGGGGCATCTATGGGGGTACATCTTACTTGCACATGATTTGGGGGCACATTTTACTGACACAAAAATAATTCGAAAGTGGGAAAAAATCAGCTTTGCTTTTTAGTTGCCATATTTTGACTCCTATAACTTTTTTGTAATTATGAGTATGGAGCTGTGTGTGTTCTTTCCATTGAGACCATTCTGGGGTGTGTATGACTTTTTGATCACCTTTTATTAAATTTTTTTTGAGGAAATGAAGCATTCAAAAATGGCAAATCGGCCATTTAGACACTTTTTCATTTTTCTGTTTACCGTGTGGGGATTTTGTAAAATATTTTTATAGTATGGGTGTTTTCACACATTGTGACACCCATGATGTGTACTTTATTTTTTTTTTTCATTTTGGCAATTCATTTAGTGAATTATAACATGTAATCATTAGATTGCTATTCTCATACATTCGAATGCAATAGCCTAAAGTGTATGCGATAGACGGAGGAGAAGGGCGTGTTTAAGTGGGGAGAGCAACGATTGGTTGAGGTGCAGAAGCTGGTGCATGAGAGGAGCTCAATGGATTGTGGGTAGTGAGGGCAGGCGGGATTAGCCTCAGGGTAAGGGCAGCAGCAGCCATCTTAACAGAATAGTGAAATTGCAGTTTTATGCAGACTGGTTGCTAAGGGCTGAATCTTATTAAATATGGGGTAAGTAAGTCTAATAGTTATTGATTCAGGAATATTATGTTATTAGTAACTACATATATGAAAATTGAAATTACGGTCTAAATGTGACAGTTATAAAGGGGTTATCCGAGACTAAAAAATGTTCCCCATATGCCCGGGCCCCTCACACTAAATCTACTTACCTGGCTCCCTGCTCCGCTCCTGGTCCCTGCACTGCCGCTGCTGCTTCTCCCTGTGCGCAGATGAAAACATCCAGTGTCAGGAAGGGGGAAAAGCCAATGGCAGGCGGTGACAAGCCTACGTAACATCACCCACGATGCTAGTGAGGCTCCTCCCCATCACCACCTGCCATTGACTGCTTCCCGCCGACACTGAATGTTTTCATCTGCGCACAGGGAGACAGGGAGGTGCAGGGACCAGGAGTGGTGCAGGGAGACAGGTAAGTAGATTCAATGTGGGGGGCCCAGGCATATGGGGGACATTTTTTAGTCTCGGATAACAGCTTTAATGATGGAACTAAATCGATAGCAATATTAGTGGCACCTTTTTGATAAAGTATTTGCACAGTTTTTAGCCAAGCAAACTGCACACTTCCTATTCTTACCAGTCGATTAAACTTGGAGTGCTTGTTTTTGTCACTCTATACAACCATTCAAATTAAGGAAAGACAAATACAACAGGATTAATCAACTGTATAAACTAAACAGAAATCACACCCAAGGCACAGTCACTTACAATTGTAGAGCACTAAGAGGCCTCCCTGCCATCACCCAATTCAGATATTATTAGATGACCGCTCAATATATCTGGTCTCTTACCGCATTCCGATGCACTGTAAAACGCTGAACAGGCGAAAACCCATGTTTCCCTATGGGCATGGTTCTCACTTGCGTGTTTTACAGCGCGTACGAACGCTCTGTAAAACGCCCTATGCCCAAAGAAGTACAGGAGCTTCTTTGGGGCGTATTGTCACGCGTTCACGCCCATAGACTTTAAAAGGAACGAGGCAAAATGGACATTTGCGTGTTTCCATCTTAAAAACACGCGTGCGGATGCGCGTTTCGTACATGGCAACAGGCACACAGACCACACCCAGGTGACCTTAGCCACATTTCTCGGCCGACAAGATGGAGGATTCTAATGTATGTGGCATTGACAGTGAATCACTGATTCGGTTAGTGCCTGAGAAGCGCTGCATCTACGACCTGCAGGATGCAAAATATAACAATCGACGAAGCAGGCAGCAGGCATGGGAGGATATTGGCAAAAATATCTGGCCAGATTGGCAGAGTATGGGAAAGCAAGTCAAAGATGCAAAAGGTAGAGACATGTGTGCAGTGTCATGTGTTACCTACCATACGTAAGGTTATTGTAATGGTTCAATATATTCCTCCACGTGTGCACAGGTGTGCTAACTGTATGTTATAGTATATGCACAGCTATTGCATGCAGCAGGTTCCCAAACCCTGACTCGGGTATTCTGTGATTTCTAGCTCAACATGAGTAGAACGCAGAATGCCGATGCTACCATTGTGGGTGTGCGCTTAATTTCAACGTGCAAATTGTCAATCTAAAAAAAAACAAGGGTCAGAACATAGTCAAATACAAATCAACTTTATTCAGAAAAACAACTACCAATGCAACACAGAACAAAGAGAATCAAAGGCAAGAAGTCTTTAGGGGTATTATAATAATTATGATTGTATAGCTTGCAATTGCCATGGCACCTCCCCCTCCGGTGACATGAAATAGGCCGCAAACTTGTCCCTAATGGTAGCTTCATGTGTGTTACCACGGACACCGGTGCAATTTGTACTCTCCATAGAATGCACCAATGAATCATCCCTCTGGCATACGAAATTGTGAAGGGCACAAGCTGCCTTAATCGCAGAGATGGCATTCTCCAATTTCAGGTTGACTGGAGAGTGCAGAAAGCGCCATTTGTTAGACAGTATGCCAAATGGGCACTCCACCACCCTGCGGGCTTGGGTTAGTCTATAATTATAAGCCTCATAAGATGCTCACCCAGAGCAAATGTCTCGTCTCCTACAAAGACGAAAGGCATAGCAGGATCAGCGGTGCCAGGCAGCGTGGTGTTCCCCGGAAGGTCCAGAGCATCGTGATTCAGCATTTGTCCAAACTCTGAATGGGCGAATACCGCTGAGTCTGAGCTGCTTCCATACGATCCAATATCTATGTATCTGAAGCAGTAGTTGGCATCAGATATGGCAAGAAGGACAACCAAAAAGAATTTCTTATAATTAAAAAATCGACTGCACTCCTCTTGGGTTTGATCACGCGGATATGCTTTCCGTCTAGGGCTCCCACACAGTTGGGAAAATTGGATGTTTTGTCAAATGTTTGCGCAATTTTCAGCCACTCCTCTTTGTTGGGTTTGGACATCACAACAGCATGAAGGCCATCCCATATGGCACAGCATGCTTCCTGAATGATGTTGCTTGCTGTCGATTTCCCAATCATGAAGGCATAGTGCAGACTGACCAATGACTGTCCAGTTGCTAAATACCTAAGATATGGAAAAGGAAAGAACAATTACATTAGTTGATGTTTATATCTCTTTTCAACAGTCAATATCATCAAATGTAAGTGGAAGAGCCTCAAGGATGCCTTCATGCGGCACAGACGCAGGGAGCGTGAATATAGGAGCGGAGCAGCTGCAAGTGCCCCATCCAGCTATGTTCATGCAGAACAATTGGCATTCCTAATTCCCTGCACAGAAATGCGTAGGTTAGTCAAGTCAATAACAATGTTTGTGAGGGTCATGTGTAACATTACATTCATTCACATTCATATATTGCACATACTTACCCTACCCACAAACACCCATGCACCACACACACATTCACCCTATGGCTATCCCTCCACCAGCCTCGTAGGAGGACGAGCCTGACTTTGCGCTCCCCCAATACCAAGATTTGTGAATTTGTCCAAAGTAGTTTCGTAGTTTTATCTGTTCCTCTAGGCACCTTTTTCATATTTCCCTCCAGGGTGTTTAACCATGTTGAGGAGGCAAAATGCCTCGCACGTTGACTTGTCTTAATCCCCTTTTTATATAGCACTTGTTTCTTGCACTGTTTTTACTGTTATTTATAATTCTAAAATGTTATTACTATTTAACTCTGAAGTGTTTGTGTCTTTTTGGTTCTATTTTGGGGGGTTTGTAGTTAATTTAAATGTGGTTCAACTAGGTATGGTTGTGCTACACATATTTAGGACAGTCACACATGCAATACCCCCTGCACAAACACACATACTGTAGGTCACAACCTGCAGCAGCACAACCCACAGGGCAGACTAAATATACATACTAGAGAGTGAATCTGGATCGCACATCCTCAACACTATGCTTTCGATGTAATGACTGTATCAGCATAATTACGTGGCGTATCCGCACAATTTGTAATACATTGTATGCTGTGTATAAGAGGCATTAGTTTACAGTTTGATCAAAGAGCATAAGCCCACTTTCCACGACAAGGAAGCCTCTGCAAGTGGGAAACTACTCTAACCTATAAATGGCGCAGACGTGCGCGGCGACCACCGGCGCCCCAGCACCGCACCAGCAGCAGACAGCGGGACCCAGGAGCCACACAGCAACCCCACTGTGCAGCAAAGCCTCCTTGGCTCTGGGACCCACCGCCCCGCCAGCACAGCGCTGAGGCAGCAATGGCAGACACGCAGTACTGCACCATGTGAACGAGTGCAAAGAGCTCACCCAGTCACAACCCTCAGGAAATGCATCTGAGAGATAGTGGGAAGCAGTCACAGCACAATGCAAAGGATTATTTGTGTAGTGATTAGTCTACTTACCGCAAAGTTATGATCAGTCTTTCCACTGGTGCTATGCTGTCCCTCATGAATATCTCCTGCCGTTGCAAAGGGATGGACATCAACCCCAGGAGCTCATCAAAGATGTTGAAAATAAAAACGGTGAGGGTTAACAATACTGGCAATTAAGCAATGACAAAAAAATCTAATCTAGGATGCTACAATCATAAGTGACACCACAACAATAAGCATTGTATATGTACTAACCTGTTTTTTTTTTTAAACTCGTTTTATTGAACGAATAGTCACAAAGTTTGTTTATGGGCATCCGTGTGTACGAAAAAAAATTCTCCTCGTGTGCACTTAGGTTATCGTACATGGCCCAGAATTGTCCTCTTTGCTGTAGGTTCGCAATCACAGGATGGACCCAGAACCGTCACCTGCTCAGTCTCCTTCTCCTCAAATGCATTATATACACTGCAACTATTGCTGCAGTTCGTCATCTTTTGAAGAGATCCATGGTTTTACAGACTGCAAACAACACACTCTCCTCTGTACATAAACAAAGGAAATTGCTCCGCAGGAAGTCTTTCATTGGACAAATCATTGTAGACATGGCTGTTTTTCATTGGACGCCTCTGTGTTGCCTCTGTGATGCCTCGCGCGTTTCCTATTTCCAAAAAACGCGTTGTAATACGCCCGGAAAACGTCCAACTAAAACGCGCGTATCAAATATGCTCAAGTGTGAACCTAGCCTTAGGCCTCAAATCGGAGACTAACATCCTCCTGGAATCAGTGCATCGGGTAATACCCACCCACACCATGAAGGAGTTTTGCTTGAAGAGGCCTTCAGGCTAGTGAGACCACATTTCCTAACTGCCATTCAGGGACACTTACTTTTACAAGTGCATTTCGTCAAACTTATACTTGAGACTGGCAAAAACATATCTGCCTGTGCATGTTTCAGTATTTCTTAGTGCCATAGTGCCCCCATAATGTGCCAGTATAAAATACCCCTATATAGTGCCGCCAGTAAATGCCCCCATAGTGCTCCTCTCCCCCCTTTCTCCTAATGCCCCCCATAATGTACCAGTATAAAATACCCCATATATAGTGCCCCAGTAGATGCCCTCAGTGTCCCCCATAATTTGTAAGTATAAAATACCCCTTCTCAGTGCCCCCCTAGATGATCCCATAGTACCCACCATAATGTGTCCCAGTATTAAATGCCCCTATACAGAGCCCCCATATAAAATACCCATTCTTTGTGGCCTCAGTAGATTCCCCTATAGTGCCCACCAATAATGGGAAAGTAAGAACTGCCCCCAATGTGCCAGTAATAAGTGCCCCCATAGATGTCCCCCAATAATGTGCCAGTAGCCTGAGCCTGTCAAGGATGGAGTACAGTTAGCAGGAACTGATAAATAACGACAGACTGGCTTGATCCCAAACTAAGGAAAATATAGGAGGGCCCTATAAATCCCTAAGAACTCTCCCAAACTACTTAGCACATGTACAAGTCCCGGTGGTAGACAAATACATGCCCTTGTACCTATAACTGAGTGACACCTGAATTCCCTATAGTAGTGAGGGGAACGGCCACCGGCTCCCTGCACAGAATACGGAGGGAGTCAGGGCCCCCCCCCTATCATGTGCCAGTAGCCTGAGCCCTTTCATCAACATGTGCCAGTAGCCATAGGCCCCCCCTATAATGTGCCAGTAGCCATAGGGCCCCCCACTATCATGTCCAAGTAGCCATATTAGCCCCCCCCCATCATGATGTTCCAAGGCCAGTAGCTACCAGTACAGTATTGACAAATAGTGATGTCCCGAACTATTCGCTGGCGAACATTGCTTGTTCGCGTTCGCCGCGGCGGGCGAACATATGCGATGTTCGGTTCGCCCCCTATACATCATCATTGAGCAGAATTTGACCCTGTATCTCACAGTCAGTAGACACATTCCAGCCAATCGGCACCCTCCCTCCCACACCTTCCCACCTCCTATAAAAACGGCAGCCATTTTAGATTCAGTCTTAAGCTGCATGTTAGTGAGAGTAGGGAGACTGCAGCTGCTGCTGATGATTCTGAATTCATAGGGAAACCGTTAGCTAGGCCATTGTTCTGTGTCCACAGACTTCTCAGCTGTAAGGACAGCGTCACAGCACCCCAAAAAGCCCTTTTTAGGGCTGCTACATTAGTCTGCTTTTATCTCTCTCTCTCACTCTCTCTCACTCACTCACTCACACTCTCTCACTCACTTACTCTCTCACTCTCTCTCTCACTCTCACATTCTGAGGACATAGTTGACTGGCTTACACAGGACACCCAATCTTCTACAGCTTCCGCTCAGAACCTTGATGCACCATCCTCCTCCACCTCTCAAGCTACCACTCGCCCGCCGCCGCCACCAACACTAGCACCACAGCCGCTTCATTTGATCTGTCAGAGGATTTATTTACACATCAGTTGGAAGAAATGAGTGATGCACAACCATTATTACCAAAGGATGTAGATAACAGGGATATGTCTCAGTCAGGCAGCATTACACACATGGACGTACGGTGTGATGATGATGATGTTGTACCCGCTGCTGCTTCCTTTGCGGAGTTGGATAACATACACCAAAATGTCAGTGATACAACAGTCACTGACCACAAATCTAGCATAATACACCGACTATCCAGACCATTCCATGATTATAATCATTATAATTTTATTAAATTCATATTAAAAAATCAATACACAATAGACAAAGGACAATAACAATACATAAATGTGCATCAGAGATTGGAGAAAACCTCCCTAAAAAATATACAATGGTCAGTTTGAGTGCAATAAAAAACGGAGATCCAAATAAACACTATGCTGCCATGGACCATGAGCTAATAAATGAAGTAGTATCAATAATAAAGTGCAAAAAGTGCCAAAACATAACCCCAGGCAGCAAGTGCATTCCTCCAAATTACAACATGACATATACAGACCAGAGTAGGGTGGTGTACTCTGGTCTGTATATGTCATGTTGTAATTTGGAGGGAATGCACTTTGCTGCCTGGGGTTATGTTTTGGCACTTTTTGCACTTTATTATTGATACTACTTCATTTATTAGCTCATGGTCCATGGCAGCATAGTGTTTATTTGGATCTCCGTTTTTTATTGCAACTTAAACTGACCATTGTATATTTTTTAGGGAGGTTTTCTCCAATCTCTGATGCACATTTATGTATTGTTATTGTCCTTTGTCTATTGTGTATTGATTTTTTAATATGAATTTAATAAAATTATAATGATTATAATCATGGAATGGTCTGGATAGTCGGTGTATTTTCCTTTGCTGAGTTGTCAGATACAAGTGAAGCGGTTGATGATGACGAGGTGTCCGTGGATTTCACGTGGGTGCCCGCTCGCAGAGAAGAAGAACAGGGGGAAAGTTCAGATGGAGTGACAGAGAGGAGGAGGAGACGAGTTGGAAGCAGGGGGAGGTCGTCGCAAGGAGCTAGTGGCACAGTCACACAGCATGTATCGGCACCCGGGGTCAGCCAGACAGCACGCCAATCAACGCATGCTGTTGCCACCACCAGAATGCCGTCATTGCAAAGCTCAGCAGTGTTGCATTTTTTGTGTGTGTCTGCCTCTGATAACAGCGATGCCATTTGCAACCTGTGCCAAAAGAAAATGAGTCGTGGGAAGTCCAACACCCACCTAGGTACAACTGCTTTGCGAAGGCACATGATCTCACATCACAAACGTCTATGGGATCAACACATGAGTACAAGCAGCACACAAACTCAAAGCCATCATCCTCCTCCTGGTCCAGCATCGTCAGCCACGTCAACCACTGCTGTCCTTCTTGCCCCTCTCAACCACCCGCCACTCCGCCTCTCACCTTCAGCTGTTCCTTCTCATCTGCCCACAGTCATGTGTCTGTCAAGGAAATGTTTGAGCGTAAGAAGCCAATGTCAGTCACCCCCCCTTGCCCGTCGTCTGACAGCTGGCTTGTCAGAACTCTTAGCCCGCCAGCTTTTACCATACAAGCTGGTGGAGTCTGAGGCCTTCAAAAAAAATTTAGCTATTGGGACACCGCAGTGGAAGGTACCCGGCCGAATTTTTTTTTCACAAAAGGCAATCCCCAACCTGTACTCTATTGTGGAAAAGGAAGTCATGGCATGTCTGGCACAAAGTGTTGGGTCAAGGGTCCATCTGACCACTGATACCTGGTCTGCAAAGCACGGTCAGGGCAGGTATATCGCGTACACTGTGCATTGGGTAAACCTGCTGACGGCACCAACTGGAGATCGGCAAAGTGGTGTGTGACAACGGAAGCAATCTGTTGGCGGCATTGAATTTGAGAAAGTTGACACATGTGCCGTGCATGGCACATGTGTTGAATCTGATTGTACAACTTTGTGTGTAAGTACCCAGGCTTACAGGACGTCCTCAAGCAGGCCAGGAAGGTGTGTGGTCATTTCAGGCGTTCCTACACGGCCATGGCGCACTTTTCCGACATTCAGCCGCGAAACAACATGCCAGTGAGGCACTTAATTTGCGCCAGCCCGACACGTTGGAATTCAACACTCCTAATGTTCGACCGCCTGCTCCAACAAGAAAAAGCCGTCAATGAGTATTAGTATGACCGGGGTGCTAGGACAGCCTCTGCGGAGCTGGGTATTTTTTTGCCATGTTACTGGACACTCATGCGCAATGCCTGTAGGCTCATGCGTCCTTTTGAGGAGGTGACAAACCTAGTCAGTCGTACCGAAGGCACCATCAGCGAGCTCATTCCATTTGTTTTTTTCCTGGAGCGTGCCCTGTGAAGAGTGCTGGATCAGGCCGTAGATGAGCGGGAATAGGAAGAGTTGTGGTCACCATCACCACCAGAAACAGCTTTATCAACAGGCATCCTCAAACTGCGGCCCTCCAGCTGTTGCAAAACTACAACTCCCAGCATGCCCGAACAGCCTACGGTTATCAGCTTACAGCAGGGCATTGTGGGAGTTATAGTTTTACAACAGCTGGAGGGCCGCAGTTTGAGGATGCCTGCTTATCGCTTGCTGGACCTGCGGCAACGCTGGAAGAGGAGTCAGAAGAGGAATGTGGCTTTGAGGAGGAGGAAGACCAACCACAGCAGGCATCCCAGGGTGCTCGTTGTTGTCGCCTATCTGGGACCCGTGGTATTGTACGTGGCTGGGGGGAAGAACAGATCTTCAATGACATCAGTGAGGACGAGGAACGGGAGATGAATAGCTCGGCATCCAACCTTGTGCAAATGGGGTCTTTCATGCTGTCATGCCTGTTGAGGGACCCTCGTATAAAAAGGCTGAAGGAGAACGACCTGTACTGGGTGGCCACGCTACTAGACCCCCGCTATAAGCAGAAAGTGGCTGAAATGTTACCGAATTACCGGAAGTCGGAAAGGATGCAGCAGTTCCAAAACAAGTTAAAAAGTATGCTTTACACAGCGTATAAGGGTGATGTCAGAGAACAATGGGAATCTAACAGGGGAAGAGGTGAAAGTAATCCTTCTCCTACCACGACCACACCGGAAAGGACAGGACTCTTTACAGACGTGTTGTTGATGGAGGACATGCAGAGCTTTTTAAGTCCTACGCATCACAACAGCCCTTCGGGGTCCACCCTCAGAGAACGACTCGACCGACAGGTAGCAGACTACCTCGCCTTAACTGCAGATATCGACACTCTGAGGAGCGATGAACCCCTTGACTACTGGGTGTGCAGGCTTGACCTGTGGCCTGAGCTATCCCAATTTGCGATAGAACTTCTGGCCTTCAGCGCAGTAGGAGGTATTGTCACTGAGAAGAGATGTCGCCTAGGTCAAAAAAGTCTAGATTACCTTTGCGATTAGGGAACGTAACAGGGATTAAACTGATAAGAATAGTACTAGTTAACACACCACTCTTATAGGGTTGCACAGTACATAGCATGGCGCACGAGCAGTGCCCCAAATTGGAAGTAAGAGGACCGACCAAGCTTCTTTTTCCATCTCCCGGTTCCTAAAATCTATTCGATACACGTCCCCTGATAGGGGACGTAACAGGGATTAAACTGATAAAAATAGTACTACTGATTAATGAACACACCACTCATATAGGGTGGCACAGTACATTGCGCGAGGAAGAGACCTTCAATGACGACAGTGAGGACAAGGAACGGGACATGGCTAGCTTGGTATCCAACCTTGTACAAATGGGGAGTTTGCGGTTGTGCAAATGGACTGTTTGCGGTGCATTAAACGGGGAGTTTGGTCTGTCAGTTAGGTCTGTCACTGTGAAGCGGGTGTAACCCTTACACTACCTGATCGATACAACCTCATACCTGATTGTATACACACACTGGATGTTTTAAAGCACCTTATTCCAAATAATTTAGGAATCTTAGGTTTTAATCCATAAAGGGCATAAATCACCTGACTCTGCGTCCACTACGTAATTTTCCATGGGAGTTTTGCCATGGATTCCCCTCCGGCATGCTACAGTCCAGGTGTTAGTCCTCTTGAAACAACTTTTCCATCACTACTGTGGCCAGAAAGAGTCCCTGTGGGTTTTAAAATTCGCCTGCCTATTGAAGTCTATGGCGGTTCGCACAAATGGAAAATTTTATGTTCGCGACATCTCTATTGACAAAAAAAAACAAAACACTTACCTCCTTGGCAGCGAATTCGGATGTGAGTGATGCAGGCTGTGTCCCGCGCTGTACGGCTCAGGGCTCGAGTCAGGCGGCGCAATGACATCATCTCGCCGCTTGCGTTGGCCTCTGATAGGCTGCAGGCCTAGTGCCTGCAGCCTATCAGAAGAAGGGGAAGGGACACACCTCTCCCTCCCCTGCTGCACAAGTACACAGCCATCTGTATCACTGTCCTGAGGACGGCGATACAGATGACTGGAGATGAGCGCTTCCACATCTCCGGCCCCTTGCCTCTATGGAAGCACCGGCCCTGACTGTCACAACAGCAGCGGTCAACGGCGGTTATGGTCATTCCGGGACACTGCATTGTCCCGGAATGAGGGTGACCGGGACCCGGGACAGACTCTCCAAATGCGGGACTGTCCCGGGCGATCTGGGACACGTGGTCACCCCACCTCACCAAAGGCCCCCTCCTGAAGCCATCTGCCACAGCAGTAAAGTAATAAATAGCAGAGGGCTGCAAACCGAACTGATTCCATGAGTGACTGCAATACAGTTTAATGCTGTGACGGGGCACAGAAGCAATGTCTCCCTGGCCCACCATTTCCTCTAATAGGCTTTAGTCCTAGCTCCTGTAGTCCAGAGATGAGCAACCTTCAGCTCTCCTGCTGTTGTGAAACTACAACTCCCAGCATGCAAACATGCTTGGCTGTTCTTCTAACTCCCACAGAAGTGAATTAAGCATTCTGGGAGTTGTAGTTTCTGAACAGCTGGAGTGCCGCAGGTTGCTGATCCCTGCTGTAGTCTATCAGAGGCCGGTGTCATCATCATCACGCTGCCTGAGCCGGGCTACATAGAGCTTCGGGCACAGACTAGAAGAGGTCTATGTCTTGAACTGCATCACTTGGGGCTATTTGGTACAGGGGCCCTAGGTGGGGTTCTCAGGCTTGTGGGAGATGTGCAGCGTGTGCATACATGGTACGTTCCACCACATTCTGGGACTCATCTTGGGAGAAAAATTGTACACATTATAATGTGCAATACCGAATCTGTTATTTACTGGATTACATGCCCATGTAAACTCATTTACAGTTGTGTTCAAAATTATTCAACCCCCAATGCTGTAAAAGGTTTTAGGGAATTTAGTGCACATTTGTAATTGTGTTCAGAATGAAATCTTACAAGGACTTTTTAAAGAACCAAATGCAACAAAAATAACATCAATTGTTTTTGTAATACAGTATTAAATGATTTTTTTGTGATTTCTTCATTGACACAATTATTCAACCCCTTAAAGACGACCACTTTTAAGAACAGAGGTTCATTCAAGTGTTTTCGATCAGGTATTGAAAACACCTGTGGATGTCAAGGAGCAGCAATCAAGCATAATAAGCACCAATTAGGCAGATTTAAAATTACTGTGATACTCAGCTCCTTCTAGACATTTACTGGTGTGTTTACAAACATGGTGAAGTCAAGAGAATGGTCCAGGAAGACAAGAGAAGAGGTGATTTCTCTTCACAGGAAGGGCAATGGCTATAAGAAGATTGCAAAGATGTTAAACATACCAAGAGACACCATAGGAAGCATCATTCGCAAATTCAAGGCAAAGGGCACTGTTGAAACGCTACCTGGTCGTGGCAGAAAGAAGATGCTGACTTCGACTGCTGTGTGCTACCTGAAGCGCAAAGTGGAGAAAAGTCCCCGTGTGACTGATGAGAAACTGAAAAAAGATTTGTCAGATGCGAGTACTGAAGTTTCAGCTTAGGCAATAAGGCGCACACTGCGTAATGAAGGCATCCATGCCAGAACTCCCAGGCGCACCCCCTTGCTGTCTCCAAAGAATAAGAAGAGTCGACTGCGGTATGCCAAAAGTCATGTGGACAAAAGTTTTGGGATAGTGTTCTGTGGACTGATGAAACAAAATTAGAACTGTTTGGGCCCATGGATCAACGCTATGTTTGGAGGAGGCCTATGAAGAAAAGAACACCTTGCCTACTGTGAAGCATGGCGGGGGGTCAATCATGCTTTCGGGATGTTTTGCTTCTACAGGTACAGGGAAGCTTCAGCGTGTGCAAGGTACCATGAATTCTCTTCAGTACCAGGAGATATTGGATAAAAATGTGATGCAGTCCGTCACAAACCTGAGGCTTGGGAGACGTTGGACCTTTCAACAGGACAATGATCCCAAGCATACCTCCAAGTCCACTAGAGCATGGTTGCAGATTAAAGGCTGGAACATTTTGAAGTGGCCATCGCAGTCACCAGACTTAAATCCGATTGAGAACCTCTGGTGGGACTTAAAGAAAGCAGTTGCAGCACGCGAGCCTAAGAATGTGACTGAACTGGAGGCTTTTTCCATGAAGAATGGATGAAGATACCTGTAGATCGCTGCAAGACACTTGTGTCAAGCTATGCCTCACGATTAAAAGCTGTTATAACTGGAAAAGGATGTTGTACTAAGTACTTAGATTGAATGTCACTTGGGGGTTGAATACAACTGATAATGATGTGAGCACAGAAAAGACATTTGTGGTTATTTCATTATAAATGTTATGTTATATTTGTCTGACTTACAAGTGCCTCTTTGATATAATTGTAAACAAGATGACTGAAATGATCAAAATCAATGTCAAACTGGCCAAAACACTCAATTTCAGTGGGGGTTGAATAATTTTGAACACAACTGTATGTTGGCATGACTACCCGGACCCTGAAGATAATGATCTTAGAACATGCCAGTAAGATCTGTACAGCAGCTCAAACTGCAGAACAGGATGTTGAAGATCTACAAACAGTACCAAGACACTTTTTGAGGCACCATAACAGTGATCCAGGCTTACTCAAAGTAATAGGTATTGATAGGGTGAGACTGGGTGCTAGGGGTGGTGATGTAAAAAAGATGTTATTGTAAAGAGAAACTAAGTGGATCACTGTCTTGGATACTGTTATTCCAGCAGGGTTAAAAGAGTATCAACAGTTTCAAATCCTTTTTGTAATATGATTGAAATTTTAACCCGGAGATGTTTAGTTCCCATAGAGTAATCTTTGTCTCTACTCTTTTTTTTTTTTTTTTTTTTGTAAGATGCTCTGATTATTGTAGAGTGTGGATCTTAGACGGGGAGGAGCTACATAGAAAAAGAAACTTCCTGGAAAAGACAAAGAAAATATTTATGAATAATTTTTTTGTGATATAGTCATCAGGTGATGATCCCAGGTTTTCCCTTTTTTTTTTTTTCCCCACACATGGCACTTGTCATTAATTGATATCCTTTTTGGATATCTAATTCACACTTTTTAAGATCCGACGTGATCCCTTAATTGCACAATTTTTGATCAATTGTTACCGTAATTTTAATAATGGGGTATGATTCATTTTATTTTTTTTTCCACTATATATAGCACTTTAATAGTGTGGTTTTGGCAGTATTTTACACTGCACTAATTTTAATTGTTTTTCACTCATGAATTTCTCACTAACCTTTATCATGTTTGTTTTTTGTTTTTAACGATTATTATCTGGAGCATGAGACAACAAGAATCATGTTTTGGATTGATAATGTGATTAATTATTAATCATGATGTGTGTGTATGTGTATATTGTGTGTGTGTATATGTATGTATGTATGTATGTATGTATGTGTGTGTGTGTGTATATATATATATTCTCTATCTCTTAAATTATTATTGGGCTATGGAATACTCAGGATTTGTTATTTTTTTTACGAACTGTACATGTCGCGCAAGATATTGTGTAGCAATCATGATGTGATTATCAATCTAATAGTGGGTGATTATTTGTATATTACATTGTGACTTATGGGTAATTTTTGGGGTGACTATCATATACACACGGACTCTTGTGTTAAAGTATGTAATAGCCAGTAGCTTACTTCTTTCGGGTGTAGTAGTCATGTGATTTGTCACGTGTTGGTTTTGGTGACACAGCCCAGGACATGTGCTGTTGCATCGCGATCTGGAAGTGCTCTATGCGCGTCAGGATATGGTGCCCCTGTGACGTATCTCTGACTCTGAGCAGGAAAGGAAGCGATGCCACATCATGATGGGACTACGCTAGATTCCTCCCAACAGGTGACTATTATTGATGATAATAGGGCCCTCCCCCCTCTCCTTTTTGGGTATAAATATTCTCCGGTTCATTTTAATATGCACCTCCTGACGAAGCTCGTGGAGCTAAACACGTGTCGAGGTCCAGTGCCGTGGGGAACCCTCGCTCACCATTGAAACATAATGAGTATGTGTTGATATTTGCTACTATGCATCCTCTATGCAGGGTGGGATTAGTTATTTTAGACAATAGGCAGTAATATTTATCACCTAACACTTACTCACTACTTATCTCTGTGTGCCAGCGCTAGATAGCTTATAACCCTATGTGATCTTACAGAGTTGGTAATATATTGTGTCATTCGAATATATGACTGTGACATGTATGGTATGAGAACTAGTGAGCTCAGGCTACCCCGGCTTTGTTTTTCCACTATTTTTGTGCGAGTTCCAGCGATCTTTACTCCCCCATTCCCAGAATTTATACTTTTTTGTATGGTTATATTTTAATAAAATTGTGATTATTTATTATTGTGGTCAATTTTTTATTTTTAACTGCATCTCTGACAGCAGAATGTAAATATTTTAGTTTATTATTTTTATTAGGCAGCATGCTGTTGGGCCACAGTGGGGTGGGGGTCATTGTTTTGTAACTGGAGAAGGCACTATGGGGAAATTACTCTTGTAAAAAGGAGCATTTTGGTACTGGCACACATTATAAGGGGGCCACTATGGAGACATTCGTTGCACTAAAAGGGGGTATTTTTTTGTACTGACACACGTTATAAAGGAGCATTTTCTGTACTGGCACATACGGCATTTGTTTATATTTAGTGCACATTATAAGGGAGCATTTTTGTACTGACACACGTGTACATCAGAGGACACATCACTGGATGTAAGAGGTATGTGGTGCTGTATTAGGCTACTTTCACATTGTCATTAGGGACAAAATGTAACTGAACGGAATGCTCCAAAATGCATTCCGTTCCATTCTCATACCGGAGAGTAAACCACAGCATGCTGTGGTTTGCTTTCCGTCCTGGGATGCGGAGCAAAACGTTTTCTCTGACACAATCTGGCACAATAAAATACGGATCAGTCCCCCATTGACTTTCATTGGAGTTCATGACGGATCCGTCTTGGCTATATTACAGATAATACAACCGTCTGATTACAGATAATACAACTGTATGGAGTGGGGAATGGAGTGGGGAAGGTAACGGAGGGAGCACTGCGCATGCGCAGCCGCCCTCAATAAATTTCTATGGGGCCGCCGAAAATAGCCGAGCACTTACATTTTGGATATATGCTCAGATTTAATGTAATGTTGTAGTACATGTTGTTCTATGCTTTCTGCTGTACATGCTATCTTATATGCTTTATACTTATATATGTTATTTGTATTCTTATATAGTTTTACCACAATTCACAATCCTGTTGACCAATAAACAAGTTAGACTACAGAAAACAGTCCTCTTATTTGGAAGCCAGGAATGGTTTATACTGTATGCAAAATAAATGTGGAGCCCCAGTTATGGGTCTACAACACAATGAAAGCCAGATATCCCTCAAAGGAAGGAAAACGAAGCAAAGGGGTGTCTCCATTACAGAGATCACCAAATCCACCATATTAAGTGGCCCCTATGTCAAGATCCCGCTTTTTTTACAAGCTTTAAGGATGTGACGGGGAAAACCTAAGCCAGTTATCCATCCACAGACAGCTGTTTCAGGGTGTTGCCCCTCATCAGTGCGGAGAAGGATTCTGGCTAATCGGGAGCAATGCCTCGGAGACCACCCAAACACAACAGTAGCTGATCTCAGGAAGACCAGCTACAAAAAACACAGCGGAGCCTCACTTAAAAGTCTCAACACAGCAATCCGAAGTACTGTATGTCAGACTGCACACTGTGTGAACGTGTATTAAGACAGAACAGTAAAACAGATGCTAGTTACCAGCGATAGTGGATCTGACTATACGGAGCCGCTATCAGCCACGCGGCCCCCAGCAAGTGCAGCACAAGCCAGACCACGCTGAAGTCTGTTTCTACATAGACTGAGTCTGCACAGAGACATTAAGCAGCCAGCAAAAGGCACACAATGTCCACTAGCCAGGCATCATCCTACAGGACCAGGTCATGAGCATGCTGCTCTAGTAAGTCCTCAATAAGAGAAAAGGCTGCTCTCACACGTGCAGAAGCTTTAAAAGTAAGGTCTTCCTTTGCTGCTCAAGAGATGCAACTAAAGAAAGAGAGAGTGTTAAAGGAAAAAGAGAGCATGCCGGCAAGGGTCAAAGGAAAAAGAGAGCATTACTGGAGGAAGAGAGCACGCCATCAAGCGGCACTAGAAGAAGAGAGAGCACGCCTGCATGCGTCAAAGGATAAAGAGAGAGCATTACTGAAAGAAGAGAGTACACCTTGCAAGCGTCACTGGAAAAACTCGCCGCAGAGAAAGAAGCGGCAGCCGCAGTGGCCAAAGCAGAGTTGCCTAGAAGCCCTGGAGTTTCCCGAATCCGAGAAACACAGCCAAGTACTTGGGTCAGACCTAGATGAACAAGACCAAACTCGTCTCATCTCAGATTATGTCCATCAGCACCCAAAGACAGAAGATGACTATGATCCAGAATATCAGCTAGCTTATACAGAGTGTCAAAGATCCTACTTTGAACCACAGTACCTCAAGCAGGACGGTATTCGACAAAGTGATGCTGACCACAACTACCGCTCTACAGAACAGAAGATACAACCTTCTCTTCGACTTAAAGGGACACCCTTCGCATCAGAATGGTATTATACAGACTGCCCTAAGCCAGAAACCCCTAAAAGATATGGTGATACCCCACACATGCAGCATAACAACAATACACCGGGTAGTATTGGCACCAACCAGGCCGCCATAGACTTCACTAAGTTCTTTGCTAAACGGGAGCTGGTTACCAAAGAACTTGAAAAGTTCACCGATCAGGCCGGGAACTACAGGGCATTGAGAGCCTCCTTCCAAAAAGCCATAAGTGACTTTGATTTTTCCTAGTGAAGAGTTAGATCTCTTGGTAAAGTGGCTTGGAAGCGAGTCTGCTGAATATGCCAAAAGAATCAGAGACATTAACATAAACTATCCTGGCAAAGGCCTAAAGATTGTGTGGGAAAGACTTGATGAATGTTATGAGTCAATAGAAGCTATAGAAAATGCTTTGTTTAAGAGAATTGCTAATTTTCCTCAAATAGTGGGTAGGGGTTACCAGATGCTCAGTGACTTATTGATAGAGGTACAGGTTGCTCAGGCAGAAGGAGACCTGCGAGGGCTAGCATTCCTAGACACCGCCAGAGGTGTCAATCCGATTGTCCAAAAACTCCCTTGTAATCTTGTGACAGGGTGTCACAATGTTTGGCAGAGAAGGTGCTGGATGGTGTGTACATTGCACCAAGTTTCCGGCACTTCATGTGTTAAAAGGCTCTAGGAAGGTTTGGTTTTCTTTGTTTCTAGAAGCTTTCTGGGAAAAAGAAAACCAGTTTAGGGTCCTGGAGCCGGTCAGGGAAGAGTTGGGTGGGTTCCCTGACCACCTGTAGCCAGTCCGGGTTTTACCTGCCTGGGGGGACTGCTCACACAGATGTACTAATTAGGTCAGCAGGCCTGACACAGGGGCTCTCTCTGGGTGTGTGTGTAGTCTGTTTGAGAAGCTGCAAGCCTAGGAGCTCTGAGAGTGGTTGCTTTTTGATCTAACTGCTGAACTGTAAGTTGCTCTGTTTTTTCCCCTTGAAAATGCTATTTGTGTTTTGTGTTATGAGTTTAGCTAGTGCTGCCGAGTGAGATAGGCAGGAGCCAGACGGCTATTGTTTGTTTTGGTTTTGTTTGTTATTTTAAGCAACTTACAAAATAAACTAGCAACAGCCTGACGTACAAGCTACAAAGGTGTCAGTATTCCTGTTTCTGCACAAAACAATCCCCGCAAGAGGACGTAACAGTTCACAATCTACAGAAGTGGATCATGCATGGTTCTCATTATCAACAGTTTCATAATGTACCATTTCTCCCCTTTGTGGTGTTTGTAGACTTTGTTAGTCAACAGGCGAGGATTAGAAATGATCCCAGTTTTTACTTTACATTGTCATGTCCCACTACCCCTGGTGTCAAACCTCATAAAACACCAGTGGCAGTCCCAAAAACTAATGTTGCCTCCACAGGTTCTCCTTTCAGGCCGTTTGTCTTCAGGACAGAACAAACACAAAGACCTTACCAAAGAATGTCCCCTGCACAAAAAAACACATCCTCTACTAAAATATAGAGCCTTCAGGGAGAAGTCTTTATAGGACCGCAAAGAATTCCTCAAAGAAAACAACATCTGCTTCAGGTGCTGCGCTACAAAATCGCACTTCGCCAGGAACTGTAAGGTCAGTGTGACATGCACAGAATGCGGTAGCGCAGGACACAGCACGGCTTTACACCCTGGATCACCCTCTCAGGTATTACCCCAAACAGAGGAGCATGACTGGAAGCAGATAGACACTGACAGACACCGCAGTAGTCACTTCTCACTGTACAGAGATCTGTAAAGAACTCGTAGGAGGGAAGTCCTGCTCAAAAACTTCCCTTGTCAGACTTTACTCGGTCCACACCGAGATAAGGCGATCAAGATATTGTCGTGCATTTTCATAAGTATACAGTGTTATCTGATGACATTATAGTCTAAATATTGATTCTCAATGCCTTTAAGAGTGACATCAGCTTGATCCAAAGTTCTGTTAGATGACTGAAACAGACCAGGAGAATGTCACAGGAAGTTCAGTCTATACAAAATTCATATTGGATACAGAGAGCATTGTTTTATTTAAAATTATTGCCACAGATGTGGGATTATCTGTAAGGAGTATACTGGCTTCTCCAGATATGTCTGTCTGAAGGGAACAATGTTTATTTCAGTGTTTCCCAACCAGTGTGCCTCCAGCTGTTGCAAAACTACAACTCCCAGCATGTCCGCACAGCAAAAGGCTGTCCGGGCATGCTGGGAGTTGTAGTTTTGCAACAGCTGGAGACACATGGTTGGGAAACACTAGTTTATTTCATGGAAAAACTATGACAAGATTAGAATTTATATCCTTAAAGGGGCACTGACAGGCCGTTTTAACATATCAAGAGTTTTATATGCCCCTATCGGTCTTAATATGTGTAATCTAATTATATAATTGTCCCCCCTGTCTGCCTTTCTAAAACTCTTAAAATACGATTTTCTTCATATGTAAATTACCTTAGTTTGTGCCAAAGGGGCTGTCCCTCTTCTAGTTTGTGCCCAGCCGCGGCCAAACTGCTGTGTCCTAGCGCTGCCCAGCTCATTAGTATTCACTGCGCTGGGCGTCTTTTCAACTCCCAGATACAGCGAAATCCTGCGCATGCCCATTACAATGTTGCTGGCATTGGCCTTCCCGGGACGTTGTGCGCCTGCGCCGAAAACCTTACCCAGCACCCTCCCTCTCCAGTAACGTAGTGCGCCTGTGCCACATACTACAGTATGCCGCGGCTTCAGTTTCTCTCCCTGCGCCTGCTGTGCTGGGTAAGGTATCCGGCGCAGGAGCACAACTTCCGGGGGAGGCTGATGCCAGCAACATTGTAATGGGTATGCGCAGGATTTCGTATTTTAAAAGTTTTGGAAAGGCAGAAGGGGGACCATTATATAATTAGATTACACATATTAAGACCGATAGGGGCATATAAAACTCTTGATATGTTGAAACGGCCTGTCAGTGTCCCTTTAAGATACAACTGGTGTGTAGTGCCCATTCATTATTATATATATTCATGTGTGATATTCTAGCCATAAAACCTGACCTAAGAGCCACACAATACCACAAAGGAAAAACCTACAAACAACAATGTGTGTTTACCCACCAATAATAGACATGACTCCATGATCATTAAAATATAAATTTTATTTCAGAGATCATTAAGACCATATATATGTTAAAAATGGAATCAAACAAGATCCAGAGGGGTACATACGGGAGGAAAAAAACTTGGGAAGGGGATACAAATGTACAGTAAAGTGTCATAAATAGAATGAATATTCCAGCTTTTGTTGCACCATGAGGTACCGCATGTCGGTGTATGATGACACAAATCAAGAAAGGTGTGTGACAGGGCTGCAGTATGTATGCCAATACAGATAGTAAGTAATGTTCAGTCCTCACAGTGAAAAAACTGTGGTTCAATAACAAGTATCAAGATAAAGGCTGCAGTCCCTCTCTTCCGCCCCCCATCATAGGATGAGACCGAGTGAGGGGTTAACATCTCTACTTTACTGTATTAATCCGTGTATTGTTAATGAATAGTTTGATTGTTAGAATTATAGCATTGATATTTTATTCATGATAGACTCATATTGGCCTGTGCTGGTGAATTAGTGGTGACAGCACCATCTAGTGGCGGCTTAGTGGTATGACAGTTCAAAATATTTTGATGACTGTCAGTGTATGTCTTAGAATTTTATTCACTTGTAAATAAATTTCATATTTTTGCATAATTGATTGCCCCTTTGTTTTATTAATTGCATAAATTAAATTTGGAGTCTCAAGATAAAGGAAAAGGCGTTTTTTATGTCTGTCTAGTGGATTTCCTGACTGATTTCCATATTTTATTGACATTTTATCTCTTATATAAAATACTTACATTTTATATAAAAGATATAGTTTTACAATATATGCAATCTTAGATGATCAAAGCAACCGGTCTTTAGCGAAATCCGCCTTCTTCGACACCGTCAACACTGTAGGGCCCGTTCTCCTTACTCTTTAAGAACATATGCAGGTACTGTTGAGACTACGGGGAGGAAGGCAACTGGATACAAGGTAGAGTCCATAGATGGTCAGACCTGCTTGTCACTGACAACCATACTGCAGTGCAATCACATACCTGACAACCGTTCTGAGATATCTACACCAAAGGTAGCTGCATACCACCCCCATCTGAAGCGTATAGCTCACCTGATACCTGAACTGGACTCAGAAGCCCCAATACTCTTTACTCCTTGGAAGAGACATACTACGAGTTCACAAGGCTAGAGGACAGATTAACTGTCCCCAAAATGCTCTATACGCCCAGAGACTTGCCCGAGGATGGGTCATCATAAAAGATGTCTGTCTAGGAGGAGCACACAAGCTGACCTCAGTCAACAGTATGTTCACCAACACACTTGAAAAGGGACGTCCTTCCCTTTTCCAGCCATGTCGGAGCAGTTTCCTAATAAAGAATTACCACACAGAGCGATTACCCACGCCTGCGATGGTGAGCAAGTTCACTTAGGGTGCATAGTTTTCCACAAGACAAGAGAAGACAACAAGGTCGCAATGTCCATAGAAGACAGGCTGTTCTTGGATATCATGGATCAAGGAATAGTAAAAGACAAGTCGAAAAGCTGGGTTGCACCTTTACCGTTTAAACCCTGGAGACAATGCTCGGCTAATAACAGAGTCTACAGTCGATTTATCTCCCTCAAACACAAACTTCAGAGGACACCAGAGATGAGAGAACATTTATTTACCTTCATGGAGAGAATTTTCCAGAACAACCATGCAGAAATGGCACCCATACTCCAGGACTCTGAGGAGTGTTGGTACTTACCCATATTCGGCGTGTATCATCCTAAAAAACTAGGGCAGATACGAGTAGTGGACAGGTTGGAAGAAGTCTCTCGAAGCTTTGACCAGCCTACAGGTGGCACGACCATATGCTACTACTGAAGTCAAAATGCAAGGACTACTGTATATATCTTCTGCGATGCTTCACTCAAGGCAATTGCTGCTGTAGCATATCTACAGACCATTGATGTCAAAGAACAATGCTATATAGGATTTGTCATGAGCCGGACCAAACTGGCGCCACTCTGCGAACACATGATACCCAGACTGGAACTCTGCTGTGCTTGCAGTGGAGTTAGCTGAACTTAGAACTATAAGAAAGAACCTAGAAATCTAAGAAGTCAAGTTTTATATGGACAGCAAGGTAGTCCTAGGATAAACTATCTGCAACAAAACCAGACGTTTTTACGTCTGTCTTCAATCGGGTGCTAAGGATCAGGAGATTCATTTGTCCTAAATAGTGGCACTACATCCTCACACACCATAATCCTGTGGACCACGCGACTAGATCTGTCGCAGCAAGCCACCTTATGGACACTACATGGTTTACAGGTCCTGCATTCCTGTACCGTTCAACGTCTTGCAGCATCGGATCCGATACATTCCAATTGGTAGACCCAGATGCAGACGAGGAGGTCCGGCCTGAAGTATCTGCTCTACACACAGTGACTTCAAACCACCAACGCAAATCCCATTGTTTCGGCAGGTTCTCTACCTGGATTTTGCTTTTATGCAATAGGTTGGTGTCATGCCCTGCTCTAGTGAGGTGCGGAGGTCTGTCAGGTTGGCAGCATGTGTGAAGTGTTTTCGGTTTACTTGGAGAGAGCTGTACCTGCCTCCCTTCAGGTGCACTGGGTGGGGTCGTTGTGAGAGTTAAAATCACGCAGCTACCCAGTGTCCTTTTGCGGGTTATAGCTTCTTTCTCACTCTAAGGAAAGGTGGATTGCTGTTTCTGCTCTGCTTCAAAGATAAGTGTGTTTTTGGTTTCCATTTGTGTTCTGTCTAGGCTGTTAGACACCTGCTTCCTCCAGGATAAGAGGAATCAGGCTGCCTTTTTTCCCCCTTGTCCACTATCTCAAGGACTATAGGGTTAATTCAGTCTTAGGCACGGGGGCACGTTTATTCCCACCTTTGGGGTCTAAATGTGTGCACAGCAGTCTAGGGTCAGCTGATAGGATCTTGTCAGGAGGTGACTATTATCCACAGGTTTTGCCTAGATGCTTGTTTTGTTGTTTCTTGTGTGTCTATTGTATCTTGTACCCTTCCCGGCGTGACATTATAGCCCGCCATAATTCCTAGACTGCCATTTCTCTGCTGCTAGAAAATGGAGTCAGTTGATGTGTTAATTGATCGTATGCAGGGGTTATCGATATGCGCAAGTCAGTCACACATTGTCAGAATGCTCTGGCATCAGGTGCTATTGGAGTAGGTCAAATTTATGGGGATCCTAAAGTTGCTCTTCCTGATAGATTTTCACGGGGTATGGATGACTTTATCCGCTTTAAAGAGATGTGGCGAAACCAACCTCGCCACTGGGTTTTGGAGGGGACAGATTGCCAGCCTCTTGCCCCAGGATTTTGGGCCCTCTCATCAGCCCATGCTAAACGTTTGAACCCCTGGTCTAATTCGTGCCATTTTGGGATATGTTAAATGTCTGTGTGTACTGTAAAGGGTGGGAAATTGTATATTTGAATAGTGATGTCTGTCCTATTGTCCCTACGTGTGTATTGGCGATTTCCCTTTGTCCTGAGAGATAATTTAATGACTCCTCGGTTGTCTCCAGGACAGAAGACATTGTGTATTCTCCTGCCTGTGATGATTACATTAACTCGTGTAGGGTAATTCTATCACAGGCAGAGGGGAGGAATATGCTGGGTGTGTTTCTATTGTCCCATTGTATGTGATTGGCTGCTGTATCCCCTGTGTCTCAGTCTTCCTTCTGGTCCCCTAGGGGAGAGTCCACCAGGTGGGGGACCTGCATAAATACCGGGCAGGTAGCCCTCAATAAAGAGTATTCCTGTTTAACCATCAATACGGGAGTCTCGTCTCGTACTTGGGGGGAATTGCTACTTCAGAACGTTCTCTTGCCTGTTCCAGGAAAGGAGGATTTCGTATGGTTCCAGTTCGGTGGATTTGAGTGTTCGTGAGTTGCTGTGCTCTTTGCCAGGGGAATCGCCCGAACGGTATTAACCCTCACTTTACCGGGTTATACCATAACAAGAGTCATGCAGGCTGTACTTTCGGTTGCAGCCGTCTTCATCTGGCGATGAGTCAGAGAGTGGGGATACATTGCTTAAAGGGGATGCTGAATCCTGGGCCTTTTCGCTGCTGACTGGTTCTCTGGCACTTCGGTCCGTGGATAAATTTTTGAAGGCCTTGGGATTGATTTATGATGACCCAGATCGGGTCTCGATGGCGGAATGTAGGTTGCGTAATTTGATTCAAGGAGAACATACTGCGGGTTATCAGTGAGATTGAAAGATGCCCTTGATTTTCATGAGTATCTGGATACGTTGGAAAATGCTATGTCTTTGGCAGTGCGCTTAGATAGACGCATTAGAGAGAGGAATAAGGCCCCTTCAGTGCGAGGGATTCCTTCCGACAGTGGTTTTGCCTCACCGGTTCCCCAGGTTAATATGACATGTAATTCTGGGATGGGGGAGGAAGCCATTCAGCTGGGTCAGGTGTCTTTTCATTCTGGTAATAGGAACTTTAGGAGGCTGCATAAGTTGTGTTTTTACTGTGAAGCAAATGGTCATTTTGTTTGCTTGTCCGTTGCTGAAACCACAAGTTGATGATAATGGTCCACAAAGAGGTTTACATAAAAAAGAAAAAAAACATCCCTGACTCTTGGTAGTGTAGATGGCGTGCCGGAGCAGGCAGGAATGCAATCTCTCTGCAATACCTGTTTTTTCCTTCCAGCTATGGTGGCGCTAGAATCAGGAAAATTTAAGTTTGAAGTGTTTATTGACTGTGGTGCTGGAGTAAACCTTATTGATTTTCTGTGAAGTACGTGCACTTTAGAGAGAGAGATTCCGGTGTTCTCAATTGATTCTTCCCCTCTTTCTCAGAAGAATCTCACTCATATTGTTCATGGTATTCGGTTATGGGTGGGTGACTCGCATGTTGAAATAATTTTGTGTTTTGTCATGAAAAACTTGCCTGCTCCTATGGTCCTTGGTTTGCCGTGGTTGATTAAACATAACCCTACTATTAATTGGCAGGCAAAACGGATCATTGGTTGAAGTGAATTTTGTTCAGACAATTGCTTTAGTGCATCTATCGCAGGGGTGTCTTCTACAATTTTACCTCAGTATCTCTCAGATTTTGCAGATGTCTTTTCGGAGGGTGGGACTCAAGAGTTGCCTCCTCATCTTTTAATCTGATCCCAGGGGCTAAGTTGCCAAAGTCTCGGCTGTACAATCTTTCTCAACCCGAAAACGAGGTCATGCAGAAGTACATTGCCGATAGTTTGGCAAAGGGTCATATTAGGCCCTCAAAGTCTCCGGTCGCAGTTGGTTTTTTCTTTGTAATGAAAAAGGATGGATTGCTTAGATCTTGTTTGGATTTTCGAGAAGTAAATCTTATTACGGTCCGTGATTCATATCCCCTTCCTTTTGATTTCTGACCTTTTTGATCAAATTGTTGGAGCCAAGATTTTCTCCAAGTTAGATTTAAGACGTGCCTACAATCTGATCAGAATCAAGGAGGGGGATGAGTGGAAAACTGCCTTCAACACGCACGAGGGTCATTTTGAAAATCTGGTTATGCCTTTTGGGTTAACGAACGTGCCAGCGGTGTTTCAGCGATTTGTCAATTACATTATTCATCATTTGGTAGGTAGATTCATTGTAATTTACTTGGATGACATACTAATTTACTCCCCTGATCTGAAGACCCATCAGGATCATGTGAGACAGGTTTTGACGATCCTTCGGGAGAATAAATTATATGTTAAAGGGAACCTGTCACCAGAAAATTCACTGATAAACCAGACATGCTGCCTTGTAGGGCTCACTCTGCTGAATATAATGTTACCTTTCACTTGGTGATCTGTTGCTTTATTGTGGAGAAAAAGTACTTTTAATCCAAATGCTAATGAGCTAGTTTGAGTCCAGTAGTTGTTATGAGTCCAGCGTTTTTTCTATTCAGAGCTGTAGCCCCTTCCCTATTCACTTCTTCAGATGTAAAAGGGGCGTGGTTTATTACATCTTTCATTTTAATAATTGGCTGGAAAATGAATAACAGGGAATGCTAAGGTATTATATTACTGAGGTAAAAAAAGGGGGAGTAATATACTATTGAAGTTAGTAATTATAAGGGCTAGTTTGTTCATGAGGTGATACACATGATATTCCTCCCCTTTTTTTTTACCTCAGTAATATAATACCTTAGCATTCCGTGTTATTCATTTTCCCGCCAATTATTAAAATGAATGATGTAATAAACCACGCCCCTTTTACAGCTGAAGACATGAATAGGGGAGTGGCTACAGCTCTGAATAGAAAAAACGCTGGACTCATAACAACTACTGGACTCAAACTAGCTCATTAGCATTTGGATTAAAAGTACTTTTTCTCCACAATAAAGCAACAGATCACCAAGTGAAAGGTGACATTATATTCAGCAGAGTGAGCCCTACAAGGCAGCATGCCTAATTTATTAGTGAATTTCCTGGTGACAGGTTCCTTTTAAATTGGAGAAATGTGTGTTTTCTGGCTGGACCCCGAAAAGGTCTGGTCGGTTCTGGAATGGGACCAACCAGAGAATCAGAAAGCTTTGATGCGGTTTTTGGGGTTTACCAATTATTATAGAAAATTAATTTTGAACTACTCTACTCTACATTGTAAAACCGCTGACCGATATGACTAGGAAGGGTGCCGACTGCTCTGTCTGGTCAGATGAGGCATTGCAAGCCTTTACAGCTATTAAGGAGTGTTTTGCGTCTGCTCCCATTTTGATGCAGCCTGATGTGTCTCAACCATTTGTGGTGAAGGTTGATGCATCAGAGGTGGGGGTTGGAGCAGTGCTGTCGCAGGGTCCAGCGCCTGGCAAGTGGCGTCCGTGCGCCTTCTTTTCCAAGAAACTCTCAGTCGCCGAGAGTAATTATGATGTAGGAGATGGGGAATTGCTGGCCATCAAATTGGCCTTTGAGGAATGGCGTCACTGGTTGGAGGGGGCGTCTCATCCCGTTACTGTATATACAGATCATAAGAATTTGGCTTGCTTGCAGTCCGCCAAGCGCCTAAATCCTAGACAGGCTAGATGGTCACTGTTATTTACTAGATTCAATTTTGTGGTTACTTTTCGCCCGGGGATTAAAAACGTCAAGGCAGATGCTTTGTTTCGTAGTATTCCCGGGGGAAGTGATTCGGAGGATCCTGCTCCGATTTTGGCTGATGGGGTGGTTGTCTCTGCTCTGTACCCCGAGTTGGAGATGGAGGTATTGGAAGCCCAGGAGGCGGCTCCTGATTCTTGTCCCCCAGGGAGGTTGTTTGTTCCTTCTAGACTGCGATACAAAGTATTCAAGGAACATCACGATACAGTCCTTGCTGGACACCCTGGTGGCAAGTCCACCTTTGATCTTATTTCTCGGAGGTTCTGGTGGCCCGGGTTACGTAAGAGTATTGAGGAGTACGTGGCAGCTTGTGAGACCTGTGCACGGTCAAAGGTTGCTCACACTAGACCTTCTGGTTCACTTCTTCTTTTGTCTATCCCTTCTCGTCCTTGGACGCACTTGTCTATAGATTTTATTACTGACCTATCAAGAAATCGGTTTGCCTTGAATAACCGTAAGCAGGAGTCCACGGGTAAGTTGCCATTTTTTGGCGCATACGGTTTTCATCCTCAATTTGGTACCTTTTCGAGGACTGGTTCCTCTGGGATGACAGAGGAGGAGAGATTCTCTTCTGCCTTGTCTTTTATCTGGCGGGGGATCCAGGGCAATTTGGAGAAGATGGGTGAGAGGTATAAGAATGGCTGACAGGAGACGTGTGACTGGTCTGGACCTGTGTGTGGGTGATCTGGTGTGGTTATGTACTAAAAATATTAAACTAAGAGTACCATCTTGGAAACTGGGTCCAAGATTTATTGGACCTTACAAAATATCTACGGTTGTCAATCCAGTTGCGTTTCGTTTGGATCTTCCACAGACCTGGAAGATCCATGATCTGTTCCATAGGTCTTTACTTAAGACCAGTGAGACCAGTGGAACCATCGCCATTGCCTCCTCCCTCTGTTCTGGTTGATGGTAACTTTGAGTTCGAGATCTCTAGGGTGCTTGACTTGCGTGTTCTTCAGGGTTCCCTTAAGTACTTGGTACACTGGAGGGGATATGGTCCCGGGGAGAGGACATGGGTCCCGGCTGTGGATGTTAATGCCAGCCGACTGATGAGGGTCTTTCACAGGTCCCACCTAGATAAAGTTGGTCCTGGGTGTCCGGAGGTCACCCGTAGAAGGGGGGGGGGGGTACTGTCATGCCCTGCTCAGGCACCTTTGGGGTCTAAATGTGTGCACAGCAGTCTAGGGTCAACTGATAGGATCTTGTCAGGAGGTGACCATTATCCCCAGCATTTGCCTAGATGCTTGTTTGTTGTTTCTTGTGTGTCCATTGTATCTCGTACCCCTCCCGGTGTGACAGTTGGCATCACTGAAAACACTCCTTTACCGCTGCTAATCTAGAAAAGGCCAAAAACATAATAATTCACACTATACAACTTGAATGTTATGCTAACGAAATAGACTATCTCATCAAAGGCCAAACAGTCTGCTGGGATAGCTCTTTAGAGAAGCTTGATTGCATCATTAATCAAAATAGGTTGCTAAGAAGAAGGATTTAATGGTGGCGTCTGATGCCAGATGGAGTGTTCTGTCCCAGCACTGGGAGATTCCTTTCAGTATCATTGCAGATCAATTCTGCTTTAAGTTTGCTTTTCCTGTTATTAGTTAGGTAACAGCACCATCTAGCGGTGGTAAAAATGTATTACACTTGTGTTTCTTGTTAATAAAGATTATTGTATTTGTAGGAGGTGCAAAGCATTGTGGGAGTGTAATGCATTCTGGGAATGAGAAGCCCAGTCTTCAGTCTCCATGTTACAGAAAATCAGCAGAGCTGTCTCCTGCATTTTTCTTTCTTAAACCCCACCATCTTTGTGCAAGTATTTCTGGTTAGTGAGATCTACCTTGTCTCAGGGATATTATGTTATGTAGTGATGTTTAGCTAGCTGTAATATTGTCGGGATATTTATACTGTTTCTGATTTAACAGTTTTTATGATTTATGAATAAATTGGAATCTATGAAGGACATCTTAATTTATTATCCTAAACTATATAGCTACTATGAGCTCGTGATCTGCGCTGAATTGAAGATGAAAACTAATAACAAAAAAAAATCAATATAAACTACGGTACAATTGGTCATAATCAATTAATCTATAGCACTGTCTGATAAAACATAAATATCACCAAATACAAAGTCTGATTTCTCTCAGTCGATATAGGTGTTATAAATCCAAATCTGGTCTATTACGGATATATCTCTATATGATTAACCATATAAGGCTAGAACCAATTTTAATTCCTAGGAGATGATTTTATATTAATAATATCTCTGGATCTCCAGAATTTTGTATAAATTTTAAGAATGATGCTGCAGGTACAAATTTACACCAAATCTACTATATATAAAATATGGTTAAATTATGATACCTCTATATAGATTTAATCAGCCTATAAATTATAGAAAAAATTATACTATACCAAATTTCGACTAGTAGAAATCGGTGCCCTTGGTTTCAAGATGGCCGTCTCCAATGCTGGATAAAATGGCTGATCAAAGATGTCCTGTTTCGGAGAAGACCCAATGTTTACACTTGACCACCTATGTAAATAAATCCATGAATAGCTATTATCCAGTACTGGTTCAACCATAAAAAGTAACATTAAACAGAAATACTATTTCTACACATTCACTGAATTTCTTATCTGAGTAAATATATTTTATTGAATCTGTCTAAATCTTCTTCTTCTAAGACCAGACTATGTAAATATTTTTGCACAGACTGCTAACTTTTCAGTTACAGATTTTAAGTCCAAGGATTCTGAACTCCCCTGCCCTTCTGAATAAGACAGGATCAGACCAAAAATGGTTTCTCTTAATGTTCCTGTTCATATACCTATATAGGCCTTATATAATGGACTCTTTTTATCCATAAATGTTCTGACAGTATTACTCAAGGAACATGTTATAACTGTTAAATAGCTAGATATGTGGTCCTATGTATCAAGAGCCATTTTGGACATCTGCTCAGAGTTAATGTAATGTTGTAGTACATGTTGTTCTATGCTTTCTGCTGTACATGCTATCTTATATGCTTTATACTTATACATGTTATTTGTATTCTTAGTTTTACCACAATTCACAATCCTGTTGACCAATAAACAAGTTAGACTACAGAAAACAGTCCTCTTATTTGGAAGACAGAAATGGTTTATACTGAACGTCAGACTGCACACCGTGTGAACATGTATGAAGACAGAACACTCTTAGTATTAATTTCTTAAAAAACCTGGGGACCCCTTAAAGGGTTTAGTTTCTATTATTCTGTCACTTATAAACTTTGCTTAGTGCAGGAAAATGAAGATTACTTACGGTAATTGGATTTTCCAGAATTGAGGACAGCATGTGGAGAGAGAGGATCTGCCCCCTGAGACAGGAAACCTGCACAAAATAAAAAGGCGGAGACTCTCCTTCGCCTCAGTGTGAGTATCCAAGCTTGAGGCAAGAACTGACATTTAACAAAACCCACACCAGTGAAACCCGAAATGCTTGTTTATTTTTTTTTGCACACCCATGACACACAAACAGGAAGAAGGGAGGGAAATAAGGGTGCTGTCCTGGGTTCTGGAAAATCCAATTACCGTAAGTAATCTTCATTTTTCCCCTTCACCCAGGACAGCACATGGAGCGTGAGATTACAGAGAAGAATTTAGGGTGGGGTTACAAAGGTAAGAACCTTCTTCCCAAAGGATAGGTCTTCAGGAGAAAAGAGATCAAATCTATAATGACGAAAGAAGGTGGACGGAGAAGACCAAGTTGCAGCCTTGCAAATATCCTCAATCGAGATATTACCTCTCTGCTGCTCTAGTAGAATGTGCCTTAATCCCACCTGAGACAGGGAGACCAGATGAGGTGTAGGCCAAAGAAATCGCAGACCTGATCCACCTTGCAATAGAAGATTTTGAGGCAGCTTTCCCTTTGTTGATTCCCTGGAAAAGAATGAATAAAGAGGAGGACCTCCTCCACCCTTCAGTACGAGAAAGATAATCAATGACAGCCCTTCTGACATCTAAACAATGTAATGTTTCCTCCTCCCTTTTTCTGGGATTCTGATAAAAAGCAGGAAGAACAATATTTTGGGACCCATGAAGGAAGGCCGGATCTGGTTTTATCAGAACCCTGTCCTCCAAAATTTCTGTATACAAAGGATTTGCTGAAATAGATTGTAACTCATTAATTCTCCTGGCAGAAGTAAGGGTTACTAAGAGACATAGCTTAAGGGTTAGACATCTGATAGGGCTCAAAGGGAGGTTTAGTTAGGGCACCTAAGACTAGGTTTAAGTCCCACAAAGGGACTCTAGGAGCTTACAAAGGCGTAGAGCTTTTGACTGCCTGAAAAAAACTAGTAATCCACGGCAAGCTGGCAATATCCTGACTAAAGAGAACTGATAAGGCAGAAACATGGACTTTTAGAGTACTGCAAGCCAAACCCATATCTAGACCCTTTTGTAAAAATTCCAGAATTAGGTTTTCAGAGACATCTTTCGGAATGTTATTAAGCTTAATACCTGAAAATTGTAGGAACTTATGCCAAACTCTACAATAGATATTTATAGTGGAACATTTTTTGCTCTTTAGAAGGGTCTGGACTAGTTTATTTGAAAATCCTCTGTTCTCTAATAACTTCCTTTCAAATTCAAAGTTCTTAACAGATGGGTGAAAAATTGGACTTTGGCTGAGAAGGTCCTGGTTCTCCGGGAGAACCCAGGGATCCGAGATGGACATCTTCCTGAGCCACATGAACCAGGTCCTTCTCGGCCAAAAGGGAGCTATTATTATTACTCTTGCTCCCTCTTCTCTGATCTTTCTCAGGACTCTGGGTATTAGAGGGATTGGAGAAAAGGCATAGCAAAGAGGAAAGTCCCATTTGTGAAGGAGGGGGTCTATCCCATAAGGGGATCCCCTGGAATCTAGGGAAATTTTTTTTGGAACCTTCCTGTTGAAGGTTGTAGCAAAAAGATCTATCGTTGGACGACCCCACAAGACAGAGATTGTCGAAATATATCTTTTATATGAAGAAGAAATTTGTCATATAAGAGATAATATCAATAAATTAAGTAATCAATCAGCAAATCCACTAGGCGGACATAAACGCAGTTACTTATGATCAAATTTTGGGTATATGGTAGTATGATATAACTCATAAATTCTTCTAACTTGGTATTGGCTATGGAATATAAAATTCAAGTCAGGGATTCTTTCCCTGATAGCAATATCATATGTGTCATTTAGTGCTGTGCACTTCCACTCAATGGTAATAATATTGCTATGGCCACTTAACGCTACGTATCCACACAAGATGGGGATCTGAACTATATACCAAGCGGAATAATTTATAAATACTACACAACCAAAAATATATACCATACCAGATCAAAGCATAGGAGGAATTGCAAAGGATAACCAACTGTCAGAGATTCTGGTAGTCAGAAACGAATCCAGGGTTTTCTTTCCTTGTAATGTAGTGGTTCCTATGTGTTCTCTTAGTTCCTTCTTTCTTTTCATTTTCCTTGGTTGTTGGATCTCTCTCTGTTCCAACAGTAATTATCCCCCTTTCTTATCTTACGTTACAGCCTCCTAGATTATGATCTTCCAATCAACTGAGGAGGGTGTAACGTATGTTAATCACTCTATGAGATCATATTTACACATAATGCAATTGTGGAGAATGGTGTCATGATATCCATCTGTCTCCAGATGGCACTGTTATATAGCATACTAACATCATACTCTTAAGTGATACTCCATATAATGTGACTTCATTTTTCACATGTGCCTTTGCAGCCTTAAATCAGAGATAAGGTATTAGTTCAGACACTTTGAAATAACTTTCCCCCAGCCAAATTGGAGCCAGCATCATCTTCCCAGATTGTTAAATTTATGGTAGTGATAACGGAATACAATGATCCTTTACTCAGCAGCTGGATTTGTATCCCTTAGCTGTCCAAACGACTGAGTAATTACGTTTGGAATAATATTATCTCCTCTGAGAGATTTCCATTAGCAGAAAACCAACATTTTCTATACTTTTTAAGATTATATCCTCTCAGTGAGATACATACGGCATAGAATATATATCAATACCTTAATATATGTTGTGATGATATGAACAGTAAAGTGTGCGGTAGTCGTATGATGGGGGTGTGTATCTCACCTGGTGGTTCAATTTCACTAGGTGAGATAGCTGAAATCCAGAAAAGTGCTGCTTCAGTAAGGCATAGCTTGCTGGAGATTGGTTAAAGTTGTCTGGGCTGGATTTCTTTGGGCTGGGAGTCAGGTTGGTAGTGGGAGTCTCTCAGTCCACACCCCTAATCCATTATGGTTCCCTGGCCCCAGATGAGGCCAGCTGGGTTAATCCGGGAGGGATAAATGAACCCTCTCTGTGTGTGTGAAGGAGAGTCAGGGAGACTCTGAGCCTGGTCTTGGGGGACGAAGCAACGCCTGGTAGTGGGTTGAATGGGTCCTAGTCAGGCGGACTAGTGAGCCCAAATCCCCCATGGGACTTTGTTGCTGCACAGCCTAGGGGCTGGAGGACTACAAGGCGCATCCGGTTCCAGGTGTGAACGGCGCTATAGAGGTGAGATGGGGAATACCTCCGTTTAGTGAGAGCCCAGCCGGGCAGGTATTTTTAGTTTGTATTGCGTTATTCTTTTGTGTGATGTGCCACTAATAAATGCACTGTTTGGACATTGATACGTGTGTCCTGAAGATACTTGTGAAAGTGACCCCCGAAACTGAGCTAATCCCCTAGAATGTATATAAAACATATATATGAATTATCAATATGTTCATATCTGAAGAAGAGCCATTACACTACCTACAGATAAGCCCACATCTGTGGCAATAACTTTTAAAATACAATGTTCTCTGTATTCAATGACTGTTATGCAAACTGAACTTGGCGTGAACTCATCTTGGCCCGTTCTAGTCATATAGCAAAACTTTGGTTCAGTCTGTCTCAAAGACAATGAGTGTCCATTTTAACTATAATATCATCAGGTATCGTGTACACTTATGAAAATGCCTGACAAGATCTGGTCGAAAATCCCCTGGCTCAAACTCCACTTGGCCTGGGATAACGAATGGCAGCTTAGACATTTTTCTTCCACGATAGTTAATGGTTTTTGAGCCTCTAACATCAGACTCCAACATCTTGTGCCACCTTTTCTGTTTATATAAGACACTGTGGTCTTGTTGTCCATCGTCACTCTTATGTTTGCCCCTTTTAGAGTTGGGAGAGCTGTGGGCAAGGCTTTTCTCATTGCCATTAATTCCTTGAGATTTGAGGAACTTTCTTTTTCTTCTGCTTCCCATTCGCCCAGAAGAATTTTCCCTGAACATGGGTACCCCAGCCTCAAGGACTCGCATCTGTGGTAAGGCAGACAAGGTTTTTCATTTTCCAAGCAAGACCTTGTATTAGATTTTCTGTTTTTAACCACCAATTCAAACTCTGAAGGGTCTGAGATTTTTAATTTCTCTTCTAAGGGGATCTTTCCCCCCTTCCAAAAGGAGAGAATCTCCCATTAAAGAGACCTTGTGTGTAGTTGCGCCCATCTTACTGCCGGGATGCAGGCTGAAAGTGAATCTAGAATCGACATTCCCCTTCTCAGATACACTACTGGGTGATGTAGTAAATTTGACACCACTGAGTGAACCTTCCGAACTATTTTCTCTGTTTAAAAAAGAACTCTGGTCCCTGGAGTCCAGAAGAATACCCAAAAAGACCTGAACCTGGGAAGGGGAAGGTCGAGATTTCTCCTGGTTCAATATCCATCCTAAATTGCTTAGAATTTGGAGGACTATGGACACTGACCACCTGCCTGCTTCTTCTGATTTTGTTACGATCAAAAAATCGTCTAAATAGGGAACAAAAAGGATGTCTTGCTCTCTTATATGGGTGCTCATTTCGGCCACTATTTTCATGAACAGTCGAGGGGCCATGGACAGACCGAAGGGCATGGCCTGGAATTTAAGTTGTAAAAGCTTTCCTTTCACCCAAACTGCAACTCTTAAGTATTTTTGGTGTTCCTGGCAAATTAGCACATGGAAGTATGTGTCCTTTAGATCTAAGACCGCCATGAAACAGGGAGGAAAAAGCAGGTTTATTACTGACTTTATTGATTCCATCTTAAATTTTTTCGGTTTCGGATACAAGTTTAATTTTTTTATATTTATAATAGGCCTGTAAGACTCATCTGTTTTTTTACCATAAATAAATGGGAGTAATACCCCTTTCTTTCTTCTACCGCAACTGGGATTAGAACTTCTTTTCTTATCTCCTGAACCTCTTCTTCCATAGCTGTTGACCCTGCTTCTGATAAATGGGATTTTGTGACCAATAATTTTTCTGGTGGAAGAGAACGAAAATCTAGCCTTAGACCTGATCTGATTATATCTAAGATCCAAACACTGTTGGAAATTTTGGCCCAAGCAGGGAGAACATTTCTCAACCTTCCCCCTACCTGGCTCCTGGCGTCATTGGGATTATGACTTTTTTCTATTGTTTGTACTCTGGTTAAAGAAGAATCCCTTACCTTTCCTTTAGCCTCTGAACTTAAATTCTTTGTCTCTTCTATCCTTATCACTGTTTCCTTTAAAGGGACGAAAGGAACGGTTAGACCTCCCCGAAAAGGAGGAAGAAAAGGGAATTTTTTCTTATTGTCTGCCTCTTTTTCAAGCAGTTTGTCTAGCGCAGATCCAAATAAAAATTCTCCCTCACACGGGACCCCACATAGCTTATGTTCTGATGAAAGATCTCCCTTCCAGTTCAACCACAAAGCTCTCCGTGCTGAATGAGATAAGGCAGAGGCTCTGGCGGCTAGTCTAACCAAATCTACTGAGGCGTCAGCTAGGAAGTCCGCTGATTTTTTTTGAGGATATCTTCTCTAGGGACTCTATTGCGAATTTGACTTTCAAGCTCAGAAAGCCAAACCATCATGGACCTAGTAGCACATGTGGATGCAATTCCTGGCCTAAAGGAGGAAGTAGATGCTTCCCATACACCCTTTGTCAATACAAGTCTGACATAACTTTTTGTCCCAATTACGGGTAAAGACTGATTTACACAGCACATTCCATATTTTTTCTTTTTGAGACTGCTTTTTTGGGTTTAACCTACAACAGCAATGATAAAAAAAAATCTCATAAGAACTTTAGAACCTTACAATATCCCATAAACTCACCCATTCGGGTACCGGGTTGGGGGTAGGGTAAGTTCCAATTTCTTCTGCCACCTTGTCCTCCTCCATCATGTAGGACTCAATTGGCAGCCCTGTTTGCGAGTGTCAGCAAAAGATCGGTATTCCATTACCTGTACAGCAGGAACTGGACCCTTGGTTATACTTGCACGATCCTTTAAATGGCGTCTGACGTCATCGCAGCACGCTCCACGCTGCGTTCCACCGACGTCGCACACCCTGCTAGCTTCCTGTTGCCCTTGGGCTCCAGAAGCTCTTGCTCCTCCCCTCCAGGATATCGCGGGATTACCTTTATCCTGGTCCCCCAACGCCCGTGAACTCCCTCGCGAGGCTAGCGGCGTCTCTGCAGCTTCTCTCGGTGCACCACTGATGCTTCCTCCAGGCTCGGATAGCAGCAGTCAAATTCCCGGCGCACCGACCGGACTCCTCCGCGCGGGTAGCTGCAGCTTAACCCTTGGCATGTACCGATACAGTCGCCCAGGCTCGGGTAGCTGCAGGTAAGGGCTCTGGAAGGGGGAACGCAAATTCCTGAAAATCTGAGATGCAGGCTTCCCCTCTGAGACAGGAAAGAACATTGAGGTGGAGGAGAGTCTCCGCCTTTTTATTTTGTGCAGGTTTCCTGTCTCAGGGGGAAGATCCTCTCTCTCCACGTGCTGTCCTGGGTGAAGGGGGAAAAAAATATCTACTTGTAAAAGGGAATATTCATTATTAATATTTTGGGTTAATCTTATTAATAAATAAAATGTCTATTGTTGACTCCGCCTATTTATTTTTTATCCTGCCTGTTGCTCTACCTTTTCCTGATTTACAGTGGCGATAAGACTATAAACTGTATTTTAACAATAAAGTATTCATTAAACAATTACAAGTCTACAGTAGATTACTTATGATATATATATATATATATATATATTTATATCAATAGTTATATATATACATATAGACACACACAGTAATACACTCATACCACTATACTACAGCTAACTACACTAACACAACACAATTCCACCCCAACAACTATCTAAGTATACACTTACACACACACACACATATCAGCAGCATACTCCCTCTTGGCTATAAACTGTCATTACGGGATAAAAGGGGTTAATTCAATACAGTACTTATGCTATATCTATATATATTTATATCAATAGTTATATAAATGTATAGACGCACACAGTAATACACTCACAGCACTATACTACATCTAACTACACTAACACAACACAATCCACAATTCCACCCCAACAGCTATCTAAATATACACTTAAACGCACACGTACCAGCAGCACCCTCCATCCTGGCTATAAACTGTCCCTACGGGATAAAAGGGGTCAATTCAATACAGACAATGCAGAGGTTATGGTGTTGGTGGTATAGGGATAATAATATTGCAGGGATTGGCAGCAGTGGGAAAGAGTTAATATTGCAGGGATAGATAATGCTATTGCAGGGCAATGCAGGTTATCAGTGAATAAAGCGTGAAATTAAGGTGGTTAAAAATGCAGGGAATAATCGGTCAGATGCTCGTCTCTAGGGGTTATTGCTCGTTCCAGGGGATAATTCTCGCCTCGATGCTCATCATCCTAGGGATGGTTTTCGCTTGGGGCTGCATGGGTTAACTGAAGAGCCATCCGCGGCCGGACTATTTAAATCCGGTGGAGCTCGATCCCGAGCTGCAGGCAAGTGCATGTGGGCTTCAAGGCGGAGCTTTTAAAGTGACCGCGTACCTCTGGAGGTACGCGGCATCAGGGGCAGGGAACCTCTGTTATAAGTAACATCTCTGGCCCTGCTGGAGGGGTTTTGCAAAAGGCAGAGGATCTCTTTGATCCTCTGTCTTTTGATATGCTTGCAACTGGACACTAGTCCAGTTATCTGGGCGGCATCTCCAGGGGGGGGGGGGGGCATATATGTATAAACATATTCAACTATATATAAACATATATCCCTACCGGCCATACAGGGCCAATATATATAACTTTTATAATATGTTAATTAGCCTCTAGGAGCAGGGGGGCGTTGCTCCTGCTCTTAGAGCCTCCGTTCTCCAACCTTTGTCGCCTCCCTCCAAGTCCTGATTGACAGGGCCAGGCAGCGCTTGCGTCCGTCTGCCAGCCCTGTGCTCTGGTGAAGTCTCTTGCCATTCATTATTCGACGCAGGCGCAGTGATTATAGCTGTCAGCCAGCAAGCGTCCCTTCCCTTACTGCGCCTGCGCTGAATTCAGAACGGCCCAAGATTTCAGTAGGAATAGGCTAGTTAGGTTTAGCTGGCATTAGCACATCGCTAATGTCAGCTAGCTTAATAGGGTTAAATCAGGTGACAGAAACCCTTTTAAGGCCCAAAAGGGTTTGGTCACTAAGGGGTTAATAAACTGATCTGTACCAATACCAACATGCCTAAGTTTCTCATCACTCCAGGGCCCTCCATACAGGAACTCCATTTCAGCCTGTTCTGTAGGGAGTCCACTGGATAGTGGATATGGTTGTGTCTAGTGTGGAGATGACTTCAACTCCCCACTCTCCCGAATCACCTTTAGAGTCACGTGACTTTATCGTGCATTGTGGTTGCCGTGACGTCAGAAGGTCCCTACTGCGCATGAGTATTGGACACTACCGCGAAAGGAGGTGTGCGATGGCGCTTCTGGTTGGAGTTTGCAAGGACGGAGACGAGGAGTTTCCTTTGGATAAAAGGCAGAACTGTCTGTCCATCGATGACACGCTGACAGTGAGTGTTGTGTGCCTCTTCCGCACTGTGCTAATGCAGGCTTTATAGTTAGTCCAACTTGTTCACCTGCCGCCTCAGCGGACTCGAGGAAGTTCTGGGCAGTGATTGCTGCAGCTCTCTTCCCGCACACAGGAGACGTGAAGTGTCTTACAGGAAAACGGAGCCGGTACCGCATGCACACAAGTGGCCTGCTGCAAGTGCTGGCAGCTTGTACTCTCTGCCCTCTTATAAAAGGCGCCGTTTCTGTCAGGAGAATGTGTAGCCACATCGAGCTTGTGACCCGGGGGACACCTTACAGGATTGTCCCAGCCGCTCACTGACTATAAAGGCTGTATTCACATGACATTGAGAAATGGCCCAATGACGCCTGTTTTCAGAGCAGTGACAGTCTATGGGTGTGTTCACATTGCCCTTTTCTAATCCATTGCGAGGACTGCTCGACGTGACCTAACTTGTCTGTTTTCATGAAAGTCAAGGTGGCTGTTTTGCAGAAAAGAATTTGTGAGACTTTATTTTTTTTTTTACTATATTAACAGCTGTTTTCCACTATTGTTATGTCTTTTTCACACAGACGTATGTGTTCCGTTCCGTGCATTGGAGATCTCAATTTGCAGTGGCCGGGATGGATCCAGACCCATTTAACTTGAATGGGGTCCGCAATCCATCCGTTCCGCAAAAAGATAGAACAAGTTTTTTTTTTGTGGAACGGATGCACGGAACGGGGCCCCAGGGAAGCACTCCGTAATGCTTCTGTTCTGCACCGCATCTCTGGATTTGCGGACCCATTTAAATGAATGGGTCCACATCCGTGATGCGGAATGCACACGGCCGGTGCCCCGTGTATTGGTATGGTATCAATAAAAATGACAGATATATATATTTTTTTACAAGTTTAAATTTTATATTTTTACACTCTTTGGAAGTATGGGGTATCGTTGTAATAGTACTGACCTGAAGCTCAGCCACTTGGTCGTCTGTGTCATTGATACAGTAGTGTCCCAATGCAACATGACAGCCACAAAAGAATCCGATATTTTGCATCATGTCGCGTTGCAATACCTTAAACTGTCGTTACAAAAATGTTGTGACTTTTCAGCGACACATGTAGCTGTAGCCTAATAATAAGTAATTCCATCATGTACCGCCTCACATAATGGACAACATGGGGATTATGTGAGGCACATTATGGGGTTACTTACTATTAATGGGAGGCACGTGGAGGTCCGATTTTGATAAATCCATGTGCTTGACTTTAATAGGAAGTAACCCCATCATTTACCTCACATTTACCTCATGTTGTCCATTGTGTGAGGAGGCACATGATTTTACCAGCCTCTGGGTACCAGTGCAGCCATTCTCTGACAACCATTGTCTTGATGGAGCTCTGTGGATTATTATTTTGTTGGGATGAGTTGCCATCATCATCTATGTTGGGGGTAAGTACAACTTTTTGATCACTTTTTTTTTTCCAGCTTCCAAAAATGAAAAGGCAGCAATTCTGTCACTGCTTTTTGGGTTTTGTTTTTACGGGTATGGAAAAAGTGGTCAGTACAATTAGAGATGCCAATTTTATAAAGTTTCACCACTTTTACACAATGCACAATGACCCCTCCGCCGAGATTATCTTCCTCCTACCAGGCAGGGACAGGAAGCTTCAAAAAGGCCCACCTCCATACTCTCTTCATTGTCTTCCTGTCCCAGCCAAGTGGGGAAGGGAGCAGCGTTTGTTAAAGGGTAACTGTCATGTTTTTTTTATTTGCTAGTTTATTAGAGCTAGGCATGTATACCTGAGTTAGGGACTTTTCACACTGGCGTTTTTCTTTTCCGGCACAGAGTTCCGTCGTCGGGTCTCTATGCCGGAAGAATCCTGATCAGGATCATCCCCATGCATTCTGAATGGAGAGAAATCCGTTCAGGATGCATCAGGATGTCTTCAGTTCAGGACCGGAACGTTTTTTGAACGCAGCAAATACCGCAGCATGCTGCGCTTTTTGTTCCGTCCAAAAATCCGGAACACTTGCCACAAGTCCGGATCCGGAATTAATGCCCATTGAAAGGGGGCATTACGTGATCCATGGGCATGGGGCGCTCTGACGTCATTCAGGGGAGCCCCGGGAGCCACACTGACTGTAAGTATACCGCTCTCCCGCTCCTACTATGGCAACTAGGACTCTAATAGCGTCCTGGCTGCCATAGTAACCTGAAAGCATTTCGAAGACTGATCAGGATCCTGATCAGTCTTCTAATGCTTCAGGCGACTTGCGTTCTGACGGATCCGGCGGGACGGAAGTGCCTGCCGGATCCTCAGAACGCAAGTGTGAAAGGACCCTTAGTCTGTCAGTGATTTCCAAAAGATCTGTAATTGCCTTATAATAACAGCTTTCATTAATGTCATCTGTCCCTTTCCACTGCTCCCTTAAAAGACTGTTGCTAGGGCTTGTCTGTCTTCCTTTTAGTATAAACAGAAGACAGAGGGGCGGTCCTTCACGCTGCATTAGGCTTCAGAGTGAGGAGGAGTGTCTCTCAGTAATCCAATCTGATTGGCTGGCATTAGTAACTGGCTTGTATTAACCTCCTTTACATAATAAATGCTATTTGCTGAAGTGAGACAACCCGTTTAACTCTTTCGCTATGTGTGATCGATGTGTAAACATGGCGCCCGCTCGCATGTGGCCGGCAGGTCTCTGCTAATTCAAACAGCAGAGACCTGATGCTAATTACTGTTACCGTCAATAATGCCGATCGCCCAATTTAAGGCTTTAGATGCCGTGATCAAGTAAGATCACAGCATCTTAAGTGTCAAAAACTACCGACCGACATCCCCTGCGGCCAATGGGGATGTCGGTAGTTGCTTTGAATGTGCTGGGGCTTGCAGCATTCATGCTGAAATTCTTATTTTGGCCACCGGATGGCAGGCCAACACAAGACATGAGCAATTGACACTAATAAAACAGATTTTATAGGTCCATATGTTTTATAGGTTCAAAGTCATTACAAAAATTTTAAAAAATGTTGAATATATAAAAAGTAAAAAAAAAATAACGTTTAAATCACCCCCCTTTCCGTAGAATAAAAAAATAAACCTAAATAAAAAATATAAACATCATGGGTATCACTGTGACTAAAAACACCCGTACTATTCAAATGGCATAACGGAAAAAAGGGTCAAAATAGCTAATTTGCCCTTTTTTCATTGCTTCACTTACCCAAAAAAATTTAATAAAATGTGTGAGACTTTTCTATCACACGCCAAAATGGTATCAATAAAAATTACAGATTGTCCCGCAAAAAATGAGCCCCTATACAGCTCAGTAGACATAACTCTAAAAAAAAGTTATGGGGGTCAGAATATGGTGATTGAAAAAAAAAAAAGTCATTTTTTTTGCAAGTTTAATCCTTTAATGACATGGCCATATTTCCCCTTAAGGACCAGGCCAGGCCATTTTTTGAAAATCTGACCACTGTCACTTTATGTGTGAATAACTATAAAACGCTTTTACTTACCCAGGCCATTCTAAAATTGTTTTTTTGTCACATATTGTACTTTATGACACTGCTAAAATTGGGTAAAAAAGTTTATTTTTTGCATAAAAAATACCAAATTTACAAAAAAATTTGAAAATTTAGCAAATTTCAAAGTTTGTTTCTCTGCTTCTATAATACATAGTAATGCCGCCAAAAATTGTGATGACTTTACATTCCCCATATGTCTGCTTCATGTTTGTATTATTTTGGCAATGCCATTTTATTTTTTGGGGATGTTAGAAAGCAAATTTAGAAATTTTCCAAATCCCACTTTTTATGGACCAGTTCAGGTCTGAAGTCACTTCGTGAGGCTTTCATAATAGAAACCACTCAAAAATTACCCCATTTTAGAAACATTTTACAAACTTTAACTATTTAGGTGTTCCACAAGTTAATGGAAAATGGAGATAAAATTTCAGAATTTCTATTTTTTGGAAAATTTTCCATTATAATCAATTTTTTCCACTAATAAAGCCAGAGTTACCGTATTTTTCACCCTATAAGACGCACTTTCCCCCCTAAAAGTGGGGTAAAAATAGTGCTGCGTCTTATGGGGCGAATGCGGCAAACACTGATACACCGCTGCGCTGTTGATCAGCGCTAGCCGGCTTGTGTATCAAAGAGGAGGGGCTGGGGGCGGCAGTCTTGTTTGCTAATGACCGCGGGGTCCGGTGCAGTGACTGTATTCTACTACACCGGGCCCGCTGTAGTAATGTTATGAAAGTGATTAAAACTAAAATTTTCATAACACTAAATCCATGCTGTATTACCCTACCTAATGTACGATCGCAGGCAGGAGGCCGGTCTGACTACTGACTACGTCACGTGCCTGCTCCGCCTGCTTCATTTATAAAGTGGGCGAAGTGGGCGCGTGACGTTACGCTGCCGCCGCCCGCCCGTCCTCCTGCCTGCGATCGTACATTAGGTAGGGTAATACAGCATGGATTTAGTGTTAGGAAAATTATAGTATTAATCACTGCCATAACATTACTACAGCGGTCATTAGCAAACAAGATGCCGGACCCCCACCCCCTGTATTGGGGGTCATCACACCCACTGTATGGGGGCATCTGTGTATGGCACTGTATGGGGGCATCTGTGGATGGCACTGCTATAAGGGGGGGGGGTTGATCTGTGGATGACACATGGATCCCCCCCCCCATAGCAGTGCCACTCACAGATGCCCCCATACAGTGCCACCCACAGATGCCCCCATACAGGGTGTCATCCCCAGATGCCCCCATAACAGCGCGCCATCCCCGGATGCCCCCATAACAGCGCGCCATCCCCGGATGCCCCCATAACAGCGCGTCATCCCCGGATGCCCCCATAACAGCGCGTCATCCCCGGATGCCCCCATAACAGTGCGTCATAATAGTGTCATGCACAGAACACCGTTAGTAAAAAACCCACCAAAAGTACACCTTTTGGTTCAAAATATTTTTTTTTCTTATTTTCCTCCTCAAAAACCTAGGTGCGTCTTATAGGGCGAAAAATACGGTAACTGCCAAACAAAACTCAATATGGGTTGTCCTGATTCTGTATGTAGAAACAAACTTTATGTGGTGCTAAACTACTGTTTGGCCAAACGGCAGGGCATAGAAGAAGGAGAACGCCATATGGGTTCTGGAGGGCAGATTTTGCGGGACTGTTTTTTTACACCATGTCCCATTTCAAGCCCCCCGTTGCACCCCTAGAATAGAAATTCCAAAAAGTGACTCCATCTAAGAAAGTACATCCTTCAAGGTATTCAAAACTGTTTGGCCAAACGGCAGGACATAGAAGAAGGGGAACGCCATATGGTTTTTGGAAGGCAGATTTTGCTGGACTGGTTTATTTACACATGTACCTTTTCAAGCCCCCCTGATGCACCCCTAGAGTAGAAACTCCATAAAAGTGACCCCATCTTGGAAAATACGGGATAAGGTGGTAGTGTTTTTGGTACTATTTTAGGGTAAATATGATTTTTGGTTGCTCTATATTACACATTTTTGAGGCAAGGTAAAAAACTGAAATTCTAAAATTGTTTCTACATTCGCCATTAAAGGGAATCTGTCACTAGCTTTTACCCTTGTCAGCTAAACATATGCTGACATTAAGGGTCTCCATAGCAGTCCTAATGTGTTTTTATTTTAGATATCCAAGGCTTTATTTTCTCAAAAAACAGGTTTTACCCACCTGTCAATCATCAGAATAAGGAGCCCAGGGGGCGGTCTGGCCATGCAGGGTGTTCGTCCGCACCCTCCCCCGTCAGTGCCGCACGCCGCCTCTCCAAACCTCTGCGCCGCCTCCTAAAGCGCAGTGCCGCCTCTCCCTCTCCCTCCCTCCCCCTCTTTCCCCGTCAAGATCCCGCGCGTGCGCACAGGGCACTGCGCGATGCGCCCGTGCGGACTCCGGCAACCGCCTTCAGGGAGCGAAGCGCGCATGCGCCGGCACTTCGCTCCCTCCCTGGTATGACCGCACCCTGGCGCCAGCCTCTCAGAGCCCGCGAAGAGCTGTGCCCTGTGCGCACGGTTTTCTCTGTCACAGCCTTAAAGCTTGTAAAAAAGCGGGATCTTGACATAGGTGCCACTTAATACGGTGGATTTGGTGATCTCTGTAATGGTGACCCCCCTTTGCTTGGTTTTCCTTCCTTTGAGGGATATCTGGCTTTCATTGTGTTGTAGACCCATAACTGGGGCTCCACATTTATTTTGCATATTCCTGTTTCCCAGGGAACTTTGCACTTCGGATTGCTGTGTTGAGACTCTTAGGTGAGGCTCCGCTGTGTTTTTTGTAGCTGGTCTCCCTGAGGTCAGCCATTGTTGTGTTTGAGTAGTCTCCGAGGCATTGCTCCCGGTTAGCCAGAATCCTACTCTGCACTGATGAGGGGCAACACCCCGAAACAGCTGTCTGTGGATGGGTAACTGGCTTAGGTTTTCCCCGTCACATCCTTAAAGCTTGTAAAAAAGCGGGATCTTGGCATAGGGGCCACTTAATGTGGTGGATTTGGTGATCTCTGTAATGGAGACCCCCCTTTGCTTGGTTTTCCTTCCTTTGAGGGATATCTGGCTTTCATTGTGTTGTAGACCCATAACTGGGGCTCCACATTTATTTTGCATAGAGGTTTGGAGAGGCGGCGTGCGGCACTGACGGGGAAGGGTGCGGACGAACACCCTGCATGGCCAGACCTCCCCCTGGGCTCCTTATTCTGATGATTGACAGGTGGGTAAAACCTGCTTTTTGAGAAAATAAAGCCTTGGATATCTAAAATAAAAACACATTAGGACTGCTATGGAGACCCTTAATGTCAGCATATGTTTAGCTGACAAGGGTAAAAGCTAGTGACAGATTCCCTTTAAGTTTTGTGGAACACCTAAAGGGTTAAAAAAGTTTGTAAAGTAATTTTTTTTACCTTAAAGTGTGTAGTTTCTTAGATGGGGTCACTTTTTTGGAGTTTCTAGTCTAGGCTACATCAGGGGGGCTTCTAATGGAACATGGTGTAAATAAACCAGTCCATCAAAATCTGCCTTCCAGAAACCATATGGCGTTCCCTTCGTTCTATGCCCTGCCGTGTGGCTATATAGCCATTTTCGACCACATATGGGGTGTTTCTGCAAACTACAGAATCAGGGCAATAAATATTTAGTTTTGTTTGGCTGTTAACCCTTGCTTTATTACCGAAAAAAATGCATTCAAATAAAAATTTTGCCAAACAATGGGTGTTTAGCACCGTTTTTATTTTATTCTTTTGACTGTGTTCAAACGAGGGGTTAAGTAAAATGTTATTTTTATAGGGCAGATTCTTATGGATGCGGCGATGCCTAATATGTCTACTTTTTAAAATTTGTTTAGATTTTACTAGGGCTGCACGATATAGGAATTTTGTGCGATTGCGATTAGGGCCCTAAAAATTGCGAAACCGATATGCGATGCGATATTTTAAGGGAATTGTGCTAGAGGTCTATCTGCTGGGATTTTCAAGGTAAAAGCACACACAGATGACTGATAATGTGAAACTCAAGAACTGAAATGCACAGTGTTTTTCAAAATAAAATACATATTTGCATTACTGCAAAAGTACAAAATACAAAACTTGCCATTTTCTTAATAGCACTGCACAGAACAGATAAATAAAATAGATATAAGAACATGTGTTCAATAAAATAACGACTTTCCACCAGCCTCTCCACCCTCCCCGCACTGTAACTGATGCAGCATAGCGGCCGGAAATACAGTGTCAGTGTCACGTAGAAAGTCATCCATCGCTTTATAAGAAAATTGTCTGTCTTATAAAGTGAAAAATACAGTGATATAATTCCAGCATTTTTGGGTCAGCAAATTGCAATATGGAGATTAATTGCGATTGCTTTCGCGATATATTGTGCAGGCCTAATATATATAACAGTCATTGGCTCAAAAGTAACTTGAGTAGGGAGGAATCATGACTTCAGGTGGGAAAAAATGACGAATATTCTGAAAAAAGGAATATAAAGCACCATATTCTATAGTGCTATATATTCGGATGTTAGAATATTCGCATTACGCGAATATTCTATTGCTGATTTTTCACGTAAGAGTTTTTTTTTTAATAATGAAGAATATTCTAATTCACTACAGACTACAATATTGCAGCCTTCTTACATTGGCCCACAAGCAAGAAATAGGTAGGTATACTAGGTAATGGGTTCAGATGAAACAAACACAAAAAACCAATATTCGTTTTTACGAATATATATCACTATATTCGAGAATTCTCGTCGAAGTGCCGATATTCGCGATAAAAATTCCACATTCGAATAATCGCGCTCAACACTACGGTGACAAGCGCGATGTGGCAGCAAGAGGAGAGCAGTCCCGCTGTGTGTCTATAATAATATTAATAAACTGTTACTTTATTTAACCGCTTCAGCCCCCCTAGCTTAAACACCCTTAATGACCAGGCCACTTTTTACAATTCCGCACTACACTACTTTACCCGTTTATTGCTCGGTCATGCAACTTACCACCCAAATGAATTTTACCTCCTTTTCTTCTCACTAATAGAGCTTTCATTTGGTGGTATTTCATTGCTGCTGACATTTTTACTTTTTTTGCTATTAATCAAAAATGACCGAAATTTTTACAAAAAAATGACATTTTTCACTTTCTTTTGTAAAATTTTTCAAAAAAAACTACATTTCTATATAAATTTTTCTCTAAATTTATTGTTCTACATGTCTTTGATAAAAAAGTCCAATAAGTGTATATTTATTGGTTTGGGTAAAAGTTATAGCGTTTACAAACTATGGTGCAAAAAGTGAATTTCGGCATTTTGAAGCAGCTCTGACTTTCTGAGCGCCTGTCATGTTTCTTCAGGTGCTAGAATGTCAGGAAAGTATAAATACCCCCAAATCACACCATTTTAGAAAGAAGACACCCCAAAGTATTCGCGGAGGGGCATGGTGAGTTCATGTATCATTTCATTTTTTTCACAAGTTAGCGGAAAATGACACTTTCTGAGGAAAAAAAAAAGTTTCAATTTCTGCTAACTTCTGGCAAAAAAAAAGAAATCTCAGACGGACTCACTATGCCCCTCAGTGAATACCTTGGGGTGTCTACTTTCCAAAAGGGGTCATTTGTGGGGTGTGTTTACTGTTCTGGCATTTTGGGCGGGGCTAAATTGTGAGCCGCCATGTAAAACCTAAAGGTACTCGTTGGAATTTGGGCCCTTTGCACTCAGGCTGCAAAAAGTGTCACTTATGTGGTATCGCCGTACTCAGGAGAAGTAGGGCAATGTGTTTTAGGGTGTATTTTTACATATACCCATGTTGGGTGAGAGAAATATCTCTGTAAACTGACAACTTTGTATAAAAATTTTTAAAAGTTGTCGTTTACAGAGATATTTTCACACACAGTATAGGTATATATAAAAATACACCCCAAAGCACATTGCCCTACCTCTCCTGAGTACGGCGATACCACATGTGTGCCACTTTTTGCAGCCTGGTGTGCAAAGGCCCTAAAACCAATGAGTACCTTTAGGATTTCACAGGGCATTTTTACGCATTTGGATTCCAGACTTCTTCTCACGCTTTAGGGGCCCCTAAAATGCCAGGACAGTATAAATACCCCACATGTGACCCCATTTTGGAAAGAAGACACCCCAAGGTATTCTGTGAGGGGCATGGCGAGTTCATAGAAGATTTTTTTGGCACAAGTTAGCGGAAATTGATTTTTATTGTTTTTCTCATAAAGTCTACCTTTCTGCTAACTTTTGACAAAAAGTTAAATTTTTCATGGACTCACTATGCCCCTCAGCGAATACCTTGGGGTGTCTTCTTTCCAAAATAAGGTAATTTGTGGGGTGTTTGTACTGTTCTGGCATTTTGGGTGGGGCTAAATTGTGAGCAGCCATATAAAACCTAAAAGTACTCGTTGGAATTTGGGCCCCTTTGCGCACCCAGGCTGCAAAAAAGTGTCACACATGTGATATCGCTGTACTCAGGAGAAGTAGGGCAATGTGTTTTGGGGTGTATTTTTACATATACCCATACTTTGTGTGAGAAATATCTCTGTAAATTGACAACTTTGAATAAAAAAATTTAAAAAGTTGTCGTTTACAGTGATATTTCTCACACACAGTATGGGTATATGTAAAAATACACCCCAAAACACATTGCCCTACTTCTCCTGAGTACGGCGATACCACATGTGTGACACTTTTTGCAGCCAAGATGCGCAAAGGGCCCTAAATCCAATGAGTACCTTTAGGATTTCACAGGCCATTTTACGCATTTGGATTCTCACGCTTTAGCACCCCTAAAATGCCAGGGCAGTATAAATACCCCACAAGTGACCCCATTGTGGAAAGAAGACACCCCAAGGTATTCTGTGAGGGGTATGGCGAGTTCACAGAAAAAAAAAAATTTGGCACAAGTTAGCGGAAATTGATTTTTTTTTTTTTTTTTTACAGTCTCATATTCCACTAACTTGTGACAAAAAATAATATTTTACATGAACTCACCATACCCCTCACTGAATACCTTGGGGTGTCTTCTTTCTAAAATGGGGTCACATGTGAGGTGTTTGTACTGCTCTGGCATTTTAGGGTCTCCGCAATCATTACACGTATGGCCAGCATTAGGAGTTTCTGCGATTCTCCGTATATTGAGCATACGGGTAATGAGATTTTTTTTTTCTGTTCAGCCTCTGGGCTGAAAAGAAAAAAAAATGAACGGCACAGATTTTTTCATTCGCATCAATCAATGTGGATGAAAAAATCTCTGCCCAAAAATGTGCAAAAAAAACCAAAATGGCACAGATTTCCTCATTCGCATCGATCAATGTGGATGAATAAATCTCTGACAAAAAATGTGCAAAAAAAAAAAGTAGTAAGGCCCCATTCACACGTCCGCAAAAATGTCCGCATCTATTCCGCAATTCTGCGGAATAGATGCGGACCCATTCAATGTGAATGGGGCTGGCTGTGATGCGGAGAGCACACTATGCGCTCGCCGCATCAGCATTTGCGGAGCTGCGGCCGCAACCTTCTGGGTTTCGGCCCCCAAGCATCCGGCCGCAGCTCCGCAAAAGATAGAGCATGTCCTATTCTTGTCCGCAATTGCGGACAAGAAAAGGCATTTTCTATATAGTTCTGGCAATGTGCGGATCCGCAAAATGCGGAAAGCACATTGCTGGTGTCCGTGTTTTGCGGATCCGTGGATCCATGGATCCGCAAAACACATACGGACGTCTGAATGAGCCTTACAGGGGGTAATTAGTGTCAGGGGGTGACATGGGGTGATCGGGGTTATTCGGGTTAATCAGGGGTTAATCAGTGACGGGGTGGGGGGTGGATGGGTGGGGGGGTCTGTGTGGTGTTTTGGTGCACTTATAAAAGTTTCTTTGGTGGTCCCAAGCAAAAGGGACCACCAAAGGAACGATCAGCAAGCATATCAGACGCTGTTAACAAAACAGCGTCTGATATGCCATTTTTTTAACTTCTACAGCCTGCCAGCGCACGATCAGCGCTGGCAGGCTGTAGTTTACCTTGTCCCCGACGTGTTCCTGTGAACGCGCGCACGTTCACAGGAAATCTCGCCTCTCGCGAGATGACGCGCGGGCGCGTCAAGGAGGAACAGACCGACCGCCCGCAAGACGCAATCCTGCGTGAGGCGGTCGGCAAGAAGTTAATAATCAATTCAGCTAAGAAGGAGTTAACATTGGGACTCTGGATCTTGGGAGATGGTGCTATGGTGGGTTCAGGCGGGGAGAGATTTCGATGGGGACTCCAGATGGTAATGCTGCCAGAGAGTGCAATCCTAACTACATAGCAGGATCGCACTGAGTGCCTGTTGTATGTGTGCTGCTGCAATGATTAACAGAGGAAGGTGCGCTCATGTCATGAAAGACAATGCTACATGTGGTAAGAAAGTGTCCAGTGTAGGGGGCAAAAGTGAGTGATTAGTACATATTTTTGTACATATATATGCACTCTCTAATATTTTTATTTTTATTAATTAATTTTTTATACATCGATTTCTGTAATCAATAAAATATTGCTATAACAAGCAGGTGTGCACATGCCATGCTGGGGGCTCCAATGCTGCTGTGAAAGGGGGAGGGGACAACCCTATACAACCACATACATATCTTGGGATCGCGGACTCACTGACAGTAAAGTATCCATCTTTTATTGTACAGTATGTTGGCACTATTACTATGGACAAAACAGATTAAGCAAGAAAGTACCGTGTCTACCCTTTTGTATATATGTAAATACAAACCGGATTCCAAAAAAGTTGGGACACTACAAATCGTGAATAAAAACTGAATGCAATGATGTGGAGGTGCCAACTTCTAATATTTTATTCAGAATAGAACATAAATCACGGAACAAAAGTTTAAACTGAGAAAATGTACCATTTTAAGGGAAAAATATGTTGATATGTGTTAATTGGTCTTCAAGCTCTTCCTTTTGCTCAAATTTACTTTTTCCAGCCTCTTATTGCTACTTGTCCCAACTTTTTGGGGATTTGTTGACACCGTGAAATTTTGAATCAACATATTTTTCCTTTAAAATGATACATTTACTCGGATTAAACGTTTGATCTGTCATCTACGTTCTTTTACAAATAAAATATTGACATTTGCCATCTCCACATCATTGCATTCAGTTTTTATTCACAATTTGTCTAGTGTCCCAACTTTTTTGGAATCCGGTTTGTAATGGTAATGCCAAATATAAATATTGTATATATAAAATAATATATCCCGCATGAATGGCATATAACCCTTCCTGCAATTTGTCAGATACCTGTTCTTATAGGGGACAAACCTGTGCTAATGACATACAGTAGTGCGCATACACCTATAATATAATGATATAGTGCACATATACATATACAGTAAGCGTTGATGGAAGTGTGGCCCACTAGTTATATTAGTCTGCACACAACATATATCGCTACTAGTTATACCAGTCTACACAGAGGAGACTGACCTCTCCACAGCACTTGTAGTTCCACCACAATAAACCACAAGGGTTGTATGCCATTCATGTAATTTGGCAGTTAGCCTTTTTTGTAGTGCACAATTCTGTGCAGTTAACAATATAATATAATGCGCATATCTACAGTGTATATATATATATATATATATATATATATATATATATATATATATATATATATATATATAGGAATGTCTCAAGTTCGGCCATTCATATAATTTCATAGCCGTTTTTGTGGGGAACAATCGTGCTTTTTGTATAGTGGTTATCTGCTCACTACAGTACTATTTTATGGTAGTAATAACATAGATTTTTGTGCTTTTATGCACGGTATATTTTATGTATACAATATTTATATTGCATATATTTACATATATACAAAAGGGTAGACACGGTACTTTCTTGTTTAACCCCTTAAAGACACATGACGTAGCGGTACGTCATGGTTCCCGAGTCTTTAAGGACCCATGACGTACTGGTAGGTTATATCCTTATAAGGAGAGTGCGGCGCAGCGGGGGTCAATAGGAACAGGATGTCCCCTGAAATTATTCAGCGGGCATCCTGTTACAACGTCCTGGGGGGTCATGTGACCCCTTCCATATCGAAGATCCCAGCAAACCGCAGGTCAATTTAGACCTGCGTTTTGCAGCGCTTTCACAGACCGCAGGGATGGGGTTGGGCGATATACCGGTGGCTGCGATATACCGCGGTATTAAGAAACTGCGATATGGCGATATCACAGTTTCCTAATAACCGCGGTATTTAATGACGTCATAGGAGCGGTCGCACGTGTGCCGACCGCTCCTAAAACATCCATGTCAGTGCCGAATTCCTGGCGCCCGGGACATGTAGTGCCGGGCAGGTAGTAAGTAGCGGGCTCTGCCGGGAATTTAGCACCGGCCCCGCAGTGAAGTAGCCCGACCTTAATAACTATTGTTGCGCAGGCTCCCCGGGCAGCTCTCTGCTCCTCCATGCACCGTCTGCCCCTTCATTCATAAAGTGGGCGGAGCATGGAGGAACAGAGAGCTGCCCGGGAGCCTGCGCCACAATAGTTATTAAGGTCCGGCTACTTCTAAAGAGATTAACTACATAAATACTGGATCAGAGCTGCGGGGCCGGTGTATTACTGCAGAGTAACACTGCACCGGCCCCGCAGCTCTTATCCAGTATTTATGTAGTTAATCTCTGTTCCTCCGTGCTCCGCCCACTTTATGAATGAAGGAGCAGACGGCGCATGGAGGAACAGAGAGCTGCCCGGGAGCCTGCGCAACAATAGTTAATAAGGTCGTGCTACTTCTAAAGACATTACAGTGTTGGGGGTCTGTGGCTGACATTGTTATGGGGGATCTATGGATGACACATATATAGCATAAGATGCTATATATGTGTCAGCCACAGTGCCCCCCCATAACAGTGCGTCAGCCACAGTGCCCCCCCATAACAGTGCGTCAGCCACAGTGCCCCCCAGGGCTGTGGAGTCGGAGTCGAGGAGTCGGAGTCGGAGGCAATTTTGGGTACCTGGAGTCGGAGTCGGCAAAAAATGGACCGACTCCGACTCCTACTAGATTTAAATTGGAATAAAGAAAAATTGGAATAAAAAAAAAGCAAGTTTAAATGTCCCAATTCAGATAAAGTTATAATTAATTACTTCTCTACTGTAAGAATAAAGGCCAATGCATGCAGTGCGTCACGTTACCGCTAAACAAAGACGTTAAGTGACCATGAAGAAGCATGCTTCTCATATGTTTTACTATGCAGTTAAAGGGACACTGACAGGCTGATATATCTGCTGGTATTCATCAGAGGATTAGGAATACAACTAGACGACTGTTACCCCCAGTTGAGGATTACTTGTGTTTAAAAACGTTTTAATCAATATGCAAATTCTCTACCTTTGTGCCGAAGGGGGCAGGCGCACATGTAGAGTACTGGCAGCACTAGACAGGACTAGGTAGCGAGGAGGAAGAGAGAAAGCTGGCACAGCCTCAGCATAGCCAGATGAGGCTGCTGCCAGCACTCTACACGTGCAGCTGCGCAGGAGTCCAGCGTTCGGCTAGCCTGAAAAAAAAGGACAGTGCAGTGAGTAATAACGAGGGGAACAGCGCTGGGAAGCTGTACTTCGGGCGCGGCTGGGCACAAAGCCGCAGGAGACGCTGCCCCATTGGGCACAAAGATAGTGAATTTGCATACAGATTAAAATGTTTTTTAAACACAAGTACGGCTTAACTGGGGGTAACATTAGTATAGTTTTATTCCTAATTCTCTGATGAATACCAGTATATATATATCTTTAGCTGGAAAATCAGCCTGTCAGTGTCCCTTTAAGGAGCGGCAATACTTACACTTTCCATTGTCTTGTGGTCTGCTGTTACAGGGAACCCATGGTTAGCCTAGCCTCTCACTGATAACTGATTAAGGACTGGAGACACTTGTATAAGTGAAGGGAATGGATAGTCAATAGTTCAAGACTGAAGCTGTAAACCATTGGAAAAACTGCTATCATACAGCTAAGGCTATAAAACATGTAAACTCAGATTGTTAGCTTAAATTTTAAACATGACTATGGGATTCTACTAGGAAAATCCTGTTTTAAAATAAATGCCCCTTCCCCTTCCCCTGCCCCTTCCTGGATCCTCCCACTGCTCTATCTTCAGCAGAAGATCAGCACACAAAGGAGAAGGCAGCAGCTTCTGCTCAACTACCTCTCTGTGCTAGAGAAGATTAGAAGAACTTAGTGGAACAGCTTCGTATTTGCATATTAAATACAGAGGAGTCAGAGTCGAGGAGTCGGAAGTTTCAAAATCTGAGGAGTCGGAGTCTGAGTCGGACAATTTATCTACCGACTCCACAGCCCTGATTTATACTATCCTGACATTCTAGCACCTGAAGAAACATGACAGGTGCTCAGAAAGTCAGAGCTGCTTCAAAATGCCGAAATTCACTTTTTTGCACCATAGTTTGTAAACGCTATAACTTTTACCCAAACCAATAAATATACACTTATTGGATTTTTTTTTTATCAAAGACATGTAGAACAATAAATTTTGTGAAAAATTTATATAGAAATGTAGTTTAAAAAAAAAAATAATTACAACAGAAAGTGAAAAATGTCATTTTTTTGCAAAAATTTCGGTAAGTTTTGATTAACCCCTTAAGGACCGGACTCATTTTCACCTTAGGACCAGGCCATTTTTTGCAAATCTGACCAGTGTCACTTTATGTGGTGATAACTTTAAAACGCTTTTTCTTATCCAGGCCATTCTGAGATTGTTTTTTCGTCACATATTGTACTTCATGACACTGGTAAAATTAAGTCGAAAAATTTCATTTTTATTTATAAAAAAATATCAAATTTACCAAAAATTTAGAAAAATTAGCAATTTTCCAAGTTTCAATTTCTCTACTTCTATAATACATAGTAATACCGCCCAAAAAAGTTATTGATTTACATTCCCCATATGTCTACTTCATGTATCGATCATTTTGGGAACGCCATTTTATTTTTGGGGACGTTACAAGGCTTAGAAGTTTAGAAGCAAATCTTGAAATTTTTCAGAAATTTTCAAAAACCCACTTTTAGGGACCAGTTCAGGTCTGAAGTCACTTTGTGAGGCTTACATAATAAAAACCATCCAAAAATGACCCCATTCTAGAAACTACACCCTCAAGGTATTCAAAACTGATTTTACAAACGTCATTAACCCTTTAGGTTTTCCACAAGAGTTAATGGCAAATGGAGATAAAATTTCAGAATTTCGATTTTTGGAAAATTTTCCGTTTGAATCCATTTTTTCCAGTAACAAAGCAAGGGTTAACAGCCAAACAAAACTCAATATTTATTGCCCCGATTCTGTAGTTTTCAGAAACACCCCATATTTGGGCGTAAACTGCTGTATGGCCAAACGGTGGAGCGCAGAAGTAAGGGAACGCCATATGGTTTTTGGAATGCGGATTTTGCTGGTCTGGATTTTTGACACCATGTCCCATTTGAAGCCCCCCGATGCACCCCTAGAGTAGAAACTCCAAAAAAGTGACTCCATCTAAGAAACTACACCCCTCTAGGTATTCAAAACTGATTTTACTAACTTTGTTAACCCTTTAGGTGTTCCACAAGAGTTATTGGCAAATGGAGATGAAATTTCGAATTTCTATTTTTTGTTACCTTGCCTCAAAAAAGTGTAATATAGAGCAACCAAAAATCATATTTACCCTAAAATAATACAAACAAAACTGCTACCTTATCCCGTAGTTTCCAAAATGGGGTCGCTTTTTTGGAGTTTCCACTGTAGGGGTGCATCAGGGGGTCTTCAAATGGGACATGGTGTCAAATAACCAGTCCAGCAAAATCCGCCTTCCAAAAACCATATGGCGTTCCCTTCCTTCTGTGCCCTGCCGTTTGGCCATACAGCAGTTTACAACCACATATGGGGTGTTTCTGCAAACTACAGAATCAGGGTAATAAATATTGAGTTTTGTTTGGTTGTTAACCCTTGCTTTGTTACTGGAAAAATGGATTAAAATGGATAATTTGCAAAAAAATAGCTGTTTTGGGACAGTTTTGTATTTTTTGTTATTTACATCGTTGAACTGACAGGTTAGATTGTGTGCTATTTCTATAGAGCAGGTTGTTACGGACGCGACAATACCAAATATGTCTACTTTTTGGTTTTTTGTTTCAGTTTTACATAATAAAGCATTTTTGAAAAAATGATTTTTAGTGTCTCCACATTCTGAAAGCCATAGTTTTTTTTTTTTTTTGGCAATTGTCCTATGTAGGGGCTCATTTTTTGCGGGATGAGATGGCGGTTTGAATGGTACTATCTTGGGGTGCATATGACTTTTGATCACTTGCTATTACACTTTTTGTGATGTAAGGTGACAAAAAATGACTTTTTACAACGTTTTTATTTTTTATGTTTACGGCGTTCACCTGAGGGGTTAGGTTATGTTATATTTTTATAGAGCAGGTCGTTACGAACGCGACGATACCCAATATGTGTACTTTTTTTATTTATTTTGGTTTTACACAATAATATCCTTTTTGAAACAAAAAAAAATATGTTTTAGTGTCTCCATAGTCTGAGAGCCATATTTTTTTCAGTTTTTAGGCGATTGTCTCAGGTTGGGTATAATTTTTGCGGGATGAGGTGGCGGTTAGATTGGCACTATTTGGTGGGTCATATGACTTTTTGATCGCTTGCTATTACACTTTTTGTGATGTAAGGTGACAAAAAAATGGCTTTTTGACAGTTTTTATTTTATTTTTTTTACAGTGTTTACTTGAGGGGTTAGGTCATGTGATATTTTTATAGAGCAGATTCTTACGGACGTGGAGATACCCAATATGTCTACTTTTTTAAAAATTTTTTACATTTAACACTGAAAAGCATTTTTGAAACAAAAAAATCATGTTTTAGTCTGAGAGGCATAGTTTTTTTATTTTTGGGCAATTGTTTTATGAAGGGGCTCATTTTTTGCGGGATGAGATGGCGGTTAGATTGGTACTATTTTGGGAGGCAAACGCCTTTTTGATCGCTTTGTATTACACTTTTAGTGATGTAAGGTGCCAAAAAATGGCTTATTTACACCATTTTTATTTTTTTTTTTATGGCGTTCACGTGAGGGGTTCAGTCGTGATATTTTTATAGAGCTGTTTTTACGGACGCGCGATACCTAATATGTGTAGTGTATTTTATTTTTTTACTTTTTATTCAGTGATTTGTGTTTTTTTATTTTTACTTTTTTCACTTTTTTACATTTTTTTGGACCCAGACCCACTTGGTTCTTGTAGATCCAGTGGATCTGGTGTCTATATAATACAGTACAGTACACTATATAGTGTACTGCACTGTATTTTTACTTTCACAGTCTGGTCAGACTTCTGCCTTTAGCAGAAGTCTGACCAGAGTTACTATACCATGGCAAGCAGGACGCTTCTGAAAGCGTCCTGCTGCCATGGTGACTCATCACCCACTGCCATTAGAGAGCAGTGGGGGATGGGAGAGGAAGCTCCCTCCCTCTGCGATCCCATCCTGGGGGCTGCATAGGCACAGCAGCCCCCGATGGGAGAGGGAGGGAGCTCCCTCCCTGTTAACACCTTCCATACCGCGGTCCATCCGGACCGCGGTAAGGAAGGGTTAAACGGCTGGCATCTGCAGCACAGATGCCAGCCGTTTTCTATCAGAGTGCCAGCAATGTGCTGGCACTCTGATAGAACCACTAGACACCAGGGAATTATTACAGGGAGGCGGGCGGGGATCGCTATTGCGATCCCGCCGCTCCCGCACCGCCTCCCGCCGCCGCACCACCCCCTGCACCCCGCCGCCATAACAAGATCGGGGGATGCAGGGGGGGTTAAAATAATTACCTTTGGGGCAATTAACTTTCTGATCCCCGCGGTCATAGACCGCGGGGATCAGAGATCGCTGAAACCGCTGCAAACCGCAGGTCTGAATTGACCTGCGGTTTGCAGCGATCGCCGATACGGGGGGGTCACATGACCCCCCTCGGCATTAGAACATGGTTCCTGCTGATCTACATCAGCAGGAACCATGTTGCTACTGCGCCCACATCGGGTGCAGTAGCAGTTTAAACACAGGGTGTACATGTACGCCCTTGGTCCTTAAGTACCAGGACGCAAGGGCGTACATGTACACCCTTCGTCCTTAAGGGGTTAATAGCAAAAAATGTAAAAATGTCAGCAGCAATGAAATACCACCAAATGAAAGCTCTATTAGTGAGAAGAAAAGGAGGTAGAATTCATTTGGGTGGTAAGTTGCATGACGGAGCAATAAACGGTGAAAGTAGTGTAGTGCAGAATTGTAAAAAGTGGCCTGGTCATTAAGGGTGTTTAAGCTAGGGGGGCTGAAGTGGTTAATGTTTGTACAAAGTCTTGGTAATGTTCCAGTAGATGGCAGCAAGATCACTTACTGCTTTATATGTTAGCTGCCCCATGGCTCAGAGAAAAGGCTATTTGTTAGGTCCCACCGAGTTGTAGGCATGTCACTCAAACTACTGCACTGATGAGGGGAGAGGCGGAGCCTAGCGGGACGGGGCGGAGCCAAGCGACGCAGAGCGAGGGGAGGCCGAGCTAAGCGCGACAGAGCAGAGCGAGGGGAAGGCGGAGCTGGGGGAGGCAGAGCAGAGCGAGGAGGAGGTGGAACCGAGCGAAGCAGAGTAAGACGAGAGGCAACGGTGAAGCACCAGACTAGTGCGGCAGTTTGACAGGTTTATTTATGACAAGTCTGGTGCTCGCCCCCTCCCTCCAGTGCACTTGTGGTCATGTCCAGCCCTCTGTGCGCTAGTAGTAATGCAGGAGGCATATTGCCCAACCCTATCTCATCCCTTTTAATTGCACAAAGCAGGGCTAAGCTTCTGAACAAACTACATGCCCGGCGCCCGGAACTGCATGTCCCGGGCGTCGGGCAATACGATTTCCACACCCCTGGAGGCTCAATACATAACATCACAGAGTGTGAGGCCACGTATGCTTTCTACCACCACAGGGGAGCTTCACCTGTTCTCACTGAAGCTGTCACTGATCCCAGAGTGGAGCAACAGACCACAAACTGGCACTAAGGGTGCATTCACATGACCATATAAATGGATCCGCATCTGTTCTGCAATTTTGCGGAACGGGTGAGGACCCATTTATTTCAACGGGGCCGCAAAAGATGCAGACAGCACACCATTGTTCCGTTCCGCCATGCTGCAAAAAATATAGAGCATGTCCTATTCATGTCCGCAATCGCAGACAACAATAGGCATTCTCTATATAGCGCAGGCCATGTTGGTCCGCAAAATGTGGAATGCACATGGCCAGTATCCGTGTTTTGCGGAGATGTAATTTGCGGACTGCAAAACAGTTACGTTCATGTGAATGCACCCTTAGTTTGCCAAGATCCACATTCATTCTGCCAGTTTGTCCTCACTTGCTCCTTAGCAACGGTCTACAAACTTACGCCTGTATTACAAAAGAACCAGTTTGTACTGGGTCTTTAAGAAGCACCTGACACCAAGCCCCTTGGTAACTGCTTACAAGGTGGGAATTTGTAACCCGCTGCTAAGGAGCAACTGACAGCATTTTACCTGGCAAACCTCAGTTGGATCTGGAAATGTAAACATTCTCAAATATAGCACAGGTCTTTCGTTAACTCGAGCTAGTCCCCACCACATGTATAAGAGTGTTCATGCATGTGGTGACTGTGTAGGAGTGCGTCCATGCATGTGGTGACTGTGTAGGAGTGCGTCCATGCATGTGGTGACTGTGTAGGAGTGCGTCCATGCATGTGGTGACTGTGTAGGAGTGCGTCCATGCATGTGGTGACTGTGTAGGAGTGCGTCCATGCATGTGGTGACTGTGTAGGAGTGCGTCCATGCATGTGGTGACTGTGTAGGAGTGCGCCCATGCATGTGGTGACTGTGTAGGAGTGCGCCCATGCATGTGGTGACTGTGTAGGAGTGCGCCCATGCATGTGGTGACTGTGTAGGAGTGCGCCCATGCATGTGGTGACTGTGTAGGAGTGCGTCCATGCATGTGGTGACTGTGTAGGAGTGCGTCCATGCATGTGGTGACTGTGTAGGAGTGCGTCCATGCATGTGGTGACTGTGTAGGAGTGCGCCCATGCATGTGGTGACTGTGTAGGAGTGCGTCCATGCATGTGGTGACTGTGTAGGAGTGCGTCCATGCATGTGGTGACTGTGTAGGAGTGCGTCCATGCATGTGGTGACTGTGTAGGAGTGCGCCCATGCATGTGGTGACTGTGTAGGAGTGCGTCCATGCATGTGGTGACTGTGTAGGAGTGCGTCCATGCATGTGGTGACTGTGTAGGAGTGCGTCCATGCATGTGGTGACTGTGTAGGAGTGCGTCCATGCATGTGGTGACTGTGTAGGAGTGCGTCCATGCATGTGGTGACTGTGTAGGAGTTCGTCCATGCATGTGGTGACTGTGTAGGAGTTCGTCCATGCATGTGGTGACTGTGTAGGAGTTCGTCCATGCATGTGGTGACTGTGTAGGACTGCGTCCATGCATGTGGTGACTGTGTAGGACTGCGTCCATGCATGTGGTGACTGTGTAGGAGTGGTTCCTGACGGATCCGTCCTGCCGCTAGTGAATGTGTGCCCCTGGACTACCGCTGTGGCCCCATTGACTATAATGGGGGTGGAGGGGAGTTCCGGCAGAGGCACGGCGAGAAGCTGCCGGAATAAAACCACAACATGTCCGACATTTATTCCGGCAGCCTCTCGCCATGCGCTGCCGTGCCTCCACCGGAACTCGACCCCGCCCCCGCCCCCATTCTAGTCAAGAGCGGTAGTCCAGGGGCACATGTTCACTAGCAACAGGACGGATCCGACAGCCTGTTCAGTCGGGTGAAAAGCCAGATTCATCCTGCCGCTAGTGTGAAACTAGCCTAATCCCGCCCAGCCTTAGAAGCAGGAAACCAGGAAGTGAACAGCAGAGCTGGATGCAGGTGAGGATGAAATAGCAAGATGGGAATACCCCTTTAAAGTCACTGATGGAAATAACTGACCAAACACTGACGTGTGAATGAAGCATTAAATGAATAAAATATAAGTTTTACTGGATCTTTTCCCACAAAACTATACATGAATCTGCTCAGCTCCACAGGGCTCCAGGTGGCGACCATTTGCGACTTAGAAGTGCAAAGTGGCGACAAGACTTTGTTGTCTTGTCGCCGTTTGCGCCCAGACCCTCCGCTGTTCTGCCTCTTTGCTTTGCGGGCAGTAGATCGTGTGTGCGGGGATGTAAGGTCAAGATGCTGCTAGGCCGTGGCGTACTAAGTGGGGGGCGGTCCACCCTGGGTGCCGCTCTCAGGGGGGTGCCAGAAGCAGTGAGCACTTCAATCAATACAGATTGAAGCGCTCATTACTGGAGTGCAGGGAGCTGGGTCCTGTCACTCACCGCTCAGCTCCTAGTGCTCCTCCCCTCCTTCAGGCCGGCCACGCTCTGAATGGTGAAGCAGGGAGACTTCTTCCCACTCCACCATTCAGCCTGCAGACACTGATCGCGCTGCCAGCATGTGTGGGCGGAGCCTGCAGCACAGACATCTGCATAAGCTCTGCCCACACAGTGCTGCAGAGCGATCTGTGCCTGTAGGGAAGAGAGGTATGAGAGCTTCAGGAACGGGATAAGGTGAGTAGTTATTGTGTTTTTTTTTTTTAATTTTTATGTAATACAGAGGGGGCATAGAAGGTTTTATTACTATGGAGGGGGCACAGAAGACTTTATTACTATGGAGGGGGCACAGAGGGCATTATTACTGTGAAGGGGGCACAGTGGGCATTATTACTGTGGAGGGTGCACGATGTGGATTCCTACTTTGGACTGGGCCCAGAGGGCATTACTAGCACAGTGGGCATTACTACTGTGAAGGGGGCATATTGGGCATTATTACCGTGAAGGGGGCATATTGGGCATTATTACTGTGAAGGGGGCACATTGGGCATTATTACTGTGAAGGGGGCACATTGGGCATTATTACTGTGAAGGGGGCATATTGGGCATTATTACTGTGAAGGGGGCACATTGGGCATTATTACTGTGAAGGGGGCACAATGGGCATTATTACTGTGAAGGGGGCACAATGGGCATTATTACTGTGAAGGAGGCACATTGGGCATTATTACTGTGAAGGGGGCACATTGGGCATTATTACTGTGAAGGGGGCACATTGGGCATTATTACTGTGAAGGGGGCACATTGGGCATTATTACTGTGAAGGGGGCACAATGGGTATTATTACTGTGAAGGGGGCACAATGGGCATTATTACTGTGAAGGGGGCACAATGGGCATTACTTTGAAGGGGGCACAATGGGGAATATTACTGTGAAGGGGCACACATCTGTACAGAACTACTGAGAAGGTTGTACAATGAGGACAATACTACTGTGAGGGGTACAACTTTTTAAAAGTATTGGTGGGGTTGGGGTGGGGGGCCGCCATAGAAAGGACCCGCCGTGGGTGCCAAACACCCTAGGGACGCCGCTGCTGCTAGGATGATGAAGGCCGGAATGGCGAGAGACTGCACGGAGAGCCGCTGTAGGGAGGTGTTGGAGCGCTTCGGGGGTCCTCAGCAAGGCCTGGTGGTTGGGGAACTGTGGGACCTGGTGGAGAGCCGGCCTCTCCTGGAGAACTTTCTGCGGGAGCTCTTCCCTGCTGAGCTAGTGAAGAGAGGAGATATATATATTTAAACAGGGGGCCTCGCAGCATGGAACCTCGTAACATGACAACCACTGCAAAGGGGAAGAAACCGGGTCCAGACCGGCTGCAGCCTCCCCACAACCAGACTGTTTGCTTCAGACTAGTAGTCTTCCTGTGCCGCCCGGAATCACTAGTACTCCCAGCATCACAACTCCAGCTGCCGGAAATACTGAGGGATATCCGCAAGAGCCTGGCTGCAGGGGGTGCCATGGTCAGGGTAGTTATGCTGCCTGGCAGTAAGGTGAAAACCCTTAAGTGGTCATTTATCAAGGGTGTGTTCACACGTGGCAGATTTATTAGAGACATTTCTGTGACTGTCCCATTCAACTGAAGACAGTAAACTATGCACCATCTTGTTGCCATTTGCGCCTAGACCCTCCGCTGCTCTGCCTCTTTAAGAATAAAAGGCTTTCATCCAGCAGACATACGCTGCAGACGTCTGCTGGGTGAAGATCCGCCCCTCACACTGTGGCCAGTAATTGTCTTGATGGCACTGCAGCCAAACGTTTTCATGGAGAAACCCAAGATAAGCAGTGGAGGCCCGGAAGCAAATGAGCAAGGACCCAGCACCTAGCGATTACCAACATGAGTCTGGTTAGTCGGAAATGAGTGCACAACCCCTTTAACTGCCTGGACTGTAGCTTAGAAAACCCCATGCTCCTAAGCATCGCACCTATATTGTATGGATTTTAATTGAGGGGGTTACTGCAGATCTACTTTGTACAAGCATAGTATTTTAATGAATTATTCTTTGTTTTCAGTTTAATGGATTTCAGGAAAAAAGTTCTGTTGATCTCAATAAGTCACTTGGGGAAGAGATAAAAGCATTCCTAACTGAGGAAGAATGTCTTCATTTGTACGATGATCTAACCAAAGTGAACCCTGTGACGACTGAAACTGGTAATCAATTAAATTATTTTATATTCTGTTTACGTTCACATTTTAACTTTTTTAACTAGTCACATATGTGCTGTAAGAGAAATACAGTATTAGGGCTTATGCACATAAACATATTTTGTCCCATGTCCATTCAATTATTTTTGCGGATAGCATGCGGAACCATTCATTTCAATGGGTCCACAAAAAGTGCTGTGCTTTCCGCATCCGTATGTCTGTTCCGCAACCCCGCAAAAAAGAGAACATGTTCTATTCTTGTCCATTTTGCGGACAAGGATAGGCACTGTTAAAATGGATCCGCAAAAACACTGATAAAATACGGATATCAGACAGACGACATCAGTATTTTTTGCGGACTGCAAAATACATACGGTCATGTGCATGAACCCTTTTGCCGAACTCGCATAGTACAATACAAAGAAAAACTGGCAGATAATTTTAAACCCTAGAGGAATTACATTAATTTAAGGGGGCTTTCTGAAACTTCGATATTCATGGCCTTTTCTTAGAATAGATCATCAGCATCAGATTGGTGTGGTCCAACTCCCGCATCGGGAAGCTGATTAAAGCGGCCACAACATAAAAGGGGTTTTGTCAAGTATGAAAGTTATTCCATCTATAAAACGCTAACTGATTGGTGAGGGTCTTAGTTCCAAGACCTTGATGATTCTGAGAACGGGGATCCCATATTTCTGTTCTGATAGAGTGGCAGACCGAGCTTGTCCCCTACCGCTCCATTTATTCTTTAGAGGACTACTGGAAATGGCCAAGTGGGATTGTAAAAAAATGTTTTTACAAATCTAAATAAAATTACCCCCTTTTCTCAATTTTGCATATAAAAATAATTGATCTTAATAACTGAAAATCATGTTTAGAAGTTTCCCAACTATTTATTTTGCACGGTGAATGCCATAATGAAAAAGAAAAATTGGCATGATGCTGGGGCTGCTTTGGGTCCTTACCTCTGGTCCTAAGCATCTTGGTGTGGGACTTCTCGTCCTCTTTCATGCATGGGTCTCCACACAGTTGCCCTCTTGTATGTGGTTGGGGAGATTCCTTCTACCCTTAGTACTCTGGGAAGTGTATTTTCCTGAGAGCATTGTTTTATAGGACGCGTCAGTCTATGTGATTTGTGTGGATGTCTGGGCGCTGCACTGTGTTGGGCTGACGTTAAACAGGAAGTGGCGTCAGCCTGGGAGCAGAAGTGGCCAGGCACTAGTGTCAGGTTAGTGATGAGGGAGGGAACACCACACTAACAACAGAAGGGAAAGGGAACTAGGCCTCAAACCTAGGGAAAGGGAAACTGACACCATCTATAGAAACCCTAACAAAAGACAGAGGGGAAACAACAAAATATAAAAGGGAAGTAATACTTAACTTCTGAAGTAAATGGATGAGCAGGAACTCAGAAGAGGACCACACACCAGCACTTCCAATACCTTACTGAAGCTATCAACCACATAGCTTGATGGGTGATGCCAGACTAAATAGAAGATTTTGAATGACTACTAAGCTACACCTGAGACAAGAGGTGTGGTCATTACCAGCAACAACACTGAAACAAGTGAAACCAAAAGAGGCGGTCAGATCACATCACGTGCAGCCAGTCTCTTAGATCTTATGACACCTGTCACGTTAATGACCTTGACAACTATATTAGTTTTGGTTTGTGGGAAGAGAAGATGTGATGATAATGTTGCACCAGGAGTGCTTCGCTAGGAGGTTTATTTAAAGAGATTATCCAGGAATTGATAACGATGACCTATCCTCAGGATAGGTAATCATTATCACGTCAACTGGGGTCCGAGTCCTGGCAACCCCACCGATGAGCTGTTTCAGCGTACTCACTATAGCTCTAGTGAGTGCAGCCAGCTCTCGGCAGCTTTCCAAGCACATTGGATTACATTGTTCAGAGGCTGAGCTTGGTATTGCAAATCAGCCCCATTCACTTCAATGGGGCTGAGCAGCAGCTAGGCCATGTGACCAATGTACAGTGACGTCTCATGGCCTAGGAAGAGCCCGCTGCACTCGCGGAGCGCTGGCCTCTTCTAATAGCTGGGGATCAGCTGGGGTCAATCTGATATTGATGACCTATCCAATGGATAGATGTTATAGTTCCTCTGGCTGCTGCTGCCACCTTGGGGCAGCAGCGTCCAGTTGCCTGGGGAACTAGGACTGCAGGGTGGTCCTCACTGATGTCGGAGCCCCGGGCCAATGGGAAGGTGCACTGTGGCTCCCAAATGTCAAGGCGTTTGGGTAGGGATCGACCGATATTGATTTTTTAGTGCCGATACCGATATTATGTGAACTTTCAGGCCGATAGCCGATATTTTCTGCCGATATTCTGAGCATTTTCATTTTTGAGAAAAAAAAATAAAAATTCTACACAAATCTGCTGAAAAGGAACATGTTTATGGTTAATGTTTAGCTTTTTTTGTAAATCTTTTCTATTTAGACTTAATATTTTGTTATATGTGTTTTTTTTTTAAAACTTCACAATCCCTTTAATGTATATGTATGTGATACAATAAGGTCGGGTGTGCACACTTGAAGAATATGACTTTAGGAGTAATTACCATATCGCAGTATAGCGACTGCGCAGCCTGAGTGAATGGTGGGTAGTGGTATGGGCCGGCTCACTCAAATTCCTGCAGCAGGAGGACAGCAAGGCACTCTTACTGCAGTGCAGTGCACGCACACGTTCCTGCCACCAGCCAGAGCACTGAGCCCTGCAGAGTTAACGTGCGTACGCCACAGCGTAGCCTAAGTATGTAGTCCCGTCCGGGGGCGTTCCGGCCGGGCAGGCCCACACCCCCATTCTGCTGTACTCCCGCGAATTGCGATCCTCCTTACTTCTGGCAGAGCAAAGACAGGCAAATCATCTCTAACAGGTGCGCCAGTGTAGTGGACGCAATATCGGCGGTATCGGCAGTTTACATGCCGATACCGATACTTTGCAAAATGCTCAATATCGGCCGATAATATCGGCCATACCGATAATCGGTCGACCCCTACGTTTGGGTACCAGCTCCACCGGCGAGCAGGACTGCTTAGAGCTGCCTTTCTTAAAGTAAGGTGCCTGCGTATTTCTGCTCTCTGGTTCCCCCTACTGGTTCTTTCCATTACAGAAGTCTTACCTGGCTTTGGATTTATGGTTTTGGCTTCTGGTGTTTTGGCATCGTATTGATCTCCTGACTTTGTTGTGTTTTTGGTTTCATAGTTTGCTTCTGGCTTTACTTGTCTTGTCTTAGTGTCTGTCCCTGTTTGTGTGTGGCCCTTCACGTATTATCTTGCAATTAGGTAGGGATAGTGGGTCCGGGCAATTTTAGGGCTGCACAATCCTTGTTTGTGGCGGTAGTCGTTATCTTGACATATTCACTGGTCGGACCTTAGCTCGGAAGGTCTAATTATTTTAAAGAGGGGTGTAAATTTTAGGATTTTTTTTTCTGGTTCTGAACAGCAGCGAGTGGGGATTGTCAATTCACTGTTAAAGGGAGACCCGCTGGAGTGAGGCTTCTCTCTTCCCTCTGACTCTCCTGTCTTAGCCTCGGTTGAAGATTTCTTTTTGGCTTTATTGTATGATGAACTGGACCAAGCAGCCTGTGAACTGGTCAGTTTAAAACAAGGTAGTCGCACTGTGAAGGAATATTGTGCAAAATTTAGGAAATGGTGTGCCTCTGGCTTAACAACCCTGCATTAAAGTGTCAGTTTTGCCGTTGTCTGTCAGAGGCCTTAAAGGGGATGTTCGGGTTCAGAGCTGAACTAGCCCCTTTTTTACCCAGACAGCCCCTCTGAATTGTGCAGGGCAAGGGCTGTTTGTTTATATTTTTACACTGCTAGTTGGAGGCTTCAGCCTAGCAGTTAGGCCAGTGATGTCACTGGGTTCTGATGGACGGCCTTAATCACTGCCCTAAGCTGTTTTACAGGCTAGGGCATCCCTAAAGCCTGCACACCAGTGTGGGTGACGTCACTGGGCTCACTGCTAGGAGGAAGCCTCCTCCTAGCAGAGACCCGGCACGTCAGCGGGTCTAATGAGCCCTTGTCTTGTGCGATTCAGTGCGTGGCAAGGGTGAGCATCGGAGCATGAAATACTCCGATGCTCATATCAGAGGGGCTGCCTGGGTGAAAAAGGGGATATGTCTGGGTACGGATATACATGGGTAGAACAAAAACAAAAAGGGTTCCAGCACTTCACTTACGTTGCAAGCCAGTAGTTTATTGTGGTGGTAAAATAGTTTAACAAGTCGATCCCCATAATTGTCGTGCTCCTGTACTCCACAGTTATGAGTAAGGACTGATGTCTGAAACGCGTCAACTGTACAGTAGCACTGTCACTATTTTCATGGTCTACTTTTGGTATGTGTTATATAGAGATATCCACCAGGAGGAGACTCACATTTCCTGAGCACACCCCTCGATTCACTAGTATTACATCCATGAAGCCTAGCAAAATATAAAACTCCACCCCCAAAATCATTGCCCTGACTCTCCAGTCTAGGGTTTGGCAACCAGCCTTTCAATCGTATAAACTTTACTTTTTTTGCACCTGTCTGGCTAGAGTTGCAGGCGACTCTAATTCCAGCATACCACCTTAGGCTACTTTAACACTAGCATTTTGGCTTTCCGTTTGTAAGATTCGTTCAGGGCTCTCTAAAGCGGTCCAGAACGGATCAGTTTTGCCCTAATGCATTTTGAATTGAAAAGGATCTGCTCAGAATGCATCAGTTTGCCTCCGCTCAGTCACTATTGCGCTCTGGAGGCGGACACCAAAACGCTGCCTGCAGAGTTTTGCTGTCCGCCTGACGAAGCGGAGCCAAAAAATGTAAGTCAATGGGGACGGATCAGTTTTCTCTGACACAGTCTGGCACAATAGAAAACTGATCTGTCCCCTATTGACTTTCAATGGTGTTCAAGACGGATCTATATGGAGGGCTATAGAAGACATTATACAATCGAATTCTAAGGGAATTAAGTAATGTCATAGCCAGACCCTTATTTCTGATATTTGCGGACTTTATACTGACAGGGAATGTTCCACAGGATTGGTGCATAGCAAATGTGGTGCCAATATTCGAAAAGTTTCCAAAAACAGAGCCCGGAAACTATAGGCTGGTCAGTTTAACATCTGTTTTGGGGAAACTGTTTTCTGAGAGATGCTATCTTAGAGGATCTCAACGGAAATAAGCAAATAACACCATATCGGCATGGCTTCATGAGGGATCGTTCATGCCAAAGCATTTGACACTGTACCACATAAAAGGTTAGTATATAAAATGAGGATGCTCGGACTCGGAGAAAATGTCTGTATGTGGGTAAGTAACTGGCTGAGTGACAGAAAACAGAGGGTGGTTATTAACGGTAGATACTCAGATTGGGTCACCGTCACTAGTGGGGTACCTCAGGGGTCATTATTGGGCCCTATTCTCTTCAATATATTTTTTAATGATCTTGTAGAAGGCTTGCACAGTAAAATATCAATTTTTGCAGATGACACTAAACTGTGTAAAGTAATTAACACTGAACAGGACAGTTTTCTGCTACAGAGGGATCTGGATAGATTGGGGGCTTGGGCAGATAAGTGGCAGATGAGGTTTAACACTGACAAATGTTATGCACATGGGAAGGAATAATACAAGTCACCCGTACATACTAAATGGTAAAACACTCGGTAACACTGACACGGAAAAAGAACCAAGAAATTTTAATAAACAGCAAACTAAGCTGCAAAAACCAGTGTCAGGCAGCTGCTTCCAAGGCCAATAAGATAATGGGTTGCATCAAAAGGGGCATTGACGCCCGTGATGAGAACATAGTCCTACCACTTTACAAATCCCTAGTCAGACCACACATGGAGTACTGTGTACAGTTCTGGGCTCCTGTGAACAAGGCAGAAAATAGCAGAGCTGGAGAGGGTTCATAGGAGGGCAACTAAAGTAATAACTGGAATGGGGCAACTACAGTACCCTGAAAGATGATCAAAATTAGGTTATTCACTTATTCACTAGAAAAAAGATTACTAAGGGGAGATCTGATACCTATGTATAAATATATCAGAGGTCAGTACAGAGATCTCTCCCATCATCTCTTTATCCCCAGGACTGTGACTGTGACGAGGGGACATCCTCTGCGTCTGGAGGAAATAAGGTTTGCACACAAACACAGAAGAGGATTCTTTTCGGTCAGAGCAGTGAGACTATGGAACTCTCTGCCTGAGGAGGTGGTGATGGTGAGTACAATAAAGGAATTCACGAGGGGCCTGGATGTATTTCTGGAGTATAATATTACAGGTTTTAGCTACTTGAGATGGGTCGCTGATCCAGGGAGTAATTTTTTATTCCTCTTAATTGGGGAAAATTGGCTTCTACCTCACAAGGTTTTTTTTTTTTTTGCGTTCCTCTGGATCAACTAGCAGGATGACAGGCCGAACTGGATGGACAGATGTCTTTTTTTCGTTCTTTTTACTATGTTACTATGTGGTTGTATTATTGTAACGGAAGCGTTTTTGCAGATCCATTGTAACTTTCTATCTATATATGCTTACTTGAGCTCAGGGAGTTTTTAAACAATTGCTCGACTAAGCCCCTCTTCACCTCTTAACCTTTTCAATGCAAAGAACCAGCCTATAACTTTTACACAACTTGTATATGTCACCAACTCGCATTGCATGGCGAATCAGGTACTTTTCATATATATCTTTATAGTCCTCTTGTAGCTGTGATTTTGCGATCCTTCATGTTAGTCCCCAGATCCTTTTTCCTCTGTTCCATTCTGTACTTGATTCTCGGTGCGGTTCCATTCTAGACGAGTTGGAGGAGGATCCCTGGAACCTTCTACGGGATAGTCCCTGATGATGGCTATATCTCGATGGAAAGTTCCCTCTGGCTGTTGTCTCCTCTTTGCCTCCACCGGTAGATTCTCCCTCTATGGCTGCCACTGCATCCTTAGGTGATAGGTAGGTATCTATTATGCCTCCTTGTCTAAAAGACTCTCAAGACCACAGGATATATAAATGCAAATTTTATTTTCTTCTGTACTAGCTGTGTACATACTGAGGAGAAAGCTGGTCTTTTCCTGGCCACTTCCGCTGAGTAGTCCCCAAAAAGGAGAATCTTATGTCCCCTTACTGTAAGCGTTTGGGTTGCGCGTCTGTATTTAATCAAGAGGGATTCTTTCTCTGCATAGTTGAGGTACCGTACAATGGTGGGCCCCGGTTTCAACGTGGCTGCTTCTGCCTGTATCTTTCGTAGCTCCAACTCGATGGGCTCTTTGAACCATTAGTGGGCCTTGAATTCCAAGAGCTTGGGGCAGTTCCACTGCACATATTTGGGTGAGCTGACTTGGGAGTATCGATTCCAGTAGACCCACAATCCTAAGATTGTTCCTTCTTAAACGGTTTTCCAAGTTTTTCATTTTATCTTTTAGGGCTTGGCTTGTTCTAAGCTGTCTGACTTAGGTCTGCGCCCTCTCCAGCTCATCTTCTATTAGTCCAACTCTTTGCTCTAGCTCTTGTATTTGCGCGTGTTGCGCTACATCATTTTGTAGCTGTTTCATGGAGGAGGTGACCGTTGCCTCCAACGTGGCTTTTATATCCTTAGCTAGAAGATTTGCCACTGCTATGCATGGTATATCAAGTCTCTGTAATTGCAGAGAGAACTCAGTTTCCGCAGGCTTAGGCTCACCAGGTACCAGTAGGGAAGGAGGCTGACGAAGAGTGTGTGAGTCTCTGCCTCCTGTCGGCCATCTTGCCTTGCTGATAGTTGCAGTTCTCTCGCTGTGGGTGAGGAGACTCTGTTAACTGGGAGCCGCTGCGCACAATGAATTTTTCCATTAATGTCTGCGTAAACGTGGGTAGCGTTTTTGGCGTGTTGTTTTCCCGGTCCACGATTTTATTCCCCTGGATATTAGCCCGAGTTCACGGAGCTCCTTTTTTGCACACGCTCACATGTGCACACCGGAACAGAAGTCTCCTTTTTTTTTTTTTTTTGGGACCTGGAGTTACTTGTCCTGTTTTGTCTGACTGGCATTTGACCCTTTTTCTGTACGACAAATCTCTTAGTGTTTGTTTGTCCCTGTTTGTGTGTGGCCTTTCACGTATTGCAGTATAGGGCCTGTTGTGGGTCACTGCATAGGGTCATTGTGGAAGTAGGTAGGGATAGTGGGTCTAGGCCAGGGGTGCACAACCTTTTCTGGTTGGGGGCCACATTGTCAGCCTGAACCAATTCCAAGGGCCGAAAATAAAACTTAAAGGGGTATTACCATATGAAATACTGTATTTTTGGCATATTGAACATACAGTATATATCATAAATGTCTAGTTATACAGTTCTAGGACTCCCATCTAATAGGAGAATACATGAAAGATACATGTAAGAAGCCATAAGACATAGACCTACATGTCTTTTGTGTGGGGGCCGCACAGAATGGTATCGAGGACCTCATGTGGCCCCGGGCCGCAGGTTGTGCACCCCTGGTCTAGGCAGTACTATCCCTGCTTGTGTGTGACGGTAGTCTTTTTCCTGACAATAAGTCATCAATATCAATTCCCGGATAACACCTTTAAGGCCATAGTAGGGCTTACATGGTGATTCATGGGAGGGCCATGTTAATCTCTGGGGGATTTAGAAGTGTGCCTTGCAAGAAGAGATCCAGGCAGCCTGCCCTGTTGTGTGGCATTTTTCTACTACGAGTCATCCACACTATAGAAGAAGGAATGTAGCAAGCAGAAACGTCTGAAGTAAGGAAAGGCTAACTTTTAAAGTAACACTCCACTAATCTTCAGGCAGTCCATAATGTGGCTATGTATGTTATTCTTATAGGGAGCTAAGGGCCCACCTGAGAAGGCTTCTTAACCACTTCCCGACCACCCCACGTAGATTTAAGTCAGCGGTCAGGCATTTTAAAAATGCCACCTGCTCGCGAGCAGAGTGGGCGTCATTGCCGCCGGGTGCCTACTGTTTTAACTAATGTATGTGATTTAATGATCACGTCAACTGCATACATTTAACTTTTCAGATGTCATAGTCAAGTGTGACCATGGCATCTGGGAAGTTTAGGCCTGGGAGCGCATGCTCTGGCTCCTCCAATCCTTGCCGGGGGAGCCGGGGCAGCCCTTGCATTGAGATGAGACAATGCCATCAATTCTTTTAAACTTTCCTCACAACTCCATGCCCCTTATCAGCTCAGTTGCTGTCCTTTGTACTTGTTCCAGCTTCAGGGCATCATTTCCAGGGACAAGTGCCCAAAAGTGAACTGCATATTGCAGATGAGACCTCACCAAAGCTTTGTAAAGTGGTTATTACATCCCTGTCCCACGAGTCCATACCTCATTTAACACATGACAATATCCATGCTTGTTTTCACTTATGATATTAACATACTTCTGTATATACTGCCTCAAGAGTCCTTCAATCATTTTTTCCCCAATAGAAGGAGTAGGAAGGAGGGGTTTGGGTTCCAAGAGAACTGGGCTGACTTATTTTGGATAAAGGCTTTATCTTGGGGATAGGCTGCACTTCAATGTGGAAGGTGCAGAAGTTTTGGGGGAGAAGATGGCTAGAAAGTTTGAGGAGTATTTATACTATGGACTGGGGTGTAATTATATTATATGAGGGGAGATAGTGACCCTGGGGTAAGGTAATGGAACTGGGGGTGGAATGGAGGGAGGGACCAAAACAGGTGAACTGGAATTAGTGATGTGTGAGGAGGACTATGATATAGTGGGAATAACCGAGACAAGGCTGGATGATAGCTATGACTGGGCAGTTAACGTACAAGATTACAGTCTGTTTAGAAAGGATGGTGAAAACAGGAGAGGAGGAGGGGTTTGTCATTATGTAAAGTCCTCTTTAAAGCCCACAATCCAGGAAGATATGTGAGGGAAATGAACATGTAGAGTTGCTGTAGATAGAAATATATGGAGGCAGAAACAATAATAAAATACTGATATGGGTTTGTTATAAACCACCGAATATACCAGAGTCCACAGAAAATCTACTAAGGGAAATAGATGAAGCAGCATATCGTAATGAGGTTGTTGTTATGGGGGACTGGGAAACTGAAACCTGTGGCTCTTATAAAGGAAACTTGGCAATAACCAAAGACAATTACCTTTTCCAACTGGTTCAGGATCGGACTAGAGAGACGGCCATACTGGACTTGGTATTAACCAATAGACCTGACAAAACAACAGATGTGCAGATTGGGGGACACCTGGGAAATAGTGACCATAAAGTAATAACCTTCCAATTGTCATTCAAAAGAGTGTTTCTTCAGGGAGGCAAAAAAATGACAAACTTCCAAGAAGCACACTTTGACCAGCTAAGGCTAGTTTCACATGTCGGACATGTCGTAGTTTTATTCCGGCAGCCTCTCTCTGTGTGCTGCTGTGCCTCTGCCGGAACGCCGCCCCGCCCCCATTATAGTCAATGGGGTCGGAGCGGTAGTCCGGGGGCACACGTTCACTAGCAGCAGGACGGATCCGACAGGCTGTTCCGTTGGGTGAACAGCCTGTCGGATCCGTCCTGCCGCTAGTGTGAAAGTAGCCTAATAGAGGCCATTAGCCTAACTGGGACGACGTCCTCAGGAATAGGAATGCAGCCACAAAATGGGATATTTTTAACCAGCTCTGGACCGCCTCACGCAGAATCGCGTGATCTCGGCAGCCGGGTTATTCCTTAGCGACGCGTCGGCGAGTCATCTCGCGAGAGGCGAGATGACACGATCTGTGCGCCTGGACAGGCGCAGTGAATGTAGGGAAAGGCGCAGGGCAAGTTGGTCACCAGCCTGCCAGCCAACGATCAGCGCTGGCAGGCTGGTGACTTTTAAAACAAAAAATGAATCAGCCATATAATGCATTATATTTATAAATATAATGCATTAAATGGCTTCTGTGCTCTCTGCTGGGTCCTTTTCATCAGTTGGACCCAGCACAGAGCACATGTCACAGTGAGTACACCAAGCACCACATATTTAGCCCCAGATCACCCCCCATCACCCCAATTAACCCCTTGATCGCCCTGTCAATCACTAGTGAAAGGGAAAAAAGTGATCAGTGTAAACTGTCACTTTTTTTTTTTTTTTTACCAGTATTGACTTTTAGGTTTAGCTTAGTTTAGGCCCCCTTTGGTAGGTAGTTAGCTTACGTTAGCACCCAGCCCACCGCAGTCACTTATTCGCTGATTAGGGTATCGCTAATCAGCGTTGGTACTTTATAGTATCTGTAAGTGATCAGAACTGATCACAGTCAGATCTATAATAGTATTAGTGTCACTTTAGCTCGCCCTCCAGCCAAAACAGTGTTTGTCTGTTATTTACTATTTGTCTCAATACTATCTGGGTGACTTTAAAATTTACGGTACACCAAGATGCAGAAAGGATTTCCTTTTTGGATACCTGGGTAATAAAAGGAAAATATGGCAGGTTACATGCAGATCTCTTCATCAAGAGCACTGACAGAAATAGCCTGTTAGCCTACACAAGTAGCCACCCTGCAGCCACCAAAAAAGCTATCACTTTCTCCCAATTCCAAAGGGTGAAACGCATTGTCACTGACACAGATACATGTCAGAAACGGCTAGATGAGATGACCACCAAATTTAAAGAAAGGGGTTATCCACAACATTTACTGACTGAACAAAGAGAAAAAACAGAACACACATCACCTGACAAACGGAAAAAGGAACCACGCATTCCATTAGTGGTTAAATACCACCCGTGGACACATAAGTTGAAAGGAATCATTAATAAGCACTGGCATATTGTCTCTAAATCTTATCAACAGATACAAGAGTTCCAGCATCCACCGATGATGTGTTACAAACGTACTGATTACATTAGGGACAGAATAGTGCGAGCTGATATAGGCAGTAACAAAAGAGGACTTGGACAGACCACGTTCTCTTCCCCTAAGCGAGGAACATTTCCTTGCCTCAACTGTGTAAGTTGTTCCAGCGTGATCAAGGGCTCATATTTCTTACATCCACAGACAGCAGAGAGAATTCCCATACGGGGCATATTCACGTGTGACAGCACATTTGTCATCTACATACTAAAATATCCTTGTGGCTTATATGTGGGAGAAACATCAACATGGATGAAAGACAGGCTGAGCAAGCATAAATCGACTATTAGAAAGAGCAATTTGCTACTTCCTATTCCTCACCACTTTCATCATCAGAATCACAACATGGCACAATTGCGCTATCAAATCATTGAAGGTGTTTCATTACCACGCAGAGGTGAAGATAGGAATAAAATGTTACTGAAGCGTGAGGCCTATTGGATCCACCGGTTACAAACGATGGAGCCAAAAGGCCTAAACCGAGAGTACAATGTACGTAGCTTTCTTTGAATATGAACTTGTATAACTTTTTTGATTTAATCTTTCTTCTCTTTTGAGTGTCATTTAAAACATTATTTGATTCGTGGATTATGGGATATTGGGAAAAACCTTTGTTTCACTTCCTTTTTTTCCCTTTTGTTTTCTCATGGGAGGAGCTTACGTTCCCACGTCACTTCCTCCATGTCTGAACACCTATTTATTGTGTAACTGAACAATGGATGTATAGAGTCTGATGAAAGCACACTTGGTGCTGAAACGTGTCACTATGCTTATAATATGTGACCAATAAATTTGAAAAATAATTTAAAGAAGCAAGTGCCGGTCTTTTCTTCTGAAGTACTCCATGTGTGGTCTGACCAGTGATTTGTAAAGTGGTAGGACTATGTTCTTTTTACGGGCATCTATGCCCCTTTTGATGTAACCCATTATCTTATTGACCTTGGCAGCAGCTGTCTGGCACTAGTTTTTACAGCTTAATTTGCTGTTCACTAAAATTCCTAGATCCTTTTCCATGTCAGTGTTACCCAGTGTTTTACCATTTGGCATGTACGGGTGACTTGCATTATTCCTTCAGATGTGCATAACCTTAAATTTGTCAGTGTTAAACCTCATCTGCCACCTCTCTGCCCAAGCCTCCAATCTATCCAGATCCCTCTGTAGCAGAAAACTGTCCTCTTCAGTGTCAATTACTTTACACAGTTTAGTGTCATCTGCAAAAATTTATATTTTACTGTGCAAGCCTTCTACAAGATCATTAATAAATATATTGAAGAGAATAGGGCCCAATACTGACACCTGAGGTACCCCACTAGTGACAGTGACCCAATATGAGTATGTACCGTTAATAACCACCCTCTGTTTTCTATTACTGAGCCAGTTACTTACCCACATACAGACATTTTCTCCCAGTCCGAGCATCCTCATTTTATATAGTAGCCTATTATGTGGTACAGTGTCAAATGCTTTAGGGAAGTCCAGATATACGACATCCATTGATTCGCAGGTGCCGGCAATGAGCTTCTTCTGCCTGCATCTGTATAGTAAAAGTCACTCCTCATTGGTGACCAGTGCCCCCCCCCCCCCCCAGTATTAGACATTGGCCAATGCCCCCCCCCCCTTTCCCCATTATTAAATACATTGGGGGCCAGCGCGCCCTCCCATCCCTCCCTCCCCCCAGTATTAAAAGCATTGGTGGCAGTGGCCACAGGGTCCCCTCACCTCCTCCTCATTGGTGGCTGTGGCAGTGATCTGAGCCCCAGTCGTGTAATGCTGGGGCTCCGATCGGTTACCATGGCAACCAGGACGCTACTGAAGTCCTGGCTGCCATGGCCAGCTCCCTGCTGCTGTGTGTACTGTGCACAGGGCAGCAGGGAGAGGGTGAGATCCTATTCACCCTAATAGAGCTCTATTAGGGTAAATAGGATGAAAAGATCCCAGGTTCTAGCCCCTAAGGGGGAAATAGTTAATAAATAAACTGTAAAAAAAAAATAAAAATTTTTAAAAAGTACACCAAAATATTAAGTATAAATCACCCCCTTTCCCAATTTTTCATATAAAATATATAAACAATAAATAAAATATTAAAAAAATCCTCTTTTAAGTGGTGAACGCCCATAAAAGAAAAAATAAAAAAAACTGCACAATTCGCCATTTTATTTTAGTCGCCTTGTCCCCCCCAAAAATAGGATCGGACTGTTGTATTATTGGCCGGACGTTCCATAAAATGAGGAATGCGCGTGGCTTTTTTTTGCATTTTCTTTTGCATGGTATCGAGTATCGCAATACTTTTTTATGGTATCGATACAGAATCAAAATTTTGGTACCGAAACAGCTCTAATTGGCACCACATTTACTATGCGCCAATCCTGTGGAACATTTCCTGTCAGTATAGAGTCCGTAAATATCAGAAATAAGGGTCTGGCTATGACATTACTTGATTGTCTTAGGATATGGGGGTATATACAGTGGAGAAAAAAAATATTTAATAGCTTTGCTTGCTTCTCATTGCTCTCTGCAACTCAACCCTCATGACTCTGTAAAGGGCAGACACCTTCAGATTTATACTTTTTACTGTTTATAAATATTATTGAGAACAGTTTAGGGTTAGTTTTGCTCTCTTTAGTAATTAATCTCTCGGTCTCTTGTTTGGCCGCTTTTATTTGTTTTTTACATATTCTATTTTTTTCCTTCCTCCTTTTTTAGTGATTTAAATGATTTCTTTTTGTCATTTATTGCTTTCTTGACATTTCTATTTATCCACATTGGTTTCTTCTTGTTCTTTAACCTTTTATTCCCATAAGGTATGTACCTCTCACAATGAGATTTTAGGATGCTTTTAAAAATATCCAATTTTCTGGCTCTATTTTTATTTTTGAGTACTTTGTCTCAGTTAGTTAGGCCTATAGCCTCTCTTGGTTAAATTTTGCTTTTTTAAAGTTTTGGTATTTTTGTCCCTCCCTCATGAAACACTCTTTTGAATGATAAGAGGAAGGTTATTACTTTATGGTCACTATTTCCCAGGTGTCCCCCTATTTGCACATCTGTTGTTCTGTCAGGTCTATTGGTTAAGACTAAGTCCAATATGGCCGTCCCTTTAGTCGGGTCCTGAACCAGTTGGGAAAGGTAATTGTCTTTGGTTATTGCCAAGAACCTGTTTCCTTTATGCGATGTACAGCTTTCAGTTTCCCAGTCTATATTTGGATAGTAGAAGTATTAGATTTTCTGTGGACTCTGGTATATTAGGTGGTTTATAATAAACTCCTATTAGTAATTTATTATTGTTTTTGGCTCCATGTATCTCTACCCACAGTGACTCCACATGTTCATGTCCCTCACTTATATCTTCTCAGACTGTGGGCATTAGACAGGACTTTGCAAAAAAGCAGACCCCTCCACCTCTCCGGTTTTGACGATCGTTTCTGAACAGATTGTAATCTTGTACATTAACAGCCCAGTCATAGCTATCATCCAGCCATATCTCAGTTATTCCCACTATGTCATAGTCCTCCTCACACATTACTAATTCCAGTTCCCCACTTTTATTAGTCAGGCTTATGGCATTAGTATACATACATTTAAAAGGGTTAATGTATATTTTTTACCCTACACCTTTCCTTCTGAACTTTTCTTGTCCCTCCTTCCATTCCTCCCCCAGTCCCACTACCTTGTCCCTGGTCTCTATCTGCACTATCTTCCCATCCTATAAAGTAAGTACCCTCCGTCCCAGTCCCTAGTTTAAACACTCCTCCAACCTTCTAGCGATCTTTCTCCCCAACACAGCTGCCCCTTCCCCATTGAGGTGCAGCCTGTCCCTACGATAGAGCCTGTAGCCGACAGAGAAGTCTGCTCAGTTCTCCAGGAACCCAAATCCCTCCTTTCTACACCAGTTCTTGAGCCACTTGTTAACCTCCCTAATACAGGTAGTACAGGTAGTATTTTGGAAAAGTCAATATCAGATGAATATTTCCTCAAAACATACATTCCCAAGTCTGTTGATTGGGGGGATTCTATTGTCAGTAATTAGTGTATGACACCCCAGGGGCCTCCCCTTGATCAGCGGCATATTTTTGACATGTATTGAGCTAAGTTTTTCCCATATTCTTTGAGTCAGGATCAGCAGTCACACACGGGAGAAAGAAAAACATCCTTTCAAGTCTCCAGACTCTTTCTTGAAATGACTCGAATTAGGCTTTCCTTTGAGCTTCATTGATGTGATTGTGGTCAACAGCACTTGCAATGGACCATCAAAAGGTTTTAGGACTTTCCTAATGTGTCCTTTTACCACTACCCAATCTCTAGACACAAGTGTATGGGTTCCTTGTACTTTATGAAGATCTGGAAGTGAAGCAAAAACTTGAGAATTTATTTTAGTCAAATGCTTTTGCAAACTGATCACATAATCTGTCAGACAACCATGTTGCATCTGGAGCCTCTGTCGGAAATACCATCCTGTCCTAGGGCCTGACCCACGAAGGACTTTATAGGGCCTAAGGCCTGTCTAACGGTTAGGAGTATACCTTACTGAAAAAAGGGCTACCAGCAGGCACTGTGTACATGGCTTACCAGTCTCTGCCATGGCGTTTTGAATCTTTAACTTTAGTGTCCCGTTCAGTTTTTTGTCTCCTACCCTACCGCTGCTTTGTGGATGGTACAATGCATGTAAGGCTTGTTCTACACCCAAAACCTTCATTATCTACTGCATCACTTCATCAGTGCCCTTGGCTTGAGAAGGTTCCCGGCAGGGGATTATAACGTTGCTTATTTTGTGTCACACTTTTGAATAAAGACACTGAGTTTTTTTTTCACAAGAAGAGTGCTGCGTTGATTTTTCATGGAGATATATATATATATATATATATATATATATATATTGTAAGAGGGCGCAAGGTTCCGTCGTCGACGGAAGGTACGTGTCACCGAGGTTCCTGGCCTCGGTGAGATAAGAGCCGGATTTTTTGTGTGTCAGTAGCAGCTAGTGCTGCTTGACACATTGATATTTAGTATGGCTACAAAGCCGATCCGGGCCGGCTCTTATTGGGAATAGTAAAGTGCTGGGTGGGAGACTATTCCCCACGGTCCAGGCCGGACTTTCCGGGCCTTTAAAAAGGCAGCCACCTCAGCAGGTGGGAGGTGATTATCCTGGAAGCTGCTGGTGTTGCTGTGGAGCTCTCAGGGCTGAGAGCAAGAGTCTGCAAACAGGCGTGCAGTCTACCTGGAAGCCGCTGGTGGAAACTTTGCGTGGCCGAGCTAACTGCCAGGTGTGAACTAACACCGACCACTCAGGTGACCTTGCTGTGGGACTGATGTTTTTGCCGTGTGTTTTGCCTTGTGTGAACAAGCACTAAAGACTGTTTCTGTTTTGCCTTGTGTGAACAAGCACTAAAGACTGTTTCTGTTTTGCCGAGTGTGAATAAAACACTTCTGCTTTACCCAGAGAACTGTATACCTTGCCTCTATACTGCGTCCGCAAGCCTGTCTACCAGAGCAATTCCCCACATTTGGTGTCGGATGCGGGCATGCGCAGTGAGGCTGGCCTGAACGCCGAAACTTTTTGTTTTTGCTTTGTTGGACTGCATGTCATATATCAGGCCTGCAACTTTTGTGGTTTCTGGCAACATGGAGGCTGCTGTGAAAGCTCTCATGGAGGCTAACGTACAGCAGCAACAGGCTAATGAGCTACAGCAAAAAGACATGAGGAGGCTATGTGTGCACAGCAGCAGGCGAACAATCTCCTAATGCAGCAGCTGATAGCCTTGCAGGAGTCGGTGCGAACGTCCCAGCAAGGAGTTGCAACCACGACAGCCCCGACTGTGTCTACCGCCAGGGACAAAGTCCGATCCGCCCTGAGGAAAATGGGTCCGGAAGACGATATAGAGGCATTCCTGACTGTGTTTGAAAGAACCGCCGAGCAAGAGAGGCTGCCATTGGAGCAATGGGCTGAGGTGGTGGCGCCTTTTCTGGTGGGGGACGCACAAAAGGCCTATTTTGACCTCAGCTGCGAGGAGGCAAAGGACTATGAGAGGCTAAAAGGTGAGGTGTTGGCCAGGTTGGGAGTAAACACCTATGTGCGAGCGCACAGAGTGTGTCAGTGGGTGTTTTCAGAGTCTCAACCCGTCCGGTCACAAGCCTATGACTTAATTCACCTTGTAAAAAAATGGCTCCAGCCTGAACTGTTGAGCCCTTCTCAGATGGTTGAAAGGGTCGTGGTCGACAGGTTTGTGCGTACCCTCCCGAGAGCCATACAGCGCTGGGTGGGACAAGGCGATCCAGGCAACCTGGAACAACTGGTTAGCCTGGTGGAGAGGTATATGGCCACTCAGGATTTGTTGAAGGACTCTGCGGTACTACCGAAGTCACGTCAGCCCCAGTTGCCGACCCGGGATCCTGGAAAAGGGATCCCACCTCATAAGGAGGGGAGTGGATCTCCGGTCCGTGGGAGGAATACCCTGGGGAGGAGGGAGGCTGCGGGGGTCAGGTGTTGGGATTGTCAGGACTGGGGACATGTGGCCGCCAACTGCCCTAGGGCATCCGAACCCATGGACTGCGGGTTCGCTCGCCGGTCCTCTCTTTTTGCCCAACCAGTGTATATAGCTGACCCTCTGCTGGCCGCGGACACCCCTCCAATGTGTGACATCATGGTTGCAGGCCCTGCTGGACTCTGGGAGCCTGGTAACTCTGGTCCATGAGTCGTTGGTAACGGAAAAACTCCCAGAAGGGCGAACCCTTACCATTGTCTGTATACATGGGGATCGCCGGGAGTATCCCACTACTAAGGTTACCCTGACGGTGGGTGGGAGAGAGGTGCCACATGTCGTGGGAGTGGGGAGACGGCTCCCTTATGCCGCAATATTGGGGAGGGACTTTCCCCTGTTCTGGTCTTTGTGGAGGAATGGGTTGCCTACCTGTGGGGAAGAAAAAAATCGTTCCTGGGGATTGTAGGGTACTACATGAGGTTTGTGCCCCACTTTGCCACGATAGCAGCACCATTGACAGACCTGTTGAAAGGACGAAAGTCCGGAAAGGTTCACTGGAGTGAGAAGGCAGAAGAGGCTTTCTCTGCATTGAAGTCGGCACTGTGTGGGTCCCCGATTTTGGTGACGCCCGACTTCAACAGGGAGTTCATAGTACAGACGGATGCCTCAGAGGTAGGCCTCGGTGCTGTACTGTCTCAGGAAGTCAACGGCGAAGAACATCCCGTTGTCTTCCTGAGCCGTAAGCTCAACTCAACCGAGACCAGGTATAGCATAGTGGAGAGGGAGTGCCTGGCTATCAAGTGGGCACTCGAGTCTCTCCGCTATTACTTGTTAGGGAGGAGGTTCCGTCTGGTGACCGACCATTCCCCTCTCAAGTGGATGAGCCAGGCCAAGGAGAGGAATGCTCGGGTCACCAGGTGGTTCCTGTCCTTACAGAACTTCAAGTTCTGTAAGGTGTGAATAAAACACTTCTGCTTTACCCAGAGAACTGTATACCTTGCCTCTATACTGCGTCCGCAAGCCTGTCTACCAGAGCAATTCCCCACAATATATATATATATATATATAATTTTTTTTTTATCACCGCCACTCAAGTTAGCGACATGAGGGCTGCCATCAGAGACATCACTGCTTCCCCTGAAGCGGTCAGGAAGTCTCTGGCTCTCCAAATTGGCCCATAATGGCCCCATGGGCCATTCTAGAGGCATACCTGGAATTAGTGTAAATGTTGGCTGTTTTCCCATCTGCATATGTAAGCCATCTTCAGAGTCTTTTAGCTCCACTTCTTGAGCAGACATGTGTGGTGGTGTGGACTATGCATTTTTATATTTTATTTTTTCAAGTGTCATATTTAATCATTACTGCCCAACCTGTGTAGTACCTGCCATCCTGGCTATACTTTGATCCATCCACAAAGAGCACATGCTCTGGATTATGTAATAGCTGATTTACCAAATCCCGCTGTCCCTTGTGAAATTAACTGCAAACAGTCATGAGCCTCCTCCTCTGGATCTGGAAGTCTGGAAAAAAAAGTTGACGTGCCCTAACTCTTCCCTCCCCCCTTGCTCCAGAGGCAACAGGGTGGCTGGATCCAAAATATTACATCTTTAGACATGTCAGGCGTCATATGAATACCCTTTGTCAAATAAAGTTGATGATCATACATCAACACAATAATATCCCTGATAGGCACAATATTTAGATGAATAGATTGATGGAAAAAGTAACGATAGCTGGAATTCTGTTATAGAGAAACAATTCTATAAAGATAATCTTATCTAGAATGATCCCATATATTAGTAGTTAGGACAAATAGTCAACACGATGAATCCATGATAGCACACAAAACACTTGATCTATAAGCTTCAGAAAATAAGTTTTTGATACGTCATGATCAGGATCAGGTATTAACTGTTAATTACACATATATACTGTTGAGAAACACACACTTGTGTACTAGTCGTCTCTCTTGCCTTTTTGAGAAATTTGGACTGAATTCCTGAATTGAGCTGGATGGCCAGATGTCTTTTCTCACCCCTAATAAACTATGTTGGAACCATTTTTCTCATCCTTCTCAGGATGAATATTAACATTAAAATCAGCAAACAGAGATATACAGAGGTTCAGTCCTAACGGGACTTTGGCCTTCTTCCGGCACATAAGGATTTAGTAGAGTTAAACCACACACTTTGTAAGTTAACACATTTAACTCTGCGGGCAACAAAAAGGTTTTTTGGTAGTACTTTCATGAAGATCAAGTACTGTCATTTTTGTGGTTCAGGACTATCTCAGAGCTTTTATCAAGCATGGCTTGTACAACTGCTACAGCTCTGATGCAGTAAGGGGCACCTCTGGCCATGGGGTCAGGTCTAGCTGAATAATAAGCCCCATTGCCTTGTCACTAGCCATGCAGTTGGGTGAAGAGAGCTGAGGCATAGCCACTTACTTCTATACAATACAGTCTAAATGTAATCTAATAGGCCCAGTGCAAGGAGAGCACAATATTGCCAGCTTTAGGGCATAAAAGGCATCTACCACCTCATCTGTAGGATGGGATGGACTAAAAGACAAATCATAAAGAAAACTGCATCAAACTTGCGTGTCCAAGGTCTACAATAAGAAACAGGCCTAAAAATGATGTCCTCAGTGTATTTATGTTTCTGGGCAAAGGGATGTTTTCCACAGCCGCATTCCATTCAGGGATGAGATGTTTCACCCCAGGAAGGTAACAGTAATGCGACAAAACTTTTTTCTCTTTTTTTCTGTCACTTGCAGCCATGATCAGCTACAAGAGGACAGGTGTGACATGGCTCCAGTATACATACTAGGCGAGTTCTAGGCTCCCTCCGGGCAGCACCACCTAGGTATACTGTTTACCCTCATATTTAAGGCAAACAAATACCAATCGTATGGATGTAGTGGTGCTGAAAAGAAAACATTTGTCAAATCAATCACAGTGGAGTGAGTAGGGGCCTACAAGGTGTGCGGATTGGGCTCAATGGGGGTGTTAAAACTGTGGTTTCATTGACAGCATGTAGGTCATGTACCATCTGGTGCTTGGTGGCTTTGCCCTTCTCACTTTTCATTTTCACAGGGTACAAAAGAGTGTCAGAAGGGGATACAATCTCCTTGATAACTGGTTTTTCAAAAAGGTCTCGTACTGTTTGAGATATGGCATCTGTGCCATACACAAGAGATACTGCATCTTCCAGGGAAATGGGGCGCCAGATTTCATATCCACTTCCACAGGAGGAACTGGGAGCTTGCCAACAACCGTGGGTCCTGCAAGCAGGGCTTCTTTCTCATCTTCTGGAAGTACTGACACAAACATGGACCAGGGAGTTTTATCACTAACGGCCTACAAACAAAGTTCCTGGACATTGAGGGCACCTGTGAGCTTCACAGCGCCATCCTCCTGGTGTGAGATGCTGGCGCGTACTTTTGCAAGCAAGTCTGCACCTAGGAGGCAACAGGGGACGTTACCACTAACCAGAAACCGGGCAAGCAATTCTTGGACAAATCTAACACGGATGGGTTCTGTTAAAAAGGGGGGTGTACTACTTTCCCATTCACTTCTACCCAAGGACTGATGTTCTTGAGGGGAAGGATATGTTTACTGTAATTGTCTTGGCTGCTCCAGTATCAATCAAAACCGGGACTACTTCTTTATCACCCAGAGTGAGGGATATCATTGGGGCCGGACTGGAATCTGCTAAATGTTTAAAAGCACAGCCTATACTGGAGGTACTGGATTGCCTGTTTCCCAATCTTAGTCTAACTTCCCCCCCTCACCTGTCTTTGTCTTGTCCTCATGACAAAAACTCAGATCCATGCTTAGGGAGAAAGTTCAATCTGTCCTGGCCTCCTGAAATGCATCCCCCTCCCCCCCTTAGACCCGGATTTTCTAAAGATCTTTTTAGCGTTGGAAGTGATTCTGATTCAGAAAATCTTGATGTTTCGGATATGACTAAGTAGTCCGATGAAGATAACGAATATAGGAGATTCCTGTTTAACCCTGTAGACATTGAAGAATTATTTTAAGCTATAAGGCTACTTTCACACTTGAGTTCGTGTGATCCGGCAGGCAGTTCCATCGTCGGAGCTGCCTTCTAGATCCGCCGATTAGTGTGACAACTGACAGCATTTGTAGACGGATCCGGGTGCGGATCAGTCTACAAATGCATTGCAAGAACGCATCCGTCTCTCTGCTTGTCATGCGGATGGATGGATCCGTCTTGCAGTCTTTTTCACAGTTCTCCTTCAGTTGTTTCGGAATGTCGGATCCTGGACTAATGCAAGTCAATGGGCATTAATGCCGGATCCGGCATTCAGGCGACTGATCAGGCATTTTAGACGGACATAATACCGCAGCGTGCTGCGGTATTATGTCCGGCGAAAACGCCTGCTTTTACTGAACGGAAGGCATACTGATGCAAACTAAACGGATTTCTATCCATTCAGAATGCATTGGGATATGCCTGATGAGTTATTTTCCGGCATTGAGCCCTTTGGACGGAACTCTATGCCGGAAAATAATAATGCAAGTGTGAAAGTATCCTAAAGGTCACGATCTGGATGGAGATTTCCAGGAAGCCCAGATCGGTTCAGGAGGAGGTATTTGGGGGCCTGGGGGAAAGGCATAGGTCTGTGTTTCCGGTGCCGGATAATATACACAAGCCACTTAGAGCCGAATGGGATAAACCTGAAAAAAGGGTTCCTTCATTCCCCGCTGCATTAAGAGGCGGTATCCCTTTAATAAAGCGGATTGTACAGACTGGGAGTCCATCCCTAGAGTCGATGGTTCGGTAGCTAAGGTCGCAAAACACACGGTTCTTCCTTTTGAGGATGCTGCACAGTTGAAAAACCCTATGGACAGGAAGGCAGCAAGCCTTCTTAAAATGACATAGGAAGCCACAGCAGCTCTTTAAAAGCTGGGAGTATCTGTGACATGTGTGGCTCGTACCTTAAAAGTTTGGTTGGAGCAATTAGAGCTCCATTTAACTAATAAGACCCCGAGGGAGCAGAGCTTGGACAGTCTAACCCTACTAAAGATTGCCACTAGCTTCCTGGCAGATGCCTCCGCTGATTCCATAAGGCTATCTGCCCATACGGCCGTTCTATCTAATACAATTAGAAGAGTCCTTTGGTTGAAGACCTGGTCGGGAATATGACATCCAAAAACAAATTAACTTGGCTTCCGTTCCATGGCAATATGTCTTTGGTCCCGACTTGGATAAGATCTTAGTAAACGCCACTGACCGCAAAAAAGGGTTTCCCGAAGATCGACCTAAAAGCAGGAGGCAGTTTTTTCGGAATATACCACAATGTTAGAATGCCAAGACAGATGGAAGGAAATTGGGGAGGTGGAGCTATACAAAAGGGGGGTAAAGGAAGGAATTTTCTTTTTAAACCCAATAAGGGGGATCCGTCCTCCTCCAAACAATGATGCCATCTGGGTTGGGTGAAGACTCAGCTCCTTCATAGACATCTGGGAGCAAGTCATCGCAGACCCTTTTATTGTCAACATTATAAGAGAGGTTTATGCTATAGAGTTGGAACCTCTTCCTCCACAAAAATTCACCTTAACCTGGCTCCCCTTATTTCACATGTCTTTTCTGTCCGACTGCATAAGGGAGCTATATGCCTAGGAGGAGTAGAATGTGTTCCCATCAGGGAAATAGGAAAGGGTCACTATTCCCCATTATTTTTAATTCAGAAACCAAACGGCAAATTCAAGACTATAATAAATCTAAAGCAACTAAACAAATATATCACCTATCGCAGATTCTAAATGAAAACAGTAAGGTCTGCAGTGAAGCTCATCAAGAAGGGGGCTATGATGGCCACGATGGACTTCAAGGATGCTTGCTTTCACATCCTGATTCACCCCCAATTCAGAAAATATCTAAGATTCGCAGTCCAACTGGAAGGAAGGATCTATCATTATCAATTCAACTGCTTTCCTTTCGGAATATCTTCTGCTCCTCGTATCTTCTCCAAGGTCATGGCAGAGGTAGTGGCCTCCCTAAAACAGAAGGGGATATTAATAATTCCGTATCTGGACTAAGGGTGTTTCGATACCAAAATTTTGATTTGGTATCGATACCATAAAAAAGTATTGCGTTACTCGATACCATTTGATACCACGCGAAAAAAATAAAATGCCAAAAAAGCCACGTGCATTACACATTTTATGGAACTTTCACCGTTTATTGCTTCGTCATACAACTTACCACCCAAATGAATTTTACCTCCTTTTCTTCTCACTAATAGAGCTTTCATTTGGTGGTATTTCATTGCTGCTGACATTTTAACTTTTTTTGCTATTAATCAAAAATGACCGAAATTTTTGCAAAAAAATGACATTTTTCACTTTCTGTTGTAAATTTATTTTTTTTTTTTTTAAAAACTACATTTCTATATAAATTTTTCGCAAAATTTATTGTTCTACATGTCTTTGATAAAAAAAAAAAATCCAATAAGTGTATATTTATTGGTTTGGGTAAAAGTTATAGCGTTTACAAACTATGGTGCAAAAAAGTGAATTTCTGCATTTTGAAGCAGCTCTGACTTTCTGAGCACCTGTCATGTTTCTTCAAGTGCTAGAATGCCAGGATAGTATAAATACCCCCCAAATGACACCATTTTAGAAAGAAGACACCCCAAAGTATTCGCGGAGGGGCATGGTGAGTTCATGTATGATTTCATTTTTTTTCACAAGTTAGCGAAAAATGATACTTTCTGAGGAAAAAAATAAAAATAATAGTTTCCATTTCTGCTAACTTCTGGCAAAAAAAAAAAAATCTCCCACGGACTCACTATGCCCCTCAGTGAATACCTTGGGGTGTCTACATTCCGAAATGGGGTCATTTGTGGGGTGTGTTTACTGTTCTGGCATTTTGGGCGGGGCTAAATTGTGAGCAGCCATGTAAAAGCTAAAGGTACTCGTTGGAATTTGGGCTCCTTTGCGCACCCAGGCTGCAAAAAAGTGTCACTCATGTGGTATCGCCGTACTCAGGAGAAGTAGGGCAATGTGTTTTAGGGTGTATTTTTACATATACCCATGTTGGGTGAGAGAAATATCTCTGTAAACTGACAACTTTGTATAAAAAATTTAAAAAGTTGTCGTTATAGCGATATTTCTCACACCAGCATAGTTATATGTAAAAATACACCCTAAAACTCATTGCCCTACTTCTCTGAGTACGGCGATACCACATGTGTGACCCTTTGCAGCCAAGATGCGCAGGGCCCAAATTCCAATGAGTACCTTTAGGATTCTCAGGGCATTTTTACGCATTTGGATTCCAGACTTCTTCTCATGCTTTAGGGGCCCCTAAAATGCCAGGGCAGTATAAATACCCCACAAGTGACCCCATTTTAGAAAGAAGACACCCCAAGGTATTCCGTGAGGGGTATGGTGAGTTCATGTAAAATTTTATTTTTTGTCACAAGTTAGTGAAATATGAGACTTTGTAAAAAAAAAAAAAAAATATCAATTTCCGCTAACTTGTGCCAAAAAAAAAAAAATTCTGTGAACTTTCCATGCCCCTCGCGGAATACCTTGGGGTGTCTTCTTTCCAAAATGGGGTCACATGTGAGGTGTTTGTACTGCCCTTGCATTTTAGGGGCCCTAAAGCGTGAGAATCCAAAATGCGTAAAAATGTCCTGTGAAATCCTAAAGGTACTCATTGGAATTGGGGCCCCTTTGCGCATCTTGGCTGCAAAAAAGTGTCACTCATGTAGTATCGCCGTACTCAGGAGAAGTAAGGCAATGTGTTTTGGGGTGTATTTTTACATATACCCATGCTGGGTGTGAGAAATATCTCTGTAAATGACAACTTTTTAAAAATGTTTATACAAAGTTGTCAATTTACAGAGATATTTCTCTCACCCAGCATGGGTATATGTAAAAATATACCCTAAAACACATTGCCCTACTTCTCCTGAGTACGGCGATATCACATGTTTGACACTTTTTTGCAGCCAAGATGTGCAAAGGGGCCCTAAATCCAATGAGTACCTTTTAGGAGGGCATTTTTTACACATTTTTCTTCTCACGCTTTGGGGCCCCTAAAATGCTAGGGCAGTATAAATACCCCACATGTGACCCCATTTTGGAAAGAAGACACCCCAAGGTATTTCGTGAGGGGCATGGCAAGTTCACAGAATTTTTTTTTTTTTTTGGCACAAGTTAGCGGAAATTGATTTTTTTATTGTCTTTTCTCACAAAGTCTCCCTTTCTGCTAACTTTTGACAAAAAGTTAAATTTTTCATGGACTCACTATGCCCCTCAGCGAATACCTTGGGGTGTCTTCTTTCCAAAATGGGGTCATTTGTAGGGTGTTTGTACTGTTCTGGCATTTTGGGTGGGGCTAAATTGTGAGCAACCCTGTAAAACCTAAAGGTACTCGGTGGAATTTGGGCCCCTTTGCGCACCTAGGCTGCAAAAAAGTGTCACACATTTGGTATCGCCGTACTCAGTAGAAGTAGGGCAATGTGTTTTGGGGTGTATTTTTACATTTACCCATGTTGGGTGAGAGAAATATCTCTGTAAACTGACAACTTTGTATACAAAAAATTAAAACGTTGTCGTTTACAGCGATATTTCTCACACAAAGTATGGGTATATATAAAAATACACCCCAAAACTCATTGCCCTACTTCTCCTGAGTACGGCAATACCACATGTGTGCCACTTTTGTGCAGCCAAAATGCACAAAGGGGCCCAAATTCCAATGAGTACCTTTAGGATTTCACAGGGCATTTTTACGCATTTGGATTCTCACGCTTTAGGGCCCCTAAAATGCCAGGGCAGTATAAATACCCCACATGTGACCCCATTGTGGAAAGAAGACACCCCAAGGTATTCCGTGAGGGACATGGCAAGTTCACAGAAAAAAAAAAAAATTCGCACAAGTTAGCGGAAATTGATATATATATATATATATATATATATATATATAATTTTTTTTTTTTTACAAAGTCTCAAATTTCCACTAACTAGTGACAAAAAATAAAATTTTACATGAACTCACCATACCCAGCACGGAATAACTTGGGGTGTCTTCTTTCTAAAATGGGGTCACATGTGGGGTGTTTGTACTGCCCTGTCATTTAAGGGTCTCCGCAATCATTACACGTATGGCCAGCATTAGGAGTTTCTGCTATTCTCCTTATATTGAGCCTACGGGTAATGAGATTTTTTTATTCCGTTCAGCCTCTGGGCTGAAAAAAAAAATTAACGGCACAGATTTCCTCATTCGCATCGATCAATGTGGATGGAAAAATCTCTGCCAAAAAATGTGCAAAAAAAAAAGTAGTAAGGCCCCATTCACACATCCGCAAAAATGTCCGCTTCTATTCCGCAATTCTGCGGAATAGATGCGGACCCATTCAGTGTGAATGGGGCCGGCGGTGATGCGGAGAGCACACTATGTGCTCGCCGCATCAGCATTTGCGGAGCAGCGGCTGCAAACTTCCGGGTTTCGGCCCCCAAACATCCGGCCGCAGCTCCGCAAAAGATAGGCATTTTCTATATAGTTCTGGCAATGTGCGGATCCGCAAAATGCGGAAAGCACATTGCCGGTGTCCATGTTTTGCGGATCCATGGATCCGCAAAACACATAAGGACGTCTGAATGAGCCTTACAGGGGGGTGATTCGTGACCGAGGGGTGATCAGGGTGGTGACATAGGGTGATCAGGGGTTAATCAGTGACAGGGGGGGAGGGGGGATGGATGGGGGGGTCTGTGTGGTGATTGGTGCACTTACAAAAGTTTCCTTTGGTGGTCCCAAGCAAAAGGGACCACCAAAGGAACGAACAGCAAGCATATCAGACGCTGTTAACAAAACAGCGTCTGATATGCCATTTTTTTTAAACTTCTACAGCCTGCCAGCGCATGATCAGCGCTGGCAGGCTGTAGTTAAAGTTCGGAAATCGCACGCCTCGCGAGATGACAAGCCCGCGTGTCCAGGAGGAACAAACCAACCGCCGCCAGGACGCAATCCTGCGTTCGGCGGTCGGTAAGAAGTTAATCGAACAGTCCTATCCTATTTTTGGGGGGGACAAGGCGACTAAAAGAAAATGGCGAATTGTGCAGTTTTTCTTTTTTTTTTTCTTTTACAGTGCCGCATAAAAGAGGATTTTTAAAATAGTGTGGACTTTGAGACGTGGCGATATGTAATTTTTTCTAATTTATTGTTTATATATTTTATATGTAAAATTGGGAAAGGGGTGATTTATACTTTTTTTTTTTTACAGTATTTATTAACTATTTACCCCTTAGGGTCTAGAACCTGGGATCTTTTCATCCTATTCACCCTGATAGAGCTCTATTAGGGTGAATAGGACTTCACACTCTCCCTGCTGCCCTGTGCATAGTACAGACAGCAGCAGGGAACTGACTATGGCAGTCAGGACTTCAGTAGTGTCCTGGTTGCCATGGTAACCGATCAGAGCCCCAACATTACACTGCTGGGGCTCCGATCACTGCCACCAATGAGGAGAAGGTGAGGGGACCCTGTGGCCACTGCCACCAATAATTTTAATACTGGGGGATGGAAGGGGGATGGGGAGGCGCACTGGACACCAATGTTTTCATACTGGGGAAAAGGGGGGGCGCACTGGCCAATGTCTTTAATACGGGGGGGTGCACTGGCCACCAATGATGAGTAACATTTAATATACAAATGCAGGCAGAAGAAACATATTGCCGGAACCTGAGGGGTTAATTGCCGCTGATCGCAGGGTGCCGGCAATGTGTTTCTTCTGCCTGCATATGTATATTAAATGTTACTCATCATCGGTGGCCAGTGCGCCCGCCCCTCTTCCTCCTTCGGTCTCCTCATTGTTGGAAGCAGCACAGGGGGAGGGAGAGACTGCGTCCTTCTCCCCGTGCTGCTGAGGGAACATGGCCGCGCTGAGAGCTGCGCAGCCACGTTCTTTGATACTAGGCTATGCAGTAGCATAGCCTAGTATTGATAAATGGCAAATCCCGGTATCTTATTGATACCGGGCTAAAAGTATCGATTGGGTATCAAAACTTCGATACCTGAAACAACCCTAATCGGTACGATCTTTTAGTCATAGCAGAAAATACGGGTCTTCTTCATTCCCATCTTCAGGTGGTTCTTTATCATCTTCATGCCCTGGGCTGGATAGTCGATTGGTAAAAGTCCAACCTCCTTCCAGACAATCAAAGAGTATTTTTGGGCATCCTTCTAGACTCTGTCCTCCAGAAATCTTTCCTACCTTCCCCAATGGTCCAGGATCTGAAGCTCAGAATCCAGCAATTCCTGAAAAATCTCAAGTGCTCTATCAGAGAAGGCATGAAAATTCTAGGACGCCTCTCATCCTGCATACCCGTGGTTGCCTGGGCTCAAGACCACATGAGACCTCTGTAGGACCTAATCCTCAGGAAATGGAAACGGTCGTAGTCAACCCTGGACCAGAGGATTTCTCTAAACAGGGAAGTAAGAATCTCTTTACAGTGGTGGCTCAGAGAGAAGAAACCGCAGATGGTGTTTTCTGGAATCAGGAAGACGTTTTCTCATTGACAACGCACTCAAGTCCTTCCAGGGGACTTGGTCCAAACCACAGAGGAGAATGTCGTCCAAAAACAGGGACTTTCGGGCAATATAGGAAGGTCTCAAAGCAACAGAGGCCCAGTCAAGAAACCGTCATGTACTGGTCCACTCGGAAAACTCCAAAGTAGTGGCTTTCATCCGACATCGGGGAGGAACAAGGCACGGTCATCTTCAGAGTCTCTCAAGACAGATTTTTCTCGTGGGCAGAGAAGAATTTAAAATATCGCAGCTGTGCACCTAAAGGGCTCCCTCAATCTAAGGGCAAATTTTCTCAGTCGGCAGAGACTAGATCCAGGTGAATGGTCTCTTTCTCAGACAGCCTTTCGGAGGATTCAGGTTCATTGGGGGCAGTCCAGGTCTTAAAGAAAAACCACAAAGTGTCTCATTACCTCTCCCTCAACCCAAGAGATCCCTGCATAGCGGTAGACGCCTTCACTCAAGATTGGACGTTGGGTCTTGTTTATGCTTTTCCCCCAATTCCGATGATTCCGAAGGTCCTGCAGAAATATCAGATCAAGACATGTACCCTAATCCTGGTGGTCCCCTTTTGGCCCAAAAGGGGCTTTTTCGGTCTTCTGAGATCCCTCAGCCGGGAGGGCCCAATTCTGTTTTCTCAGGCGGAGGACCTTCTAATGCACGGTCCAATCAATCATCTGAACCCCAGGCTTCTCAAGCAGTCAGCATGGTTACTGAACAGTCCATCCTCCTAGGTCTGGGTCTATCTCAGAGGATGGTGGGTACCCTAATGCTCAGCTGAAAGTCCAATACCTCTAAGGCATATCTTAAGGTTTGGAAGAAGTTTGCCTCCTGGAGTAGTGACAGGTTTAACCAGTCTTCTCCCAATATCCCTCTGATTCTAAATTTCCTTCAGGATGGTTTGGATATGGGTCTTTCCCTAAACACTCTAAAGGTTCAGGTGTCTGCCCTGGATGCCCTTTTTAACATCAGTCTTTGTGATGTCTCCTGGGTTTCTAGGTTCTTGAAAGCTGCAGATAAAAATATGGTAGCTCCATGGAACCTGAATGCAGTTCTTTTAGGCTTGTCAGATTCCCTGTTTGAGCCTTTTAGAGTCTATCAAGTGGCTTACTCTTAAGACTTTTTTTTGGTAGCTATATTCTCTGCTAGGAGAGTATGTGACCTACAGGCCCTATCCATCCAAGAGCCCTTTTTTAGGGCCTTCGAGGATAAGCCAATATTTAAACTAGACCCAAAATTCCTTCCAAATGTAGTATCTACATTTCACAGATCCCAAGATAGTCATTTCCTCGTTCTGTGACAATCCCAGAAATGAACAGGAAGCGAAATTACATAATCTAGATAGGAGAAGGGCCAGTCTTAAATAGATATTACCAGAGAACAGAGGATAGACAAAAATGTGTTTGTACAGTTTTTTGGCCCTAATAGAGGCAGGAAAGCGGCAAAGAGCTCTATATCCCGTTGGATAAGGAATGCTATTACGGAAGCATATAGAGCTTTCAGTAAAGAACCTCCTGCTTCTCTCAGAGCACATCCAGTGAGAGCAGTGTCTACTGCCTGGGCCGAAAAGGCCTCTGCCTCCTTAGAGCAAATTGCTGGGCGGCAACTTGGAAGAGGGCTCATACCTTCACTAAACATTATAGGCTAGATGTATTTGCCAATGAGGACATGGCCTTTGGATGCAAGGTCCTTGGTGCTGTAGTCCCTGCCTGAGTTTGTTTTTTACTTTGTTAGTTCTCAGGATGTGCTGTCATGTACACGACTGGGGAAATGACTATTACGCTGACCGGTAATCCGGTTTCCTGGAAGTCTCCATGACAGCACATATTTCCCACCCTTTTCTATTATTTTCGGATTCTACCCTTTATCCTGGTTTCCGTTAAAATACACTGGCGATGAGAGGTAGAGGGTGGGGCTTTTAACCTCTGTGTTTTTTCCTGTCCTATCAGAAGTCAGTCAGTCTCAGGATGTGCTGTCATGGAGACTTCCAGGAAACCAGATTACTGGTTAGTGTAATACTCATTTATAGAGATGAGCGAACTTTAAAAAAAAGTTAGGCGTTCGGGTTGTGGTAAGTCGCGCATCCCGTTATGGATTCCACTATCGCGGCATATGGAATCCATAAGGGGCGGCTTCCATGAACCCGAACTGTTGAACAGCCGAAGGACCTGGGGTGATGTCACCGTCATGTGATCAGTGCAGGGGACGTGGCTCAGCACGGATCAAATCCAGTGCTGAGCCACGCCCCCTGCACTGATCACATGACGGTGACGTCACCCCAGGTCCTTCGGCTGTTCAGCAGTTCGGGTTCGTGGAAGCCGCCCCTTATGGATTCCATATGCCGCGATAGTGGAATCCATAACGGGATGCGCGACTTACCACAACCCGAACGCCGATCTTTTTTATAAAGTTCGCTCATCTCTACTCATTTACCTCACATGGATCCAGAAATATCCCCATTTATTGCTCTGCCAGATTTATATGAAGTTGGCAGCTCAAGGGGAGTGTCTTTTTCTCTGCAGTTAAGGAGTCGTGTCTCAGCTCTCTTCCATTCACAGCTCAGGAGGCAGTTGAAGGATGAACTGAGCATGTGCAGCCTTCTTAGCGAGCCAAAGAAATAAGAAAGCAGCAAACAGTTTGTGGTGCTATACAGATACATTTTATTGAATAACTCAGTGGCTATACAAAATTTTTACTAAAATCCAATTACAAAAGTATTCAGATCCAGGTGCTGGTTTGAAAACTATAGAATATTTTTTGTGGCACAGCCCCTTTAACCACTTCAGCCCCCCTAGCTTAAACACCCTTAATGACCAGGCCACTTTTTGCAATTCTGCACTACACTACTTTCACCGTTTATTGCTCCGTCATGCAACTTACCACCTAAATGAATTTTACCTCCTTTTCTTCTCACTAATAGAGCTTTCATTTGGTAGTATTTCATTGTTGCTGACATTTTTACTTTTTTTGCTATTAATAAAAATTTAACGACATTTTTGCAAAAAAATGACATTTTTCACTTTCTGTTGTAAAATTTTTCAAAAAAAAACTACATTTCTATATAAATTTTTCTCTAAATTTATTGTTCTACATGTCTTTGATAAAAAAAAATCCAATAAGTGTATATTTATTGGTTTGGGTAAACGTTATAGCGTTTACAAACTATGGTGCAAAAAGTGAATTTCCGCATTTTGAAGCAGCTCTGACTTTCTGAGCACCTGTCATGTTTCTTCAGGTGCTAGAATGTCAGGATAGTATAAATACCCCCCAAATGACACCATTTTAGAAAGAAGACACCCCAAAGTATTCACGGAGGGGCATGGTGAGTTCATGTATCATTTCATTTTTTTTCACAAGTTAGCGGTAAATGACACTTTCTGAGGAAAAAAATAATAATAATAAAGTTTCCATTTCTGCTAACTTCTGGCAAAAAAAAAAAAAAAATCTCCCACGGACTCACTATGCCCCTCAGTGAATACCTTGGGGTGTCTACTTTCCGAAATGGGGTCATTTGTGGGGTGTGTTTACTGTTCTGGCATTTTGGGCGGGGCTAAATTGTGAGCAGCCATGTGAAAGCTAAAGGTACTCGTTGGAATTTGGGCCTCTTTGCGCACCCAGGCTGCAAAAAAGTGTCACTTATGTGGTATCGCCGTACTCAGGAGAAGTAGGGCAATGTGTTTTGGGGTGTATTTGTACATATACCCATGTTGGGTGAGAGAAATATCTCTGTAAACTGACAACTTTGTATAAAAAAATGTAAAAATTGTCGTTTACAGAGATATTTCTCACACAAAGTATGGGTATATATAAAAATACACCCCAAAACACATTGCCCTACTTCTCCTGAGTACGGCGATACCACATGAGTGACACTTTTTTGCAGCTAAGATGCGCAAAGGGGCCCTAATTCCAATGAGTACCTTTGGGATTTCACAGGGCATTTTTACGCATTTGGATTCCAGACTTCTTCTCACGCTTTAGGGGCCCCTAAAATGCCAGGGCAGTATAAATACCCCACATGTGACCCCATTTTAGAAAGAAGACACCCCAAGGTATTCTGTGAGGGGTATGGTGAGTTCATGTAACATTTTATTTTTGTCACAAGTTAGTGGAATATGAGACTTTGTGAGAAAAAAAAAAATAATAAAGTATCAATTTCTGCTAACTTCTGGCCAAAAAAAAAAATCTCTCGTGGACTCGCCATGCCCCTCACGTGAATACCTTGGGGTGTCTTCTTTCCAAAATGGGGACACTTGTGGGGTATGTTATACTGTCCTGGCATTTTAGGGGTCCTAAAGCGTGAGAATCTAAATGCGTAAGAATGCCCTGTGAAATCCTAAAGGTACTCGTTGGAATTAGGGCCTCTTTGCGCATCTTGGCTGCAAAAAGTGTCACTCATGTGGTATCGCCGTACTCAGGAGAAGTAGGGCAATGTGTTTTGGGGTGTATTTGTACATATACCCATATTGTTTGTGAGAAATATCGCTGTAAACTGACAAATTTGTAAATTTTTTTATACAAAGTTGTCAGTTTACAGAGATATTTCTCTCACTAATATGGGTATATGTAAAAATACACCCCAAAACACATTGCCCTACTTCTTCTGAGTACGGCGATACCACATGTCTGACACTTTTGCAGCCAAGATGCGCAAAGGGGCCCAAATTCCAATGAGTACCTTTAGGACAGGGCATTTTTACGCATTTGATTCAGACTTCTTCTCACGCTTTAGGGCCCCTAAAATGCCAGGGCAGTATAAATACCCCACATGTGACCCCATTTTGGAAAGAAGACACCCCAAGGTATTCTGTGAGGGTATGGTGAGTTCATAGAAAATTTTATGTTTGTCACAAGTTAGTGGAATATGAGACTTTGTAATATTATATAACACAAAATATATCACTTTCCGCTAACTTGTGCCAAAAAATTAATTTTCATGGACTCACCATGCCCCTCACGGAATACCTTGGGGTGTCTTCTTTCCAAAATGGGGTCACTTGTGGGGTATTTATACTGCCCTGGCATTTTAGGGGTCCTAAAGCGTGAGAATCCAAATGCGTAAAAATGCCCTGTGAAATCCTAAAGGTACTCATTGAATTAGGGCCCTTTGCGCATCTTGGCTGCAAAAAGTGTCACACATGTGGTATCGCCGTACTCAGGAGAAGTAGGGCAATGTGTTTTGGAGTGTATTTTATATATACCCATACTGTTTGTGAGAAATATCGCTGTAAACGACAAATTTTAAATTTTTTTATACAAAGTTGTCAGTTTACAGAGATATTTCTCTCACTAACATGGGTATATGTAAAAATACACCCCAAAACACATTGCCCTACTTCTTCTGAGTACGGCGATACCACATGTCTGACACTTTTTGCAGCCAAGATGCGCAAAGGGGCCCAAATTCCATGAGTACCTTTTAGGAGGGCATTTTTACGCATTTTCTTCTCACGCTTTAGGGCCCCTAAAATGCCAGGGCAGTATAAATACCCCACATGTGACCCCATTTTGGAAAGAAGACACCCAAGGTATTCTGTGAGGGGCATGGCGAGTTCATAGAAAAAAAAATGTTTGGCACAAGTTAGTGGAAATTGATTTTTTATTGTTTTTTCTCACAAAGTCTCCCTTTCCGCTAACTTTTGACAAAAAGTTTAATTTTTCATGGACTCACTATGCCCCTCAGCGAATACCTTGGGGTGTCTTCTTTCCAAAATGGGGTCACATGTGGGGTATTTATACTGCCCTGGCATTTTAGGGGCCCTAAAGCGTGTGAAGAAAAATGCGTAAAAATGCCCTCCTAAAAGTTACTCATGTGAATTTGGGCCCCTTTGCGCATCTTGGCTGCAAAAAAGTGTCACACATTTGGTATCGCCGTACTCAGGAGAAGTAGGGCAATGTGTTTTGGGGTGTATTTTTACATATACCCATGCTGGGTGTGAGAAATATCTCTGTAAATTGACAACTTTGAATAAAAGAATTTAAAAAGTTGTCATTTACAGAGATAATTCTCACACACAGTATGGGTATATATAAAAATACACCCCAAAACACATTGCCCTACTTCTCCTGAGTTCGGCGATACCACGTGTGGCACTTTTTTTCAGCCAAGATGCGCAAAGGGGCCCAAATTCCCATGAGTACCTTTAGGATTTCACAGGGCATTTTTACGCATTTGGATTCTCACGCTTTAGCACCCCTAAAATGCCAGGGCAGTATAAATACCCCACAAGTGACCCCATTTTGGAAAGAAGACACCCCAAGGTATTTCGTGAGGTGCATGGCAAGTTCACAGAATTTTTTTTTTTTTGGCACAAGTTAGCGGAAATTGATTTTTATTTTTATTTTTTACAAAGTCTCATATTCCACTAACTTGTGACAAAAAATTAAATTTTGTATGAACTCACCATACCCCTCACGGAATACCTTGGGGTGTCTTCTTTCTAAAATGGGGTCACATGTGAGGTGTTTGTACTGCCCTGGCATTTTAGGGGTCTCCGCAATCATTACACGTATGGCCAGCATTAGGAGTTTCTGCGATTCTCCTTATATTGAGCATACGGGTAATGAGATTTTTTTTTCCGTTCAGCCTCTGGGCTGAAAAAAAAAAAAAAAAATGAACGGCACAGATTTTTTCATTCGCATCAATCTCTGCCAAAATCAGTGACTGCGGTGCGGTGGGCTGGGCGCTAGCTACCTAACAAGTAGCTAACTAACTGGCGGGGATAAGGGACCCTTATGCCCCATTCACACGTCTGCAATTCTGTTTGCGGAACGGAATTGCGGACCCATTCATTTCTATGGGGACAGACTTTGTCCCGCTCGGATCCGGAATTACGGATCCGCGCTTCCGGGTCTGCACTTCCGTTCCGCAAAAATATAGAACATGTCCTATTCTTGTCCGCAATTGCGGACAAGAAAAAGCATTTTCTATATAGTTCTGGCAATGTGCGGATCTGCAAAATGCGGAAAGCACATTGCCGGTGTCCGTGTTTTGAGGATCTGCGAACCGTGGATCAGTTCCGCGGATCCGTGAATCCACGGATCCGCAAAACACATATGGACGTCTGAATGGAGCCTTACAAGGGGTGTGATCAATGACGGGGGTGATCAGGGGGTCTAGATGGGGTGATCAAGGGGTTAACAAGGGGTTAATAGGTGAGTGGGGGGGTTAGTGTAGTGTTTGGTGCAACTTTACATAGTTACCTGGTCCTCTGGTGGTCGATCCCAGCAAATGGGACCACCAGAGGACCAGGTAGCAGGTATACCAGACGCTGTTCACAAAACAGCGTCTGATATATATTTTTAATGCGATTTATATCGCATCTACAGCCTGCCAGCGATTGATCATCGCTGGCAGGCTGTAGTTCAACTCTTGAGACGCGCGCCACTGCGCGCGCGTTCACAGGAACTCGCGCGTCTCGTGAAATGACGCGCCGATGCGTCCACACAGAGCTACAGGACCGCCCGCAGGACGCATCCCTGCGTTAGGCGGTCCTGTAGTAGTTAAATCATTCATACAGTTACTGTCACGTTTTCCTTGAGACTTTATCTGCCATATGATAAGTAATATTTAATAATATATCACATGCCTACTTATCCTAGATTTACTATAATGCTCCAATATATGTGAGATCTCTGTTTCCTTGGATGTCTCCTGTGATGTTTTGTATTGTCATTATGAAAACATTTAATACATTTAAAAAGAAAAGAATTACAACGATATGCACAAATTCACGGTAGAAAACGCAAGACAATAAAAGTAATGGGATGGTAGTTATATTAATTTAATATAAATTATCATGGTGCAATATTGTATAGACATATGGATACATCAAAAACAAGGTTGAGAAGGTATCAAGACACCCCCACCTTGTTGAGGTTCTACCGTCCAGTTCAAATCTCTCATAGTTATCATGAGACCACATACCTAAGGTATATCCGTTGTGGCAATGAGAATAATGTTATGGGCTGTGAAGTTCAAAAGAAGCATGTGTGTTACATGTGTGAACAGGGTTGTCACCAAGACTCCCGGCCTTGGTGGAGTAAAGGCCCTAGTTTAGGTGTCCACTAAAGTAGTTGGTGGACACCATAATAGATAGTATAGCTGGTTCCAGACAGTTCAGGGCGGGCTTTTACTGGGAACAGGCAATGTGCTGGGTGGGTGCCTGTTCCCCATGTTCCAGTCTGGGACTTGCTCACATCCAGCAATTCAATTTAGTCCGGGACTTGCTGGACTTGGGCGGAGATCACTCTGGAGAGAGAATGGTGTAACACAGAGGCCTAGTGCAGAGGCTCTGTGCGAGTGGTCTCTGCTGGGTTGGTTGAGGGGCCATTGGGGGACGCCGTGACCCCTCGGCTGACGGGTCACAAGGCCAGAGCCGGGAGGACTGCTGCGCCACACTCCCCCAATAAAGGTAATGGACTTGGTATAGCCTGTAAGGCTGTGGGACTGTGAGGCATGGAAAGCCTCACGTTAAAGCTGTATGTGAACAGCGCTTTCAGTGAGTTAGGGACCCACTGCTGATGTGTAGGAAGAGCCCAGACGGGCAAGGTGTTTATTTTGTATTATGTTTATTTTTGTTATGCCGTGTGCCAAAATAAATCACACTGTTTGGACCGGAAATAAAGTGGTAAAGAAGAATCTTTGTGTGAATGATCCCCAAGACCAGAGCTAATCCCTACACCGTATTGGTCAGCCTACACCCAAAGTCGCCTTAAAACCCTATCTATGCTTTGATTGCCTATGTCATGGGCAAAGAGACTGATATGTATTGTATTCATTATTTTCATAGACTGTGAGAATGTTCATATTTTTAGAATACTATTCTGTTTTTCTGCAGTTCTGAAATGTCTTCAAGCAAGATATATAGCAGGTGTTTTCTACACAAATGCTGGATGTACTATGGTTGCAGTTAATCCTTTTCATCCAGTTGATAAATTGTATAGTTTAGAGATGATGAAAGAGTGTCATGCGGCAACTCATCTTCAGGTAAGGAGAAACATTACTCACAGAAACATGTTAAGCACTAAACTGTAATGTATTTGTAGAGGAAAGGCAGGTATTGAATTTATACATGTCATTTTTAATTACAGTGGTGCTTGAAAGTTTGAGAACCTTTCAGAATTTTCTATATTTCTCATAAATTTGAATAAAAACTGCATCACATTTTCAGACAATTCTTTAACACCTTCCCGACATTTAATGTAATAGCATGTCACAGCAGGAAGTGACTTCCCACACATTGACGTACTAGTATGTCTTCATTATCGGAAGGGTACAGAAGTTGTGTGCGCCCAATCAGGCAGGGGCCTAGCTGTGACTGACAGCCGAGGCACTGCTTTATCGTCCGACATCGCTAAAAGCACTGATGCTGGGGGATTGACCGCGACCTATATGAGGTTCGCAGAGAGCGGCAGGAGGTTGGTCGGGCGGCGGCAGCGTAACTGACTAAATGGGATTAAAGCTCTGCCTGCACGTGTATATAGGTGCTATCTGCATGGGGCATGTGCAGATATGACGTATATACAAAGTGGGCAGTCGGGAAGGGGTTAAAGGCTTCGAGAAAATGTATTTATTTTTTTACATTAGTTTATCACTTGGAGAAAATCATTTATCCAATTGGTTGTGTTTATTTTTTTTTTTTTCATTTTTGTTCTTCAGCCGCATGTGCTTCATACACATCAGGCTGCTCTCAGGGAATTTACAGAAAATTTGTCATCTTTTAGAGTCTCTGTAACTCCTCCTGTCTGTACACGGGAGCTCGCACTGTCTTTCTCTCCCTGCTGATGACAGCCTGCGATTTGTTTTAGAGCTCCTAATACAGATATCGGGCACCAACACATAAATCATCAGTTCAGCCATGTGAATTGGGGGCTGTAAACACCTCGCTGGCTGGCATGGCAGCATTCCCACCCTTCAACCTCTTCACCTCAACAGGGACGCTGCCAGGAACACGTCTGTCCCCACTTTCAGGATGGCCGAGCAGTGCAGTTTGTTACAGCTGACACTTGAAATAGCCGCCATCATTACTGGGACCGATGTCAGCCATTTAACCCCTTCCATGCAGCGGTCCCTAGGGACTGCCGTATGGAAGGGGCTAACCATCGGGCTGCCTTCACAGGCATCCGGCTTGCCATGGTATAACTGATCCTGATCAGGCTAAGTGTAAATGAAAATACGCTGCGGTACACCATCAGACCCACTGGATCTTCAAGAACCAAGTGGATCTGGGTCAAAAAAGTGTAAAAGAAAAAAAAAAGTAACTTCTTCTGATATCCACACACATAATTGGTTAAAAAGGTAAAAAATAAAAAACTATAAACCTGTTTGGTATTTCCGCATCTGTAAGGCATGTGAGAAGACGCAGCAACGAGAGCTCCTATCCTGATCCTTGGGCATCCTGCACCAACTTCGGCCTGCAACGCTGCTCATTACCTATACAAACCCCCGGGCGACTTGCTTGTGCCAAGCGGCTCCTTCCTGTGCCGAAATGACACGCACAGGGAAAAAGGAGAAGGAGCAGAAGGATGGCGGGCCTCCGCAATGCCGAAACAAGATGGCGGAGGGGCGGGCCACGGAGTTCGCAGCCCGCCTCGGTAGATATACAAGATCCTTCTCTGTACCCCCCAGACACTAACGAGCAGTTCCCCTGTAGAATCCTTAGGGGTTGAGCTCATACACAACCATGAAGCAGGCCCTGAAAGGACATATACGGTCCCTAAGGTATCGGCCCCAACGTCAGCAGGGGGGCTAGATAAGCAGGAAAGTGCCCCCTCAGCTGAGACATCAGCTACACACATGGAACTGGAGAATCCTACTGTTCCTGGAGATAAGGCCACTATTAAAAATATCTTCAATGCGGTTAAACACTGCAGCAGTTCATTACACATTCTTTATACAAATATGTGCAGTTTACAGGAAAATGTCTCCCTCATCAGACAAGACCTCAGGAAGGTGAATGAGAGGATTAAAGAAGTGGAAGACCGAGTGAGCACCATTGAAGATCAGATACCTTCGGTGAAGAGAGATTTTGGTAGAATTAAACATAATGTATCTTTATTGATGATCAAAACAGACGACGTAGAAAATAGGTTGCGTAGAAATAATCTGAGTGATTGGGGTTCCCAAAAAGGCTGAAGGGCCCGACCCAGTTGTGTTTTTTGAAGATTGGCTGATCCTTAAATTTAGCAAGAACTCCCTGTCTCATGTGTTTGCCATTGAAAGAGCACATAGTGTGCCATTCCGCGCTCCGCCACGGTGGGGCCCCCCCTCGCCTACTTTTGATGAAGCTACTGCATTTCAGGGACAGAGATATTATCCTTAAAAAAGCAAGGGATCACCCTGATCTCTGAATCAATGGGAGCAAAGTATCTATCTTTCTGGACTTTTCCACTGAGGTTCAGTGCAGAAGACTAAAGCTCCAGGATGTAACACAACATCTGCGAGACCTACAGATTCCCTATTCTATGATGTATCAGGCCAAGCTTCGAGTGGTAGCATATGGAAAGGTCTACATATTTAAAACACCGTTGGATGCGGCACTGTGGGTGGAAACCAACGAACGCTCTCTTAAAGCTTCAGTGAACACTGGTTGACTATGTACCCTGTAAGCTTATGGGATTCTTATGGATCCAGCCCGGGTCGAAAAACGAGCCTGATAGGTGCAATATATTGTTTCGGTTCTCTGCTTTTTTTTCTATAGCCTTACTACCATGGTTTATTTACTTATTATGTCTATGATAGAATTGTACTAATTTGCACTAATGGTTCACAGGAGATAGGATACTTATGCTAGAGTATATATGTTTACCCTAGGCTAGTTAGTAAAGAGGAAGTAGTTTATAAAGAGTGTGATGAGCTCAAATGATGTGCACTACAGACCGCATCATATAGTAGGCAGGACGGAGCAGCGACTTTGCTCAATATATATGCCAAATATGTTTCTGATTGTTTTTTTAACTCCTTAAGAGCTTATTTCACCTTAAGGACCAGGCCATTTTTTGCAAATCTTTCCAGTGTCACTTTAAGTGGTGATAACTTTAAAATGCTTTGATTTATTTACCTAAAATTTGTAAAAAAATTGCTAATTTCCAAGTTTCAATTTCTCTACTTCTATAATACATAGTAATACCTACAAAAATAGTTATTACTTTACCCATATGTCTACTTCATGTTTGGATTATTTTGGGAATGATGTTTTATTTTTGGGGATGTTAAAAGGCTTAGAAGTTTAGAAGCAAATCTTGAAATTTTTCAGAAATTTTCAAAAACCCAATTTTTAGGAACCAATTCAGGTCTGAAAGTCACTTTGTGAGGTTTATATAATAGAAACCACCCAAAAATGACCCCATTCTAGAAACTACACCCCTCAAGCTATTCAAAACTGATTTTACAAACTTCGTTAACCCTTTAGGTGTTCCAGAAGAGTTAATGGCAAATGGAGAATTTAGAATTCAGAATTTAGATTTTTCTTGCAAATTTTCCATTTTATTCTATTTTTTCCAGTAACAAAGCAACAGCCAAACAAAACTCAATATTTATTGCCCCAATTCTGTAGTTTGCAGAAACACCCCATATGTGGCCGTAAACGACTGTACGGGCACACAGTAGGGCGTAGGGGGAAAGGTGCGCCATATAGTTTCTGAAAGGCAGATTGTGCTGGACTGGTTTATTTACACCATGTCCCATTTGAAGCCCCCCTGATGCACCCCTAGAGTAGAAACTCCATAAAAGGGACCCCATCTAAGAAACTACACCCCTCAAGGTATTCAAAACTGATTTTAACGAACTTTGTTAACCCTTTAGGTGTTGCACAAGAGTTATTGGCAAATGGGGATAAAATTTGAGAATTTCATTTACTTTGTCAAATTTTCCATTTTAACCCACTTTTCCACTAACAAAGCAAGGGATAACAGCAAAACAAGACTGTATCTTTATTACCCTGACTGCCGTTTACAGAAACACCCCATATGTGGTCGTACACTACTGTACGGGCACACTGTAGGGCGTAGAGGGAAAGCTGCGCCATATGGTTTTTGGAAGGCAGATTTTGCTGGACTGGTTTATTTACACCATGTCCCATGTGAAGCCCCCCTGATGCACTCCTAGAGTAGAAACTCCATAAAAGTGACCCCACTAAGGGTCATAGGGTATTTTTATAGAGGAGATTACCGACGTGGCGATACCTAATTTGTATACTTATTCAAAATTATTTTAGTTTTTATAATTTTTTTTGGTGTCTCAAGTCTGAGAACCATTTTTTTTTTTAATCAGTGGCTAAATTGAGATATAAATTTAGTACTCCATGGAAGTGTGGTACTCCCTGAAGCAACCGTCAATGCAGAGGACCGGATGATCGGGCACGTGTCGCACTGAGTAGTGGTGTCCTTACGTATCCCCCTTCTGCGACACACTATGCACTTTTCTTTGGGTCAGTCCCTTCTTTCCAGTATGGGGGAGCGCACCTGGAAAATGTTGGCCAGGGACGAATCGGGCGCCTCCAGTTCCTGAGGTACTCTGGCCTGCTACGGATGACAACAGGAAAGTAGGGTCATCCTCGTCCTTACTAGGACTCTCTGACTCAGAGGCAAGCTGGACGTATGCCTCCTCGGCCGAGAATATCCGGCGGGCCATAGGGGAGTGTGTGTCTGCGTGTGTGTGTCCGTGCGTGTGTGTGGGGGCACGGGTGTTCGCGTTCTTAACCCTAAAACTAACAGAAAAAAGACTAACTAAAAAAAGGGGGAAAAAGTTGTATAAATTTATATTTTTTTTTTAATTAAAAACTGCTGATTAACCGTCCAAAGTTGATCAGCGGTGTGGGGTGCGATGCTCTAACAGTGGCCGGACGCTAAGAGTGCCTACCACAGTCAGCGTACGCACACAAAAAACAAAAAAAAAACTGCCTGCACCCCAAAAAAGTTGTGTGTGTGTGTGGGGGGGGGGGGGGGCAGGTACGGCAGGGGGGCAAGCTGGACCCCAGACACCCTACTTAGGGTGATGCAATCAAACTTCTTTTTCCCACTAACTTTCCCTGCCTAGCCCAACCTTTCCCTAATTACCTGGCTGATCAGATGAGGGGTGCTGGGGGGAAGGATGGGTGCTGGGGCACAGATGGGGCGATGCTGGATCAGATCCACACGTGCACTGCAGCGCTCCTCTCACCTCCGCTCTGGGACACAAAAGGAGGAGGAGAGGAGCGCTGCTATGATTTGAATCTCCCGCCGGCCCGCCCACCTACCAATCGGAGGCGATCCTGAGAGGTGATGTCACCATCACCTTTCAGGATTGCAGGATGTTGATTGGTGGTGTATTATCACACCACCGATCACCATCCTGGTGTGGGTTATCGGGTCCTCAGAGACTCGAATAACCCGGAAACGCAGTAAACCACAGGTCTGACTTGACCTGTGGTTTCCTGCGATCAACTACACGGGTTTTGATGTTTTGAGCAGGCACCGGGTTCCGATCACCGGAAGTACCAGGACAACAGGGCGTACCTGTACGCCCTGTGTCCTAAAGAGGTTAGTATGCTGGCTTCGGGTTACAGGAAGGTTTTTCGTCTTAGGTGTATACTTTAACCTCTTAAGAACACAGGGCGTACATGTACATGATCAGAACAGAGTGCCTGCTGAAATCATTCGCGATCCCCCGCCCGCAATACAATGTCTGCAATCCCCCGCCCCCCTCTCACTTTCAGGATGGCCGAGCGGTTTAGCAGAGTGACAGCACAGTGCTGACACTCTGTTTGAAACGGCGGACATCTGTGCTGGCACAGATGTCAGCCGTTGAACCCCTTCCATGCGGCGGTCCATAGGGACCACTATATGGAAGGGGTTAACAGGGAGGGAGCACCCTCCCTCTCCCATCAGGGGCTGCTGTGCCATTGCAGCCATTCAATACTTGGTTCCTTCTCCAAGTAAAAAGGTGACGGAGTGGCACTAAAACCCCCACTTTGTAGCAACCTTCACGGGTCGATCCCTCCACCATAGGGTTAACAGATAACGGTGTTGCTCAGCCTCTTCAAACAGACGACCTCATTTCCATCCACAATCAAAGAAAGGTAAAGGCGGCACTCACCACTTGTCAAATCTTAATTTATTTCAGTGCAGATAACTTACAAAATCATCGGGGGCAGAACTGCGTTACCCATGTGTCCATGTCAGCAGTGAGTGGTGAGTGCCGCCTTTACCTTTCTTTGATTGTGGATGGCAATTCGAGACTTGACCCAGAGGGAGGGGGGCCTTCCTCCCTCCTTCCCCCATCATCCGCTGCTCTGTTTTGGCAGCGGCGAATGGTTACCATAGCAACCGGACGCCTTCACAGGCTAAAGGCAGCAGCCTGATCAGCCTGTGTTTTTAAAGTCACAATACACTACAGTACACTATATAGTGTACTGTTGTGTTTTATATAGGCATCAGACCCACTGGATCTTCAAGAACCAAGTGGGTATGGGTAAAAAAAAAGTGAAAAAAAATAAACTAAAAAAAAACTAATTTCTTCTTATAGCTGCACATTTATCACTGATTAAAAAAAATAAAAAAATACATTACACATGTTTGATATGACCGCTTCCGTAACGACCTGATCTATAAGATGGTCATGTTACTTTCCCCACACGGTGAATGCCATAAAAAATAAATAAAATTATGATGAAATTGAAATTTTGCCCAACTCACTAACCAAAAATGGTAATAAAAGAGATCAAAGAAGTCGTATGAATGACAAAATAGTACCAATCAAGCCGTCACCTCATCTCGCAAAAAATGAGCCCCTACATGAGACAATCGCCCAAAAATTAAAAAAAATATGGCTCTCAGACTATGGAGACACTAAATTATATATATTTTTTTAACTAAAATACTTTTATTGTGTTAAAATGCAATAAAAAAAAGTACACATATTAGGTATCCCCACATCTGTAAGAACCTGCTCTATAAAAATGTCACATGACTTAACCCCTCAGGTGAACACCATAAAAAATAAAAACTCTGCCAAAAAAGCAATTTCAAAATTGCAAAAATCACAAAAAGTGTAATACCAAGCGATCAAAAAGTCATATGCACCCTAAAATAGTACCAATCAAACCGTCCTCTTATACTGAAAAAAATGAGTCTAAAAAAATGGCTTTCAGAATAAGGAGAAACAAAAAAATAATTTTTTTAAAAGAATGCTCTATTATGTAAAACTGAAACAAGCAACCAAAAAAGCAGTCATATTTGGTATTGTTGCGTCCGTAACAACCTGCTCTATAAAAATACCACATGATCTAACCTGTCAGATGAACACTGTAAATAAATAACAAAAAGTAAGAACGGTGCCAAAAAGTTTTTTGTTGCCTTGCCTCACAAAAAATGTAATATAGAGCAACCAAAAATCATATGTACCCTAAAATAGTACCACCAAAACTGCCACCTTATCCCATAGTTTCCAAAATAAGGTCACTTTTTTGGAGTTTCTACTCTAGGGGTTTTCAGGGGGTCTTCAAATGGGACATGGTGTCAAAAAAACCTTTCAAAAACCATATGGCGTTCCTTTTCTTCTGCTCCCTGCCTTGTGCCCTTACAACAGTTTACAACCACATATGAGGGGTTTCTGTAAACTACAGAAACTGGGCAATAATTGAGTTTTCTTTGGCTGTTAACTCTTGCTTTGTTACTGGAAAACATAGATTAAAATGAAAAATGTGCCAAAAAAGTGAAATTCTAAAATTTATTCTCCATTTTCCATGACTTCTTGTGCATTACATAAAGGGTTAATAAAGTTTTTAAAATCAGTTTTGAATACCTTGAAGGGTTTAGTTTCTAAAATGGGGTCACTTTTTTGGAGTTTCTACTCTAGGGGTGCATCAGAGGGTCTTCAAATGTGACATGGCAGCTTAAAATTATCCAAGTGAAATCTGCCTTCCAAAAACCATATGGCGTTCCTTTCCTTCACCCTGCTATTTTCCCGTACAGCAGTTTACGACCACATATGGGATGTTTCTGTAAACTACATAATTAGGGCAATAAATATTGAGTTTTGTTTAATTGTTAACCTTTGCTTTGTTACTGTCAAAAAATTGATTAAAATGGAAAATCTGCCAAAAAAGTGAAATTCTGAAAATTCATCTCTATTTTCCATTAAATAGTAACTTAGTGTATAAGGCCGAAAAAAGACATGTATCCATCCAGTTCGGCCTGTTTATCCTACAAGTTGATCCAGAGGAAGGCAAAAAAAACCTAAAACCCTGTGAGTTAGAAGCCAATTTTCCCCACTTAAAGGGAAAAAAATAACTTCCTGACTCCAATCAGGCAATCAGAATAACTCCCTGGATCAACGACCCATCTCTAGTAGCTTTATCTTGTAATATTATTACTCTCCAGAAATACATCCAGGCCCCTCTTGAACCGTTTTAGTGAACTCACCATCACCACCTCTTCAGGCAGAGAGTTCCGTAGCCTCACTACTCTTACCGTAAACAATCCTATGTTTGTGTCCAAACCTTCTTTCCTCCAGATGCAGAGAATGTCCCCTTGTCACAGCCACAGTCCAGGGGATAAATAGATGACGGGAGAGATCTCTGTACTGACCCTAATATATATACACATAGTTATTAGATCTCCCCTCAGTCATCTTTTTTCTAAAGTGAATAACCATAATTTTGATAATCTTTCAAGGTATTTTTGATCCCTTATTCCAGTTATTACTTTAGTTGCCCTTATCTGAACCCTCTCCAGCTCTGCTATGTCTGCCTTGTTCACAGGAGACCAGAACTGTACACTGTACTCCATGTGTGGTCTGACCAGTGATTTGTAAAGTGGTAGGACTATTTTCTCATCACGGGCATCTATGCCCCTTTTGATGCAACCCATTATCTTATTGGCCTTGGCAGCAGCTGCCTGAATCTGTTTTTTACAGCTTAGTTTGATGTTCACTGAAATTCCTAGGTCCTTTTCCATGTCAGTGTTACCGAGTGTTTTACCATTTAGTATGTACGGGTGACTTGCATTATTCCTTCTTATGTGCATAACCTTACATTTGTCAGTGTTAAACCACATCTGCCACTTCTCTGCCCAAGCCTCCAATATTTCCAGATCCATATGTAGCAGTATACTGTCCTCTTACGTGTCAATTACTTTACACAATTTAGTATCATCTGCAAAAATTGATTTTTTTACTATGCAAGCCTTCCACAAGATCATTAATAAATATATTGAAGAGGATAGGGCCCAGTACTGACACCCAGAGGTACTCCTCTAGTGACAGTGACCCAATCTGAATGTGTACCATTAATACCCACTGAGCCAGTTACTTATCCACATGCAGACATTTTCCCCCAGTCCGAGCATTCTTATGTTATATACTAACCTTTTATGCGGTATAGTGTCAAATGTTTTGGAGAAGTCCAGAGATACGACATCCATTGATTCGCCGCTGTCAAGTCTAGAACTTACCTCCTCATAGATACTGATGAAATTAGTTTGACATGACCGGTCCCTCATGAAAGCATGCTGATATGGCGTTATTTGCTTATTTTCATTGAGGTGCTCTAAGATAGCTTAGAAAACCTTCAAACAGTTTACCCACAACATATGTTGATCTTCCCGGCCTATAGTTTCCGGTCTCTGTTTTTGGACACTTTTTGAATATTGGCACCACATTTGCTATGCACCAATCCTGTGGAACACTCCCTGTCAGTATAGAGTCATTAAATATCATAAATAAGGGACTGGCTATGACATTACTAATTCTCTTAGGGTACGGGGGTGTATGCCATCTGGTCCTTGCGATTTGTCTATTTTAATCTTTTTAAGATGCCCCTGTACTTCTTCTTTGAGACAGGGCACTTTTAATGGGGAATTTACTTTTACATTCTGCATTTTATCTGACAGTTTATTTTCTTTAGTGGATACAGTGGATATTCAATAGCTTTGCTTTCTCCTCGTTGCTCTCTGCAACTCACCCCTCATCACTCTGTAAAGGGCAGACACCTTCAGATTTATACTTTTTACCATTTATATAATTGAAGAACGTTTTAGTTTTGCTCTCTTTGGCAATTAATCTCTCGTTCTCTAGTTTGGCTGCTTTTATTTGTCTTTTACTTGTTTCTATTTTTTCCTTTATAGTTTTTTTAGTGCTTCCTGGCTACCCTCCTGTTTTAGTGATTTAAATGCTTTCTTTTTGTCATTTATTGCTTTCTTTACAGTTCTATTTTTCCAGGTTGGTTTCTTCTTGTTGCTTAACCTTTTATTCCCATAAGTTATGTACCTCTCACAATTAGATTTTAGGATGCTTTTAAAAATATCCCATTTTGTGGCTGTATTTTTTATTTTTTAAGGGACTTTGTCCCAGTTAGTTAGGCCAATAGCCTCTCTTAGTTGGCTAAATTTTGCTTTTTTGAAGTACTGTTATTTTTGTTCCTCCCTCAAGAAACATTCTTTTGAATGATAAGTGGAAGTTTATTACTTTATAGTCACTATTTCCCAGGTGTCCCCCATCCTGCACATCTGTTGTTCTGTCAGGTCTATTGGTTAATACTAAGTCCAGTATGGCTGTCCCTCTAGTCGGGCCCTGAACCAGTTGGGAAAGGTAATTGTCTTTGGTTATTGCCAAGAACTTGTTTCCTTTATGAGATGTACAGGTTTCAGTACATCTATAGTACATTCAGTATATCTGGGTAGTTAAAGTCCCCCATAATAACGACCTCATTATGATTTGCCACCTCGTCTATCTCGTTTAGTAGTAGATTTTCCGTGGACTCTGTTATATTATGTGGTTTATAATAAACTCCTATTAGTAATTTATTATTTGTTTTGGCTCCATGTATTTCATTAATTCTTGTGGAACACCTAAAGGATTAACAACGTTTGTAAAATCAGTTTTGAACACCTTTAACCACTACAGGACCGCCTAACGCACGGATGGGTCCGGCCGGCGTTCCTGTAGCTCTGAGTGGACGCATCGGCGCGTCATCTCGCGAGATGCGATATTTCGCGCTGATGCCGCCGCGCATGCGCACTGCGCGGCGGTGAAAAGTTAGAAAAGAAGTTCAAGTATAGGTCATCAGCCTGCCAACCAATGATCATCGCTGGCAGGCTGATGATTTTTAAAAAAAACGAATCGCAAGCCATTTAGCACATTATATTTATAAATATAATGTGTTAAATGGCTTCTGTGCCCTCTCCTGGGTCCTTTTCGTCGGTTGGACCCAGGAGAGAGCACACCTCTACTGTAAGTACACCAAGCACCACACTTCAGGCCCTGATCACCCCCCATCACCCCAATTAACCCCTTGATCACCCCTTTCAATCACCTGTCAATCACTAGTGAAAGGGAAAATAGTGATCAGTGTAAACTGTCACTTTTTTTTTTCACTAGTATTGACTGCTAGGTTTAGGTTAGTTTAGTTCTCTTCGGTAGGTAGTTAGCTTCCGTTAGCGCCCAGCCCACCGCACCGCAGTCACCGATTCGCTGATTAGCATAGCGCTAATCAGCATTTGTACTTTTATAGTATCTGTAAGTGATCAGAACTGATCACGGTCAGATCTATAATAGTATTACTGTTACTTTAGCTTTAGCCCCACCCAAAACGCAGTGTTTGCCTGATCGGTCGCCCACACGTGCGTTCACCCACGCCCGCCCCGCCGCAGTGACAAAAATTTATATATTTTTTTATCACTGCACAATCACTTCACAAGCTCTGCGGCGATAAAAAAAATCAGTTTTGATCTTTTTTATCAATCGCAGCGGCTTCTGTACTTCGCTAGCCTCCCATTTGTAAGACAGGCTTGCTCTTTTTCTTGGGAAGTCTCAGGGAATACCCCCTAAATTTAGAAGCCCAAATGTCAAACAAGGGGTATTCCTCTGAAGATGCCTACAGGATTCTGACCCAGTCGGATGAGGAATGGGAACCCTCATCTGACGAATCTAGCGAGTCAGAATACGAACCTGTAGAAAGCAGTGGCAGTCTGACCCAAAGTTCGGAAAAGGAGGTTGAGGTCCCTGATAGCACCAGGCGTACCCGGCCCCGTGTCGCTAGACCGCAGGTAGCGCAGGATCCGTTTCATGAGCAGCAGAGTGGGGCTGGCGCTGCCGGATTACGTGGTGAGGCATACACCAGCAGCGCAGCCCATCCTGGACCTTCTACCAGCACTGCCGTACAACATGGTGAAGTGGCGAGCACCAGAAGGGCAGTTGAAGCTGGTACGGTGGCACGTGCAGTAATTTCCCCTTTGCAGACAGGCCCGTAGAGCCCTTAGAGTCCCTGAGGTGCTGGCAAACCCTGATTGGCAGCCCCCAACTTCAGCCGCACCAGAAGTTCCCCCTTTCACCGCCCAGTCAGCAGTTCGGGTGGAGACAGCTCAGATAGGATCGGCGCTGGTGTTTTTTGAGCTGTTCTTCACTGCGGAGCTCTATGACTTAGTCGTGGCAGAAACAAATCGGTATGCCACTCAATTTATAAACGCCAACCCGGGAAGCTCTTATGCCCAGCCTTTCCGGTGGAAACCAGTCCAAGTTTCCGAATTTAGAACTTTTCTGGGCCTTCTCCTCAACATGGGCCTAACCAAAAAGCATGAATTGCGGTCATATTGGTCCACGAACCCAATTCGTCACATGCCCATGTACTCTGCTGCCATGTCCAGGACACGTTTTGAGACCATCCTGCGTTTCCTGCACTTTAGCGACAACACCACCTCCCGTCCCAGAGGCCACCCAGCTTTTGACCGGCTCCATAAAATTCGGCCCCTCATAGACCACTTCAACCAGAAATTTGCAGATTTGTATACCCCCTGTGGGGAGTCGCTCTGGTAGATAGCAGTGCGGGTGCAGTACAGAGGCAAAACAAGAAGTCCAGAAAGTGCAATAAACAGTGTTTTATTCACACTTGCACACAATAAACGATAAACAGTCTCTTGGTGTTAATTCACACTCAGCAAACACAAAAAAGCAAAACCAAAGAGTCCAAAACCAGGTTCAATCACCTGTGAGATGTTTAGGTGCGCGTTCGCACCTGGCGGTCGGCCCAGCCGCAGGATAATCCACCTTCAGGCTTCCAGGACGACTGCACGACTCCTTGCTGGGCTCATCCTTCCAGCCCAGAGAGCAACACAACACTAGCAGCAGCTCCAGGATAATCACAGCCACACCTGCTGATGTGGCTGCCTTTAAAAAGCCCCGCAAAGTCCGGCCTGGACTGTGGGGAGTAGGCACCCACCCAACTCTTTGCCTACTCCCAGTAAAAGCCGGCCCGGATTGGCTTTGCAGCCAAACTAACTATCAATGTCAAGCAGCACTAGCTGCTGCTGACACATAAAACCCGGCTCTCACCTCACCGAGGCCAGGAACCTCGGTGACACGTATCTTCCGTCCATGACGGCACCTTGCGCCCTCTTACATACCTCCCCCTTTGTTCAACCCCGACAGGGTGAACACACGCCAAACACTGTACTCGAGACAGTGCATCCGCATTTCCTTGCAAGCGGCCTGCCCTGTGTTCCACTGTGAACTTGAAGTTCTGCAGGGACAAGAACCATCTGGTGACCCGAGCATTCCTGTCTTTCGCCTGGCACATCCACTTTAGAGGGGAATGGTCGGTCACCAGACGGAACTTTCTCCCTAGCAGATAATAGCGGAGAGACTCTAGTGCCCACTTGATGGCCAGGCACTCTCTCTCCACTATACTGTACCTGGTTTCGGCTGGGGTGAGTTTGCGACTCAGGAAAACCACGGGATGCTCCTCCCCATTGATTTCCTGAGAGAGTACAGCCCCGAGGCCCACTTCAGAGGCATCGGTCTGTACCACAAACTCTCTCTTGAAGTCGGGCGTCACCAAAACCGGGGACCCACACAGGGCCGACTTCAGAGCAGAGAAAGCCTTATCCGCCTGCTCATTCCACTGGATCGACACTGACCTGCGTCCCTTTAAAAGGCTTGTCAATGGAGCAGCAATTGTAGCGAAGTTGGGAATAAACCTCATGTAGTATCCCACCATGCCCAGGAATGATTTTACTTGCCGCGTAGTGACAGGTCGGGGCCAATTCTTAATTGCCTCAATTTTGTTTACCTGAGGTTTGACCACCCCCGCCCAATGACATACCCTAGGTATTTGGTCTCTTCTAACCCTATCACACACTTTTTGGGTTAGCAGTTAAGCCAGCTTTCCTAAGGGAGTCCACTACGGCCTGTACCTTCGGTAGGTGACTCTCCCAGTCGGTGCTATGGATAATGATATCATCCAGATACGCTGAGGCGTACCGTCGATGTGGACGAAGCACAATATCCATAAGCCTTTGAAGCGTGGCGGGGCGCCATGTAGACCAAAGGGTAATACCTTGTACTGATACAACCCCTCCGGTGTGATAAAAGCAGTTTTTCCTTGGCAGCCTCCGTTAAGGGTACCTGCCAGTACCCTTTAGTGAGGTCCAAGACAGAAAAATACCTGGCTTGGCCCAATTTTTCAATGAGCTCATCCACCCTCGGCATGGGATATGCGTCAAACTTGGACACCTCATTCAGCTTGCGGAAATCGTTACAGAACCTCAATGTCCCGTCCGGCTTGGGTATTAAGACTATCGGACTGGCCCAATCACTTTTTGACTCCTCGATGACACCTAACTGGAGCATCAGCTGCACTTCCTTCACAATGGCTTGTCGCCGAGCCTCGGGTACCCGATACGGCTTTAACCGGACTTTGGCCTGAGGCTCAGTGATAATGTCATGCTGGATTAGGGATGTGCGCCCAGGAGGTCCGAGAACACATCCGTGTTCCGACTAATGAACTCCTTAACTTCCTGGACCTGTTTGGAGGATAGGCTATCTGAAATTTTTACGGTGGCTGCTGCTTCCCGGACTTCGAGGTAAGGGGCTGGATCCTTCTCACCTAGAAGCCCTGGCCGGGGACTGTCATCGCTGGACGAGTTCCTATCCTTCCATGGCTTCAGCAAATTCACATGATACACCTGCTCCGGCTTCCGCCGCCCTGGCTGGTGCACCTTGTAATTTACTTCCCCACTTTCTCGAGCACTTCATAGGGCCCCTGCCACCTAGCTAGAAATTTGCTGTCAAGGGTGGGTACCAGAACTAAAACTCGGTCTCCGGGATTAAAGTCTCGTACCCGAGCCTGACGATTATAGACTCTACTTTGGGCCTGTTGTGCTGCCTCCATATGCTCCCGGACCAGCGGTAACACCCTCTCCATACGTTCCTGCATCTGGGTAACATATTCAATTACGCTTTTGTGGGGACGGGCTGTTGTTCCCACGCTTCCTTAGCGATGTCCAACAGGCCCCGTGGGCGTCTGCCATAAAGCAGTTCGAAGGGTGAGAACCCAGTAGAGGCCTGGGGCACTTCTCGCACTGCAAACATGAGATAGGGCAGAAGCAGATCCCAGTCCTTCCCATCTCGGGACACCACCCTTTTTAGCATATTTTTTAAAGTTTGGTTAAATCTTTCCACAAGGCCGTCCGTTTGCGGATGGTAAACGGACGTCCGCAATTGCTTTATATGCAACAGTTTACATAATTCCCTCATAATCTTAGACATAAAAGGGGTCCCTTGGTCCGTCAGAACCTCCTTAGGTAGGCCCACCCGGGTAAACATCTCCATTAACTCCTTTGCTATGAGCCTAGCCGATGTGTGTCGAAGAGGCACCGCCTCTGGATATCGAGTAGCATAGTCCAGAATCACCAGGATATGTTGGTGACCCCTAGCAGACTTCGGTGCAGGTCCGACCAGATCCATGGCAATACGCTCGAATGGGACCTCAATTATTGGGAGAGGGACCAGGGGACTTCTGTAATGTGGCTGGGGGCTATTTACCTGACAGGTCGGACAGGACTTACAGAACTCCTCTACTTCCTTAAACAAACCAGGCCAGTAAAATCGCTGTAGTACGCGGTCCTGCGTTTTCTGCCACCCCATGTGTCCCCCAAGAACATGTTGGTGGGCAAGCTCCATAACAAGCTTGCGATATGCGGTGGGCACCACCAACTGTTCAACTGGCTCACCTCGGATTTGGTTCACCCGATACAACATATCCTGAAGAATAATAAATCGTGGAAACATTAATTCAGCCCCAGGTTTCTGGGGTTTACCGTCAATCATTACAACACTTTCCCAGGCCCTGGTTAGGGTTTGGTCCCGGTGTTGTGCGGTCCCAAAATTTTCCCCGGAGACATTGAGGTCTGCCAACTCAGGTCCCGGGGCAAGTCCTCCGTGTCTCCCACCATTACACTCAGTGGGGTTGTCTCCCCCTCTACCGCTGGAGCAGTGGTCACCCCTACCGCTGGCCCTTCAGATTCGGGCTCCCAGGGTTCTGGCCTTCCAGTGGTATCAGGCCACTCTACTAGGGTTACCCCTGTCTCGGGCCCATCAGACACCTTTATAGCCGGCCACAGCACCGGGGAAGTCCCTCCCAAGTATCAGTTCATGTGGGAGTTTGGTAGCGACAGCCACCTCGTGGGTCCACTTACCAGCAGCTGTGGACAAAGTCACTAATGCAGTGGGGTAGTCTTTTAAGTCTCCGTGGATGCATAGGACCCCGACTTTACGGCCGGTATACTCCGCAGGCCGTATTAGGGCAGCTCTTACCAGGGAGACTAAACTCCCGGAGTCCAGCAGGGCCACCGCCAGAGAATCTCCCACCTCTACCTGACACAGGTGGTTATTGTCCTGCCCCTCACGGGTGCCAGTTGCACACAGCTTCCGTGCATACAGGGAGTGGCGATACCCGTAGTTCACATCCATCGGCTCACCCTGATGCGGACAGTCGGCCCTGATGTGGCCTGGCTCCTGACACCTCCAGCATACCACGGGAGGCGGATCCGCAGGGATACATTCCGTGCAGGTCTCTCTGTCGCCGGTCGTCGGAACTGGGGTGGAGGCCTCCGGGGTTTGACTGGCCCCTTCCCAGCAAGACTCCCCTGCAGGTTTCTGGTGGCCTCGTAACGCTCTACCAGGTCGACCATCTCCAGGGCACTTACCGGAGACGCCTGGCCGACCCAGTGCTGGAGGGGATAAGGCAGGGCCCTCCAAAAGATGTCCGCCAACAGTCGATCCAGCATGGCAGTGGGACTTAGTAGATCAGGCTGCAGCCACTTTTGCAGCCTGTGCAGCAGATCGTAGTACTGCGGCCTAGCAGGTTCAGTCGTTTTAAAGTCCCACTGGTGGACTCTTTGAGCGCGGACCAGCACGTTCACCCCCAGTCTGGCTAGGATCTCTCCTTTCACAGTGTCATAATCGGCCGCTTGGTCGTCCGACAAGTCGAAAAACACCTGCTGGGGTCCGGAAGCCAGGAACGGAGCGACCACCTCAGCCCACTGGTCACGGGGCAGCTTCTCCCTCACGGCCACTTTTTCGAAGACTGCTAGGTAGGTCTCGGCATCATCCTCGGGGTCATCTTGGGAATTGCTGCACGGACCGCTTTCCGGGCATCATGGGCACGGTGAGAGGCTCCAGTCGCTTGCAAAGCCATTACATGTTGCAACAGCAGCTGGTTTGTCTCCTGCTGCTGCTTGTTGGCCTCCCGCTGCTGTAAATTGGCCTCCACGAGAGCCTTTACAACTGCCTCCATCTTGTCAGAGTTCACGTGTTGCAACCTTGCCGGCTTGACATATGACATTCACTTTGGAAAAACTTCGGCGTTTACGCCAGCCTCACTGCGCATGCCCGCATCCTCCACCAAATGTGGGGAGTCGCTCTGGTAGATAGCAGTGCGGGTGCAGTACAGAGGCAAAACAAGAAGTCCAGAAAGTGCAATAAACAGTGTTTTATTCACACTTGCACACAATAAACGATAAACAGTCTCTTGGTGTTAATTCACACTCAGCAAACACAAAAAGCAAAACCAAAGAGTCCAAAACCAGGTTCAATCACCTGTGAGATGTTTAGGTGCGCGTTCGCACCTGGCGGTCGGCCCAGCCGCAGGATAATCCACCTTCAGGCTTCCAGGACGACTGCACGACTCCTTGCTGGGCTCATCCTTCCAGCCCAGAGAGCAACACAACACTAGCAGCAGCTCCAGGATAATCACAGCCACACCTGCTGATGTGGCTGCCTTTAAAAAGCCCCGCAAAGTCCGGCCTGGACCGTGGGGAGTAGGCACCCACCCAACTCTTTGCCTACTCCCAGTAAAAGCCGGCCCGGATTGGCTTTGCAGCCAAACTAACTATCAATGTCAAGCAGCACTAGCTGCTGCTGACACATAAAACCCGGCTCTCACCTCACCGAGGCCAGGAACCTCGGTGACACGTATCTTCCGTCCATGACGGCACCTTGCGCCCTCTTACACCCCGCACAAAACATCTGCGTAGATGAGTCCCTAGTTACATTTCCGGTATGGGGGTCAAATTGTATAAGCTCTGTTAAAGGGCCACAGGCTATACGCACAAATTTCGGATCTATGAGGGAAAAGATCAGACCCTGGAGCCGGTCGGTTGCCCTGACTACCTGGGGAGCAGTGGGAAGATAGTCTGGGACTTGGTGTCACCCTTATTCGGCAAGGGGTACCATCTTTCTGTGGACAATTTTTACACAAGTGTGCCCCTCTTCAGGCATTTGTTTCTAGAACAGATTGGCTGCTGTGGCACCGCGCGACCTAGTCGCCGGGGCTTCCCCCAACGGCTCCTTACCACCCGTCTCGCAAGGGGGGAGAGGGCTGCCTTGTGTAACCAAGAACTGCTCGCGGTGAAATGGAGAGACAAGCGTGACGTTTACATGCTCTCCTCCATTCACGCAGACACGACAGTCCAAATTGAACAGGCAACCAGTGTCATTGAAAAGCCCCTCTCGGTCCACGACTATAATTTGCTCATGGGAGGGGTGGACTTCAATGACCAGATGTTGGCCCCTTATTTGCTTTTCCGCAAGACCAGACGCTGGTATAAGAAGGTGTCTGTATATTTAATTCAATTGGCTATATATAATAGTTTTGTTCTCTACAGTAAGGCTGGGAGAACAGGATCCTTCCTCAAATTTCAGGAAGAGATCATCGAGAACCTCCTGTATCCAGGAGGTTCCGTGGCCCGAACCAACAGTGTAGTGAGCCGTCTACGAGCGACTTTTCCCCAATGTCGTTATTGGTACGTCAACCCAACCGTCACCCCGAAAAAGATGTCGTGTCTGTAGCAGGAGTGGAATAAGGCGTGACACCCGCTATTTCTGTCCTGACCAGGGCTGTGGAGTCGGAGTCGAGGAGTTCGAGTCGGAGGCAATTTTGGGTACCTGGAGTCGGAGTCGGCAAAAAATGGACCGACTCAGACTCCGACTCCTACTAGATTTAAATTGGAATAAAAAAAAAGCAAGTTTAAATGTCCTAATTCAGATAAAGTTATAATTAATTACTTCTCTACTGTAAGAATAAAGGCCAATGCATGCAGTGCGTCACGTTACCGCTAAACAAAGACGTTAAGTGACCGTGAAGAAGCATGCTTTTCATATGCTTCACTATGCAGTTAAAGGGACACTGACAGGCTGATTTACCGGCTAAAGATATATCTTCTGGTATTCATCAGAGGATTAGGAATACAACTAGACGACTATTAACCCCAGTTGAGGTTTACTTGTGTTTAAAAACGTTTTAATCAATATGCAAATTCTCTACCTTTGTGCCCAAGGGGGCAGGCGCACATGTAGAGTACTGGCAGCACTAGACAGGACTTGGAAGCGAGGAGGAAAAGAGAAAGCTGGCACAGCCTCAGCATAGCCAGACGAGGCTGCTGCCAGCACTCTACACGTGCGCCTGCGCAGGAATTCAGCGTTCGGCTAGCCTGAAAAAAAAGGCCAGTGCAGTGAATAATAACGAGGGGAACAGCGCTGGGAAGCTGTACTTCGGGCGCGGCTGGGCACAAAACCGCAGGAGACGCTGCCCCATTGGGCACAAAGATAGTGAATTTGCATACAGATTTAAATGTTTTTTAAACACAAGTACAGCTTAACTGGGGGTAACATTAGTATAGTTTTATTCCTAATTCTCTGATGAATACCAGTATATATATATATATCTTTAGCTGGAAAATCAGCCTGTCAGTGTCCCTTTAAGGAGCGGCAATACTTCCACTTTCCATTGTCTTGTGGTCTGCTGTTACAGGAAATCCATGGTTATCCTAGCCTCTCACTGATAACTGATTAAGGACTGGAGACACTTGTATAAGTGAAGGGAATGGATAGTCAATAGTTCAAGACTGAAGCTGTAAACCATTTGAAAAACTGCTATCATTCAGCTAAGGCTATAAAACATGTAAACTCAGATTGTTAGCTTAAATTTTAAACATGACTATGGGATTCTACTAGGAAAATCCTGTTTTAAAATAAATGCCCCTTCCCCTTCCCCTGCCCCTTCCTGGATCCTCCCACTGCTCTATCTTCAGCAGAAGATCAGCACACAAAGGAGAAGGCAGCAGCTTCTGCTCAACTACCTCTCTGTGCTAGAGGAGATTAGAAGAACTTGGTGGAACAGCTTCGTATTTGCATATTAAATACAGAGGAGTCGGAGTCGAGGAGTCGGAGTCGGAAGTTTCAAAATCTGAGGAGTCGGAGTCGGACAATTTATCTACCGACTCCACAGCCCTGGTCCTGACTGTCCTGACCACCCTGCCCTATGCCTAGGGGAGTGTTTCCGAAAGTACCACACTCGGGTACACTTAGGGACATAGGGACAGCACAACACAGGTAGTTTATCCACTCAGGCTCTAGGGTCTCTCAGGATACTAGGTTTTGAGAGACCCTAACACATAGGGGTGCTGGTGTGCTACAGCAGAAATGTGAAACGGTAGAAACGTCTCCTTTCACTTGGGATAAAGTGCATAATGTACTTCGCACCATCTCTGTGTGATTTACACTTTACACATTGTCCCATGGGAAAGGAGAGGTTTCTGCTAGGAAAATAAAGAGTGAAATGGTAAAAAAAAAATAAAAAATTAAACAGGTAGCAAGAAAAAAAAATCTTGAGTTAGTTCAGGTTTTAAAAGTTTTGATCAGGTTTGATAAAAAAAGTTTTATGTTCACGTTTTATAAAGTTTGTAACGTTCAAGTTTATGACCCTGCTGCCTGTTTTTTCTTCTCTCCCCCCTAACCACCCTTTATTTATCACGTAGACCAACGGACCAACCGACGAAAACGCTGCAGCACTGATGTGAATTCTGAGAGAAGCATTGCGCTGCTGTCAGAAGACACGTGAAGTCGGTGTATGCGGCGCTGCAAGACGAGATTTCTCCTCTGCAGTACAGGTACGTTTGCCCAAGCATATGAGCTGAGGAGAGGTGTTGGAGTTCATATGCTTTGGCAAACACTTTGTATCAAAAATCTGGCAAAGATGTCTTCCTCCACAACGATCGATTGATCGATGTGAATGGAGAAATGACGTTTGCCAGGACATAGGAGCTGAAGTGGGTATGGATGTTTGGGCAGGGCCCCTATGTCCTGGAAATCGCCAGGCCCCTCTTTTTCTTCTTGCATATTTTTTGGCAGAGATTTTTTCATCCACATTGATCGATGCGAATGAGGAAATCTGTGCCGTTCATTTTTTCTTTCAGCCCAGAGGCTGAACGGAAAAAAAATCTCATTACCCGTATGCTCAATATAAGGAGAATAGCAGAAAATCCTAATGCTGGCCATACATGTAATGATTGCGGAGACCCTCAAATGCCAGGGCAGTACAAAAACCTCACATGTGACCCCATTTTGGAAAGAAGACACCCCAAGGTATTTGCTGAGGGGCATATTGAGTCCATGAAAGATTGAACTTTTTTGTCACAAGTTAGCGGAAAGTGAGACTTTGTGAGAAAAAACTAAAAAAATCAAATTCCGCTAACTTGTGCCAAAAAAAAAAAAAACTTCTATGAACTCGCCATGCCCCTCACAGAATACCTTGGGGTGTCTTCTTTCTAAAATGGGGTCACATTTGGGGTATTTTTACTGCCCTGGCATTTTAGGGGCACTAAAGCATGAGAAGAATAATGCGTAAAAATGCCATCCTAAAAGGTATTCATTGGAATTGGGGCCACTTTGCGCATCTTGGCTTTAAAAAAGTGGCACTCATGTGGTATCGCCATTCTCAGGAGAAGTAGGGCAATGTGTTTTGGGGTGTATTTTTACATATACCCATGTTAGGTGAGAGAAATATCTCTGTAAATTGACAACTTTGTATAAAAAAATTGAAAAAGTTGACATTTACAGAGATATTTTTCACACCCAGCATGGGTATATGTAAAAATACACCCCAAAACACATTGCCCTACTTCTCCCGAGTATGGCGATACCACATGTGTGCCACTTTTTTGCAGCCAAGATGCGCAAAGGGGCCCTAAATCCAATGAGTACCTTTAGGATTTCACAGGACATTTTTACGCATTTGGATTCCAAACTCCTTCTCACGCTTTAGGGGCCCCTAAAATGCCAGGGCAGTAAAAATACCACACAAGTGACCCAATTTTAGAAAGCAGACACCCCAAGGTATTCCGTGAGGGGTATGATGAGTTGATGTAAAATTTTATTTTTTGTCACAAGTTAGTGGAATATGAGACTTTGTAAAAAAAAAAATTCCATTTCCGCTAACTTGTGACAAAAAATAAAAACTTCCATGAACTTACTATACCCATCAGCGAATACCTTAGGGTGTCTACTTTCTAAATTTGGATCACTTATGTGGTATTTATTCTGCCCTGGCATTTTAGGAGCCCCTAAAGCGTGAGAAGGAATTTGGAATCCAAATGCCTAAAAATGCCCTGTGAAATCCTAAAGGTACTCGTTGGAATTTGGGCCCCTTTGCGCATCTTGGCTGCAAAAAAGTGGCACATATGCGGTATCACCGTACTCAGGAGAAGTAGGGCAATGTGTTTTGGGGTGTATTTTTACATATACCCATGCTGGGTGAGAGAGAAATATCTCTGTAAATTGACAACTTTGTATAAAAAAGTGGAAAAAGTTGTCATTTACAGAGATATTTCTCACACAAAGTATGGGTATATATAAAAATACACCCCAAAACACATTGCCCTACTTCTCCCGAGCACGGCAATACCACATGTGTGGCACTTTTTTGTAGCCAAGATGCGCAGTGTCCCTAAATCCAATGAGTACCTTTAGGATTTCACAGGGCATTTTTACACATTTGGATTCTCACGCTTTAGGGGCCCCTAAAATGCCAGGGCAGTAAAAATTCCCCACAAATGACCCCATTTTGGAAAGTAGACACCCTAAGGTATTCGCTGAGGGGAATAGTGAGTTCATGGAAGTTTTTATTTTTTGTCACAAGTTGGCGGAAAATGAAATTTGTGGAAAAAATAAATAAAAATCCATTTCCGCTAACTTGTGACAAAAAAAAAAAACTTCCATGAACTCAATATGCCCCTCAGTGAATACCTTAGGGTGTCTACTTTCTGAAATGGGGTCATTTATGGGGTGTTTCTACTGTCTGTGCATTGTAGTACGTTAGGAAACAGGACAAGTGCTCAGAAAGTCAAAGTGCGGAAATTCACTTTTTTGCACCATAGTTTGTAAAAGCTATAACTTTTACCCAAACCAATAAATATACACTTATTGCATTTTCTTTTTTATCAAAGACATGTAGAACAATTCATTTAGAGAAAAAATTATAGAGAAATGTAGTTTTATTTGACAAATTTTCCAACAGAAAGTAAAAAATGTCATTTTTTTGCAAAAATTTCGTCAAAAAAAGTAAAAATGTCAGAAAGAATGAAATGCCACCAAATGAAAGCTCTATTAGTGAGAAGAAAAGGAGGTAAAATTCATTTGGGTGGTAAGTTGTATGGCCGAGCAATAAACGGTAAAAGTAGTGTAGTGCAGAATTGTAAAAAGTGGCCTGGTCATTAAGGGTGTTTAAAGAGGACCTTTCATCACTTCTAAAGATATTAACTAACGATGCTCACATGTAGAGCAGCGCCCAGGGATCTCCCTGCACTTACTATTATCCCTGGGCGCCGCTCCGTTCTCCCGGTATAGGCTCCGGTCTCTTTGCTCACAAAGTTATAGTAGGCGGAGCCTGTCCTTCATCTCCTTCTCCCAGGCTGTAGCGCTGGCCAATCGCAGCGCAGAGCTCATAGCCTGGAAGAAAAAAAACTCCCAGGCTATGAGCTCTGCGCTGCGATTGGCCAGCGCTACAGCCTGGGAGAAGGAGATGGACAGGCTCCGCCTACTATAACCAAGTCCCCCGCCTACTATAACTTTGTGAGCACAGAGACCGGAGCCTATACCGGGAGAACGGAGCGGCGCCCAGGAATAATAGTAAGTGCAGGGAGATCCCTGGGCGCCGCTCTACATGTGAGCATCGTTAGTTAATATCTTTAGAAGTGATGAAAGGTCCTCTTTAAGCTAGGGGGGCTAATGTGGTTAAAGGGTGTAGTTTCTAAAATGGGGTCATTTTGGGCTGTTTTCCATTATGTAAGCCTCATAAAGTGACTCCAGACCTGAACTGGTCCTTAACCCCTTAAGGACCCATGACGTTTGGGTACGTCATGGGTCCGATCCCTAAGTATGGCGCCCGCTCCTGCCCTCTGTGGGCGCGATCGCTGCGGGGGTCCGGCTGTTTCCTGTAGCTGACCCCCGCGGCTAATGATCGCGGCCGGCAGCGATGCCGATCGCAATCATTTAACCCCGCAGATGCCGTGGTCAATCCTGACCACGGCCACTGCGCGCGCTAAAACCGAAAGTAAAACTTTCGGCAGCTCTCCGGCTCCCCCTAGTGGTAATCGGGAGAATCGGAGCGCTGTAAGGGATAGCCTCAAGCCTTTCATTCAGCATGAGGCTATCACTTACTATTTCCTATGGAGCCCTTGTTAGCAATAGGGCTTCATAGGAAAGTAGTAAAATCCTCATAAACTCCAATACAAGTGTATTGGAGTTTATGTTAGAAGCAATCAGATGACTGATTTATATAGGTCCCTATGGGACCTATATAACAGTGTAAAAGAAAAATAAAAGAAATAAAAAAATAAAAAATAAATAAAAAAACCTAAAAATTCAAATCACCCCCTTTCCCCAAAATTAAAATAAAATAATAATTTTTTTAAAAATACACATCATGGGTGTCATAATGTGCGAAAACGCCCGTGGTATAAAAATATAAAAATATATTCCCCATACGGTAAACAGAAAAGCGGAAAAAGCGCCCAAATGGCGGATTCGCCATTTTGAACGCTTCATTTCCTCAAAAAAATTAAATAAAAAGTGATCAAAAAGTCCTACACACCCCATAATGGTATCAACTAAAAGTTCAGATCGCCCACAAAAAATAAGCCCCCATACAATGCCATACACTTAATTACAAAAAAGTTATAGGGGTCAAAATATGGCGACAAAAATAAAAAAGAAAAAATTTCCCACTTTTGAATTTTTTTCACTATCAAAACGCAAGAAAAACTATACATATTGGGTATCGCGGATTCGTACTGACCTGTAGAATAAAACTAAATGGTCAGTTTTATCACACATCAAACGTCGTAATTTAAAAACCCGTAAAATTGTGGTAGAATTGTTTTTTTTTTTTGCAATTTCACCCCATTTGGAATTTTTTTCCCGCTTCCCACTACATCGTATGCAATATTAAATGGTGGCGTTGGAAAGTACAACTTGTCCCGCAAAAATAAAGCCCTCATATGGCCATGTGAACGTAAAAATAAAAAAGTTATGGCTCTCGGACGGCATGGAGCGCAAAACGAAAATGCAAAAATGAAAAAACCCCGAGTCCTTAAAGGGTTAAAAAGTTGGTTTTGGAAATTTTCTGAAAAATTTCAAGATTTGCTTCTCAACTTCTAAGCCGTCTTACGTCCCCAAAAAATACAATGACATTCACAAAATGATTCAAACATGAAGTAGACATATGGGGAATGTAAAGTAATAATTATTTTTGGAGGTATTACTGTCTATTTTAAAAGTAGAAAAATTGAAATTTGCAAATGTTTCAAAAATATGTGTAAATTTGGTATTTTTTAATAAAAATTTAATATTTTGACTCAGATTTACCACTGTCATGAAGTACAATATGTGACGAGAAAACAGTCTCAGAATAGCTTGGATAACTAAACGCTTTAAAGTTATCACCACATAAAGTAATACATGTCAGATTTTCAAAAAATGGCCTGGTCCTTAGGTCAAATATGGCAGGGTCCTGAAGGGGTTCAAGAACAGGAATATGAACAAAAAAGATTAGACAAATCCTCAGAAGAGTTGTTGGTGCTCATCAGGCTGAAGAAGGATAGATATACAGCCATTTCAGAAATTTGGAGTCTACCACAGTTAGATAGGTGGAGGAGTTAAAGACCATTAGGTTGCTCTTACGTGGAAGATTTTTATTTTTTACTGAAAATGAGCTCTATTTATCTTAATGGAGCTTGCAGAAATCAATGTATTTTTTCCAAAACAACCACATCTAGGTGAATGGAGCTGTTTTTCAGTTGCAGGAATTTTCTGCAACAAAATCTGCAATGTGTGAAGGTACTCTTATTACTAGGGATGAGCGAATTGACTTCTTATGAAACATCTGAAGTAGATTTGCATAAAACTTCTTTTGTATACTGTACGTAGCGAGCGCTCTGTACAGTATTAGAATGTATTGGCTCAGATTAGCCGAAGTTATTACTTCGCAAAGTCTCTCGAGACTTCGGGTAAAAACTTCAAAAATTAATTTCTACTGTTAAAAACCTTTTCCCGAACTCAGGTTCAGTTCCAAGGTACCACTGTGTTATTTTCCAAGTGAACATTTAGATTTTCATGTGGTGAGGTTGGCAGTTAGCTTTGGTGATTGTGCAGGGGGTGATAAGTTTGACTCTACCTGTGACCTCCCTCCTTTTTGCAGTAGCGTGGGGCAGCAAATAGTACATAGGTACTGAACCTTCATGGAGTCAGTTCGATTTGCAGCCCTCTGCTATCTGTTACTTTACGGCTGTGTCGGATGAAGTCAGGAGGGGGCCTTTGGTGGTAAGGTGGTTATCCTGTTGCCTGTGACCCTCTTCAATCAAAACTCCTTCATGGTGTGGGTGGGTGTTATCCGATGCATTGTTTCCAGGAGGATGTTGTGCTCTGATCTGAGGCCTAAAGGTAAGAGACCTGATATATTGAGCGGTCATCTAATAACAATATCTGAATTGGGTGATGGCATGTAGGCCTCTCAGTGCTCTACAATTGTAAGTGACTGTGCCTTGGTTGTGATTCCTTTTTAGTTGTAGTTTTTAATCCTGTTGTATTTGTCTTTCCTTAATTTGAATGGTTGTATAGAGTGACAAAGACCAGCTTTCATCAAGTTAAATCGACTCATGGGATTAGGAAGTGTGCAGTTTGCTTGGCTAAACTAAAAAGGTGCCACTAATATTGCTATGGATTTAGTGCCATCATTAAAGAATGAATTAAAAGAATCTCCGGCTTTATCCAAATTGTCGGTCTCTAAATCCCTTCTGTCTTTGTCGAGACCGAGAGAAAGTCAAATAATTAGTTCAGAAAAATCACGTTCTGAGCCGACACCTAACGGACCCCATTATAGTCTATGGGGTCTTTAGGCTCCGTTCGGGCTCAGTTAGGTCTCAATTATCTGCAGAATCCGTCCTTTCCGTTCTGCTTCTCAACGGAGTAGGAGAACGGAATGGAGAAACAGTGATGTGAATGGAGCCTGAGAGGGAATGGAAGATAGGATGCACTTTATTGCTAACAAATTTCACTCAGACTTCCCTTTTTGAGAAGGGTGAATCTGTATTGGTAGATTGCTCAAAAGCAGACACCACTTTGTTTAAGCTAGTTAAAAACACTAAAGCTCTTTCCTTTGTGCATACTTGAAGGTATCTTTGAAGGTAGACATATGTTTTAAAAGATCATGGGAGGCTGCATCGGCTTTAAAACGAATTTATTGTATTTATTTTACTCATTTATTTAGTGCTGACATATTCTGCAGCACTTGATGGACTTTATCATCACTCGCTGTCCCAATGGATCTATCAGTATGTCTTTGGTTTGTGAGAGGAAACCCATGCGTAAATAGATGGAACATACAAATTACTTGCAGGTGATGTTTTTGGTCAGATTTGAACCCAGGATCCCAGCTCTGCGCCATGCTGCCCAAATGTTTTTTAAATCAAATAATTTTTTTATTGATTTTTCTTTGGCTTTTATACAGAAACAAAGATTACAGATTCATGTGCAAAAGCATACAGAGACCCAGATTGGTTATATTTTGTTTATGATTGTAGATGTACCCAATTTCTTAAGCCACCCCTCCTCCCTTCCCCAGAACCGCACCATAACGTACTTAGGCCATAACTCTCTCTCTTCCCTATGCTGCTTAAATTTAACATGGTGGTTGGTACAGCTGGAGCCCTTATTAAAAGAACACTTTCCTTATGATACTTTACATACAGATTTATTATTTGAGCAAGATAAAGAAAAAATTTGAGAGAAACAATTTGATTCTAAATCCTAATAGTTTCCGGTAGAATACAGGAAAAGTTAGTTTTGTAAATACAGGAAAGTTGAATCCTTTAAGTCTACAAAGATGGAAAGAGAAAATTCCCAAAAGTCAGGAAAAACGAATTAGTTTTTGTTTAATCCCAAAAGTACTAAATCCTGAAAGCAGTGACGACTAAATTCTTTTTTTTTTTTTTTCCAAGAATGCTAAAGAATTACTACAAATCTGGGGGTTTTAACCACTACAGGACCGCCTAACGCACAGATGCGTCCGGCGGGCGGTCCTGTAGTTCTGATACGCTGCATCGGCGCGTCATCTCGCGAGACGCGAGATTTCCTGTGAACGCGCGTCTCTGGAGTTTAACTATAGCCTGCCAGCGATGATCAAGGTAGGCTGGCAGGCTGTAGTTAAGGCTGAAAAAAGAAACCTATTAAAAGAAACTTATTAACCCCTTGTTAACCCCTTGATCACCCCATCTAGATTCCCTGATCACCCACCTGTCACTGATCACCCCCCTGTCATTGATCACACCACTTGTAAGGCTCCATTCAGACGTCCATTTGTGTTTTGCGGATCCGTGGATTCGCGGATCTGATCCACAGATCCGCAGATCCTCAAAACACGGACACTGGCAATGTGCTTTCCGCATTTTGCAGATCCGCACATTGCCAGAACTATATAGCAATTGCGGACAAGAATAGGACATGTTCTATATTTTTGCGGAACGGAAGTGCAGACCCGGAAGCGCAGATCCGTAATTCCAGATCCGAGCGGGACAAAGAATGTCCCCATAGAAATGAATGGGTCCGCAATTCCGTTCCGCAAACAGAATTGCGGATGTGTGAATGGGGCATAAGGGTCCCTTATCACGGCCAGTTGGTTAGCTACTTGTTAGGTAGCTAGCGCCCAGCCCACCGCACCGCAGTCACTGATTTTGGCAGAGATTTTTTTCATCCACATTGATCGATGCGAATGAAAAAATCTGTGCCGTTAATTTTTTTTCTTTTTTCAGCCCAGAGGCTGAACGGAAAAAAAAAATCTCATTACCCGTATGCTCAATATAAGGAGAATAGCAGAAACTCCTAATGCTGGCCATACGTGTAATGATTGCGGAGACCCTCAAATGCCAGGGCAGTACAAAAACCTCACATGTGACCCCATTTAAGAAAGAAGACACCCCAAGGTATTCCATGAGGGGTATGGTGAGTTCATGTAAAATTTTATTTTTTGTCACAAGTTAGTGGAATATGAGACTTTGTAAAAAAAAAAATATATATCAATTTCCGCTAACTTGTGCCAAAATTTTTTTTTTCTGTGAACTCGCCATGCCCCTCACAGAATACCTTGGGGTGTCTTCGTTCCAAAATGGGGTCACTTGTGGGGTATTTATACTGCCCTGGCATTTTAGGGGTCCTAAAGCATGAGAATCCAAATGCGTAAAAATGCCCTGTGAAATCCTGAAGGTACTCATGGGAATTAAGGCCCCTTTGCGCATCTTGGCTGAAAAAAGTGGCACACATGTGCTATCGCCGTACTCAGGAGAAGTAGGGCAATGTGTTTTGGGGTATATTTTTATATATACCCATACTTTGTGTGAAAAATATCGCTGTAAACAACAACTTTTTACATTTTTTTATTCAAAGTTGTCAATTTACAGAGATATTTCTCACACCCAGCATGGGTATATGTAAAAATACACCCCAAAACACATTGCCCTACTTCTCCTGAGTACGGCGATACCACACGTGTGACTCTTTTTTGCAGCCAAGATGCGCAAAGGGGCCCTAATTCCAAGAAGTACCTTTAGGATTTCACAGGGCATTTTTACGCATTTGGATTCTCACGCTTTAGGGCCCCTAAAATGCCAGGGCAGTATAAATACCCCACATGTGACCCCATTTTGGAAAGAAGACACCCCAAGGTATTCGCTGAGGGGCATGGCGAGTTCACAGAATTTTTATTTTTTGGCACAAGTTAGCGGAAATTGATATATATTTTTTATTTATTTTGTTTTTTATAAAGTCTCATATTCCACTAACTTGTGACAAAAAATAAAATTTTACATGAACTCACCATACCGCTCACGGAATACCTTGGGGTGTCTTCTTTCCAAAATGGGGTCACATGTGGGGTATTTATACTGCCCTGGCATTTTAGGGGCCCCTAAAGCGTGAGAAGAAGTCTGGAATCCAAATGCGTAAAAATGCCTCAGAAACTCTAAAGGTACTATTGAATTTAGGCCTTAGACCAGGCTGCAAAGTGTCACACATGGGTATCGCAGACTAGGAGGTAGCAATGTGTTTTGGGTGTATTTTTATATATACCCATGTTAGGTGAGAGAAATATCTCTGTAAACGACAACTTTTTAATTCTTTTTATACAAAGTTGTCAGTTTACAGAGATATTTCTCTCACCCAACATGGGTATATGTTAAAGTACACCCCAAAACACATTGCCCTACTTCTCCTGAGTACGGCGATACCACATGAGTGACACTTTTTTGCAGCCTGGGTGCGCAAAGGGGCCCAAATTCCAATGAGTACCTTTAGGTTTTACAGGGCTGCTCACAATTTAGCCCCGCCCAAAATGCCAGAACAGTAAACACACCCCACAAATGACCCCATTTCGGAAAGTAGACACCCCAAGGTATTCACTGAGGGGCATAGTGAGTCCGTCTGATATTTTTTTTTTTGCCAGAAGTTAGCAGAAATGGAAACTTTATTATTATTATTTTTCCTCAGAAAGTGTAATTTTACTTCTAACTTGTGAAAAAAAATGAAATGATACATGAACTCACCATGCCCCTCCGCGAATACTTTGGGGTGTCTTCTTTCTAAAATGGTGTCAATTGGGGGGTATTTATACTATCCTGGCATTCTAGCACCTGAAGAAACATGACAGGTGCTCAGAAAGTCAGAGCTGCTTCAAAATGCCGAAATTCACTTTTTTGCACCATAGTTTGTAAACGCTATAACTTTTACCCAAACCAATAAATATACACTTATTGTATTTTTTTTTTTTTATCAAATACATGTAGAACAATAAATTTAGAGAAAAATTTATATAGAAATGTAGTTTTTTTTAAAAACTTTTACAACAAAGTGAAAAATGTAATTTTTTTTGCAAAAATGTCGTTAAATTTTTATTAATGGCAAAAAAAGTAAAAATGGCAGCAAAAATGAAATACCACCAAATGAAAGCTCTATTAGTGAGAAGAAAAGGAGGTAAAATTAATTTGGGTGGTAAGTTGTATGACGAAGCAATAAACGGTGAAAGTAGTGTAGTGCGGAATTGTAAAAAGTGGCCTGGTCATTAAGGGGGTTTAAGCTAGGGGGGCTGAAGTGGTTAAATATTCAGAAAGAATACTTGCAGTTATTTCTGCGTAAGGTGGCCACTCCCAGGGCCGGTGCAGGGATTTTTGCTTCCCTAGGCGAGATAAAAATTGCCCCCCCCCCCCCCATATGTTCCACCCCTTTCTCAGCATTTAAATTAAGAGAGTTATATGTTGCAATAAAGCCCCCTATTAAGAATGGTGGAGAATAACTACCGTAACTTAAGCCATAGCTCTCTGCAGGATTCCAGGCCGGGATACCACGGACCACTCACGGCCGTGTGCATCTGCAGCCTAACCCTCAGCATGCCCTGACAGCAACAGATTATAAGAGAATGCTGAGGATTGTAGTATCACAGGGATATAGCCTGCCCAGTGGCCCCAAATGGCAAGAATGACCTCATATAAGATCTGTGACTGCTCCATCTACCATGTTTACTGCTCCTATATCCCTGTGATACTAAAATCCTCAGCATTGTCTTATAATCTGTTGCTGAGCCTGTCAGGGCATATTAAGGGTTATAGCTTTGCCACTCTTTAGGTCCTGGCTAGGCAGCTAGGCCTAGGCTATATGCCTGCAACTTATATTGATGTATGTTCATGTATAATGATCCATCAGACTGACTCTAGTTGAACAGCTAAGTAGTTCCAATCCTACCAGCTGTCCTTGTCTTGTCCTGAGTTGCTGCTGGGCGACTACTAGCTTTTACTTCTTCTCTCTTTGGCTGACTGCTGGTGAGTATCAGAGAGTGAGATCGCATCGCCTCAGGCGCTCTAGGCTAGCTGCCCCTGCTCTTCCCGGTTCCCGCCGCTTTGCAGTCATGCCCCCAGGCCCCAGCCGCCCTGAGTCCAGCCCATCATGTGACCGTCCGGGTCCGGCCGTGTTCCTGGGTCAGTAAGCAGCTGCCGGCCGGCGCACTTGCACACGCAAGCACTGCAGCCGGCCGCCGGGCAGGATTCTTAGAGCGCTCAGGCGGCGCAGCATGAGAGTGTGGCGCCATGCCGGCCACCAGTGTAAGTTCCCTTCCAACCAGGTTTGGGTTCCGGCGGCTCCGCCTGCTTAATTGCGCCATAGGCGGTTGCCTAGGTCACCTTACAGGTGGCGCCGGCCCTGGCCACACCAGATGCTAAAAGCGAAGGTTCACATCCTTTTGCTACTTGCATACAATGACAAACATTTGTAATAGCTCTTTTCTCAAAGGAACTCAAAACTCAGGGATAGTTTTGTGGTAGACGTGATAATTTCCTCAAATGACCAACGCATATATTTTTTTTTTTTTACTCTTTTTCACCCTATTGTTAGGACTTGTATGAAGACCTGATGTAAATTTATGCAGAACTGTAGAAAATTCTGAAGGGTTTACAAACTCTCAAGCACAATTATATGTAACTTTGCATGGAAACTGCTCTCTTAAAGAGGTTGTACCACTTAAAAATGTAACAGTCAAGAAACTGTATGAAAAAAGAGAAAACTTTTGAAAGTCCACGATCCTGTTTGTAGTAATGATGATCCATACATGGTCAGGTGACCATATTAGACGATCGACATCAGAATTTGAGACTGACACTCGGATTTCTGTCACAAATGTTTGCTCACTCCGTGATGATAGTGGATATCCCTATTATTCTCATAATTGGTGGTACAGGTTGAAATCAGTGCAGTGTTTTCCACTGCATTTGTGCCACGTGCATGGGCGGGAGATGGAGCATGAATTTAACCCCTTATGGACCGGGCTCATTTTCACCTTAAAGACCAGGCCATTTTTTGCAAATCTGACCAGTGTCACTTTATGTGTGAATAACTTTAAAATGCTTTTACTTATCCAGGCCAGTCTGAGATTGTTTTTTTGTCACATATTGTACTTTATGACACTGGTAAAATGGAGTAAAGAAAAATCATTTTTATTTATTAAAAAAATACCAAGTTTACCAAAAATGTTAAAAAATTTTCAATTTCTCTATTTCTATAATACATCATAATACCGCCAAAAAATGTTATTAATTTACATTCCCCATATGTCTACTTCATGTATGGATCATTTGGGGAATGCCATTTTATTTTTTGGGGACGTTGCAAGGCTTAGAAGTTTAGAAGCAAATCTTGAAATTTTTCAGAAATTTTCAAAAACTCACTTTTTAGGTACCAGTTCAGGTTTGAAGTCACTTTGTGAGGGTTACATAATAGAAACCACCCAAAAATGACCCCATTCTAGAAACTACACCCCTCAAGGTATTCAAAACTGATTTTACAAATTTCAGAATTTTGATTTTTTTTTTCGCAAACTTTCCATTTTAATCCATATTTTTCCAGTATCTAAGCAAGGGTTAACAAACAAAACCCAATTTTTATAGCCCCGATTCTGTAGTTTGCATAAACACCCCATATGTGGTCGTAAACTACTGTATAGCCACTCAGCAGGGCGTAGAGAGAAAGGAGCGCCGTGTGGTTTTTGGAAGGCCAATTTTGCTGGACTGGTTTATCCACACCATGTCCCATTTGATGCCCCCCCGGAGTAGAAACTCCCTGAAAGTGACCCCATTTTTTAAACCACACCCCTCAAAGTATACAAAACTGATTTTACAAATATTGTTAACCCTTTAGGTGTTTCACAAGAGTTAATGTGAATTAGGGCAAAAATTTCAGAATTTTTATTTTTTGGCAAATTTTCTATTTTAATCCTTTTTTCCAGTATCTAAGCAAGGGTTAACAGCCAAAAAATCCCCCCAATTTTTATTGCCCTGATTCTGTAATTTGCAGAAACACCCCATATGTGGTTGTAAACTACTGTATGGGCACGCGGCAGGGCATAGAGGGAAAGGAGCGCCGTGTGGTTTTTGGAAGGCCGATTTTGCTGGACTGGTTTATCTACACCATGCCCCATTTGAAGCCCCCCTGAAAATTTGCCAAAAAATAGCTCTTTTGGCACCGTTTTTTTTTTTTTTGACCATGTTAATCTGAGGGGTTAGGTCATGGGGTATTTTTTAGAGCAGATTATTACGGACGCGGCAATACCTAATTTGTCTACTTTTTTGGTTTTGATTTTAGTTTTAACACTATATTATCCTATTCAAAACAAACTAAAAAAATTTATGTATCTACACAGTCTAAGAGTCAGTTTTTTTTACCCGATTGTTTTAGTTAGGGGCTAATTTTTTGCGGGATGAGAGTACTGTTTTATTGGCACTATTTTGGGGGGCATATGACTTTTTGCTCGCTTGCTATTACCTTTTTTTTTATGTAAGGTGACAAAAAAATTCCTTCTTTTGCACCTTTTTTTATTACCATGTTAATCTAAGGGGTTAGGTCATGGGGTATTTTTATGATGTGGCCCCCAGACACCGGATTTTAGGGTGATGCAACAAAAACTTTTTTTATTTATTTATTTTTTATTCTCTAACTTTCCCTGTATATTCCTGCCTAACCTAATCTGTCCCTAACCTTTCCATAAATACATTGGTGGTGGTGCTGGGGCACAGATGGGGGTGTTGGCTGCAGCTCTCGAGATCGACTAGAAGCGCTCCTCTCTCATCGGCTGCAGTAATTTGAATCACCCGCCCGCCCAGCCTACCAATAAGAGCCGATCCTGAGAGGTTATGTGACCATCACCTCTCAGGATCACAGGATGGTCATTGGTGGTGTATTATCACACCACTGATCACCATCCTACTCCTGGTTATCGGGTCCCCAGAGACCCGAATAACCCGGAAACGCAGCAAACCGCAGGTCTGAATTGACCTACGGTTTGCTGCGATCGCCTACAAGGGAGTGGGGGGGGGGGGGGGTTACGGGCGGTGATGATTGGAACTATACATGACATACGTCATGTGTCCGGAAGAGGTTAATATAGATTTCAGTACAGATTTTTGTTTGGTAGTCTATGGGGACTTCTTTGATGTATGAACTTAACCTAATGGTTGCATAATCCGTCCTGTACTTTTTATAGTTACTGTGTCAGTTTGACATTTATCACATACTAATTCAAAAAGAATGGAGATGTTCACAAGATGTTGTATGATCTCTGTGCTGCACATAGTTTTTGACTGGTATGTAAAATGCCCATCCCTAATTATGCAATAGCTTTCCAAAATTACTGCCTGACAACCAAATTATTTTTATGCCAGATTCTTTAATGAAATGTGCATTGTCTATTACATAGAAAATAGACACATACTTTGCATATTCATAATTTTCAAAATCAACTGCTAATTAAAATGTTGTTAGGTTTTTGTCACAGAGAGGGAAATAGCTTTGCAAATTTCATTAACCCCTCCAGGACCCAGGACGAGAATGCTCGTCCTAACTGAGCGGTACTTAGCGCATTAGGGCGAGCATTCTCGTCCTACAGTTAAACTGTCACCATGTCTGCAGACATGGTGACAGCGCTGAGACCCCGGCTGTTAAACACAGCCAGGGGTCTCAGCTAACCGGCCGGGGACCAATCTAGACTAGCCAAACAGAGACTTGTAATGCCGGGTCGAAGGTTCTGATTCCTACAGTCCGTGACTGCGGGAATCAGAACCTTATAAAATGTATAAAAAATATTCCCCACTATATAAAAATATACATTTTTCTCCATTTGCCAATAACTCTTGTGGAACACCTAAAGGGTTAACAAAGTTTGTAAAATCGGTTTTGAATACCTTGAGGGGTGTAGTTTCTTAGATGGAGTCACTTTTATGGAGTTTCTACTCTAGGGGTGCATCGGGGGTGGGGGGTCTTCAAATGGGACATGGTGTCAAAAGACCAGTCCAGCAAAATCCGCCTTCCAAAAACCATATTGCATTCCTTTCCTTCTGTACCCTGCCTTGTGGCCATACAGCAGTTTACGACCACATATGGGGTGTTTCTGCAAACTACAGAATCGGGGCAATAAATATTTAATTTTGTTTGGCTGTTAACCCTTGATTTGTTACAGGAAAAAATGGATTAAAATGGAAAATTTTCCCCAAAAAAATCGAAATTCTGAAATGTTATCTCCGTTTGCCAATAACTGTTGTGGAAAACCTAAAGGGTTAATGATGTTTGTAAAATCAGTTTTGAAAACCTTGAGGGGTGTAGTTTCTAGAATGGGGTCATTTTTGGGTGGTTTCTATTATGTAAGCCTCACAAAGTGACTTCAGACCTGAACTGGTCCCTAAAAAGTGTTTTTTTGGAAATTTTTGAAAAATTTCTAAATTTGCTTCTAAACTTCTAAGCCTTGCAACGTCCCCAAAAAATAAAATGGCATTCCCAAAATGATCGATACATGAAGTAAACATATGGGGAATGTAAATCAATAACTTACTTTGGTGGTATTACTATGTATTATAGAAGTAGAGAAATTGAAACTTGGAAAATTGCAAATTTTTCAAAATTTTTGCTAAATTTGGTATTTTTTTTATAAATAAAAATGGAATTTTTCGACTCCGTTTTACCACTGTCATGAAGTACAATATGTGACCAAACAAAATCTCAGAATGGCCAGGATATGTAAACGCGTTTTAAAGTTATCACCACATAAAGTGACACTGGTCAGATTTGCAAAAATTTGCCGGGTCCTTAAGGTGAAATAAGGTTGGGTCCTTAATGGGTTAATGTTGTAGTGTTATCTCAGTATTTACATTAACTGCAGTTTTGCTTTTCCTCAAATTTAGATTTTTTTTTTAAACTTCACATTTCTTTTCTTTTTTCAGAATTGTAAACCACACATCTTTACTGTTGCAGAACAAGCTTATCGAAATATCCAAAATCAGATTAATCACATAAACCAGTCTATAATTGTTACTGGAGAAAGTGGAGCAGGAAAGGTAAAATGGCTTAAATGGGCACTAAGGGTACTTTCACACTTGCGGCAGGACGGATCCGGCAGGCTATTCAGCCTACCGCAAGTGGCCGTGCACTGCCGTGCTGCCGCTCCGTTCCCATTGACTATAATGGGGCGGGGGGCGGAGCTACGGCGCAGCAAGGCCGGAGATCGCCGGACGAAAAGTACTGCATGTCCGACTTTTCATACGGCGATCTCCGGCCGTGCAGTGCTGTGCTGCGCTGCGCCATAGCTCCACCCCCCGCCCCATTATAGTCAATGGGGACGGAGCGGCAGCACGGCAGTGCACGGCCACTTGCGGCAGGACGGATGCGGCAGGCTGAATAGCCTGCCGGATCCGTCCTGCCGCAAGTGTGAAAGTACCCTAACATTTCAAACAACTTGTCAAAGGTCACTTTAGATGAACCTTAACAAATCTGTAAATAACTCTGATTAAAATGTTCATGTTATCTACCCTAAAACACTTCTGAAACCTCTGCTACTCTGTGTCCCTCCGTGCAATTTTGCTGTCCACTCCTTGTGCTAGGTGAATTCTGTCTTTAGCGGTATAGACACTGGCTCCTGAGCACAGTGACCTTCTGCTCAGTGCAGGCCCATCCAGGTCTTGAAAACTGTAGAAGGCTCAGCATCTCAGACTGCTGTTTTCTTTGTATGACAACCGCATCTTCCCCCCGGTACATAGTAAGTGCATTTCTTCCTTCAGTCATCATATTATTCATTTATAAAGTGCTTGAGTGCCTCTGTATGTGTTAATTTTACCTTTCTAATCAGCAATTTTCCACCATTTTTGCATCTATTTTCTAGCTGTTTTTAATGACTGTTTTGCATCCATTTTTATGGCTGTTAAAAATCAATACATTTCATTAGCTTTTTAAATAAAATCCAAACCCCTGCAGTATTTATAATGTCCCCCATAGTTGACCCTGGCAGTAACAATGTCCCCCATAGTAGTCCTCAGCTGTAATAATGTCCCCTATAGTGCACCCCCCCCCCCCCCATAGTGGTCCTCAGCTGTAAAGTTTTTTAGCTAAGAAAAAAAACACTCGCCTCATCCACTTGAACACGCAGAGGCAGTCACTCCTCTCTTGATTGTAAAGGAACTAGTGAAGGACCTACCCTCAAGCTTGATGATGTCACAACGCAGTCCCAGCATGATTGCGTAGTAAGAGCCATCACGCTTTAGCGCAGGTCCTTTGGCTGGCCTTTCAGAATCAAAAGAGAAGTGTGATTGCGAGTGGATGAGGTGAGTATTATTTTTAAAGGAGCTGTCCTTAAACCAATTATCACCCCTCCGGCCCCCCTGATGAGCATCGGAGCAGCAAGAGCTGTTTGTTTATGTTCTTAACACTACTAGGTGGAGGCTTCCGCCTTAAAGTGTTGGCGGTGATGTGACTGCCTCTGATGGGCAGGCTTTAGAGCTGCCCTAGCTGTTTTACAGGCTAGGGCAGCGCTAAAGCCGACCCATTAGTGCTGGTGACGTCACCGGGCACACTGCTAGGCAGAATCCTCCTCCTAGCTTTCCCCATGGAGAGCCTGGTACGTCACTGGATCTACTAAAGAATCCTTTGCCCTGAGTGATTTAGCGCAGGGCAAAAGAGCACATCGGAGCATGACATGCTCCGATACTCATATCGGGGGGACTGCCTGGGTTAAAATGGGGGTGTGTCCAGGTTCAGCTCTGAACCCAGACAATGTCTTTGACCTCTAAATAGCCACATTGCACTACTGTACTACTGTTAAAAGCTGTTAGATGGGTGCACTCCTGTCTAATGGCCATTAAAAACAATCCCATTGAACATGCTCTATCTTTTGATGGCCGCTGGCCCCATTGTATTCAATTTGTTCTAAAAACGACCGTGTGATCTTACGTTGTAATCAGGTTTCTCTAGGCTATTTTTGACCTTTAAACAAAAGTTTTAGGAACTTTTGATGGTTTTAATTTTTCCACATTACTATTTAGATTTGAAAAAATAGTTTGCGGATTTTACAATGGCCACTTAGTTTAATGGCAGTCTGCAAAAAATACAGATGATGTCTGTGTGCATTCCGTATTTTGCGGAAGGTAACAGCTGGCCCCTAATTGAACAGTACTATCCTTGTCCGTTATGTGCAAATAAAACTGCCTAATACTAGGCTTGCGGTTCCTGGTCTGAAGAAATCATTTCAGCAGTCATTTCGTTATGACTGGATTATAATGAAAGATAACATATAGATACAGGTATAGATAACGCAGGATTAACTATTCACTATATTTGATGGTCACAGGTCACTGTCTCTCCCAGGTCTCTAGCTTTTACTGTGTACAGTGTCTTTACCGGCGATGTTTCCCTCTTTTAATCTGGCTCCTTTGGATGTCTGTTACAGTGGAAAAGTGCAAAATTTAAAAAAATTTAAATGGAGGTATCGACCAGAGGTCTTTCAACAGGAATGCGTCATCAAAAAATGACATGTTTTTATGTTTTAAACATTCCAGTGGTCGTTTTTTATGGCCGTTTTTCAACCATTTTTGCATCTATTTTCTGGCAGTGTGACAGTTTTGAATCCGTTTTTAATGACTGTTAAACATTTTAAATGTTCTTTTTCATTTTTATTTAAATACCATCCCCTGCAGTATACATAATGCCCCTATAATGGCCCCTAGTAATAGTAATATTACCCATAGTGGCCCCCAGCAGTAATAAAAAAATGACTTGCTCCACTTGCACGCATAGAGGCAGTTGCTCCTCTCTTGGTACTGATGGATCTGTGTTCCTGGCGTGATGACATTACGATTTGCTCCCATAGTTCATGCAGGGAGAGTATGGAGATGTCATCTTGCTGGGAGTGCAGGTCCTTAAGCATCAAGAGAGGATTGACTGCCTCTTCACGTGCAAGCAGAGGAGGTATTTTTTATTTGACTTTAACCCTTATTGGACCTGTTTTTAACGACTGACAGACTGTTGCACTCCTGTCTAACAACTACTAAAATATGTTCTATTGATTTCAGTGGGGTCCGTCTGGCCGTGAAAAGGGCCAAAAACAGGATATGTCCAATTTTTTTGACTACTGCAATTCAATGGTACATAAACCTTTTGCGTACGACGCTAGAGAGATGGGCAAACATGGCGCCCGTTCGCTCGTGCAGTGGGCCTCATGGCCGGCGGGTCTTTGCCGTTTCAAACTGCAGAGACCCGCCGCTAATTACCGCAACTGGCAATAATGCCGATCGTAGTAATTAAAGCCTTTAGATGTCGTAATTGTGAGATCATGGCATTTATAAGTGTGGAAAACCTGGAAGCCCGCGCATCCTCTGCAGCTAATCAGGATGCCAGTAATTGATTTAAATGTGCTAGGTCTCGCTGAAGAGAGGTCATTTAAGATGCAATTTATATTTTGGGCAGCAGATGGCAGGCCAACGTAAGAAATGACCAATTCTGACATTTAAATGGATGTATAAAATCCATGAACGTTCAGAAATAACAAAAAACTAAAAAAAAAACAGTTTAAAATATGTAAAAAATATTAAAGTTTAAATACACCCCCCTTTCCGTATAATAAAAAAATTATTAAATACCATGGGCATCATGCAACTGAAAACGCCTGTACTATTAAAATGTAAAAATTATTTTTCCAATACCGTGGAAGGCGTAACAGAAAAAAGGGTCAAAATGGCCAATTTGCAATTTTTCATTTCTTCTCTTACCCCAAAAAAAGTAATAAAATTAGATCAAATTGGAGGAAAAAAAATTAAAACGCAAAAAGTAAAAACCCTCCGGTATCCGGTAAGGGTTAAAAAAAAATGACTGTGAATAGCCCTATTGACTTCAGTTGGTTCTAAAAAATGGGTGTTTGATGGTCGTTAAAAAAATGTCCGCCTCACAGCTGGTTTTTACTGTTCAGTGAATATAGCCTTATAGGCTTCACTTCTTGTTCTTTTCAGATCACCTTACTGCACTTATCTTCTTAGGTCCCTTTCAGATCTGCGTTTTTGCTTTCCATCCTAGAGTCCCGTCCTCGGGGCTCTAGGACAGAAAGATACTGAACAGGATTATCCTAATGCATTCTGAATGGAGAGAAATCCGTTCAGGATGCATCAGGATGTCATCCGTTTAGTATGTGAACGTTTTTTGGACGTTGACAAAACCGCAGCATGCTGCGGATTTGTCTCCGTCCAAAAATCCGGAAGACATGCCGTAACGCCGGATCCGGAATTAATGCCCATTGAAGTGCATTAATCCGGATCCGGAATTAAGCTAAACATCGTTTCGACGCATTGTCGGATCCGACGTTTAGCTCTGCGCATGTGCAGCAGCAGTTCCAATTGGTTACCATGGCAGCCAGGACGCTACTGAAGTCCTGGCTGCCATGGTAAGTACTCCGCGGCAGTGTACTGACCTGCGCTGTGGCTTCCGGGCGCTTCTTCATGAAGTCACAGGTCCCGGCAGCACATTGATCTATGCGCCACTGGGACCTGTGACGTCATGAAAGAGCGCCTGGCACCGCAGCGCAGGTAAGTACACTGCTGTGGAGTACTTACCATGGCAGCCAGGACTTCAGTAGCGTCCTGGCTGCCATGGTTACCTGAAAGCATATTGAAGACTGATCAGTCTTCAATATGCTTTCAGTTGTCTTGCGTTGTGACTGATCTGGCAGACATTTCTGGCAACTTAGGCAGCTTTACTGTAAGTAAACGGTAGATGCAGGGCACTGCACAGATAATTCAGGCAACAGCCGTTTCACGCTAAAATGTGCTTTCTCAAGACCCGCATCTACCATGATTTTACTTGCAATAAAGCTGCAAAAAGAAAAGTTGACGGTGAGTGCCGCTATTTTTTCTTCTTTCAAGTATTGTGTAAAAGGACAAAATCAAAAAGTCTCAAGGTAAGTTGGTTATGGCTCTGAAACTGTAATAGTTTTCCATACATTTTAAAATCTTAAGTTTTGGGAGCATCTCAATGGTTAAGGTACACGTTTTTGAGGGATTTTGGCAATTGAAAAACTGGTGGCTTTGTTAACCTATGTACCTGTGGTTGCCATTTAAATTATGTAAGCAGGGGGGGGGGCGTGCATGCGTGCAGTTCATAGGAGAGGATGTGTACTGTGTGAGCTCCATGCCAACCACTAAAATCAATCTCCGCTTCAGTCGCACTGATTGAAACTTATTCCTATCTGGGATCATGACCAAAAACAAAAATAAGCCAGCATGCCTGCTTCCCAGCCTTTATCTCAATCCATACCTGCCATATTTACCTACCATGTGGCCTATGAGATGGCGGATCCTTACTTTCTGAAGGGAACTGAGGACTCTAACCAAGGAGCTCTGCGCTCCTCTGCTCCTGCATCTTCTTTACCTGACACCTCCCTTCCAATGGATCTGTTTCGGAACATTAGGTAAATGTTCTGAGATGAGCTGGCCCAGGCAGTGGCCGAATTTACTGGCCAAATCCGATTTGGGTCAGCTGATGTGGAAGCCAAAGCTGAAAGTATGGTAGATGCCATTTCGGCAGATAGGTGGGACATTGACAACCAAGTGGCGAAGCTGGAAGCTTTGAAACTTAAAACTGATCATTTGGAAAACTGCTCCTGAAGAGCAAACCTTCATATCCGGGGAGTTCCTGAATCCCATACTTTACTACTGGACATAGCCACTGAACTTTTCAAGCCACTACTGCCACATCAAGAATTTTTCCTTTTCCGGATTGACAGGATCCACAGGGCCTTGGGCACCCTGATAAATTCTGACTCTCCCAGGGATTTAATCTTAAAGCTCCATTACCTGGAGGCCTGTGCCCAGCTGCTCAGTGCCACACTTAATCTATCGACCTTGTCAGGTCTCCCACCTACAGCCCGTCTGTATGCTGATCTTGCCCCTTCCATCCTGGGGCATCACAGGAACATGAAACCCATCACGCTGGCCCTCCAACAAGCCTAGGTGCGCTACCTCCAGACCTTACCTGATCCGTTCCCTCGAGGATGGTACAGACGCCTTAGCTAAGGCAGGCATTCCACTGGAGACCTCGGTAGATTGTTACAATATCATTCGATACCATGCGGAAAAAAAATAAAACTCCAAAAAAGCCACGTGCTTTCAGCGTTTTATGGAACGTCCGGCCCAGAATAGAACAGTCCTATCCTATTTTTTGGGAGGAATAAGTTGTCTAAAAAATGGCTAAGGGTACTTTCACACTTGCAGTTAAGTATCCGGTTCAATTAAAACGTTTGAAAACGGATTTCATTTGCAAATGGAACTGTTTGCAGATCCGTTTGACAATTGTATTGAAATAACTGATCAGTCTTTCCTTTGTCATCCGTAAAAACAGATCCATCATTTATTATTTTACCATTTTTAAAGGTCTGCGAATGCGCAGAGTGGAAGAACGGATCCGTTAATGCGTCAATTTTCAATGACGGATCCGCCCTTAATAAATTTCAATGGAAATTAAAGGCTGATTCGTCATTTCGTCAAGTGTTTCCGCATTTTTGGACGGAGATAAACACAACATGCTGCGCGTGAAAGGACTGAACTGAAGACAAACTGATGCAAACTGAACAGATTGCTTTCCATTCAGAATGCATTAGGATAAAACTGATCTTTTTTTTTTTTGCGTTATTGAGCCCCGAGGACGGAACTCAGTGACGGAAAACTTTGACGCTAGTGTGAAAGTACCCTGTGTTCACCGCATAGGAGATATTTTATAATATTTTAATAGTTCACACTTTTTCGGGCATGTATTATGTTTTTTTTTTATTATTTATTTTATATGTAAAATTGGGAAAGTGGGCGATTTAACCCCGTCACCCTCAGGCCTGTTTTCACCTTCCTGTTCGGGCCATTTTTTGCAAACCTGACATGTCACTTTATGTGGTAATAACCTTAAAACGCTTTTACTTATCCAAGCCATTCTGAGATTTTCTCGTCACATATGGTACTTCATGACTGTAGTAAATTTGAGTCAATATGTTTCATTTTTATTGATAAAAAAAACACCAAATTTAACAAAAATTTTGAAAAATTTGCAAATTTCCAAATTTCAATTTCTGTACTTATAATAGATAGTAATACCTCCAAAAATTGTTATTACTTTACATTCCCCATATGTCTACTTCATGTTTAGATCATTTTGAAAATGAAATTTTTTTTTTGGGACATTAGAAGGCTTAGAAGTTTAAAAGCAAATCTTAACATTTTTAAGAAAATTTACAAAACCCATTTTTTTCAGGACCAGTTCAGTTATAAAGTAACCTCCTGGGGCTTACATATTAAAAACCACCCATAAATCATCCCATTTTAGAAACTACAGCCCTCAAGCTATTCAAAACTGATTTTACAAACTTAACCCTTTAGGTGCCCCACAAGAATTAATGCAAATTGGGAATTAAATTTTCTAAACTTTTTTTATTTAGCAGATTTTAAATGTTAATCTAATTTTTAATCTAAATAATCTAATTTTCCTGCAACACATTAAGGGTTAGCAGCCGAACAAAAATCACAATCTATTATTCTGAATCTGGAGTTTACAAAAACACCCCATGGGTGTGTGTGTTTTAACTGATGTATGGGCGCACAGCGAGCTTCAGAGTGGAGGGAGCACCATATGGCTTTTGGAGAGCGGATTTAGCTGGAATGGTAATTGGAAGCTATGTCGCATATGAAGACACTCTGAGGTGGCCTTACAGTGGAAAACCCCAAAAAGTTAACCCAATTCTGGAAACTTCACCCCTCTAGGAATATTTCAAGGTGTGTAGTGAGCACTTTGACTCATCAGGCGTTACCCAGAATTGGGAAATGCTTGGCTCTGAAAATAAAAAATTAAATTTTTTTCCACAAAAAGTTGCTTTACGCCCACATTATTCACTTTCACAAGGGGAAACAGGACAAAATGCACCCCACATATTGTTCCCGATTTCCACCCCGAATATGCCAACACCCCATATGTGCTCCAAAAAAAATGTATGCATGCCTGGCAGGGTTCAAAAGGGAAGTAGCGCCATAGGGCTTTTGGAGGACAGATTTTGCAGGATTGGGTTTTGGGAGCTATGTCGCATAAGAAGACACCCTGAGGTATCCCTAGAGTGGAAACCCCCAAAAAGTGACCCCATTCTTGGAACTACACCCCTCAAGGAATATTTCAAAATGTGTAGTGAGAATGTCCTCAAAGGTGATTCATTTAGCCTGTTGTATTGGCTCACAGCAGGTCTCTAGAGGCAACTTCCAAAAACTGTTTTTTGCAGGCCTGAAAAACAGACATTTATTTTCGGTGCCATGTCGCATTAAATAAATTCCTGAGGTCCTCAGAAATAAAAAACCTCAAGAAGTGACCCCGTTTCGGAAAGAGTACCCCCGTATGAACATTTTAAGTGGGTACTTTTTAGAAAACGGGTGTCTGACAGAAGTCAGAAATGCTAGAGAAAGCATTTCAAAGCACAAATTTGTGAAAATGACAAATTACTACCAGACCCCAATTTTTCACTTTCACAAGGGGTAAAAGGAGAAAATGCACCCCAGTATATGTTCCCAATTTTCTCCTGTTTTTGCAAACACCCCATATGTGCTTGATTTTGAGCGCTTGGTGTTGAATTATTTTGTGATGTAAGGTGACAAAAAATGCTTGTTTTAGCAGAGATTTTATTTTTTTTACGGCGTTCAAAAGAGCATTTCTACAGGGAGGAACAAAAATACCAAACTTCAAAAAAGCTAAATTTAGCCAAATAAAAGCGGCCAAACTGGAGACTGAGAGATTAATTGCCAAAGAGAGTAAAACTAACCCTAAAATTTTCTTCAATTATATAAATGTTAAAAAGTATAAATCTGAAGGTGTCTGCCCTTTAAAAAGTAATGAAGGGGGAGTTGCAGAGAGCGACGAGGAGAAAGCAAAGCTGTTAAATATTTTTTTCTCCAATGTATTCACTGAGGAAAATAAAATGTAAAAATAAATCCCTCATTAAAAGTGTCCTTTCTGACCCAAGAAGTAGTACAACAGCGACTTAAAAAGATTAAAATAGACAAATCGCCAGAACCGGATGGCATACACCCCCGTATCCTAAGGGAATTAAGTAATGTCATAGCCAGACCCTTATTTCTGATATTTGCGGACTCTATACTGACAAGGAATGTCCCACAGGATTGGCGCATAGCAAATGTGGTGCCAATATTCAAAAAGGGTCCAAAAACAGAGCCCGTAAACTATAGGCCGGTAAGTTTAACATCTGTTGTGGGGAAACTGAAGGTTTTCTGAGAGATGCTATCTTAAAAGATCTCAACAGAAATAAGCAAATAACGCCATATCAGCATGGCTTCATGAGGGATCGGTCATGCCAAACAAATTTAATCAGTTTCTATGGAAGTAAGTTCTAGACTTGACAGCGGCGAATCAATGAATGTCGTATATCTAGACTTCTCCAAAGCATTTGGCACTGTACCACATAAAAGGTTAGTATATAAAATGAGGATGCTCGGACTGGGAGAAAATATCTGTATGGGGGTAAGTAACTGGCTGAGTAATAGAAAACAGAGGGTGGTTATTAACGGTACACACTCAGATTGGGCAACTGTCAATATTGGGGTACCTCAGGGGTCAGTACTGGGCCCTATTCTCTAATATATTTATTAATGATCTTGTAGAAGGCTTAACCACTTGCCGCCACGCTAACGCCGATGGGCGTCAGCGCGGCGGCTCTCTCAGGTCTCAGTCACGCCTATCGGCGTCATCTCGTGAGACCTGAGATTTCGCATGAACGCGCGCGCGTTGTGCGCGCGCGTTCATGTGATCGGAGCCGGGACAACTGAAACTACAGCCTGCCAGCGCAAAATACGGACACCAGCAATGTGCTTTCCGCATTTTGCAGATCCGCACAGAACTATATAGAAAATGCTTTTTCTTATCCGCAATTGCGGACAAGAATAGGACATGTTCTATATTTTTGCGGAACGGAAGTGCAGACCCGGAAGCGCGGATCCGTAATTCCGGATCCGAGCGGGACAAAGTCTGTCCCCATAGAAATGAATGGGTCCGCAATTCCGTTCCGCAAACAGAATTGCGGACGTGTGAATGGGGCATAAGGGTCCCTTATCACCGTCAGTTAGCTAGCTACTTGTTGGGTAGCTAGCGCCCAGCCCACCGCACCGCAGTCACTGATTTTGGCAGAGATTTTTTCATCCACATTGATCGATGCAAATGAAAAAATCTGTGCCGTTCATTTTTTATTTTTTTTTCAGCCCAGAGGCTGAACGGAAAAAAAAATCTCATTACCCGTATGCTCAATATAAGGAGAATCGCAGAAACTCCTAATGCTGGCCATACATGTAATGATTGCGGAGACCCTCAAATGCCAGGACAGTATAAATACCCCACATGTGACCCCATTTTAGAGAGAAGACACCCCAAGGTATTCGCTGAGGGGTATGGCGAGTTCATGCAAAATTTTATTTTTTGTCACAAGTCAGTGGAATATGAGACTTTGTAAAAAAAAATATATATATATCAATTTCCGCTAACTTGTGCCAAAATTTTTTTTTTTCTGTGAACTCACCATGCCCTTCACGGAATACCTTGGGGTGTCTTCTTTCCAAAATGGGGTCACATGTGGGGTATTTATACTGCCCTGGCATTTTAGGGGTCCTGAAGCGTGAGAATCCAAATGCGTAAAAATGGCCTGTGAAATCCTAAAGGTACTCATTGGTTTTAGGGCCTCTTTGCGCATCTTGGCTGCAAAAAAGTGTCACACATGTTGTATCGCCGTACTCAGGAGAAGTAGGGCAATGTGTTTTGGGGTGTATTTTTATATATACCCATACTTTGTGTGAGAAATATCGCTGTAAACGACAACTTTTTAAAAAATTTTTATACAAAGTTGTCAATTTACAGAGATATTTCTCACACAAAGTATGGGTATATGTAAAATACACCCCAAAACACATTGCCCTACTTCTCCTGAGTACGGCGATACCACATGAGTGACACTTTTGCAGCCTGGATGTACAAAGGGGCCCAAATTCCAACGAGTACCTTTAGGATTTCACAGGGCATTTTTACGCATTTTCTTCTCACGCTTTAGGGCCCCTAAAATACCAGGGCAGTATAAATACCCCACATGTGACCCCATTTTGGAAAGAAGACACCCCAAGGTATTCCGTGAGGTCATGGCGAGTTCACAGAATTTTTTTTTTTGGCACAAGTTAGCGGAAATTGATATATTTTTTTTTTTTTTTACAAAGTCTCATATTCCACTAACTTGTGACAAAAAATAAAATTTTACATGAACTCACCATACCCCTCACGGAATACCTTGGGGTGTCTTCTTTCTAAAATGGCGTCACATGTGGGGTATTTATACTGCCCTGGCATTTTAGGGGCCCTAAAGCGTGAGAAGAAGTCTGGAATCCAAATGCGTAAAAATGGCCTGTAGAAATCCTAAAGGTACTCATTGGTTTTAGGGCCCTTGTGCATCCAGGCTGCAAAAAGTGTCACTCATGTGGTATCGCCGTACTCAGAGAAGTAGGGCAATGTGTTTTGGGGTGTATTTTATATATACCCATACTTTGTGTAGAAATATCTCTGTAAACGACAACTTTTATACATTTTTTATACAAAGTTGACAATTTACAGAGATATTTCTCTCACCCAGCATGGGTATATGTAAAAATACACCCCAAAACACATTGCCCTACTTCTCCTGAGTACGGCGATACTAAATGAGTGACACTTTTTGCAGCTAAGATGCTAAAGGGGCCCAAATTCCAACGAGTACCTTTAGGTTTTACATGGCTGCTCACAATTTAGCCCCGCCCAAAATGCCAGAGCAGTAAACACAACCCACAAATGACCCCATTTCGGAAGTAGACACCCGAGGTATTCAATGAGGGCATAGTGAGTCTGTGGGAGATTTAATTTTTTTTTGCCAGAAGTTAGCAGAAATGGAAACTTTATTATTTTTTTTTTTTCCTCAGAAAGTGTCTTTTTCCGCTAACTTGTGAAAAAAAATGAAATGATACATGAACTCACCATGCCCCTCCGTAAATACTTTGGGGTGTCTTCTATCTAAAATGGTGTGATTTGGGGGGTATTCATACTATCCTGACATTCTAGCACCTGAAGAAACATGACAGGTGCTCAGAAAGTCAGAGCTGCTTCAAAATGCAGAAATTCACTTTTTTGCACCATAGTTTGTAAACGCTATAACTTTTACCCAAACCAATAAATATACACTTATTGGATTTTTTTTTTATTAAAGACATGTAGAACAATAAATTTTGTGAAAAATGTATATAGAAATGTAGTTTTTTTTGAAAAATTTTACAACAGAAAGTGAAAAATGTCATTTCTTTGCAAAAATGTCGTTACATTTTTATTAATAGCAAAAAAAGTAAAAATGTCAGCAGCAATGAAATACCACCAAATGAAAGCTCTATTAGTGAGAAGAAAAGGAGGTAAAATTCATTTGGGTGGTAAGTTGCATGACTGAGCAATAAACGGGTAAAGTAGTGTAGTGCGGATTTGTAAAAAAGGGCCTGGTCACTAGGGGGGTGTAAACCTGTGGTCTTCAAGTGGTTAAATAGTAAAAAATATAATTTTTTGCAGATGACACTAAACTGTGCAAAGTAATTAACACGGAAGAGGACAATATACTGCTACAGAGGGATCTGGATAGATTGGAGGCTTGGGCAGATAAGTAGCAAATGAGGTTTAACACCGACAAATGTAAAGTTATGGACATGGGAAGGAATAATGCAAGTCACCCGTACATACTAAATGGTAAAACACTCGGTAACACTGACATGGAAACGAATCTAGGAATTTTAATAAACCGCAAACTAAGCTGCAAAAAACAGTGTCAGGCAGCTGCTGCCAAGGCCAATAAGATAATGGGTTGCATCAAAAGGGGCATAGACGCCCGTGATGAGAACATAGTCCTACCACTTTACAAATCGCTAGTCAGACCACACATGGAGTACTGTGTACAGTTCTGGGCTCCTGTGAACAAGGCAGACATAGCAGAGCTGGAGAGGGTTCAGAGGAGGGCAACTAAAGTAATAACTGGAATGGGGCAACTACAGTACCCTGAAAGATTATCAAAATTAGGGTTATTTACTTTAGAAAATAGACGACTGAAGGGAGATCTAATAATTATGTATAAAGATATCAGGGGTCAGTACAGAGTTCTCTACCATCATCTATTTATCCCCAGGACTGTGACGAGGGACATCCTCTGCATCTGGAGGAAAGGTGGTTTGTAGACAAATATAGAAGAGGATTCTTTACGGTAAGAGCAGTGAGACTATGGAACTCTCTGCCTGAGGAGGTAGTGATGGTGAGTACAATAAAGGAATTCAAGAGGAGCCTGGATGTATTTCTGTTGGGTAATAATATTACAGGCTATAGCTACTAGAGAGGGGTTGTTGATCCAGGGAGTTTTTCTGATTGCCTGATTGGAGTCAGGAAGGAATTTTTTATTCTCCTTAAGTGAGGAAAATTGGCTTCTACCTCACAGTTTTTTTTTTTTTGCCTTCCTCTGGATCAACTAGCAGGATGACAGGCCGAACTGGATGGACAGATGTCTTTTTTTGGCCTTATGTACTATGTTACTATGTAAAAACAATGACGTAATTGCTGTTTTTGTAACCTCACCTCCACAAAAAAATTAAATAAAAAGTGATCAAAAAGACTTATGTACCCCCAAATGCTACCAATAAAAACTAAAGCCTGTGCCGCAAAAAACAAGCCCTCAAATGGCTACATTGATGAAAATAAAAATGTTATGGATGTTAGTATATAGCAATGCAAAATATTATTTATTTTGAACAGAAAATAGATTTTATGCTGGAAAGGTAATAAAACATAAAAAACTACATATATTTGGTATCGCCATAACCGTATCAACCCACAGAATAAAATTATAATATCATATATATACCTCATAAGGAACACTATAAAAAACAGAATTGCAGAAAGAATCTCAAAAAATTGTATGAAAAGTGATCAAAAATACATATGTATCCCATATCGACTATTCGGCAACAAAAAGCCCTCACACAGCTACATTGGTGGAAAAATAAAAATGTTACGGCTAGAGATGAGCAAATTTCTTATTTTGAAATTCGTTTACGCTTCATTTGGTGGCAAAAGCAGAATTGCATTATGGATTCCGTTACCTCTTCCCTTATAACATAAACGGGACGGATCTGTTATGCAGGCCATAGACTACTATTATGACGAAATGAGTTACAGAATGCCTCTAAAGGCATTCCTTTATGCATTCTGTCATAGAATTGTATTATGGTCTGTGGTAACGGACTCGATAACGCAATTCTACTTTCACCATCAAACGAAGCGTGAACCAAATTCATAATCTGAAATTCGCCCATCTCTAGTTATGGCCCCTAAAAGCAATTTCAGCAAATTCCATGTTTTGCCCCTTTCACATCTGCGTTTTTGCTTTCCATCCTAGAGTCCCGTCCTCGGGGCTCTAGGACAGAAAGATACTGAACAGAATAATCCTAATGCATTCTGAATGGAGAGAAATCCGTTCAGGATGCATCAGGATGTCATCCGTTCAGTATGTGAACGTTTTTTGGACGTTGACAAAACCGCAGCATGCTGCAGATTTTTCTCCGTCCAAAAATCCGGAAGACATGCCGTAACGCCAGATCCGGAATTAATGCCCATTGAAGTGCATTAATCCGGATCCGGAATTAAGCTAAACGTCGTTTCGGCACATCCCCGGATCCGACATTTAGCTCTGCGCATGCGCAGCAGCAGTTCGATCGGGGCCCCAATGTAAGCTGGGGCTCCGATCGGTTACCATGGCAGCCAGGACGCTACTGAAGTCCTGGCTGCCATGGTAAGTACTCCGCAGCAGTGTACTTACCTGCGCTGCGGCCTCCGGGCGCTCCTTCATGACGTCACAGATCCAGGCGCCGCATTGATCTATGCGCCGCAGGGACCTGTGACGTCATGAAGGAGCGCCCGGCGGCCGCAGCGCAGGTAAGTACACTGCTGCGGAGTACCATTGCCGTACTTCAGTAGTGTCCTGGCTTCCATGGTTACCTGAAAGCATATTGAAGACTGATCAGGATCCTGATCAGTCTTCAAATGCTTTCAGGCGACTTGCGTTCTTGCCGGATCCCGCCGGATCCTCAGAACTCAAGTGTGAAAGAGGCCTTAGAAATTCCTGATGCTGCTCCTTATCTTATGAATGCCACAGTTTCCCCAAACAGCAGTTTACGACCTCATACGGGGTGTTGCTGTATTCGAGAATAAATGCATAGTAAATTATGAGGTGCATTTTGTCCTGTTTATGCCTTGTAAAAATGAAAAATTTGGGGTTAAAACAACATTTTCTTCTAACTAAACTGTAATTTTTCTTTTTCTCAGCTAAGTGTTTCTAAATTCTATGAAACACTTCTCGGGTCAAAGCATTCACTTAACTCTATCAGTACCTTGAGGGCTGTACTTTCTAAAATGGGGTCACTTTTTGGGGTTTTCTTTCTAGGAGTACCTCAGGGTCTCTTCAAATGTGACATGTCATCTGAAAACCATTTAAGCAAAATCTGCCCGCCATTAACAATATGACGCTCCTTTCCTTCTGCGTCTTGCCGTGTGCCCATACAGCAGGTTACTACCACATACAGGGTGTTTATGTAAACCGCAAAATCAGGGTAATAAATGTTTGTTTTGCTGTTCATTCTTGTGTTACAGGAAAAATGGATTGAAATGGAATATCTTCACAAAAATGTAATTTTTAAATTTCACCTCCATTTTGCTTTAATTCCTGTGAAACTCCTAAAGGGTTAACCAAGTTTGTAAAATCAGTTTTGAATAGTTTGATGGGTGTAATTCCTAAAATAGGGTCATTTTGGGTGGTTTCTATTATGTAAGCCCCTTAAAGCCACTTCAGAACTGAATTGGTCTTTAAAAACATGGATTTGAAAACTTTCTTGAGAATTTCAAGAATTGCTTCCAAAATTCTAAGCCTTCTAACATCCTAAAAATTTTGTATCAATTTTACAAAATTATGGTAACATAAACTAGTCATATGGTCAATGTTGATTAATAACTGTTTTGCGAGGAATCACTGTTTAAAATCGGAGAAATTTAAATTTAGAAAAATTTGCCTGCTTTTCAAAATTTTCAGCAAATTTAGGATTTTTTTTTTGTAAATAAAGTTAAAAAATATGTACTCCTATACATCACTAACCTGAAGTATGATTTGTCACAAGAAAGCAGTCTAAGGCCTCTTTTACACAAACATTTTTTTTGCGAGTGTACAGGCCGTGTTTTGCGGTCCGTATACAGAACCATTCATTTCAATGGGAAGGTACTCCGTATGCATTCGTTTCCGTATTTCCTTTCCGTTAAAAGATAGAACTTGTCTTATACTTGTCCGCATCACGGACAAGTATAGTACTGTTCTATTAGGGGCCAGATGTTCTGTTCTGCAAAACACGGATGTCATCTGTTTTTTGCGTACCGCAAAACCATACGGTCGTGTGAAAGGGGCCTAAGGCTACTTTCACATCTGCGCTTTCCCTTTAGGCTATAGAGATCCGTCATAGGGAAAACGCTTCAGTTTTGTCTCCATTCATTGTCAATGGAGACAAATCGGAACTGAACGAAACGGAATGCGTTCCGTTTGGTTTCCTTCCCGTCGCGGACAGAATAACTCTGCAAGCAGAGTTTTTCTGTCTACAGTGTGGTGCGGAGCAAGACTGATCCATCCCCAATGACTTACATTGTGTGTCAGGACGGATCCTTTTCCTCTGACACAATAGAAAACGGATCCGGCCCCTATTGATGTTCAGTGGTTTTAGTTACGGATCCGTCTTGGCTATTTTAAACATAATATAACCGTATCCGTTCTTAACGGATGCAGATGGTTGTATTATCGTGACGGAAGCGTTTTTGCTGATTCATGACGGATCCAACAAAAACGCTGGTGTGAAAGTAGCCTTAGAGTTATTACCAGATAACATGAAACATGTCAGATTTGAAAAATGGAGCTCCAGCATTTTGGTTGAAACTAGCTGTTGCTTGAAGTGGTTAAAGATGGCTCCCGCTCCGGTGTCTGCAATCAAATGTGACTATGGCGTCTGAGCAGGTTAGCACCCGGAAGCGTGCTCATCCTGTTGGAGATCAGGGAAAGCGCCCTGCTCTAATAATGTGTTGAAGCCTCTACTAGGCTTCCGGGCTCATTATTAGTATATCACAGGGGATATAGTCATTTCTGTACAGAGTAATGAACCTTTTGCATTATCCTGTACAAGTTGCAATCTGATTATCACAGGGCTCGACAAATCCCAGGCGCCAGGTCGCCTGGGCATTTGTCAGCCCGTTTTCTAAGGTGCCAGGGCGCAGGGCCGGCGCGTTCTATAGGCAGACTAGGAGCGCCGACCCACTTCATGCTGCAGCCGCCCAGGCGCAGCATGAAGAGAGGGACTGACAGGAGGGAAGCGCTCAGCGCTCGCTCCTGTCACTCCCTCATTGTAGCGTGGTCGAGCCCTGTATGGTCCGCAGGTACAGGGAGCGTCTGTCTCCTGTACCCAGCCGGACTGACAGGAAGTGCGCACACAGTGTGCACTTCCTGTCAGTCCGCCCGGGTACAGGAAACTAAACTCCTGTAACCGTGGACCATACAGAGCTCGGCCACGCTACATTAGACGTAGGGGAGAGAAAGAGAATGACGGGTGGGAGGGGGGAGAATGAAAAGGGGGGAAAGAGAATGACAAAGGGGGGGGGGAGAATGACAAGCGAGGAAAGTGAATGGCAAGAGGGGTAAGGTGAATGACAAGGGGGGAAAGAGAATGCCATGAGGGGAATGACAAGGGGGGAAAGAGAATGCCATGGGGGAATGACAAGAGGGGAATGGGAATGACAAGATGGGGAAAGAGAATGCCATGGGGGAATGACAAGAGGGGAAAGGGAATGACAAGGGGCGGGAATGGGAATGGTAAGAGGGGGAAAGGGAATAACAACAGGGGAAAGAGAATCACAACAGGGGAAAGAGAATCACAACAGGGGAAAGAGAATCACAACAGGGGAAAGAGAATCACAACAGGGGAAAGAGAATCACAACAGGGGAAAGAGAATCACAACAGGGGAAAGAGAATCACAACAGGGGAAAGAGAATCACAACAGGGGAAAGAGAATGACAAGAGCGGGAAAGAGAATGACAAGATGGGGGGAATGACAAGAGGGGAAAAGAGCTGGGGTTGTAGTGATGTGGGGACTGCAGAGGCTGAGCCCCAGTTGGGGTTTGTAGTTATGTGGGGACTGCAGAGGCTGAGCCCCAGCTGGGGTTGTAGTGATGTGGAGTCTGCAGAGGCAGAGCGCCAGCTGTGGGTTGTAGTGCTTAGTAAAGTGTCCTTGTGCCCGCTGTGTTTATGCCCTCCGGACCCCTCTGCCCTCTCCTCCGGACCCCTCTGCCCTCTCCTCCGGACCCCTCTGCCCTCTCCTCCGGACCCCTCTGCCCTCTCCTCCGGACCCCTCTGCCCTCTCCTCCGGACCCCTCTGCCCTCTCCTCCGGACCCCTCTGCCCTCTCCTCCGGACCCCTCTGCCCTCTCCTCCGGACCCCTCTGCCCTCTCCTCCGGACCCTTCTGCCCTCTCCTCCGGACCCTTCTGCCCTCTCCTCCGGACCCTTCTGCCCTCCCCTCCGGACCCCTCTGCCCTCCCCTCCGGACCTTGTAATCCTTGTAAAGGTTTCCACGTGTCATGTTGGCCGCCAGTGGCGATCACTTGGATGCTTGCAGCGTCTGGCGTGTCATATAACTAATTGAAGAGGGCAAGCACTATGGGGGCCCTATATACTGGCACATTATGGGGGCCTATATATTCGCACATTATGGGGGCACTATGGAGAAGAGGGAAGGACCACTATGGGGGCCCTATGTACTGGCATGCATCATTGGTTGGCTCTATGGAGAAGTGGGGGAGGAGAAGTACTATGGGGGCATCTACTGGGGGCTTTATGACGCGGCTCCGTCTGGCTCCTAACTTTTTAGCTGGCTCCTAGATTCCAAGAAAATTTGTCAAGCCCTGGATTATAAAATCTGATGATCAATCTAATCAAAAAGTCATACACACCCCAAAATGGTCCTGGAAAAACTACTGATCGTCTCCGCAAAAATGAGCCCCACACATCTCTGTTGACATAACTATAAAAAAGTTATGTGATTCAGAATTTGGTGATTATTTTTTCTAAACTTTTTCAGTATTAAAACACAAGAAAAACTATACGTATGTGATATCGCTGGATTCGTTCTGAGCTGGAGAATAAAGAGAACAAGTCAGTTTTTCCGCTTTAGTGAATGTCATAAAAAAAAAACACACTGTGGTGGAAAAAAAAAAAGGTATGATTCTAAAAAGGCAGGGAGCAAAAAAATGAAAAATAAAAAATATTAAAATCACTGTGTCACAAAAGTCCATTAATTCCAACCATTAGTGAAGCCTACTCAGACATAAGTTATAATGATTTCAGTTGCACCTGTTTTAACCCGCACTTAGTTTTGGCTCACAATAACTGATCAAAATAACTGACCAAAGAAGGGTATTTTCACACTAGTGTTAAAGAATAACTGTCACATTTAGACCCTAATTTCAGTTTTCATATATGTAGTTACTTATATGATAATATTCCTGAATCAATAACTATTAGACTTACTTACCCCTTAATTAATAAGATTCAGTCCTTAGCAACCAGTCTGCATAAAACTACAATTTCACTATTCTGTTAAAATGGCCGCCCTCAGCCCTGAGGCTAATCCATAGATACGCCTGCAGTGAAGTTAGTGAAGACCAGCACTGTATAGGGGTTCTTGCAGTGAAGTTCCCAGGTCTGGCTGAAGCCTGTAGTCCTTCTACAAGCTCTCCTCTTATCAGATAAGGCTGTCATTTATACACTGGGCTCTACATCGTCCTTCACTGCTAAGGGAGTGTCTGCCAAGCACAGGCATGTGGAGAAGTTCACACACACAGCCCAGCACTGTTATCTCCTGTCAGGAAGGACCTGGCTTTTTATACATTCCCTTACAATGTTGACTCACTATCTGTTCCCAGTGCACGCAGCATGCTCCGTCCTCTATCTGGTAGACGGATGGAGCATAGCAACCTGATTTTAATCTCGGGTAACAATTGCCAATACTGGGGACTTTTAGGTGGCTTTTAGGGGTTATTTATTAAACAATCAGAAATTAAAACAGGGCCAACAAGGTGATATTAATCACCAAAATCCAATAGTAAAAAAAAATAAAAATTGACAGTTATACTTTAAACTTTTCCGGCATTGAGTTCCGTCCTAGGGACTCAATACCGGAAAAAAAAGCTTCAGTTATATCCTAATGCATTCTGAATGGAGAGAAATCTGTTCAGTATGCATCAGGATGTCTTCAGTTCAGTCACTGAACGGTGTTTTGGCCGGAGATAATACCGCAGCATGCTACGGTGCTATCTCCGTCCAACATTCTGGAACACATGCTAGATGCGACATTCATTTCCACTGCAATGCATTAGTGCCTGATCCGGCATTAAAAATACCGCTATGACGCATCCGGGATTCCGGTCTGCGCATGCTCAGACCTTTAAAAATGTGAAAAAAATAAATACCAGATCAGTTTTTCCGGATGACACAGGAAAAACGGATCTGGTTTTGCAATGCATTTTTCTGATTGATCAGGCATTTTTCAGACCTGATCAGTCTGAAAAATGCCTAATCAGTCAGAAAAAATGATGTGCGTTTGCATACAGTTTGCCTGATCAGTACGGCAGCTCAGGCAATGGAATTGCCTGCCGGAATCAAACAACGCAAGTGTGAAAGTATCCTAACTGAAGTGTGAACTCAGCCTTAAAGGATGACTGTCAAAAAAAAATTTTTTTTGTAGCATAGGATGTGGCTGATTAATATCACCTCAGTGCCCCTGTTTAAACTTTCATCTGTGTATTCAATAACTCTCAATTTCTGCATTTTTGTTCTCTCTCCTGGCTAATAATACCTGCGCCGAAAATCCTGTTGCTATGTGTCCTCCGTCTCCCTGTTTACTCATAGAGAAGACAGGGGACGTACAAGCAGGCAGTCCTGCTAGGTGCGTGCGCGCTCCCTTTAGATCCTGTGCAGCGACGGCTTGAAGTTAGAATATACCATCGGATTGGAGAAAACTCTAGAGAGTTGTAGAAACATTCCCGGCACCTGACCTCTGACAGGATGCTGCCGTCCGCACAATTAACCCCCTCAGGTGCCGCGGATGGCAGCGCCCTGTCGGAGGTGCGTCCCAATCACCATGGGAACGCCTCGGGGGTTAGAATATACTATCAGATCGGAGTGTATGTGATGGAAGGAGGAGGGGGGCGTGTTTAAGTGGGGAGAGCATCGATTGGTTGGGGTGCACAAGGTCGATCATGAGAGGAGCTGAATGCATTGTGGGTAGTGAGGGCAGACTGGCTTAGCCTCAGGGTGAGGACATCGGCAGCCGTCTTAGGCCTTATTCACACGTCCGCAATTCTGTTCCGCATTTTGCGGAACAGAACTGCGGACCCATTAGTTTCAATGGGGACAGACGATGTCCCGGCCGGGTCCGCAATTGCGGATCCGCACTACCGGGTCCGCAATTGCGTTCCCGAAAAAAATAGAACATGTCCTATTCTTGTCCGCAATTGCGGACAAGAAAAGGCATTTTCTATGAGAGTGCCGGCGATGTGTGGTCCGCAAATTGTGGAACGCACATCGCCGATGTCCGTGCTTTGCGGATCCGCGGATCCGCAAAACACGTCAGACGTGTGAATTAGGCCTTAACAAGAGAGTGAGATTGCAGTTTTGTGCAGACTGGTTGCTAAGGGCTCAATCTTATTAAATAAGGGGTAAGTAAGTCTAAGGCCTAATTCACACGTCCGTAGTGTGTTTTGCGGAAACACGGATCCGCAAAACACGGAAACACGGATCCGCAAAACACGTACGGCTGCAATGTGCATTCCGCATTTTGCGGACCGCACATTGCTGGCACTATAGAAAGAATGCCTTTTCTTGTCCGCAATTGCGGACAAGAATAGGACATGTTCTATTTTTTTGCGGAAACGGAAACACGGATGCGGAAACACGGATGCGGACATCACATAGTGTGCTGTCCACATCCATTCCTGCCCCTATGAAATGAATGGGTCTGCACCCCTTCCGCAAAATTGCGGAAGGGATGCGGATCCATTTTGCGGACGTGTGAATTAGGCCTAATACTTATTGATTCGGGAATATCATGTTATTAGTAACTACATATCTAAAAATTTAAATGAGGGTCTAAATGTGACAGTTATTCTTTAACCCCTTAACCACCTCAGCCCCCCTAGCTTAAACCCCCTTAATGACCAGACCACTTTTTACAATTCTGCACTACACTACTTTCACCGTTTATTGCACCGTCATGCAACTCACCACCCAAATGAATTTTACCTCCTTTTCTTCTCACTAATAGAGCTTTCATTTGGTGGTATTTCATTGCTGCTGACATTTTTCGTTTTTCTGATATTAATCAAAAAAGACCGCAATTTTCTCAAAAAAAAGTGTATTTTTAACTTTTTCTAGTAAAATTGTTCAAATATAAGTACATTTCTATACAAGTTTGTGTCAGAATTTATTGTGCTACATGTCTTTGATTTAAAAAAAATCCAATAAGTATATATTTATTGGTTTGCGCAAAAGTGGTGCAAACTATGGTGCAAAAAAGTGAATTTCCGCATTTTGAAGCAGCTCTGACTTTCTGAGCACCTGCCATGTTCTTGAGGTGCCAGAATGCCAGGATAGTATAAATACCCCCCAAATGACACCATTTTACAAAGAAGACACTCCAAAGTATTCGCGGAGGGGCATGGTGAGTTCATGTATGATTTAATTTTTTTTCACAAGTTAGCGGAAAATGACACTTTCTGAGGAAAAAAAAAAGTTGTCATTTACAGAGATATTTCTCACACACAGTATGGGTAAATGTAAAAATACACAAAACACATTGCCCTACTTCTCCTGAGTACGGCGATACCACATGAGTGACACTTTTTTTGCAGCCAAGATGCACAAAGGGGCCAAAATTCCAAAGAGTACCTTTAGGCCCCTTGCAGACGAGCGTTCCTCACGCAGCGAGTCCACAACGGAGCTCCCAGCCTGACCTCCCAGCACTGCCAGGGATCACATAGCATTATATTGATTTATGATGCTATATAACCCTTACAGTTCTGGAATGTATTGGATAATACTGGCAGCATTATGCCCGTGTTATCCAATACATTCCTGAACTGTAAGGGTTACATAGCATCATAAATCAATATAATGCTATGTGAATCCCGTCAGTGCAGGAAGGTCAGGCCGGGAGCTCCTTTGCGGACTCGCTGCTTGAGGAACGCTCGTCTGCAAGTGGCCTTAGGATTTCACAGGGCATTTTTACGCATTTGGATTCCAAACTACTTCTTACGCTTTAGGGCCACTAAAATGCCAGGGCAGTATAAATACCCCACAAGTGACCCCAATTTAGAAAGAAGACACCCTAAGGTATTCCGTGAGGGGTATGGTGAGTTCATGTAAAATGTTATTTTTTGTCACAAGTTAGTGGAATATGAGACTTTGTAAGAAAAACAAAACAATAAAAAAGAAAAAAAACTATTTACGCCAACTTGGTGCCCGAAAAAAAAAATCTTCTATGAACTCGCCATGTCCCTCCACGGAATACCTTGGGGTGTCTTCTTTTTAAAATGGGGTCACATGTGGGGTGTTTGTACTGCCCTGGCATTTGAGGGTCTCCGCAATCATTACACGTATGGCCAGCATTAGGAGTTTCTGCTATTCTCCTTATATTGAGCATACGGGTAATGAGATTTTTTTTTTTCCGTTCAGCCTCTGGTCTGAAAAAAAAAAAAATTGATTGGCACAGATTTTTTCATTTGCATCAATCAATATGGATGAAAAAATCTCTGCCAAAATCAGTGACTGCGGTGCGGTGGGCTGGGCGCTAACTACCTAACAAGTAGCTAACTAACTGGCGGTGATGAGGGACCCTTATTGCCCCATTCACACGTCCGCAATTCTGTCTGCGGAACGGAATTGCGGACCCATTCATTTCTGTGGGAACAGACTTTGTCCCGCTCGGATCCGGAATTGCGGATCCGCACTTCCGGGTCTGCACTTCCGTTCTGCAAAAATATAGAACATGTCCTATTCTTGTCCGCAATTACGGACAAAAAAAGGCATTTTCTATATAGTTCTGGCAATGTGCGGATCTGCAAAATGTGGAAAGCACATTGCCGGTGTCCGTGTCTTGCGGATCCGTGGATTCGCAAAACACATGTGGACATGTGAATAGAGACTTACAGGGGGGTGATCAGGGAGTCTATATGGGGTGATCAGGGGTTAACAAGGGGTTAATAAAGGGGGGGGGTAGTGTGGTGCTTGGTGCTACTTTACATAGCTACCTGGTCCTCTGGTGGTCGATCCCAGCAAATGGGACCACCAGAGGACCAGGTAGCAGGTATATCAGACGCTGTTAACAAAACAGCGTCTGATATACCTCTTTGATGTTTTTTATTTTACATCTACAGCCTGCCAGCGATTGATCATCGCTGGTAGGCTGCAGTATAACTGCCGAGCCGCGAGCTGCTGTGAGTGCTTGCGTGTTTACAGCAAATCTCGCCTCTCGCGAGATGGCGCGTCAAGGAGGAACAAGCCTGCCGCCGCCTGGACGCATCCGTGTGTTAGGTGGTCGGCAGGCGGTTAATCATGTTCCATAATAATAAGTATATAAATGGTATACTCTTACTTTGCTCCCTTACAAATCTACTTTAAATAATCCATAAAGAGG